>CM064555.1:12258336-12419153 GCA_032716605.1 Paralithodes platypus
TATATGCAAACAATGTACAGCATATAAATGTACACTTTTTTGTTAATGAACACATCAATTTCCTTACTATATATTATTTTTTACTTCTGGATAATCTTTGTATCCACAAATCTTCTAAAAATATATTGTACCGTAACATTTATATCGGTATATATATATATATACAAAGACCCTGACCTCATTTTTAAATAATCATGCATCTATACCAGTATATACTCAATTGTATAAACGCATATAACTCAGATTCCGAGTCTGATATTCACAAATAACTCACATGCAAGCTCGCACAGACTTGACTTGGCTTGATAACCTTTATTTGGTGGTACACAGTATGGACGTGAGCAGACAACAATACAGTCAGTCCGAACTAAAGGGGGCATCACACTGGGCCAAATTCTCGCCATTCTCCGATCTCCAGTCTCCGTTTCCGGCCAGTAGCGCCGGCAAATCCTATCACACACGCCAAGCGTCCTGGCTGCGGTAGTCTCCGACACAACAATAACAACGTCCGACCTTAGCCTATATTGGTCCGTTTCACCTATACTGTAATGTATAGTAATATGGATTTACATCTACAATTATAATGCAATATGACTCGATCTACACGTTAGCGTATTTTTTTATTTAATTTGAAGTTTATATGAGGAAATATTTTGAACTTTTCGGAGGTTTTCGAATGTTTTCGATTCATACCAATCGCCGTGGCGTAGGCTATATAGAACAGTGGTTATTTAGCTGCAAGTGGTGTAGCTATGTTAGCATTAATTCACCTTGAAAATTGTTTATGTCTACCAGCAGCCCTTCTCACAAACAACACTTACTTTTGTAGCAAAATATATATTTCGATCGTTATATTGTGGTGTTTTACTTAAACTGTAGAATAATATGGATTGATATTGACAAACTTTGTGTAATAGGACCCAATCTATACGTTAACGTTGCTATATTTTGCGTTTGAAGCTTATATAAGTAGCTATGAGGAAGTTTTTCGCAATATATAGGCTATAGCCTGACGGAGCCCCTGTCGTTACCTCGGCACTAAGCGATCGTTTATATTGTGCTGTTTCACCAATAATTTAGAGTAATTTGTATTTATATTGACAATTATATTTCAATATGACTCAATCTACAAGTTTGCGTTATTATGTTTTATATTTGGAGCATATATGAGGAAATATTTTAAACTTTTCGGAGGTTGTAGAATGCCTGGTATATGCCTGTGTAGCGGGTAGACCTGTATTTATCTCAATAATTTGGTAATGTTACAATATATTTTTACATTTTACATTCATAAACAGTCCACTAATATAATAGGTTAGGTTAGGTTAGGCTAGGTTAAATATATTGTTCAATGATTCTTAGTAAATAGGCAGCTGAAAAACAGTTCCTCCTGCTACACAACCGAATGTTTTCGTTTCATACCAATCGCCGTGGCGTAGGTATAGGAAGTGGTTATTTAGCTGCAAGTGGTGTAGCTATTTTATCATTAATTCACTTAGTTTATGTCTATCCGCAGCCCTTCTCACAATCAAAACACACAATTATGTAGCAAAATATATATTTCGACGTCATTTACTTGAGATATAAATGAGATTAAATGCGAGCTGTAAAGAGGCTGACAATTTACCTCCGTCAAAAGATGGAGCTTCCCACTCATTGCGGGAAGCATCCTAGCTCCGTCAAACGGTGAGATTTGTGTCGGAGAATGGCGGTAGCTCCATTTTTTGCGTTAGAATGGCGATAATTGGCCCAGTGTGATACCCCCTTAATAAAATAATGTTAACTGTTATAGTCCGTGCATTCTAGGTTGGGCAGAAATCGTAACCTCTAACCTCTGTAACTCAAAACGGGCCATAGCAAATGAGCTGTCAATTTATACACATATTCCCTAGCCAAGTCTTCCTGTTCTTTAGAAATATTAGCTCGATTACTCTAGTCCTTTTTGAGTTATGATAGGTTAGGGGCTACGATTTCTGCCCAACCTAGAATGAACGAACTAGTGGTAAAATAAGTTAGTTACAATGGGTGGCTTCACAAATACCGTATGTCATATTTAATTTTATTTATTTATTAATTCATTTATTTATTCATTTTGTTTTCCAATACGTTTGATTAATGACATATGAACCATTGCTAACAATCTACAAATATGTTCAGGGCTCATCAATGTGATTTAAGGGGAGATGGGTTGTTTTTCTGGTTCCCCTTCTTCCTCATGTTAGTTCCATTAGTTTTCAGATTCTATGACGTTCGGCCGATTAGTTTGGCGATTTTATGACCTTTCGCCCCATTTCTTTGTCAATATTAAGACTGTTCGTGTCATTTAGGTGTGGATGTTTTCCTGGCGAGTGAGAGCGATCCTGTAATTTAAGAGGAATTGGCCTTTGGTCAGGACATGTTTCTATCGAAAAATGTACAAATTTATCTTGAAGGAGGGTTTTGGGGGATGATTTTTAAAGCTTAAGGAGGAAACTAACAAAAATGATAAAAATATATATATGCCTAAATGAGGAAATAAATACATACATCCTCCGTTAAACTCATTACTGTCTCTAGCTGTTGATCTTGGATGGCGTTGTTAAGCAAATGTAAGCTTTTGAATCAGTTCAATAAGCATTTGTGCCTTATTTCAAGCCACTTATCACATGACCCGAACATACGATCCACAACTGTGACAGAAAACAGAGAGAGAGAGAGTTACAAGGAATAGATAGTATCTCAAGAGACCTTGCGGTCCATTCCGAGGAGATACTCGAAGTGGAAGGAGAGATACTGTTTAGTGCACTACACTCTTTACAGAGTGTACAAAATACTATCTACTCTCTTCTTGAACTGCTCTACTGAAGAACTGTTTACAACTTCGGAGGGAAGTTTGTTCTAGGTAGAACAGATCTTATATGTGAAAAGGTTTCCACAAATACTATAGTGCTGAACCTTTTCAATTCTAATTTCCAGCCATGGTTGCGTGTTGTATTTATATTGAGGCTAAACACTTTGCTACAATCCACATTGTAAAACCCATTAAGTATTTTAAATACTTCAATGAGCTGACCTCGTAGTCTGCGTGTCTCCAACAGAAATAGATAAAGAGCTCTAACCCGGTCCTCATAGCTCATTCTTCTAAGCAATGGAATAAGCTTTGTAGCTCTAGCTTGTACTCTTTCTAGTCGCTCTATATCTTTCCTGAGCGATGGAGACCAGAATTGAACAGCATACTCCATGAGAGGCAGTATCAGAGCGTTGTAAATTGTGAGGACTATTTCCTTATTTCTATACTTAAATTGCTTCTTAATATAGCCAAATAATTTCTGAGCTTTCTTCTCTAATTCAATGCACTGCTTGGAAAACTTTAGGTCACTGCTAATCAGAACACCCAGATCCTTTTCCAAGTTAGTCACTTCCAGAGATATTCCCAATAGTGAATAGCCTGACTTTGGGTTTGCTTGGCCGATATGCATCACCTTGCACTTTTCCAAGTTTAGAGGTATCTGGCATGTCTCCGACCATTCACCCAGTCTGCTGAGGTTCATCCTGAGCTGGTCAACCCCTTTGGGGTCTTTGACATTCATTCCAAGTTTTATGTCATCTGCAAACTTGGAGATCATACTCAACAGACCAATATCTATGTCATTGACATATGATATAAAGAAGTGGGCCAAGGACAGATTCCTGTGGAACTCCAGAAGTGACTGCAGTCCACTCAGAAGAAACACCATTGATTACCACTTGTTGTTGTCTACCAGTTAGCAACTTTCTATCCAATGTGTGACCTCTGTATTGATACCTATCACACTCACTTTTGATATTAGCCTGCAATGAGGCACTTTTTCAAAAGTGTTTTGAAAATCTAAGTAAATGATGTCTATGGCTCTACTTTCGTCATACTGACTCAGCATTTTAAGGAAAAATTCCAACAAATTGGTAAGACATGATCAGTGTCGCCTGAATCCATGTTGGGAATCTGTAATTAAATTGTGGATTTCTAAGTAGTCAACTATCTTGTCTACTAGTATCCCTTGTAAGAGTTTTACTATGATAGAAGTCAAGCTAATTGGCCGATAATTCTTGGGACACTCGTGATCCCATTTCTTAAAGATTGGGGTCACACATTGGCCAGTTTCCAGTCTTCAGGGACCTCTTCATTTTCTAGTGATTTATTGAAGATGTCTGCCAAGAAAGGTGCGATTTCATCTCGCACTTCTCGTACAACTCGGGGAAGAAAGCTATCTGGGCCAGATGACTTGAACCTATTTAAATTATCTATTCTTTTTGCTACCTCCTCTGGGATACATCTAATTTTGCTAAGAACTTCACCCTCATGCACTAGTCCTGGACTTGGCATGTCACTAGTATTTTCGCTTGTGAATACTAAGGCAAAATAGTCGTTTAGGGATTTAGCTATATCAGTCATAAGTTTGAAGTTGGCCTGTTGGATCCTTTAGATGTCCAATGCTACTTTTGAATGGCTTCCTGCTGTTCAGATAGCTGAAGAACTCTTTAGGACTCTCTTTGCAGAGGGCTTGCAACCCTTAGTTCTTCATTCTGCTTTGCTTCCTTTATAAGATATTTCACTCTTCTACACATATTATTGAAGGAATCTAAATCTCTTTGGTCTTGACTTCTTTTGGCCTTTCTGTATGCAACTTTTCTCTTTCTAATTGCTGAAGCTATGTCACTTGTGAATCATTTTGGTTGGGTTGAGCCTGATTTGGTAAGCTTAGTACGAACGAATGCAGCTTGTCGATCCATAAATTTCTGTTTGAATGAGCACCAAATTGCATTAACATTCTCACCCTCAAGTCTGATCTGGGATAAGCTTCCCCGAAGGCCTTCAAAATTTGCACGACGGAAATCTAGTTTTGAACTCTGAGGATTTGTGGGTCTGCTGCTAAAGGTGCGAAGAGAGAACCTAACTAGATTGTGGTCACTACCTCCAAGTGATTCGCCAACATATAAGCTAGTCACACTTTCATCTTCAGTGGTGAACACAAGATCTAGTATATTGTTCCCTCTAGTTGGCTCGTTCAGAGAGAGAGAGAGAGAGAGAGAGAGAGAGAGAGAGAGAGAGAGAGAGAGAGAGAGAGAGAGAGAGAGAGAGAGAGAGAGAGAGAGAGAGAGAGAGAGAGAGAGAGAGAGAGAGAGAGAGAGATAGATAGATAGATAGATAGATAGAGAGATAGATAGATAGATAGAGAGATAGATAGATAGATAGATAGATAGATAGATAGATAGATAGATAGATAGATAGATAGATAGATAGATAGATAGATAGATAGATAGATAGATAGATAGATAGATAGATAGATAGATAGATAGATAGATAGATAGATCGATAGATAGAGAGAGAGAGAGAGAGAGAGAGAGAGAGAGAGAGAGAGAGAGAGAGAGAGAGAGAGAGAGAGAGAGAGAGAGAGAGAGAGAGAGAGAGAGAGAGAGAGAGAGATAGATAGATAGATAGATAGATAGATAGATATAGATAGATAGATAGATAGATAGATAGATAGATAGATAGATATATATAGAGAGACTAGGAGTGGTACATGGGAGCGGCTGTCTGACCTACTAGACAACAACAAATATCGGTAATAAGTGTGTCGATGATTCACAACTATAATATGTGACTCGCCTGACAGCTCTAAGGCCCTCTATATACAGTAGTCCTGTTCCAACATTAAATAGGATTTAAGATATCCTATATGTATTACAATCTCTCTTTCAATATATAGATATATATTTTGTATTTGTATAGGTTTGTTTTAATTCGCCTACCTATCATTGTATTTATCTCTCTCATATATATATATATATATATATATATATATATATATATATATATATATATATATATATATATATATATTGAGAATATATCACAAATACACGTGAGCCACTAAATGTTTCTAGTCTCTCAGTGGGGATCGAACCATCGACCATCAGGACGATAGCCGACGCTTTAATCAATTACACCACGGCAGTCGTGGTGTAATTGATTAAGGCGTCGGCTATCGTCCTGATGGTCGATGGTTCGGTCCCCACTGAGAGACTAGAAACATATATATATACCTACATCCGATATGTTTTCAAAATATTGCTACATTTCTAAATTTAACTCTACTACCAACTACTAATTAGAATGGACTTGGTAAATCACGAACTGCTCGCAGTCAAACACGACATAGAAGTTCACTGATTTAGCCTTTCTCAGTATCATAAATTCGTAAAGCTTTGCCTTAATATATTATATTGGCTAGCATTAGACGTGTTTATTTAGCTAAGGAAAGAACAATGGCAGTCCTATCTGGTTAATGGAGATCGTATATAATCCTTTGACTATTAGAGATACAACTATACACAGTAGGTCACGGTCTGGATATTCAGAGATGTTTCAAGGGAGCGTAGTTCGTTTTTCTGGCCCCCCTTCTCCCTCATGTCTAGCCCCATTAGTTTTCAAATTTCAATACCTTAGGCACATTACTTTGGTGATTTTAAGACTTTTCGCCCCACTTCTTTGTCAATATTAAGACTTTTCGTGTCAATTTTTTCCTGGCGAGCGATAACGAGCCTGTAATGAAGGAGGCACAGGCCTTCGGCAGGAACATTTTTCTAACGATTCTTTTTTACAAATATATCCTGGAGATTTTTTTTTTTTTTTTTTTTTTTAAGTTTGATGGAGGTCTAAGGAGGAAAATATGATAATACAAAATAAATTAAAAAACTAAAACATACCAACAAATATACCCTTCCCTCTTAAGTTATGGCGAGGTCGGAGACGCAAGAACTCATTAACTTACAGATTATTCACTGCCCACGAGGGCTTAACTTCTTCATAAACAGGAAACAATTATCATAAATTATAATATTAACCGACTTAATCTAATTATTATTTTTAATAAAATTACGCTGATTGAGGATACGACGATCATAGACTTTACCCATTTGATAGCTAGACGGTCTTCAAAACCTGAGTAAAATCGTGTTAGCCAAAATTAAGTGAAAAATCATCCTCGAAGACTGAAAGAAATATGCATGGCGACAAATACAAAATGTTATACACAGACGCCTTTGCATTTCTTATTGTTGGGTATGCAGTTTTGGCACACAAAAAACGGTCATATCCAACTGCATAGACTAATGAATTTAAGTTCAATAATTCAATAAATAACTCAATACAATCAATAGTGTTTTATTCAAAGTTCACCTTTACTGATCCATAAAAATAGAACAATAACATGAACACCAACCAGAAACAGCAATTATGGGGAGGTCATTATTTTGTATATATATATATATATATATATATATATATATATATATATATATATATATTAGTTTGCTCCCTAGACCTCCATCAAGCTTTAAACAAAACTTCGAAATAAATTTGTAAATATTTCGGTAGAAAAATTCCCCATCCGACGGCCAGTTCTTCCTAAATAACAGGCTTTCTGTCGATCGCCATAACAAATATACACCCAAATGACACGAACAGTTTTGGGCGAAAGGTCTTTCAATCGTCAAACTAATGTACCAGACTACTTAAAATATCAAAACTAATGGTTATAAACAAAAAGGAGAAGGCCGTCCAGAAGAGAAACCCACCTCAATAGTCCCCATCTTCAAAGCGGGATAGCGCAATTGCCTGCATATTGGTAACACTAAATCAGTGATAAGTTGTTTTGACTCGCACACATACACGTGCGCACCATTCTAAGTCAACTCACCTAGAAACCCTGTAGTAAGAGAGATTGGCCAACTTTGCCGCCATTTTGGTGACGTAGTAATCAAATAACAAGGAGATATACTGTATATTGATGATCATGTAGGACGTAGAGCCAGAGACAAACTTATATCCTCTACCAATAACGCCGAGTATTTATTATGAGTATGTACCGTACGTAATATAGGGGGGATGGGACTCGTTAGCCTTGGTCGGCAACCCATCTAGGGGAGATAACCTTATACAAATCCGGGTGGATGGGACTCGTCAGCCTTGGTCGGCAACCTGTCTAGGGGAGTAAACCTTATACAAATCAGTACTGCTATCTTAGGGTGAAGCAGATTAGTGGATGGATTAGCTGCACACCACTAGAAAAATAGTGCTAAAAAATACATAAAAGGCCTCGGAGTCAGACGGACCCTAAATTGAGTGGTCAATCTTGTAAGTCTTTCAGTAAACTGGCATGGGTTGTCCCTCTTACAGGGGATAGGTTTTCTTGGGGGCATTTTGTGTATGGCCACCCCCATTAAGGGGAGTAAGGCGTCTGGCAGTAGATAGATAGATATATAGATGTACGTAATTGAATGTAAATAGAAGCGAATATCACCAAGGGCACAATTATGGCAGAAATTGGCTATATATAAATCAAGATATTCAAAACAGACATATTCTCCAAATCAATACTGTTTCAGCTGGTTGGATATGACCTTGCATGTAATACTGATAATTATATATTATAAAATATTTACAACCCGTTCGGTAATTGCCGGCCAAATATGGAGCAGGATCGATCAATAACCAGTGTTTGTTTACATTACGTAGTCTGTAGTGTGACGTGATTATTATAGGCCTATAGCACATTCAGGTTAAGCTATCATATCACAACACTTTTCTTAACGTAATAATATCCAGCAAAGATACAGGAGACATAATTATATATTTCCTTTGCTCTCGCTCTCTCTCTCTCTCTCTCTCTCTCTCTCTCTCTCTCTCTCTCTCTCTCTCTCTCTCTCTCTCTCTCTCTCTCTCTCTCTCTCTCTCTCTCTCTCTCTCTCCGTATCAAACTTGAAGATAAGTCAAATAGGCTCATGTTGCACATGGCGATAAAATATGCAGTATATATGTTGTGCCCAATTGTAAGTAAATCATTGTATCACTAGCATTTATTGTATCGAAATGTGTTATATCTACCCGCATCCACTCCGTAAGGCAGTAAATAAAGGTTACGGAGTCCAGTGAAGTCTCTGCCGTACCAACAAGGCCCCCTCGTTGGTGTAGTCACACAGCATCCACCCAATGTTTACGTGTGTTTGTTTACCCCAGGGAGCCTAGCGAGTTAACCCTTTCAGCACAGTCCACCTCAAAAGTAATGTCCTGGTTCCCATAATTTCAACTTTGGTTATCGTTATAGCAACAGTAAATATCAGTCTTTGAGACACATGAACATCACCTTCGGTTATCGTTATAGCAACAGTAAATAGCAGTCTTTGAGACACATGAACATCACCTTCGGTTATCGTTATAGCAACAGTAAATAGCAGTCTTTGAGACACATGAACATCACCTTCGGTTATCGGTTATCGTTATAGCAACAGTAAATAGCAGTCTTTGAGACACATGCACATCACCTTCGGTTATCGTTATAGCAACAGTAAATATCAGTCTTTGAGACACATGAACATCACCTTCGTATTCATGATTTTTCAGGATACGGTAGTTGATAAGTATATTGTTATCACACCAAAAGAAAAGAATTTGTAAAATTAAAGTTATGAATATGGGGCACGACATTTGTAATGTGATTGTACTATGACGCCTTACTTTGCCTTATTATGGCTACCAATTAACCATAATTATTATTCAGCTCAGCAATGATCTGCGGGAGTCTGTGGGTTGTTTGACATAGTTTGTACTGTTATAATTAAGCATCAAGTAACATCTGACAAATAGTCTCAAGAATGACGACTCCTATTACAAACGGTCGTGGCCTTTCTTGCAGCCAAGAGAGAGAGAGAGAGAGTGTGTGTGTGTGTGTGTGTGTGTGTGTGTGTGTGTGTGTGTGTGTGTGTGTGTGTGTGTGTGTGTGTGTGTGTGTGTGTGTGTGTGTGTGTGTGTGTGTGTGTGTGTATACAACATGTACGATACTGACATTTAGACAAAGTATCGATAACCTGGGACACACCAATGTTTCTATTCCTGCGTTCTACATAAACACTCCAATTGAATGAAAGGTTAAAAGTCCATAGTTTTATAAGCGAGTAACTACAGTATAGAATGACGCGGGGGTGACATAAGAGGGTCAAGTGAGGTGCCATGTTGACATCTGGGGGTCAATGGGGGTCAAGTCTAGTCTCCGTGGTCTCGGTCGGTCAAGTGGGATGGTGAGGGTCTGGTCTGGTTTGGTCTGGTTACTTACTCTTACTCACACTCTCACTCTCACACTCTCTCACTCTCTCTCACACACTTTTTCACTCACTCACTCACTCACTCTCTCACTCTCGCTCTCTCTCTCTCACTCTCACTCTCTCTCTCTCGACAGTTATAAGCAGACATAACATTGCACTAAATGAAATAAATTGCATTCATGGCGAATTATAATTCAGCCAACGCAGATGCAGCTAACGATAAACACCATATGCGTTAACCCTTTTGGGCGGGTGCCCAACCCCGAAAAGGGTTGAAATAGGGGAGCTA
Organism: Paralithodes platypus; assembly: GCA_032716605.1. Taxonomy (NCBI): domain Eukaryota; kingdom Metazoa; phylum Arthropoda; class Malacostraca; order Decapoda; family Lithodidae; genus Paralithodes; species Paralithodes platypus. The sequence continues at coordinate 12,268,745 of CM064555.1, forward strand.
TCCCCCCGCCAAAGGCGGCTTTCTAGGGCCTTTCCTAGCTGATGCTGAGAGGATTGGGTTCTAGTCATGTGGTGATGGGCTGGTCTATCAGAGTGAGAACTGAGCGATCTCTGCCATACCCATAGCTTACTCTGACTGTTCCTTTTACTTATATATTTTCTAGATCTCAAGTGACGGCGTCTCTTGCGTGGATTGACCTCCTAATCTACCAAGATTGGAAGCCAAAGCGTCACATCTTTCCTTTGCCCCTCAACTTTCTCTTCATAATTGCTGAGGGGCACAGGGCCCTGGGTGGGGCTTTGGTTTCCCGGGCGTTTCCGCACCCTCCTCAGCTCCCCGCCGTGGAGTGGCTTCGGTCACCCAGGCTTTATTGTGGTCGGCGGGGAGGGTTTTGTGGGGGCGCTCGGTTGTGGCCTTGGCCTTGCTCGGGACCTTGGGGCTGTTCGGCCAGGCAGCTTGGGGAAAAACAACAACAACAACCCTTTCAATATTCCGGGACGCGTTTCTTCCTTTTATTCTGGCCATCATGAAACGATTTTATTAAGTTTTGGAAGGAATTTTGGAAGTCAGTAGGTGCATTAGAATAGTTTTTCCCTCTTTCATTGCTAAAGATCCTTCCTAAACTGCATGAAATCGTCCAATAAATACCTCGATTATATTAAAAAAAATAAAAAAAACGCGTATGCTGAAGGAGTTAAGGGGGGTTGAATTTGTTAGTTTAGTTTCCATGCCAAGTGAATATTCCCCTAAGATTACGTACATTGATTTAAGAACGTAATTGCATGATATTATTTTGTTGAACAGTGCTGGAATGAAGCGGAATCTTCGATAAAATAACTAAAACAATATCAAGCAGTTATTTGAATGGGACATGTAAATAAAGTGTTGTATTTATTGTGCTGTAACTTCATACATCAAGTCATGAGATCCGCTCCATGATTCTTGATGTGCCTCTGTATCTTATGAACATAATTATAGCATCAAAACAAAATGGTTCTCTCTCTTGTACAGTCGGCTAAATAAGTAATTTCTCTGCACCAAATATATATCGATCAATAATTGGTATCAACACTATGTAAGCATTAATTCATCGTTTCGAGTGAACACGTTCCTATCTTTACACACCCTATTCAAAATATAAAATACATTAATAAAGCACACAGCAAGAAACACTTCCAGATAATGAGAGGAAGAAAAGTACCAGCTTTGATGGGTTAACGGGAGAATTTAACATATTTGTTCATTTATTTATATATTTATTGTTTCTTTAGTTTCCTCCAAAGACCTCCTTCACGAACTGCTCGCAGTCAATCACGACATAGAAGTTGACTGATTTACCCTTTCAGTATCATAAATTCATAATGCTTTGCCTTAATATATATGACCCCTCTTCAAGAAAAATGTGTAAATTTTTTTATAGAAAAATTTCGCGGCCGAAGGCCGGTTCCTCCTAAAGTACAGGCTCGCTATCGCTCGCCAGTAAACAAATCGATACCTAAATGTCACGAAAGGTCTTAAAATTGACAGAAATTGGGCGAAAGGTCTTAATATCGTCAAACTAATGGGCCGATCGTCTTAACATTTCAAAACTAACAGGGCTTAACATGAGGGAGAAGGGGGGTCCAGAAAAAATGAAACCCTCAAGTGAAGACCAAGGTCCATAGATACTCTATGGAGCTTGGTGAAGACACCACGCACCGCCAAGGCTTCTCTCCTAAACACGTCCAGATAATGAGAGGAAGAGAAGAAGTAGCAGCTTTGTTGGATTAAGGGGAGATTTACACTTGAGTTTTTTTTTTTAACCCTGTTCTCCCTCATGCTTAGCCCCATTGTTTGAGATGTTAAGACGTTCGCCCCATTAGCTTGACGATTTTCAGAACTTTCGCCCCATATCTGTCAATTTTAAGACCTTTCGTGCATTTTAGGTGTCACGTTTTTCCTGGCGAGCAATATCGAGCCTGTAATTTAAGAGGAACAGGCCTTCTGCCGGGACATTTTTCTACAGAAAAATTTACAATTCTATCTTGAAAGGGGGCAAAGGGGATGTAGTATTAAGCTTGATGGAGGTCTAGGGAACAGACTAAAAACCTCCCCTTATATTAATTGAGCCGTCCCATCCTTCACAGTGATAGTATCTTTCTCTTCCCCACCTGGTAAATGTGTGTGTAATTACATGAATAATAAAAAATATGAAAATGTTGAATAAAGTCTCTCACTTTACCAGGCTCCACTGTAGTTATAAATCTAGAAAATTAATGTTCCTGCCAGTTAACTTTCAAACAATATACCGTATGATATCATTTTAGGTTTAAAACTCTCAATATATTTTTTTTTTCTTTTTCTGAAGCCGATTGTTTTTCTCAAAGACTGTACTTTATTCAATATTTAATCGAAGAAGGGTCATGCATCATTCCTAATTACAACACAATGTTAACTTTAACCTTAACCTTAACGACGGACTCAAAGAAAATTATGGTAAATATATGAACTAAGGAAAGAAAGAAAGAAAGAAAGAAAGAAAGTGGCCATTTAGATATGAATGTAGTAAAGAAGGTAGAGAGGTAGGGAAGGTAGTTAGTAAAGAAGGAAAGAAGACAAAATTAAATAACGATGGACTGAAGGTAGGAAGGAAGATAAGTAAGGATGGAAGGTAGGAAATAAGAAGAAAGGAAATATACAAAACCCGTATTCAAATAGGTAGGACATTAATCATGAACTCTTACCTCTGTGACTATAAAATTACTCGAGCTATTGGGCTGTAAATTTACAAACCTAATACCTGGTTGACCCTTCCCAAATGGTAAAAATATTAGCTCGACCACTTAAGTCGTATGTGTGTTAATGTATGTATGTTAATGTTAGAGTTTTGGCCTTCTTGTTAGGAACAGGGTATAGCCAATGTTTGACTTACCTGTACAGTTCTATTGATAGGCAGGTATACACACATACTAATCATCGTCGACATGTGCCACACTCACCCACACACACCACCACCCCACTACTTCATGTATATTATGTAATGAGGTAGAGAAGGAGGGGGGTGCCGAGGGGGGGGGGGGGGGGCAGTAGGTAAATAGGTAGGAAGGGAGGTAGGTAGGAAGATAAGAAAGTAGTAATAAAGTACGGTAACAAAGGCAACTACGAAGCTAGAAATATCTCCTCCAAATAACTGTAAATAAACACAATAAAAGACTCACCTGTGCAGGTTTATTGTTAGGCAGGTGTACACATAATTATGCTACCCATCGTCGACATGTGCTACACTCACACACTCACTTAACTTTATATATTTTGTTTGTTAGGTACCGGTAGGTAGGAAGGAGGGAAAGGAAGGAAGGAAGGAAGGAAGGAAGGAAGGAAGGAAGGAAGCAAGGGAGGGAGGAAGGAAGGAAGGTAGGTAAGACGGAAGGAATGTAAGAATATCTAAAGAGGAAGGAAGGCAGGCAGGGAAGATAAAAACAAAAAAAAATACTAGTATTTTTTCTCTTAAACAATGCCAAGTATTGGACTCACCTGTGAAGGTTTGTTATTAGGCAGGTGTACACACATGCTACCCATCGTCGACATGTGCAACACCAACACACCCACCTCACTCTACACCACCTCACTACGACACTTGGATTATTACAGGTAACACTTTGAACAGGTGAAAAACACACACATATACAGTATATTCTGTAACTCTTAAGTCCTCTCAATGTCTATTCTACAGTACACTCACATTGTATAATTTTCTTTCCACAATCACCACATAATCGCAAACTATTTCACATATCACTTTTACGTATCGATTTACTTATGTAAAAACAATACCAGCAGCTGGCAATAAACCGATAAGTTCTGTAAGCTTTATTTCCTCTCACTGTATACACTCACCACTCACATTATATTCTTATTGAAGAAAACAATAATTTCAATCAAAACCTCACAACTTTACGTATCCTGTTTTAATAACTGATGTATTTGTCTATTAATTGTATGAATCGCTTCCAATAGTTGTCATGTTCATGTTTTGCAGATGTTCAGTCTTTTCCCAGCGTTTAATATAGGTATTATTTTGTTTTGTTTTAAAGTTAGACCTTACGTCCACTATCTGCTAATTTGATGCTTTACAGGTGCTCAGTACTTTCACAGCGTTTATTGTTCATTCAAATTGTATGTTGTTCTGTTAATAAATGAATATTCTCTATAACAACTTCAGTCGCCCAGAACTTCATGTTTTCTCTTAAGGTAACCATATTCACAATACCTACTCCATCACCTCACAACTTCACTAATCTTATTTTAATTGTTTATTAATCTTAGACAATACGGTACTTCTAGCACATGCTAAGTTAATCTATGCTATGCAAATGCCCAGTTCTCTCACATCGTCAACTACATAGAATACATTCATATTATTTATTTATGTTAACAATGTTCACAATAATTATAAGTCCTCTCTCATCGTCTTCAAAATATAATAGATTCATATTTACAGTTAAGTTAAACATGTTCCCAATCACTCATACACACCGTACCAAGCTACTCTTTGCAATTATCTCTCTTTTCTACAGACAAATCTTTCAGAAGCTGCCTGTTTGGCTGATGTTCTGCAAAGCCGCCTTCTACTCACACCTATTATGGAGTTGGAGGAAAATATGTAAACAAAATAAGATAGAAAGAAAAAACATGAATACATTTTCTTGGAATAATCTCTCAATCATTCTTCACTCCTCACGACTTATACTTTCTGGAGGCAAGTATTTAGTATAAACACACACACACACACACACACACACACACACACACACCCACACACACACACACACACACACACGAAACGTAATGTATACTTTCTTACTACAGTGCCTTCATCACCTCACATGCTGCCCTCACTGTTAACTAAAGAAACACATCCTTTAGTTATTTAATTTATGTTTAGCAAGTGTAGTTATTCTTGTAATTTAACCCCCTTTCTTCACAATTTATTTTTGACGTAATTATTCAAAATAGATAAGATACAAATAAACAATAAGTAAAAAAATAAATATATAAATAAGTAAATAGATAAACATCATAAAGTCTAGCTACAATACAATATCAACAACACACAACTGTTTGATAAGTAAATAGATAAACATCATAAAGTCTAACTACAATCCAATATCAACAACACACAACTGTTTGCATTTCAAATTTAAGGGGGGATGGGCGTTTTTATTTGCTCATTTATATGTTTTAATTATTTGTTTAGTTTCATCCCTAGACTTCTATCACGCTAACAAAAATTCCGCCCAAGTCCCTCCTTCAAGATAAATTGGTACATTTTTGTTATAGAAAAATGTCCCTGGCAAAGGTCGGTTCCTCTTAAATTACAGGTTCGCTATCGCTCGCCAGGAAAAAATCGACACCTAAATGACACGAAAAGTCTGAATATTTACAAAAAAATGGGGCGAATGGTCTTAAAATCGTCAAAATAATGGGCCGAACGTCTTTAATCTTAAAAATAATGGGGCTAAACATGAGGAAGAAGGGGGACCAGTAAAACTACTCCTCTCCCCTTAACTAGAGAAAGCAACAACATATGTTACATAATTAAGGTTTTCCAAGTATTTCTTCCTCTCCCACGGATTCTTATCGCCTCACGTTTTACGCTTTCTTGAGCGTAAAAAAGGTTATTCACTCCCTTGCTACCAAGTCAAATTTTAGGTATTGGAGTGTACTTCACTTATAAATGGAGAAATAAAGAGTATCAGTGTACGGTATATATGATTCGAGTTGTGTAGGCCATCTCGAAATAATTAATCTCCCGTAAATGTTTTGCTTGTAGCAATTATGTAAAAAAGGCTATCCACTCTCCTCTAATCAAGTAAATATATTTATCATCACCCCAGACTTACACTTCACTTTATAATGGTGAAACTAAAGTGTCAGCTGCATAAACGATTTACAGTATGTTTTACAAGCCTTCAGTCCTCTTGAAATACTAGTATTGAACGTATGTACTGTTATTATTATTGTTGTTGTTGTTGTTGTTGTTCCCCAGGCTGTCTGGCCGAACAGCCCCAAGGTCTCGAGCAAGTCGATAAACGAGCGCCCCCACAAAATCCTCCCTGCTTACCACTAACAAAGCCCGGGTGACCGAAGCCACTCCAAGGCAGGGAGCTGAGGAAGGTGCGGAAACGCCCGGGAAACCAAAGCCCCACCCAAGGCCCTGTGCCCCTCAGCAATTATGAAGGGAAAGTTGAGGGGTAAGGGAAAAATGTGACGCTTTGGCTCCCAATCTGCCAACTTCTAGGTTGGCAGTAGGGAGGTCAATCCACGGAAAAGACGCCGCCACTTGAGATCTAGAAGATATATAAGTAAAAGGAACAGTCAGAGTAAGCTATGGGTATGGCAGAGATCGCTCAGTTCTCACTCTGATAGACCAGCCCATCACCACAGGACTAGAACCCAATCCTCTCAGCATTAGCTAGGAAAGGCCCTAGAAAGCCGCCTTTGGCGGGGGGATAGCTCCCCTATTTCAACTCCTTTCGGGGTTGGGCACCCACCATAGTATTATTATTATTATACCTTCTTCTATTTTTGTGGAGAGGGGAGTAGAATTAATGTGAGTTGGTTGCACACTCACTCTTCTGATATGATGAGACAATCCACAAACCCCTTGTACTGCCATTTAATCCTTTCAATCAGATGACGCTAATACATGTTTAATTCTGACTACCAGTAACTCGATGTATTTTAATTTGGATCCCTTGGCAGCTCATTCCTCAATAACTACTGTAATAATAAGAAGTTACTATATCATCATATTAAAGGCAGTTTATCACAATTAACAACATATGTGGCTAAAACAAATGTTGTAATAGCCGAGTAATTAAGATGGGAACAAGACAATATCTCGCCTGCTTTAAAAAATAAAAATAAAATAAGTAGAGAAATGTTATATGATTCGTCTGATTGCAAGAGTTACCTTTGTTGACCAGATAACAGTGTGTCCTGTACTGTACGGCTACTTCCGGATAACAGTGTGTCCTGTACTGTATGGCTACTTCCGGATAACAGTGTGTCCTGTACGGCTACTTCTGGATAACAGTGTGTCCTGTACTGTACGGCTACTTCCGGATAACAGTGTGTCCTGTACTGTATGGCTACTTCCGGATAACAGTGTGTCCTGTACTGTACGGCTACTTCCGGATAACAGTGTGTCCTGTACTGTACGGCTACTTCCGGATAACAGTGTGTCCTGTACTGTATGGCTACTTCCGGATAACAGTGTGTCCTGTACTGTATGGCTACTTCCGGATAACAGTGTGTCCTGTACTGTATGGCTACTTCCGGATAACAGTGTGTCCTGTACTGTATGGCTACTTCCGGATAACAGTGTCCTGTACTGTATGGCTACTTCCGGATAACAGTGTGTCCTGTACTGTATGGCTACTTCCGGATAACAGTGTGTCCTGTACTGTACGTCTACTTCCGGATAACAGTGTGTCCTGTACTGTATGGCTACTTCCGGATAACAGTGTGTCCTGTACTGTATGGCTACTTCCGAATAACAGTGTGTCCTGTACTGTACGGCTACTTCCGGATAACAGTGTGTCCTGTACTGTACGTCTACTTCCGGATAACAGTGTGTCCTGTACTGTACGTCTACTTCCGGATAACAGTGTGTCCTGTACTGTACGTCTACTTCCGGATAACAGTGTGTCCTGTACTGTATGGCTACTTCCGGATAACAGTGTGTCCTGTACTGTATGGCTACTTCCGGATAACAGTGTGTCCTGTACTGTACGTCTACTTCCGGATAACAGTGTGTCCTGTACTGTATGGCTACTTCCGGATAACAGTGTGTCCTGTACTGTATGGCTACTTCCGGATAACAGTGTCCTGTACTGTATGGCTACTTCCGGATAACAGTGTGTCCTGTACTGTATGGCTACTTCCGGATAACAGTGTGTCCTGTACTGTATGGCTACTTCCGGATAACAGTGTGTCCTGTACTGTATGGCTACTTCCGGATAACAGTGTGTCCTGTACTGTATGGCTACTTCCGGATAACTGTGTCCTGTACTGTATGGCTACTTCCGGATAACAGTGTATCCTGTACTGTATGGCTACTTCCGGATAACAGTGTGTCCTGTACTGTACGGCTACTTCCGGATAACAGTGTGTCCTGTACTGTATGGCTACTTCCGGATAACAGTGTATCCTGTACTGTATGGCTACTTCCGGATAACAGTGTGTCCTGTATGGCTACTTCCGGATAACAGTGTGTCCTGTACTGTATGGCTACTTCCGGATAACAGTGTGTCCTGTACTGTATGGCTATTTCCGGATAACAGTGTGTCCTGTACTGTATGGCTACTTCCGGATAACAGTGTGTCCTGTACTGTATGGCTACTTCCGGATAACAGTGTGTCCTGTACTGTATGGCTACTTCCGGATAACAGTGTGTCCTGTACTGTATGGCTACTTCCGGATATACTCGGTAATATACTGTGCATGAAGGGCAGGTATTAGAGTTTTTTTCTGGACAACCGTCTCCCTCATGTTTAGCCCCATTAATGTTCAGATAATAAGACGTTCGGCCCATTAGTTTGGCAATGTTAAGACCTTTCGCCCCCCCAATTGTTGTCAATAGTAATACCTTTTGTCCCATTTATATGTCCATCTTTTCCTGGCGACCGATAGCGAGCATGTAATGTAGTAGGAACCAGCCTTCGGCCGGGTATTTTTTTAAGGTTAAGGTTGGTGGAGGTTTATGGAGCAAACCAGCATAAACAATGAACCATAAATAAACGGGTAAATAAACCATACCTACCTTAAATAAACCCTACCTACCTTAAATATATAACACAACACTCTTCTAATACTGAGCAAGTCACTGAGCTCATTCCCACTAATGCCTGACGCTTCATATCTTAATATATGCTGAATTAACACTTCAGTACCAAATATAAAATCTCAATGTTGTGTGTCCCTTAACCCTTTCAGTACCGGTGACGTCTCTTTTTGTTTATATATATCAGCTAAATTCATATTATCACCAACCCACCAATTAACTTACAAATAACCCTAATTAATTACATCAATTATACTAATGAATACCTGTGGTACCGGGTACTCCAAGGATTCGAATCTAGGATACTTATACCAAAATTCCGTGCGTTAACCATTACGCCATCAAAACGATTTTAGGAAGTTTAGGAAGGATGTATGATAGCTAAAAAGGATTAATTGAGATAGTACCGGTATGTAGCCTTTTAATTGCTAGACGTCCAGTATATGGTTTCAGTTATTTATCTGATCACTGATGCGTTCATAATCACTCGACTAATTGACCCCTCGCGAATTTCTGTTTAAAAGGAAATACAAGTTGTAGTACAAGATACTATACGTTTGTAGCACTCACACACACATGTACAGTCGAACCACATAGTCCTGGGTCAGAGGGGGCAGTAAAAACTGTACCCAAGAGCAATTGTAGATTTAACCCATTCAGTACCGGTGACGTCCTTTTCATTATATGCTGGCAACTATTAGACGACTATATTCAACTTAGGAAAGACGTCTACCCATTTTAAAGCTGTAAACTCTACCAATTAATTATTTTAGCTTCCATGTAACCTTCCTAAGCTTCATAAAATCGTCTAAATGTAGCTGAAACCAAATAAAAAAGACGTCACCGATACGGTAAGGGTTAAACAAGGGTAAGGCTTATCCTAGGGTGATTTTCGGAAACAAGCATTATACTCAGGTTTAACCCTTTCCAGATCCGATTACGCATTTATTTTGTTTTCTGGTTAACATTAGACGATTGTATTCAGATTAGGAATGGTATATGGAAGTCAGAGGGTTCATTGAAATAGTCTTTACCCTTATATATCCCACAGATCCTTCATAAACTGTATAAACTCGTCTAATGATAGCCAGAATACTGTAAACTTTGAGATAGCCTTTATTTACCCTTATATATCCCACAGATACGTCATAAACTGTATAAACTCGTCTAATGCTGGCCAGAATAAATTGTCAAAATGCGTTATAATATTCAAAGGGTAATTATACATTATATAGGGTGTCTCAATATAAATGTGACCCATTTGACCGTTAATAACTCTGCCAATATTAATGATATTATTCTCTTTTTTCAGGTTTGGAAGATCATAGCATAACATTGAAAAATCATCTATCAAAATGCTTTGGACAATAGAGGAAAAAACTATGTGTGTCACTGCTTATCTGGAGACAAAATCCTTCAAATCGGTACAGGCAAACTTCCGCAGGGAATTCAACTTTAATAACTATCCCCATAAATTCCAAATTACCCGTTGGGTAAACAAATTTAAAGCAACAGGATGGGGCAACTCCACATACTGCTAACATCACAATGGAGTGGCTCGATCATCGATTCCCTAATCGGCTGATCAGCAGACGCCGCGAACCAGAGTGGTCTCCGCGTTCACCCGATCTGAACCCCCCGGATTTTTATCTCTGGGGGTTCTTGAAGGACAACGTGTATGGGAACAATCCTCAATCTATTGCCGAGCTGAAAGTGGCCATAACCCAGACGATACGTGCCATACAGAAGCAAGAGTGTGTGAGGGTTATCGATAACTTCGCTCGTAGGCTACAAGTGTGTCATCAGCGCAGAGGCACACATTTCGAACATGTGCTGTAAAAATTTAGCTTTTGAGCAAGAGATACCAAATAAACATTTATTTTAATTGTTATCATGTCAGCTTCTAGGAAATGTAATATTTTTTTGAGTTTCTTGTCTGGGCAATAAATCATGAACATATTAATGGGTCACATTTATATTGATACACCCTGTAGAACCTGCATATTACTGGTTAAGGGAGTATATACTGGTTATTTGGTGGTCTATTTATTATAGAACCTGCATATTACTGGTTAAGGGAGTATATACTGGTTATTTGATGGTCTATTTACTATAGAACCTGCATATTACTGGTTAAGGGAGTATATACTGGTTATTTGGTGGTCTATTTATTTATCGATTCATTCATTTTTTTAAGTTTCCTCGCTAGATCTCCATCGAGCTTAATAAAACACCCCTTTGACCCCCCTTCAAGGTAAATTAGTAAATTTTTCGGTAGAAAAATGTCCCGGCCGAAGGCCTGTTCCTCTTAATATTGCAGGCTCGCTATCGCTCACCAGGAAACATGAACACCTAAAGGGGAGGTGTGGTGGAGTGGTCTTGCCACTGGCCTCCCGATGTATCAATGGGAAGATATTATTGGGATGGAATTTGTGCTGTACCTAGTATCAGTGCATTACCACAAGCCCACCGAAACGTCAATAAAATACCCTCATTGTTCCCTGATTAAATAGCACTGTATGAATATTCCCATATTCAAAATATGCTATAGGGATGCAATGCCTGGTGAGTTATCTGCTCAACAGGTGGCATTGTGTGTGTAACTGTGAGAGTCCGAGTGTAGGTGGTGAGACAGTGAAGCACGGGAACGAGGTGGCTTCAGAGATGGGGTCGTTTCGGGCCATGAGTGAGCACCGTGCCTCATGTGAAGGCAAGATGGCAGGTGCTCGTTGTACTCTACGTGCTTCACATGTCTCACTCCCTAGACTGGAACAAGACCTCACGGGCTTCACTGTTCATTGTAAGCGGTGAATGTTAAGGCTCTCTGCCTATGCCCGAGAGGAAGTAAGTTGGAATATAGAAAAAAAAAAAAAAAAAAAAAAAAATGGCGTGAAAGGTCTTAAAATTGACAACGATATGGGGTGAAAGGTGTTAAAATCGCCAAACTAATGGAGCTAAACACTAGGGAGAATGTTGTCCAGAAATACGAACCACCCCCCTTATCGTGGACAGAACTATAGTTTACTCCCCTGGTCAAGGAGGTACCGGTAGTGCTGTGACTGTACACGATAGGCCTACCGTATTTAACGTAATTTACATTCATCAGAAACATAAATATTAGTATGTATGTATGTATGTATGTATGTATGTAGGTATGTATGTACGTACTCAGGCACATATCTCATAGCTGGGGGTGGCCGACTCAAAAACAGAGACCGAACAGAAACAATAAAATATATATAAAACTAAAAACATCACACATAATATTATCCAGGTCGCCCAGGAGATGCCCAGAGACCAAGGACCATGAGGGGTCTCCAACTAAAGACCACCCAGGTCCCAGATCTCCCGGAAAGGTTCCGGTCCCAGCAGGCAGACACGCAGCGGAACTACAACACATTGTCCACCCATATATTAGTAACTCTGGTAAATATCTATGTAAATCGTTTGAACTTTTGTATAGCCCAAAACAAATGGGCACTAATTTACCTTGGCTACTTCTTAGTCCGGATACGTCAGGTATAGTTAAACAAAGTTCCCCTGGCCTGGTAAACCCACACACACAACCTTACCTTACCCACTTTAATACGCGCAGCTAGTGATTTTTTTATTCGCTATATTTTGCCACACCCTGGCAGTGTTTACGTGTGCAGCCCCTTTGATTATACCGCTGTGTGTGAGAGAGAGAGAGAGAGAAAATGTTTGTAAGAGTGAGTGAGTGTGTGAGAGAATGTGGTGTGTGAAAGATAGATAATATCTGTGTGTTGTGTAATATATTTGTGTGTGTGTGTTACTCAGTTACTTGTTCGTCAAGGGGAATCCACGCAATGCAAGCTAGCTCATTATTATCGCGCCTCCTTAACTGGGAATGTATTGCGTGAAATGCATGTTAAGTGTTTTATGTACTGTTGGAATGGCTGTGGATGTGTGTGTAGTCTGTATTTTAGCCATTTGGCGACATCGGAAACGAAGGCTTAGGGTGGATCTGTATGGTACCATTCTCACTATAGACGGTACTGTCTCGCCATCAGCTTAGGTGAACCATATGATACCCATCTCGCCTTGTACCATTTTTGCCAACCCCAGATGGGACGTCACAACGTCGTCCACTTATTCCAGGTACCTATTTACAGCTAGGTGAACTGAGGCTAACACATGAAAGGAGACAAGCCCAATTTGTCTCCGCCCGGCCGGGGATTGAACCCCCGACCCCTCGTGTGTGAGACGAGAGCTCTACCTACTAGGCTACGGGCTGTGTGTGTGTGTGTGTGTGTGTGTGTGTGTGTTTACTTGTGCTTGTTGTTGCATATGTGCATGTGTGAGAGAGAGATGTTTTTTTATGTGCTGTATGTATGTATATATGTAACTTTTATTTTAATTATATCACAAATACACGCGATCTACTAACAATAGGTATACATTAACGTTATTGCTTGCCTGCCTGTGTATGTACACTCGGTCAAAACAATATCTACACCCCTACGTTGATCATAGGGGTGTGTATAGCTTGATATGTTTGGCACCTCTGCCTGTAACTATTATCCATGTGTCAGAGACTGTCTCTGACACATGGATATAGTTACAGGCAGAGGTACCAACCCTACCGAGCTGTACACACCAGTTGATCAGCATAGGGGGGCAGATACTTCTTTGACCGAGTGTACCTAGGTGTGTTAGTTCTCCAGACAGAGGTTCATGGTTGGTTGTTGATGGTAATTATTATCCTGAGGGAGCCACAGAGACAAATATAGCCACACCATATAAGGCAGCGCAGCAGAACCCTCTTGAACCATAGCACACTGGTCAAGGTCAGTTTATTCAGTCTGTATATTTTATTATTTACACCGGACGGGGAGGTGTGGTGGAGTGGTCTTGCCACTGGATTGGTGGTCCAATGGACCCGGGTTCAAATCCCGATATGTCAATGGGAAGATATTATTGGGATTGAATTTGTGCTGTACCTGGTATCAGTGCATTACCACAAAGCCCACCGATATGCCAAAAAAATACCCTCATTGTTCCCTGATTAAAGGGTCTGAGTCTGGAGGATGAGACAGTGAAGCACTTGAACGAAGCAACCAGCCGCTTCAGAGATGGAGCTGCTTCGAGCCACGAATGGATGCTTCACATGTCTCACTCCCCAGACTGGAACGATACCTCACGGGCTTCACCGTGTTGAGCGGTGGAATGTACAGGCTCTCAGCCTATGCCCGAGAGGGAGTAGATGAAATATAGAAAAAAATGCATCCCTTAACAGCTAATTTCTAGATGCTTAAGGGAGCCCACCTCGCTTTTTTCTCTTTCTCTCCCTCTCTCTTTGGCTTGTATCCATTCGGCCCCATTTAGCCTACTATTTTAAGACGTTTACCACCATCCAGGTGTCAATATTTTCTTGGCGAGCGGTAGCGAGCCAGCATATATATATCTTAGTTTTGACAGCAAGCTAAATTGTACATTTTTCGATAGAAAAATTTCTCCGGCAAAGCTGGATTTCCCCATACAATGCTGGCTCGCTATCGCCTGGATGGGGATAAACGTCTTAAAACAGTTGGCTGAATGGGGCCGAATGGATACAAGCCAGGGAAAGAGAGTAAAGGAGAGAAAGATAAAACAAACAAAAAACGGTGATCCCCCTTAATGAAAAACAGCAGACGGTAAAATCAATCCCAGCTGATTTCTCTATGCTTTGGTCAGAAGGGGTTGACCAGTTCAACTCCACCAAGTCCTTCCTAAACCTCTTGGATATATTAGGTGGTAGCTATGGTAAAGGGGTATGGACAAGTCAAGATGTGGGCTATTATAACAACTAAATAAATATTATGTTTCATTATGGTCAGCGTAATGTAATTTTATTCAGCTTACGAATGATCTGAAATAGAACAGTTGGAAAGATATATTATTTCACCTTATGAATCTAGACATATTTCCCAATTCTGAATAAAATCGCTTAGATACAACTAGACAAAATATATATAATGCAGTCATCTGGTTTAGAGGTTAGCTATACCAAACATTATACACCTTGGTTTTAAATCTTAAGAGGGCCCACCCATCTTGTTTTCTCTTTCTCTCCCCCTCTCTTTGGCTTGTATTCATTAGGCCCCATTCAGTCTACTGTTTTAAGACGTTTACCCCCATCCATTCTGGGAGAGGTACAAAGAGAAAAGGAGAGAGGCAAAACGGAAAATTAGAGAAGCGAAAAAAGATGCAAACGAAAGGTGGGGTCAAAGGTTGAGTGAGAATTTTGAAGAACGAAAGAAGATGTTCTGGAAGGAGGTAAATAAAGTAAGGAAAGGAGGACAAAAGAGGGAAGAGTCAGTGAAAGATGCAAATGGAGAATTACTAGTGGAACCAGTTGAAGTGAGGAAAAGATATGCCGAGTATTTTGAATCTTTGTTAAATACAAGAGATGGAAGAGAAGCAGTGATTGAAGCAGAGGTACAAAGGAGTACAAAGGAAATCAAGCAACAACAGGTCTAGTAACCCTTCTAGGTTGCTTGTCCTCCAAAACACTGAGGATCAAGTGTCCAAACAGTGGTTCAGAGTGGGTAAGGGAACATTGGAAAGGGAATTACTGCCCTGGAACTAATGTCCGTGGCAGGATTAGGAAGTTAGTAGAGGACAGATGGGTTAGTAACTGAGGGGGGGATAAAATAAAGTTATTCATTTACAAACGCAGTCAGTCGCGGGTTTGATGAGAGATATTTGTCTAGGCGGAGTTTAAATGAATCAACGGTGATGCAGTCTATAACGTTTCGGGGAAGCCCATTCCACAAGTTGACAACTCGATTGAAGAAGAAATTCTTAGATTCGTGCGAGTTAAAAGATTTACCAATAATTTTGCAACCGTTTCCCCGCGTGTAATTAGATTGGTCGATAGTGAAGTACTTACTACAGTTCATATTGTCGATGCCTTTGATGATTTTGAACACTTGAATTAAGTCACCTCTTAATCTGCGCTGGGTTAGAGGAAATAGATTTAATTATCTAAGATGCTCTTCGTATGGTTTGTTCTTTAGGCTAGGTATCATTTTGGTAACTCTACGTTGAACTCGTTCTAGCTTGTTTATATCTTTTTGGTAATAAGGGCACCAGGATTGAACGCAGTATTCCAGAAGAGGGCGGACTAAGGAATTGTAAAGGGTTAGGATAACTTCTTTGGATTTATGCTCAAATGACCTGCCTATAAAGCCAATTATTTTGTTTGCCTTCTTAACAACTTCTGAACATTGTTGACTCGGTTTTAGGTTACTCGATATTGTTACTCCCAGATCGGTTTCTCTGTTTACATTCTTAAGCTGAGTGCCATTCATCGAATAGTTTGCTTTCTCATTTAGGTATCCGACATGTACTACTTTACATTTATCCGCATTGAAACTCATTTGCCAAATTTGGGCCCAACATGACAATTTATCTAGATTGTGTTGCATATCGTCAACTTGTTCTTTTGAGAGTACGCTATTTGCAATTTTTGTATCGTCAGCATATGTTGAGATTGTACAGGTGAGACCCTCATCTATGTCATTGATGTAAATTAGAAAGAGAATTGGTCCTAGTGGATGGAGGTAGGTTACCCAGGCCACCCAGGTGGCACGGAATGAATGAAAGGATTGAGGAAAATGAGGTGAAAGAAGCAGTGAAACAAATGAGAGCGGGAAAAGCAGAAGGTTTGGATGGTATTGCTGTGGAGTGTATAAAGAAGGGTGGAGATGTGATAATAGATTGGTTGGTGAGACTTTTCAATGTGTGCTTTGCTGTGTCAATGGTACCAATAAACTGAAAGAGTGAATGTATTGTGCCGTTGTACAAGGGGAAGGGAGATCGGCAGGAGTGTTCAAGTTATAGAGGTATTAGTTTATTGTCAGTGGTTGGAAAGCTGTATGGCAGGGTGTTGATAGAGCGGATAATAAAGTGCAGTAGGAGAAGAACAGTGCGGTTTTAGGAGGGGAAGAGGGTGCGTGGATCAGATGTTTGCAGTAAGACAGTTATGCGAGAAGTATTTAGAGAAGCATAAGGAGATATTTTGGGCTTTTATGGACTTGGAAAAAGCGTATGATCGTGTGGACCGTGAAGCAATGTGGAAGGTGTTAAGGATTTACGAAATAGGAGGAAATTTGTTAGAAGCAGTTAAGAGTTTTTATGAAGGGAGCAGAGCATGTGTGAGAGTAGGAAATGGTGAGTTGAGTGAATGGTTTGAGGTAAAGGTAGGTTTGAGACAGGGTTGTGTAATGTCACCATGGCTGTTTAATGTTTATGGATGGTGTGGTGAGGGAGGTGAAAAGGAGAACTATGGGAAGAGGATTGGGTTTAGTAGGAAAGAATGGTAGAGATTGGGAGGTGAATCAGTTGCTGTTCGCTGATGACACAGCATTGGTGGCAGATTCTGATGAGAAACTGCAGCGGGTAGTCAAAGAGTTTGGTGTGGTTTGTGGAAGGAGGAAACTGAAGGTGAACGTCAATAAAAGTAAAGTAATGGTGTGTAATAGGGGAGAGCATAGGGTGAATCTAAATGTGAGGCTGGATGGGGAAATATTGGAACAAGTAGAGTGTTTTAAATATCTAGGAGGAACGATAAGTAGGAGTGGAGGTATGGAAATGGAGGTAAAACAGAGAGTGTGTGAAGGAAGGAAGGTTTTCGGAGCAATGGGAAGTATGTGAAAGACGAGAAATCTCGGAGTGAAAGTAAAAAGTGCACTGTATCAAGGAATTGTTGTGCCAACGGTGATGTATGGGGCTGAGACATGGGCTCTGAAGAAAAAGGAGAAAAGAGGGCTGGATGTGATGGAGATGAGCTGCTTGAGGAGTATGTGTGGAGTTACTCGTAGAGACAGATTGAGGAATGAAGAGATACGTAGGAGAGTGGGGCAGCAGGAACATTTGTCAGCCAGAGTGGACAGAAGGGTGCTGAGCTGGTATGGTCATGTTGAACGAATGGGAGATGAAAGGCTTGCAAAGAGAATATGTGAGTCAGGTACAAGGGGAGATAGAAGGGCAGGAAGACCCCCATTGAGATGGAGAGACTGTGTAAGAAAAGCTTTGGATGATAGAGGAATGACTATAGATCAGGCAGGGGAAGTGGTGGTGGACAGGAGTGAATGGAGAATGCTTGTGAATAGTTGAGTGAACACGTGGTCATTTGGAGCAAGGGGTCGGGCGCAAGTTGGACTAGATAATAGTCCATCAGGCGCCTGGCCCGGGAAGACGATTAATATGAAGGGTGCGCCTGGAAGTGTGGTGGGAGGGCTTGTGGCTTTGGCTCCGCTGCATGTCTGCCTGCCGAGATCGGAACCTCTCCGGGTGGTCGGGGGCCGGGGGAGTGCTGGAGCGACCTTGGTGACCCTGGTCTCTGGGTCTTCTCCTGGGTGACCTGGATGTGTGTGAGTTTGTGCTTTTTATCTGTGTTTATTCGTTGTTTTTATGTTGTTTTTGTGTTTTCCCTGTTCTTGCTCTGTCTTGAGTCGGCTACCCCCAAAATGGGGATTGGGCCTGAGCATATAGATAGATAGATAGACCCCCATCCAGGTGTCAATATTTTCCTGGCGAGCGGTAGCGAGCCAGCATATACTGTATATATATCTTTGTTTTGACAGCAAGCTAAATTTGTAAATTTTTTCGATAGAAAAATTTCTCCGGCGTAGCCGGATTTCTCCATACAATGCTGGCTCGCTATCGCTCGCCAGGAAGAAATCGACACCTGGATGGGGATAAACGTCTTAGAACAGTTGGCTGAATGGGGCCGAAGGGATACAAGCCAGAGAAAGAGAGAAAAGTAGAGAAAGAGAAAAAAAGCAGGTGACCCCCCTTAAAAGACTTAAATGGGTGTAGGCTATACCTATTTAGTCTTGTGAGTGTATCCTTAAAGGGAGAATTTTAGCTTGCTCGCTAGACCTTCTTCAAGCTTACAAAAATACCCCCAAGACCCCCTTTCGAGATAAATGTGTACATTTTTCCAGCTTTGAAGGCCGTTTCCTCATAAAATACAGGCTCGTTATCGCTCGCAAGGAAGAAATCGACAGCTAAAGGTCTTACAATTGACAGAAATGGGAGGACAGGTCTTTAAATTGTCAAACTAATGAATGCGGCGAATGTCATAACATCTCGAAACTAATGAGACTAAGCATGAGGGAGAGGGAGGGTTCGAAAGCATGAGGGAGAGGGAGGGTTCGAAAGCATGAGGGAGAGGGAGGGTTCGAAAGCATGAGGGAGAGGGAGGGTTCGAAAGCATGAGGGAGAGGGAGGGTTCGAAAAATGACGCTTAAGTGAATATCTCCCCTTAAACTCTCCGTCTTTATAAACTTTAGCCCTGTGAAGATTATGACGCATTTAACCAGTTTATTCTGGCTATCATTAGACGATTTGATACAGCTTAGAAAGGATATGTGGGAATTATAAAGGTAAAGACTATCTCAATCAACTCTCTGACTTCCACATACCCTTCCTAATCTGAATAAAATTGGTCTAATAATAAATAGCCAGAAAACAGAAAATAAATGCGTAATCGGATCTTGAAAGGGTTAATTACACGCTATAGAAGGGAGGTGACTGCAGTGGGCCGGGCAGACAACCTATCAGTATGAGCGACAGTTGGGGTCGACACGGTGTTATTATCCAGATGGTCCTAATTTACCTTTCCCGGTTCCCCGCCCCTGTATCCCACGCACCTTGGCTATAACACCAACACTACAATAGCTATTCGACCTGTTATGCCTTAAAAACGTAACTCCTCAACATGAAAGAAGACAACCGATGTATCAGGAAGACTGGAAAGGAGAGAAATTCTGATTATAAGTTCAGGGAATACTAATCCGTCCAGTCAACCACCACCATGAGACCCATGCGCGGAACCATTTACAAGCAGGTTATAACTACAAAGACCAGCCGTACTAGCACTCGGCCCTTTCCAGCACGACCTTCTCCCACTCAAAATACGCTCATTTGATACTGCCGCCAAAGTTGGACTACCTCAATTCCCACAACATTCAGTAACTCTTGTTGTGCCTAATCTTGAAGGGTCACAAGCAATAGAACTCTCAAAGCAAGGTTGGACAAATAGGGCCTCTACAGGTGTTTCATCAAAGAACCATATCTCTATCAGAAGCAATCTGACAAAGAATGTGCAGCATTGTAGAAGGGTGACACATGAAAAGCAGCATTGTAGCAAGCTTACACATGAAATGCACCATTGCAGTAGTCTGATACATTAAGTGTACCATTGTAGCTGACACTTCAATGGCTGTTTGACTAATTGTGGAGACACTCTTAAAAATACATGTATTTTTCATATGAAAAGAAGCAGATTTCTTTATGAAGGCTAATTTTTATGTTTTAATAATAAATCCCAAACTACAATTTGATATAGAGTATAATATATATTATATACCAATCATAGTACCGGTACTTGTTGTAATTGCATAACAAATTCAACAGGTGACTACGACAATTTCTGATTGACTGTAGCAGGTTGATAAATCGACCATTTGACTGACTGCATCAACTATTTCACCAATCACACAGACTACTCACCTAGCCACACCTACTATTAGACAAGCACCCTATATAGCTATTATACTGGAACAATGGTTATTCAGTTATAACATAACTGCTATCGCAAATATAATAGCGAGGCACTCCGACAATTACAATAGCAACCTTGATATTCAACTAAACAAACTGGCACTTTTCTCGAACATAATATTTCTTAAGTTGAAATTTACATGTAAATGCTGAAAAGTTGTCAGAATGGATAGTAACAATTTATGTGCAGGCTAGCACTCTACTGAAAAGTTTCAATTAGAGTTTCTGACCCTATATGTAAAATAGCAAAAGAGTAGCAGCAGATTAGTTTTATTCTCTGAGATACAGTAGCTGCCAAAAAGGTAACTACAATGAAATCAAATCGCCTATGTAGATAAAGCAGGTCTACCCCCCACCCCCATATCAAGTAGCAAAAGAGTATGTCACTAAAAACAAAACACAGTAGCCGCCCATCAAATAGCCTATGTAGAAAAAGTATCTCCCCAGTCCCTCCCTCCCTCATCTTGCTTCCCATAGATCAAACCAATGGACGGGTGATAGATGAGATAATAGGGTCAGGTACCGTGTGGTGATGCCCTTATGTGGAACCCCACCCCACCAAACCTGCTCCAAGGTGATTCACTTTTCCCTCCTGGATGCCAAACGAGAGACTTCACATCCAGTCGTATAATAAAGTGCCTTGTTTTTAATAATTATTACTTAATATGCAAAGTTAAGGTTATGTTCCGTAGTTCCCGTTATGCCCCTGGAAATGATCAAATGACTAAAACCATGTAACTTGATACACATTGTCCTGTATTCCTTCTCCCACTCATCTCAGTCTTGTAACAATACTACCCCAGATTGCCACTCTGCTGCAGAGACCCCTTACCCGGGTTCCTTGGAACAGGAAACCGGTTTCTTCAAGGCATAAATTATATACCGGTACCCTAAATCGTTTCAGTGTGGAATTGCTAATCATAGTTGATAAAAATAGAATAAATACCGGAAACATTTACAAATATATTCATCAATAATGTTCCAGAGGGGGACCAGACAACACAGCCACTAGACCATTTATACTATAGTCCATTCATTATAGATAGGCCAAAAATATTGACCACTAACCTCTATAACTCATAAACGACTGGAGTGATCGAGCTAATATTTCTTCCATTTAGGAAGGGTCAGTTAGGGAATAGGTATATAAATTTACAGCCCATTTGCTGCATCCTTTTTCGAGTTAGAGAAGATAGAGATCCCGATTTCTGGCCTACCTATAGTGAATGGACTAGTAGCTCTCAACCAGTACCAACTCACTCAATAATGTTAGCTTAGGTTAAGCTAGGTTAAGTCTTCATTTTGGCATTGGTTAAATTAGCCTTGTTAATTTGGCTCCGTTTCCCTCCCCACCAACCAAATTAATCACATCTTTCCTCGTCTGTTCACCCTTTCCTCTCCCTCTCCTCAATCCTCCCAGTACCACCACCCCTCACTCAATCAATTCTGTCTTATCCCCCCAAACCCCAAGTCTGTTTCGGGGTTATTCAAGTCCCATGCTCCCTCCCAACTGTTAGGTTTCTGTTAAGGTTACAGGGCCTTTCTTCGGGATTCCTAGTGCCCGCCCTAGAAGTCTTCAATATGGGTGAAACGTAATTAAAATCCCTCTGGCCATCAAGGGACCCATCCTTGGTGCACCTCATTAGGGTCCTAAGGATACCTCAAAATTAGGTTCCCCTCCTATGGGCCAACGACCAATTAACCCCTTCTACGGATATTCGCACAGTACCTCTACCGTAATTGGCTATCTCCTCGGAACCCCTTCTTTTAGAGGCCCTCCATACATGCCCATATAAAAGCACTCGTACTCCTGTGGAATCCTCTGATATCTCCGCCCGAAAGCCTTCCCTTGTGGTCTATCTCAGCCATTAGAACCTCTTCCCTCACTTACCAATACCAGACATCTCAGTCGCTTAATCCAGTCCAAGAGCGAAACAAACCAAGCAGTCATTATCTTCTGTTTCATCTTTACCTTGTCCCCCGAAAATGTTCCTTCTAAAACTTCATCACATTGTGCTTAATTCACCTCTCCCGCCTGATAACAATACTGAAGAGAGAGAAAGAGAGAGAGAGAGAGGTGTGGAGGGGGGGGGGGGGGGTTGTCGGAATTAATTATGAGTCTAGACAGTACCGGTAATAAAGAGCATTAGATAACAACAGCTCGGGGCCTACTACCACCCAGTGTTGCTAATTTAGCTATTTTATCGCTATATTCAGGGGTATTTACTTCAATCTAGCGGCAATTTTTTGCATCTAGCAACATAATTCCTAGCGATATTTTAGAGATTTCAGAAGTCAGCAATATTCTAGAGATTGTGGCATTATTCTAGCGATTTTCTTTAACATATATTTACTATATTTACTATCTAGCAACATTCTAACGACTTTTGAGAACGGTGTATCGGTATTTTGTGTTGTCATTTGGTAACCCTGCCCCCATTGCGTGACCATAGGAAGGTGGACGCGTGCCGGGTTAATGGTCCTGTCAACACTGGAAGGGAAGGGGGCGTGGTAGTGTTTTGGTTACCCCTTCAGTACCATTATCATTATAATCTGGCTAACACTATTATTCTTGTCTATGTGTATGAAGGAGATAAAATGCAAAGCTGCCTGCAACAAGTGTCCCCGAAGGTTAAAAGAGTGATAGAAAACCAAAATCAAGGTACATTAGAGGTAATTTAGGTGTGTTAGAAAGAAGTGTGGTGTGCTTGTTAAGTGTAATGAAATGAATAAGAGTACAAAGGAGTACAAAGGAAATCAAGCAACAACAGATCTAGTGACCCTTCTAGGTTGCTTGTCCTCCAAAACACTGAGGATCAAGTGTCCAAACAGTGGTTAAGAGTGGGTAAGGGAACATTGGAGGAGGAGGAAGTCTTTGCGAGAGTTAGCTGGATTACTCTCTGTGAAGGCGAGGCACAAATATAAACCGTGGGGGAAGCCAGGCAAATGCAACAGGAGTTCCAGCAACTCCTTATCATATGCCTATGTGGCCTTCCCTATAATATCCCCTACTAATTGGTTTCATGAAGATATAGTTGGAGTAATAAAGCAAAGACTGATAATATTTACTCCTTCCTATAGTCCATTAACTATAATTAGGCCGCTATATTGACAACTAATCTCTTATTAGGCCTACTTAAAATACAAAAGTGCAATCGAACTGATGTTTCTACCATTTGGGAAGAGTCAACCACCAGTAAATAGGTGTGGTCATTTAGTATATATGTACTTTAATCCTTTCTGAGTTACAGGAGGTTGTTGTTCAATATCCCTGGCCAAAATACAGTGAACAGGCTATAGTAAGGGGTAAATATAATGTCTTTCCTCTATTACTCCAACAGGTCCTTCTTATATATACTGTAAAACAAATCCTGATAATCTAAAGTATAGGATATAAAGGGCGTCATCTTACTGAAGGGGTTAATGCCGCATACATGTGGGAGTTATAGTGCATTCACTATAGGTAGGCCAGAAATCCTGACCTCTACCCTCTGTAACTAGAAAAGGGCTAGAGCAAATGGGCTGTAGATTTCCACACCCATTCCCTGACTGACTCTTCCCTAAAGGTATAACTAATAACTGGATTACTCTAGTCTTGATTTAGTTATAGAGGTTATAGCCTGTTCCAAATAAGTAGGCCAAAAGTCTTGAACATTAACCTCTATAACTCACAGACGACTAGAGTAATCGAGCTAATATTTCTATCGTTTGGGAGGGGTCAGCCAGGGAATAGATGTGGAAATGTACAGCCCATTTGCTTCAACCCTTTTTGAGTTACAGGTTAGTGTTCACAATTTCTGGCCTACTTATTTGGAATATGGTATAGTGGTCAAGATATTTGACCAAATAATAATGAATCGACTAGAGTTACTGCCAGATAACTGTATTTAGCTTATCATACAGTTCTAGCGGACATAAAACTAAAAATAAGTGTATAGGATTGGAGAGGGTAGGACCAAGTAATAGACAAATAAGCAACCAATTAAAAAGTTAATAATATATATTGAACATACTATAGAAATCGTGTTATCTATACATGTGTGTACAGGTGTGCATGTGTGCTTCAGGAGGCAGATTTGATACAATTTATCTATTTATGTTACTACCTACAGATCTGTCCCCTGGTAACGACTCGCCAAAATGTTCTGGACCATCATCTTCTACTCTTTCTATTAATTTATGTAACATTCGTATCCTTTCCTCTAATTTCCACTCTGTGGAACACCGCCTCTCCTCTGCCAACGCTGATCTTCTCTTTCTCACCGAGACACAGTTGTCTGGGACTACTGACAGCAAATCCTTCTCTGTATCCTCCTACTATCTCTATCCTCAGTTTCGAGCCAAAGGTGGATGTTGCGTCTATGTACGCAACAACCTTGCTTGCTCTCGTGTTCCCAACTTAGCTTCTTCTGAATTCTCAACTCTGCCTAAAGCTTTCTTGTCACTCTCAAACTAAATATTTCTGCACTGTTTATCTCTCCCTTAATTCTACTGACTATCCAAAATTCTTTAACTATCTAACTTCTAAAGTGGAACACATTCTATTCATCTCTCCTTTTGCAGAAATCTCCATCTTAGGAGATGTCAATGTTCACTACCACCAATGGCTCCCATCTGTTTCCACTGACCAACCTGGTGAACAAGCCTACATATTTTCTATCTTAAACAACCTAGAGCAGTTAGTCCAGCAACCCACCCGTATCCCGGATCGCTTCGGAGATCGGCCCAACATTCTTGACTTATTTCTAACCTCTAACCCTTCTGCTTATACTATTAATCTTTTCTCTCCTTTGAGCTCCTTCGACCATAAACTAATATCTGTCACCTGTCCTATCTCTCCAGTACAGCCACCCGATCCTCTCAACCGGCGGCGCTTGTGGCACTTTAGTGTTGCCGACTGGGAGGCTCTTCGGCAGTACTTCTTTGATTTCCCATGAAATTACTTTTGCTTTCGTGGCCAGGGACCCTCGGAGAGTGCTGAACGCATGATCGAGGTAATCCTCTCGGGCATGGAAGCATTCATTCCATTTTCTTTCTCTCAATCAAATGCAAAAAATTCTTGGTTTACTCACGCTTGTTCTACTGCTGTCCGCAACAAGGAGGAAGCATTCAAACGGTACCGACGCCTTAAGACTCAAGAATCTCATTCTTCCTATGTTTCTGCCCGGAATCAAGCCAAATCTGTTCTTTGACTTGACAAACACTCTTTCATTAATAATAAATGCACTGAACTATCCAACTATAGCTCTTCCCAAGCTTTCTGGCATCTAGCCAAAAACCTCTCCAACAATTTTTCTTCCTCGTCCTTCCCTCCCTTTTTCCTCTCTGATGGCACAACCATCAATTCTTCCTCTGACTAAGCTGAACTCTTTGCTCAAACCTTTGCTAGAAACTCCACCTTGGATGATTCTGGTGCTATTCCTCCCTCTCCACCCCCCTCTCTCCTACTTATGCCTAATATCTTAATATCTTCTAAAGATATATTTTCTACCCTCTCTGGGCTTAATACTAAGAAGGCGTACGGTCCGGACGGTGTTCCTTCTGTTGTACTAAAAAACTGTGCTTCCGTGCTGACTCCCTGCCTAGGCAAACTCTTTCTTCTCTGTCTCTCCTCTAACATCTTCCCTTCTTGCTGGAAGTTTTCTCTCATTCAAATTACCTGTGACCGCTCTCAACCCTCCAACTATCGTTCAATTGCTCTCATCTCTTGTACCTCTAAAGTTTTTGAAACTATTCTTGCTTCCAAATTTCTTCTCATAATCTACTCTCAGATTGCCAGTATGGCTTCCTTAACCCTTCTTTGGCGGGACCGGACTTAAGTCAGTCTAGAGAAGAAAGGACTATGTGGCGGGGACCGACTTAAGGCGGTGTGCAATTCTGAGCAATATTTGGCTCTGAGAGAGAGACGAGCGGCGGGAGGAGCGTAGGTCGGCTCTGACCGTTCGGCACGGCTCCCGCGCCAGCACTGGGCCTTAATTCACACACACCCACACTCACTGCCTCGCTACACAGGGAATTATGTAAGGAAATTACCGTATTTTAGGGATTTTTCCTTCGTCTTGCACGATCGTTGCAAGAGAACGCGTGGTCGTAGAAGGATGGTTCTGGTGTCATTGGAAAGCTCAATTATCGTCCTTTCAGGGATACATAATTGTATTACGCTCTGGCTCTTGTTTATGCATGAAAAAGAGCACGGAAACAAGGTCGTTTAGGGTAAAACCACCCGCTTGGCGGGTAGTAGAAGTTACTGACGGGCCCGCTCGTAAGGCGTTAAAGGTCGCTCTACTGGTGATCTTCTTTCATATCTTACTAACTATGGATCATCATCCTTTCGGGGCTTCGGTGAGACCTTTTCTATTGCAATAGACATATCGAAGGCCTTCGATAGAGTCTGGCACAAATCTTTAATTTCTAAACGACCCTCCGTCGGTTTCCATCTCTCCATCTGTGCCTTTGTCTCTAATTTCCTTTCTGGCCGTTCCATAGCTGCGGTTGTGGACGGCCATCGCTCACTTTCTCATCCTATGAACTCCGGTGTTCCTCGGGGCTCTGTCGTATCTCCCATTCTTTTTTTAATTTTAATGAATGATCTTCTTTACTGTACCTCCAGTCCCATCCATTCATACGCAGACGACTCTACCTTACATTACTCAATTAGTTTTCCTGAATGCCCCAGCCAGCAATCCTTCAAAAACAAACATAATGAAGCCATGCAACACATATCTTCAGATCTAACTACTATTTCCAGTTGGGGCAGAGAAAACCTTGTTACCTTTAAT
The DNA here is from genome assembly GCA_032716605.1 of Paralithodes platypus. NCBI lineage: Eukaryota > Metazoa > Arthropoda > Malacostraca > Decapoda > Lithodidae > Paralithodes > Paralithodes platypus. The sequence goes on from CM064555.1 coordinate 12,295,925, forward strand.
GCTTCCAAAACCCAATTTCTTCATCTTACTACCCGTTCCGAACTCCCAGAGGACTATCCCTTACGCTTCAACAATACAAAAATAAATCCTTCATCTTTTCTCAGTCTTGCTAAGGCAGCCTCCAAGAAGCTGGGAGTGCTCAACCACCTCAAGGGGTTCTTTACCCCTGCACAGCTTCTTGCTCTGTACAGGGGCACAGTGCATCCTTGTATTGAGTATTGTTCACATGTGTGGGGAGGATCCTCACACCGCACTCCTAGAGAAAGTAGAAAGGAAAGCCTTTAGCATCATTAACTCATGCCCACTAACCAACTCTCTGCAATCTCTCTCTCTTCGCCGCAATGTTGCATCTCTTACTATTCTATCGCTATTATAATAATCAATGTTCCTCAGAGCTTTCCCAGTGTATACCAACTCCTCTATGTAGGGTACGTAGTACCCGTCTTGCAACACAATCCCACACCTACTCTATGCAACTCTCCAGCCCAAGAGTGAAACGTTATTCTCAGACTTTCTTCTATTCAACTGCTGAGCTCTGAAACTCTCCCAGAATCAGTCTTTCCCTCTTCCTATGACTTAAATTGCTTCAAACTCCGTGTGTCCAGGCATTTTGGATCGAACGACCCTTGATTTTGGCCTTGTCACTCTTTCAACTATGGGGGAGGCAATCGATACAGGCATTTCTGCCTTTTGTCTCCCTCACTCACATAGAAAAAAGAAAAAAAAATCGCCTATGAGATTTCAACTGCTTAGCATAAGTGGGCCCACTGGTGAGGCACTCTGAACAAAAGATTATACCTGTCACACTGCTAGGACCACAGTTAAGCTATATATGGGGTAGGGGTCTCGGAGTCGCCTCAACAAAACCTTCCGTAGTATCACACACACACGCACACGCACACGCACACGCACACGCACACGCACTTAAATATTTACCTATTACACCACTATATTGGTATACTGGCTATTTTAGACGATCTAATTAAACTTAGGAAAGACTTCTATGAATCAAAGGGGGTAAAGATCATATCAATTAACCCTTTCACTCACACAAGTCCTTCCAAAACAGCATAAAAGCGTCTAATGATAGTAAGCCCGAACATAATTACGTAAAACGTCCCTCTATTGAAAGGTTAAGAAAAGATGGATCGTTTTTCTGGTCCCCATTCTTCCTCATCTTTAACCCCATTAGTTTTCAGATGTTATGACGTTCGGCTCATTAGTTTGGCGATTTTAAGACATTTCGCCCAATTTCTTTGTCAAGAGAACAAAGACTTTAAGTGTCATTTAGGTGTCGATATTTTCCGGGCTAGCGATAGTGAGCTTGTAATTTAAGAGACATTATTCTATCGAACAATGTACACATTTAACTTGAAGGAAAGTCTTGGGCAGTGTGTGTGTGTGTGTGTGTGTGTGTGTGTGTGTGTGTGTGTGTGTGTGTGTGTGTTATTCACTTGCTTGTTCGTCAAGGGGAATCCACGCAATGCGAGCTAAGCTCATTATTATCGCGCCTCCTTAACTGGGAATGTATTGCGTGAAATGCATGTTAAGTGTTTATGTATCGTTGGAATGGCTGTGGATGTGTGTGCAGTCTGTATTTTAGCCAATTGGCGACATCTGGAAACGAAGGCTTAGGGTTGTTGTTGTTGTTTAATCTGTACGGTACCATTCTCACTACGGTACCAGTCTCACCCGAAGGCTTAGGTTGACCAGTAGCTTAGGTTGACCAGTACGATACCCATCTCACCTTGTAACCGATCACCAACCCCAGATGGGACGTCACAACTTCGTCCACTTATACCAGGTTCCTATTTATACTGCTAGGTGAACAGAGGCTACACCGTTAGGAGACTTGCCCAAATGTCTCTTCCCCGCCCGGGTCTCCAACCCGGGACCTTCTGGTTGTGAGCCAGACGCGCTATCAGTTACGCCACGGGGAGGTGTGTGTGTGTGTGTGTGTGTGTGTGTGTGTGTGTGTGTGTGTGTGTGTGTGTGTGTGTGTGTTTTTTAAAGCTTGATGGAGGTCTAGGAAGGAAACTAAAAAAATTATAAAAATATACATAAATGAGCAAATAAATACGCCCATCCCGCCTTAAGTTTCTTGTTCCCCTACACCATCAAGCATAAAAAACACCCCCAATATATATTTTTCGTTACAAAAATGTCCCGGCCGAAGGATTACATTACAGGCTCGCTATAGCTCGCCAGGGACAAATCGACACCTAAATGGTACGAAAACCTCGTAAAATTGACATATATTTTGGGCGAAAGGTCTAAAAATCTCCACCCAAATGATGGTAACATCTTAAAATGTTAAAACTAATGGGGTTAAGCAAGAGGGAGAAAGGGTGCCTTGGTGGCACTTTTAACCCTTTGAAGATTGTGACGCATTTTGACAATTTAATCAGGCTATTATTATAGGCTATTATATATATTATTTTATACAGATTATGAAGGATCTGTGGGAATTATGAGGGTAAAGACAGAATTTTAAACTGATTGGGTTGGATCTGTGGGAATAACGAGGGTAAAAACTATCTCAATCCACCCTCTGACTTCCATAATACTCTTCCCCCCCTTTTTTTTTTTTTTTTTTTTTTTTTTTTTTTAATACAACTACTACCTCTGAATATAATCCTCTAATAATAAACAGAAAACATAAAAGACATGCGTAATCGGATCTTGAAAGGATTAAGGGCTTCTCTATATATAAAGCTGAAAGAGTAAACTGGGGGGATTCATTACATAAAGTGCCCCCCCCCCCCCCTTGCTCTGACTCACTCTTGGCTATACACATTAATTCTGCACCCAACAGTTCGTGCCAGGGCCTGTGGTTGGGGGGAAGGAAGGCCAATAACACTCTGGTTTAGTACTAGGGTCTCTGGTGTTATGTAATTCACTGTAGCCATGTAAACTTTAAGTGTGCCGAGTACCGTAATTCATTTCGGGAGTCGTCTTCATGTTGTATGCATTATACAAATTAATTAGTTTAACTCGTGTCCACCCCTTCGCCTTCGATGATCATGGCATCTAGGATTCGAATTTTACTGGTAGGTAGCGGATTTTTCTGACATGCTTTTCGTCTTCGATCATGAAAATTATATGTAATGTCTTTCTTAGCATTGCATCCTAGGTCACCAGAAAGCCAAGGCCTAAACAACCGCACCACAGACTTCAAATCAATACAACCACAACTGTTCTAGAACCAATAGTCTTTTAACATAACCATATTCAAGTTAAATTAACTAAACCTAATCTATCTAGACTTGACCTAACCTAAACTAAACTAATTTCATAGACTTGACTTGACCTAACCTAAACTAAACTAATTTAATCTATCAAGTTAGGGGAGGGGGATTAATGTATAATGTAGCAGAGCTGAACATGTTGAAATTGTAAAATGAAAATATAGAGCAGAATGCTTTATTTATCAAAAAATGACAAACCTGTGATAAAATTTCACCAGTCTGTATTTTGTATTCGATTGTGTAACTCTGCTTAAAATGATACCCCTTTATTAAGGTAGGCCTAATCAAAGTAAGCTAACACGTATCGTACTTTATTAAGGTAATCAAAGTAAGCTAACACGTATCGTACTTTATTAAGGTAATCAAAGTAAGCTAACACGTATCGTACTTTATTAAGGTAATCAAAGTAAGCTAACACGTATCGTACTTTATTAAGGTAATCAAAGTAAGCTAACACGTATCGTACTTTATTAAGGTAATCAAAGTAAGCTAACACGTATCGTACTTTATTAAGGTAATCAAAGTAAGCTAACACGTATCGTACTTTATTAAGGTAATCAAAGTAAGCTAACACGTATCGTACTTTATTAAGGTAATCAAAGTAAGCTAACACGTATCGTACTTTATTAAGGTAATCAAAGTAAGCTAACACGTATCGTACTTTATTAAGGTAATCAAAGTAAGCTAACACGTATCGTACTTTATTAAGGTAATCAAAGTAAGCTAACACGTATCGTACTTTCGGTTAAGCTATAATGTATCTAATATCCATATATTATGCATTTGTATATTTCAGATTAGGTAATTTTATTCGCTCACCGAGGGATATAATAAGGTTTTTTGATGCCAAAGGTAATAACAAGATTAGTGTTGTGCATATGATGGTTAAGGGGAGGTATTTGTTTTTTTCTGGGCCCTTTTCTCACCATTACTTATAATAGTTTGACGTTCGTCCCATTACCTTGGCGATCTTAAGAACATTCGCCCCATTTCTTTCTTAATATTTAGACCTTTCGTGACAGTTGAGTTTGTTTTCCTGACGAGCAATAGCGAGCTTTGAATTTAGTAAGGATTGGCCTTCGGTCGGGACATTTACTTATGTCGAAGGGGGGCTTCGTGTGTATTGTTAAGCTTGATAGAGATCTAGGGAGTAAACTAATATATACGGTGTATATATTTATATATATATATATATATATGAATAAAAAAATAAAAAAAATAACCCTCCCTTATAGTAGCATTTCCAATATGAGGAGCATGTTTTTAAGTAGCGCTTTGTTAGCCTTATCAATCATATAATCACAATCTTCACTGGAAAATACGATTCTTATGTATTAACACTATCTGGGCCGACGTCTTGTTGAGTTAATATATGATGTTTAATTATTATTGAGGGTTTTGCTCGTTCTAGCCATTATTGCACAATGTATTTTTAGTTTATATCCTAGGCATACAAGACGCCTTCCCATACTTCTTGAACTTACATTAAATAATGCCCACCCAGACCCCTTTAAAACTAATTTTGTATATATTTCGACAGAAAATTGTCCCGGCCAAAGGCCGATTTCTTTTAAGTTACAGGCTCGTTATTGCTCGCTCAGAAAAATATCGACACCTGAATGGGGTTAAGCATTATAACCTCATCAAACTAATGGGGTGACACAGGGGAGATCCAATAAAAAACCCACTCGGATCAAATAGTGTTCAGGTGGGGATAGAAAACGTACCACATGTGTATTTTCAATAGAATCTACATCTTATCTATCCTGTCTTAAAAACGACTTGAAGTTAATTATTACTTCATCAAATATACGATTGGAGAAAATAGTGCGTTGTGTGCCAATTGTTTACTTTACATTTACGTTAGTCTAATAATATGAGTTTCCTATCTTAGTTCTTTATAATCTATAAGCTGAAATATCCATAGGTTTGGGCTACCCTAAACTAATTCACTATGTCTATACAGTAGAGAGTACGGTACTTGCATATTTCGTCCGCAGTAATGTAACTGTCAAATGGTAATTATTAATGAGTTTAATTTTAAAACCCTCGATTTACCAATCAAGCGGAGTTTACAAATAATTTACTTTACAGCTTGACTGACAATCATAATTTTCCTAATTCATTATACTAAACTCACAAAAAGTAATTACACAGTTCTTCAAAAATCCTAATTATGTGCAGCAACACATCGGGGTCATGGCACACAGGAACAATTTGACAAAACATTAATTCCTGTGCTTCAATTTACTCACTTCACCAATAAACAAACTTCTAACTCTTTCAGTAAGTTCCATAATTCATTAATAAAAGTAACACTTAACAAATTAAAGTTGAAATTTTTTATGAACTTTTCATCATGGTTGAAACCACAAACTATATTATATTAGCTTAAGTGTATAAATTTCCATTCACTAGAGTATTGTCAAAAGATTATTTTCAAATTTCAGTTACCCGGAATCTAACTTCTTGCAAAACACACTTTCTTCATATCACAAACGTATACAAAAAGCTTCAATCCACAAACTTCTATTCACAAATTCCAGTTATCAAGCTTTAGGTGCTAGGCTTCAAACCATTAGCTTCAATTTTCAAACCTCATAAGCTTCAAACGACAAAATTAAAATTTCGAAGCTTCACTTCACGAGCTTCATTCAGGGCCTCAAAATTTCAGTATCACACACACACAAACAATAAAATACACGCGATGATATCCATGCTAACCACAAATATGGAATAAAGTTATAATGAGAGAAGCTTTAATAATTCACAAAAGCTTCAATTCACTGGAGCTTCAATTCACAAGAGCTTCGAATCCGACATGCACAGCACCCGCCCCACACCGGACCAACCAGTAAAATGCCGGTGGTGATGGTGGTGAAGCCTGGTTGTTGAAGCTGTGGTGGGGTGGAGAGGGGGAGGGGGGTGAGGGCATGGAGGTCGAGGGGGAGAGAGAGAGAGAGAGAGAGAGAGAGAGAGAGTAGGGGGAGGAGGAACATGAGAGGGTAGGAGGAAAAAGGAGAGAGGTAGAGAATAGGAGGAAAGAGGGAGGAAGCAGGGGCCAGGGGTGAATCGGGAGGGAGAGAGAGAGAGAGAAATACGAATAATGAAGTAAGAAGATAACAGGGAGGATGAGGAGGTTGAAGAGCAAAGAAGCTAGCATAGAGGAAGAGAGAGGGTAGGGACGATATTAAGTAAGTAAACAAAAACAAAAAATAGTAATAATATAAATAAATATTAAAAACAAGCAAGAGGGAGAGAAACAATAAGAAGGAGGGAGAGACAAAAGAAAAAGGAAAGAGAAGAATGCGGACTGAAAAAGGAAGAGAGAGAAAAAAGCAGAGGGCGAAGAAAAATAGCGAAAGAAATATGGAAGAGGGGAGGGAGGATAAAGAGGAAGAGAGAAAGAGGACATGAAGTGGGGAGGGAGGATAATGAGGAAGAGGTGAGGGAGGACAATGAGTAAGAAAAAGGAACAGAGGGGAGGAAGTGAAGGGTTTGCAAAAAGGAAGAATGAGTGGGAAAAATGAAGATTGAGTGGGAAAAGGGGAAGTAATTAGTGGATATGAATGTAGTGGGATGGGGGAGGAGGAGAGGGGTGGGAGGGTAGGGTAGAGGGGAGTGGGGTGATAACATTGAGACCAGCAGAGCACAATGTAAAGAGGGGAGGGGAGAGGAGGGTAGTGAGGTGAGTCGGGGAGAGGGGGAGGATGCCATTGGGGGGGGGGAGGTTATGCCGGATATGGGAGTGGCGGAAGAGAAGAGGTCCATAACAAACAACTAAAACTATAATACCCCTGTCAACTACCTATAATACCCCTGTCAACTACCTATAATACCCCTGTCAACTACCTATAATACCCCTGTCAACTACCTATAATACCCTGTCAACTACCTATAATACCCCTGTCAACTACCTATAATACCCCTGTCAACTACCTATAATACCCCTGTCAACTACCTATAATACCCCTGTCAACTACCTATAATATCCCTGTCAACTACCTATAATACCCCTGTCAACTACCTATAATACCCCTGTCAACTACCTATAATACCCCTGTCAACTACCTATAATACCCCTGTCAACTACCTATAATATCCCTGTATAACTTGTGTATATGGACAGGATAAGGCGGTTAGTGCCAAATGTGGAAGTGACAGGGAGAAGAGGTCCATAACAAACACCCTAAACTATAACACCCCTGTCAACTACCTATAATATATCAGTATGACTTCTGAAACAGTGTGTGAGAAGGATGGGAGTGGCTGGGAGGTGCCATGGAGGCGTGTACTATGACGATTATGGGTGTGGTGGGGAGACGAGATACAAAATAAACAACCTAAACTAATAATGTGTACCTGCGCACTACCTATATTATCCCTGATCAACTTCTGAAGCAGTGTATGAGGAACATGAGTGGGTGGGAGGTGTAGTGTTTGTGTGTGTGTGTGGGGGGGGGGGGGGGGGGGGGTTTGCCAGATATGGGAGTCGAGGGAGAAAAGAGGTGAATACTAAACAATCTAAACTATAACACCCATGTCAACTACCTATACAAATCTGACTTCTGAAACAGTGTATGAGAAGGATGGGAGTGGGTGGGAGGTGCCATGAGGGAGTCTAGTATTCCCAAGATTAGAGTGGTAGGAAGGAAGAGGTGTATAATAAACAACCTGAACTATAATCTAACTGTCAGCTACCTATAATGTTCCTGTCCAAATTTTGGAACAGTGAATGAGACGCATGGGAGTGGGTGGGAGAGGTACTGGGAGGGGGATAGTGGGATGCCGAATATGGGAGTGGTAGAAGGAAAGAGGTGCACAATAAACAATCTATTCTGAAACAGTGAATGAGAATGATGGGAGACTGGGGTGGTAGCATGGGGTAGTGTAGTATGCCAGATATGGGAGGGCAAAGAGGTCCATAATAAACCATCTAAACTATTGTGTGTGTGTAAGTGTGAGAGTCCGAGTGTAGGGGATGAGACAGTGAAGCACGGGAACGAGATGGCTTCAGAGATGGGGTCGTTTCGGGCCATGAGTGAGCACCGTGCCTCATGTGAAGGCAAGATGGCAGGTGCTCGTTGTACTCTACGTGCTTCACATGTCTCACTCCCTAGACTGGAACAAGACCTCACGGGCTTCACTGTTCATTGTAAAGCGGTGAATGTTAAGGCTCTCAGCCTATGCCCGAGAGGAAGTTGGAATATAGAAGAAAAAAAAAATATATATATATATATATATACCCGTCCACTGCCTATACTATTCCTGGATGGGTGAGGGTGGGAGGGAAGAGGTGAATATCAAACAATCTGAACTGTAATATACCTGTCAGATACCTATAACACCCCGCCTAACTTCTGAAACGGTGTATGAGGTGGGAGTTGTACTGGGGGGGGGGGGGGGGGGTTTGCCGGATATAGGAGTGGCGGGAGAGAAGATATGCATAATACGTGTCCACTACCATGTTTTATGTTTTGTCTCTGGTATCCATGTTAAAGAAATACAAGAGTAGAAAAGGGATTGAAGTTACTGTGGGATGGGTTTAGGATGCCGGACATATGAGTAGTGTAAGGGAAGAGGTGAGTAACATACCGTACCAGCTCAACCATCTGTCGATCCACTATCACTGTATTATGTTAATCTTCCGTGTACTTATTCTGAAACAATGTATAGGAAGGGAGATTCGGTGAGGTGGTGTGTGGGCGTGGTGGAAGAAGATGAACATAGGAAATTATAGTCTGTTCAATATTAATGTTTTCTGTTTTTGTCTTGTTTTAATTTCCTGAAAAATATGTAAATTGAGAGTAAGATGGTGTGCGAGTGGTGCAAGACAGAAGAGGTGTACAGAAAATTATCTCAGCCAAAATATTTGTCCACTATCGTCTTCTATACTTATTTACTGAAACAATGAAAGGGTGGAAGGGGATGTAGGATGCCAGATATGGAAGTTAAGGAGGGAAGAGGTGCACAACAGAGAAGGCCAACCATATGTCTATCCATAATCATTGACTTAATCTTCAGCTCCTTTATCTGTCCAGCCCATGTAAAACTGTAGAGGGAGGGTAGGTGGGTGGGGTGGGAGAGCGAAGAGGCGCATAGCAAATGATCTCCACCATATGTCTGTTCACTGCCACTATCGTATGTTTATATTCAGACTTTTTTTTCTGAAACAATGTAGGGGGTGGGGGAGTGGTGAGAGGTGTTGCGTGTGTGTGTGGGGGGGGGGGGTAAAATGCTGGTAAGGGAGTGGTGGGAGGTATTGTGTGGGGGTGTTTGTCAGGGTGGTGGTGGGATAGAGGGCTAGGTAAGGGAGTGGTGGGCGGTTAGGGGTGCATAACAAACTATCTCAACCATATATGTCCACTATCACTGACTTGTGGTTATCTGGAGTCCTTTGTCTCTGTCCAACCTCTGAAACAATGTAGAGGTAGGGTGGGTTGTGCTATGGGTACGTGTGTGTGTGTGTGGAGGCAGGGTGGGTCGTGCTATGGGTACGTGTGTGTGTGTGTGTGTGTGTGCTTGTGAGCGGGGGCAGGGTGGTTGTGCTATGGGTGTGGGTATGGGTGTGGGTGTGTGTGTGTGTGTGTGTGTGTGTGTGCTTGTGAGCGGGGGCAGGGTGGTTGTGCTATGGGTGTGTGTGTGTGTGTGTGTGTGTGTGAGAGAGAGAGAGAGAGGATGCAGGGTGGGTTGTGCTATGGGTGTGTGGGTTGGGGTTAGTGAATGGGTGTGTGTGGTGAAGGGGGGGGGGGGGTTAACATACCGTATATGAATGAGCTGGAAGATAAGAAGACAGATGTATAAACAATAATATCCACCCTAATCTATCAGCCTGCTACCAGTCTTGTGTTCCATCTCCGGTTCCTTGTCCCTGTCTAATGTAGGGTGTGGTGGAACTGGTGGGTGAGTGGGAAGGAGGGAGGGGGGAGAAGACCGGATATAGGAGTGGTAGGCGTCTGGAGAGAAGAGGTGCATGAAAATATATTTCAAACCAGTATGACATAACAAATCAAGTAACATAAAAAAACAGTATGACATAACAAACGTATCAACCGAAAACAGTATCACATAACAAACCTATCAACAGAAAATCAGTATTACATAACAAACCTACAAACAGAAGAACAGTATCACATAACAAACCTAACCTACAAACAGAAAAACAGTATCACATAACAAACCTATCAACATAAAAAAGTATTACATAACAAACCTACAAACAGAAGAACAGTATCACATAACAAACCTATCAACATAAAAAAGTATTACATAACAAACCTACAAACAGAAAAACAGTATCACATAACAAACCTATCAACATAAAAAAGTATTACATAACAAACCTACAAACAGAAAAACAGTATCACATAACAAACCTATCAACAGAAAAACAGTATCACATAACAAACCTGTCAACATAAAATAGTATCACATAACAAACCTATCAACAGAAAATCACTGACATAACAAATCAAGATATAGAAAAAACAGCATGGCGTAACAAACCTATCAACAGAAAAACAGTACTAGCGTGGCATAACAAATCAAGGAATAGCAAAAACAGCATGGCATAACAAACCTGTCAACAGAAAAACAGTACTAGCGTGGTATAACAAATCAAGGAATAGCAAAAACAGCATGGCATAATAAACCTGTCAACAGAAAAACAGTACCTAGCGTGGCATAACAAATCAAGGAATAGACAAAAACAGCATGGCATAACAAACCTGTCAACAGAAAAACAGTACTAGCGTGGTATAACAAATCAAGAAATAGAAAAAACAGCATGGCATAACAAACCTGTCAACAGAAAAACATTATGGCATAAACCAAGCAATAGAATAACTATATGGTATAACACACCATGTCATGGAAGTAGTGTGGCAAAACAAACCAAGTAATAAAAAAAAACAGTAGAACATAATACAGCCTAACAAAGAACATATATTATTCTCTTAAATGTTTAAACAGTATGGCATAAAGTAACAAAGGCGTTAAATAATCTATAAACAAAACAGTACAACAAACTAAGTGATATAAATATATGATGATATAACAAACCTCTCAACAGAAAACAGTACAGATAAAAACCATGTGATATAAAACAGGATACCATAACATACCAAGTGATAATAAAAACAGGACGACATAACAAACCCAGTGATATAAAAAAGCACACCATAACACATCACTCGACAGAAAAACAGCAAGGCATAACGAACCGGGCGATGGTAAAACAGGAACCCGAGAACCATCACAGCCGAGTCAATGTTGAGAGACCAAACAGACCAGGTAAAAGTGAGTGGGAAAGGAGAGTAAAAACGGGGAAGGTGGTCGTGGTAGTAACGGGATTCACACGGGGTTACGGAACAGGAAGGAAAGTGAAAACAACAATTAAATGCAAAATAACTTGATAAATCCTTTACTACGTGAGGTTACGGAACCGGACGGAAAGAAGAAAAAATTATTAAATGCAAAATGTCTCCAATAATTCCTTTACTAAGAGAGGTTACGAACGAGGGAGGAAACTGAAAAAGAGTAATTAAATGCAAAAAAAAAAATCGAATAATTCCTTTACTATGAGAGAACTTTTCTGCCTTTAAGAGAATCCTGTAATATTAGCCCGAATATAATATAAGACACAGAGTATCATTATAATGAAGTACTTACTTGAGGTAGTTTGAAACACCTTGACTGAGAGCCTTGACTGAGAGATGCTATTCGTGAAATAATATTATCAACTCGGGGTATATCGATGCTCTCAGATAATAAGGTACCAAGTTTACGTAAGATCAATTAGCTCTGGATTGTATATAAGAACGGATATCATAGAACAGGTAATAATAGCTCTGGCACATGGTAGGTTAGCTATACGAACAGGTTTGATTAATGTTTGAACTTCACAGCTTCAGTCACTGTATTTATCCAATGTGCTATTCTATGTTGCATGAAGCATAACATTATACAGCCGTGCATATTGATCGTAGTCATAATGTAAGTAAATCATAACATTCCTCACAAAATACACATTGTTCACAAAATGTAAATCACATTCTCTTATAAAATCAGGCCATGACCCACAGGTGAGGAGAGCAGTTAACCCTATCAATCTGATGACGCTGAATGTGGGTTTATACTATCGTAACTCCAGCCGATGTTATTAAACTTAAGATGGACCTGTCAATATAACAACACTATCTGATCCAATGACTTGTGGGTTATTATGATAGCGTTTTATTATTATTGAGGATTGTGCTTGTTTTTGCCATTTTCGAGCAATATATTTTAGTCTGTCCCCTAGGTCAACAAAAGCCCATTCTCAGACTTGCTTCAAACTAAAAAATGCCCACCCAGGCCCCTTCCAAGCTAAATGTGTAAATATTTTCGATAGTAAAATGTTCCAGTCGGAGGCCAATTACTTAAAAGTTGCAGGCTCGCTATCGCTTGCCCAGACAAAAAATCGACACCTGAATGGGGTAAAGCGTCGTGTCGTATCACCAAACTAATGAGGTTAAACGTATTAAAATATGCAAACTAATAGAGCGAAACGGGGGAGGTACAAATAGGTTTAATAGATGAAACTGGCAAAGGTAGTGTGGTAGTGTGTGAGGAGGAGGGTTTCAATAGGACAAACGTTTCTCTGTTTAACGTCTTCAGATCAAACTGGCACACAACCGGACACTGAGGGCATTAATACAGAATATTCCACACAGCACGGTCACTCAGGTAGTGAGAGAGAGAGAGAGAGAGAGAGAGAGGAGAGAGGAGAGAGAGAGAGAGAGAGAGACTGGTACACGTCAGTCATCACTCACACAATGGCATTCAGCTTAGATTTTACCCATCCAATTACAATTTTTTTTAACCACGATAAAAAATGTAGATTACTTTTTTATATTATATTAGCATCCACCACGTGATTTTAAACAACTGAGGACCGATCTCTAGGTATAGTATAAAGTTTATTATCTCAATTAACCCTTTCACCAACATCTTTGTCCTATGTTTTGCATTATACAAATACGGCAACAGACTAATGAAAGGCACTCAGTAATTTACAGGTTTAGAGTGTCTAAAATTCACGTGAAATAGCTTTAATTAAAGGTAACACAATGCACAAACACCAACACCAACATAACACAACAAACGTAACACACCACAACAGTCGTCACACCAATATATAACACACACCACAAACACCCGGTCACTCCACACTTAACATAACAAACGTAACACACCACAACAGTCGTCACACCAATATATAACACACACCACAAACACCAGGTCACTCCACACTTAACATAACAAACGTAACACACCACAACAGCCGTCACTCCAATATATAACACACCACAAACACCAGGTAACTCCACACTTAACATAACAAACGTAACACACCACAACAGCCGTCACTCCAATATATAACACACACCACAAACACCAGGTCACTCCACACTTAACATAACAAACGTAACACACCACAACAGCCGTCACTCCAATATATAACACACACCACAAACATATAACACCACACACCAACTCAATGAAATAAAAATAAAAATAAGTAAAAAATAAATAACACTGTTAACCGTACAGTGCATAATAGTCCACGACATGTATGGCTTGTCTTTCATTAATGTATGAATGTATGTATGTGAAATAGTTCAGGAAAGTAGTCCAAATAAAGTAATTGATCACAAGTTGCCCGATAAAAATAAATGGTGGTGTTAAAAGCCACTGACACTGGTATTACCGCTATCCCTGGTATTACCACAATCCCCAACAATACCAACACCACTTCACACCCCCACGAGAGATAGAAGACAACAAACTCTGCAACACCACCAACATACCTCCACCCTACCACCACCACCACCACCCAACCCTGGCCCTCTGTAAGGTTATCCACGCCACTCACTTTACAGTACAGTACCCTTCATGTTGTAAATTGCATCCTGTAGATCATCGTGTTCTTCTGTCACTAAATACAATTAGACTGTCACAGAAACATGTATAATTTTCCGAAAGGTAGTATTGATGAATTTAAACTAGGCAGTTCCCAAGAGAGGCCATCCATAACCCTATTTTGAGCCCATAGAGTACATTCAAAATCGACAGCCAGGAATCGCTTGATTCCGATAATAATCATATTTGTGTGAAGGAACCCTATTATGCATGCGTTTTAGAACATTTGGAAAGCAGTGCATATCGTATCTGTTCTACCTCTTCTAAGCATGTTTCATAAATTACGTCACCGAAAAAGTAAACAACAGGTAAAATGAAAACCACACTAGGTATGCATAATGGCGGATATGCAAAAAGCTAACCTTAGATGGCAAAAGCTCTCCCTCTAAAAACCTTCCAACTCAACCCACCCACCCACACCACAGAAAATGCCCATCAGAATTCAGCCACGCAACCTCAAATAATTCCCGAAGTATCGTCCTAAACTAAACCCACCATGCACATTCTCGATAAGTACAATTGAAGGAAGAGATGTATGAGAGGTAATGACGTCGGAGGGATAGGGTACGTAGCGGGAGAGAGCCACAATAACGTGTTTACTTTCAGCGCGGCGCCGACCCTACAGCTTCTCAGGGTGACGTCATATTTAGCTTGGTACTGGCCGACTTATAACGTACCCCCCATACCCCCAATTATTCCCCCACTCCCCCCCATATTCCATTCCTGCATTCTCCTCACCCCTAACCCCTTAAACTCGGGTATCGTCTGGGCTACATACCTTAGATATAGCCATAATCCAAATACCTGCTTGATATTGCAACATAAACGTTATATGATTAACACTGCTAGGCCTATGTTTCATTATTAGCGCTATGTACTGTACAAACAAAAGTGTGGAGGTTGGGAGGAATCTTTGAGGATTTTTACATGAAAACGGTACAGAATGAACAGTGGCTGAGTGGCTGTTGTGGTTGTTGTTTTACGGACCTGTGTCATTAAATAAGTATATATCATAAACTTGATCATCAGTCAACACGATTCGAACCCATACCAGAGTAAGCTCCAGAGCCCCTACTAACCCAACCATCTTGTAATTAATACCGCCCTGGCCTTGACGTCATCTAGGATACCTACCTTCAAAATAATAGTAATCCATTATGTTGCTGCTTTTATATCACATACTTACCGAATGCATGTAAGATCCTGGTGCAATTATTACTCTAGTGCTGAGGAAAAGGTGATAAGACAAATCAGTTATCAACTTAGGCCTACTTTGCAGATCACTATATGTGTCTTTGTAATGTATTTTGGGGCACAGTTAACGTATTACATTTTCATAGGTTATGTATGTAACCGTATATACACATGATAAAGTCTGCCAAAAAATCATCCTCCGAATAATTGTTCACACTGATTTCATACATAGAAAAACCTCTCTCTTTCTCTCTCTGTCAGTTCTCTTCCTAGTTTACATTAACGACATAGATGAAGGTCTCACCTGTACAATCTCAAAGTTTGCTGACGATACCAAAATTGCAAATACCGTACTTTCAAATGAACATGTGGAAGCTATGCAACATAATCTAGAAAACTTGTCACATTGGGCTCAAATTTGGCAAATGTGTTTCAATGTGGATTAATGTATACTCCATATCGGAACCCGAAATGAGAAAGCAAACTATTCAATGAATGGTACCCAACTTAAGAGTGTAGACAGAGAAACTGATTTGGGAGTAACAATATTGAGTAACCTAAAACCGAGTCAACAATATTCAGAAGTTGTTAAGAAGGCAAACAAAATAATTGGCTTTATAGGCAGGTCATTTGAGCATAAATCCAAAGATGTAATCATTACATGTTGCGAATCAAAGTAAAACAAACCCGAAAGAATTCTATAGTTATATCAGAAAGAAAAAAGTAGTTACTTCAACTGTTGGACCGTTAGTCGATGAAAATGGAGAATACACCAAAGACGAAGTACAAATGAGTAATGCCCTCAATACCTTCTTTGCATCACTTTTTACAACGGAAGACCTCGGTGATATCCCTACACCATCGCCGATTCAGATTGATAATTCAGATGTTGTTGTTGTTGTTGTTGTTGCTGTTCCCCAAGCTGCCTGGCCGAACAGCCCCAAAGCCCCGAGCAAGGCCAAGGCCATAACCGAGTGCCCCCACAGAACCCTCCCTGCCGACCACAATAAAGCCTGGGTGACCGAAGCCACTCCATGGCGGGGAGCTGGGGAGGGTGAGGAAATGCCCGGGAAACCAAAGCCCCACCCAGGGCCCTGTGCCCCTCAGCAATTATGAAGAGAAAGTTGAGGGGCAAAGGAAAAATGTGACGCTTTGGCTCCCAATCTGCCAACTTTTAGGTTGGCAGTAGGGAGGTCGATCCACGGAAAAGACGCCGTCACTTGAGATCTAGAAGATATATAAGTAAAAGGAACAGTCAGAGTAAGCTATGGGTATGGCAGAGATCGCTCAGCTCTCACTCTGATAGACCAGCCCATCACCACATTCAGATGTTCTAAGCAATATCACCATTACAGAGAGAGAAGTATTGAATTGTTTAGATAAACTAAAGGTAAATAAAACGCCTGGACCTGATACAATCTCACCTAGAGTTCTAAAGGAAGCTAAGGATGAGCTCTCTAAACCACTGACATTGCTATTCAATAAATCCTTGCAGTCTGGAACTATGCCTGATCAGTGGAAGCTAGCCAACGTAACACCGATATTAAAAAAGGCAGCAAATCCCTACCCAGTAACTATCGTCCAATTAGCTTAACCTCAGTTGTATGTAAAATGCTAGAAACACTCATAAGAGACAGACTCGTAAATCACTTAGAGGAAAATAACATACTTAAAGATACTCAACACGGCTTTCGTAAGAAACGTTCCTGTTTAACAAACCTCTTAAACTTCTTCCACGATATCCTCAACCTCTATCTACGATGAGAGTAAAGCTGTAGATATTATATACCTTGATTTTCAAAAGGCCTTATTCAAAGTTCCCCACAAACGTTTACTGCTAAAACTAAAAGCGCATGGAATACAAGATGGTGTGTTGAAATGGATAGAAAATTGGCTCAGCGACAGAAAGCAAAGAATAGTCATAAACGGTAAGGCATCTAAATGGACCAATGTAAGTAGCGGGGTACCCCAGGGATCGGTACTAGGACCAATTCTCTTTC
The DNA here is from genome assembly GCA_032716605.1 of Paralithodes platypus. Taxonomy (NCBI): domain Eukaryota; kingdom Metazoa; phylum Arthropoda; class Malacostraca; order Decapoda; family Lithodidae; genus Paralithodes; species Paralithodes platypus. The sequence goes on from CM064555.1 coordinate 12,313,329, forward strand.
TAATTTACATCAACGACATAGATGAGGGTCTCACCTGTACAATCTCAAAATTTGCTGACGATACAAAAATTGCAAATAGCGTACTCTCAAAAGAACAAGTTGACGATATGCAACACAATCTAGATAAGTTGTCATGTTGGGCCCAAATTTGGCAAATGAGTTTCAATGCGGATAAATGTAAAGTACTACATATCGGATACCAAAATGAGAAAGCAAACTATTTGATGAATGGCACTCAGCTTAAGAATGTAAACAGAGAAACCGATCTGGGAGTAACAATAATTGGCTTTATAGGCAGGTCATTTGAACATAAATCCAAGGACGTTATCCTAACCCTTTACAATTCCTTAGTCCGCCCTCTTCTGGAATACCGGTACTGCGTTCAATCCTGGTGCCCTTATTACCAAAAAGATATAGACAAGCTAGAACGAGTTCAACGTAGAGTTACCAAAATGATACCTAGCCTAAAGAACAAACCATACGAGGAGCGTCTTAGAGAATTAAATCTATATCCTTTAACCCAGCGCAGATTAAGAGGTGACTTAATTCAAGTGTTCAAAATCATCAAAGGCATCGACAATATGAACTGTAGTAAGTACTTCACTATCGACCAATCTAATTACACGCGGGAAACGGGTGCAAAATTATGTTTTTTTTTTTTTAACTCACACGAAGCTAAAAATGTCTTCTTCAATCGAGTTGTCAACTTATGGAATGGGCTTCCCCGAGATGTTATAGACTGCAGCACCGTTGATTCATTTTAACTTTGCATAGACAAATATCTCGCATCAAACCCGCGACTGACTGCATTTGTAAATGAATAACTATATTTTATCCTCCCCTCAGTTACTAACCCCTCTGTCCCCTACTAACTTCCCAATCCTGCCACGGACATTAGTTCCAGGGCAGTAGTTCCCTTTCCAATGTTCCCTTACCCACTCTAAACCACTGTTTGGACACTTGATCCTCAGTGTTTTGGAGGACAAGCAGCCTAGAAGGGTCACTAGACCTGTTGTTGCTTGATTTCCTTTGTACTCATTTGTACTCCTTTGTACTCTTTACAATTCCTTAGTCCGCCCTCTCCTGGAATATTGCGTTCAATCCTGGTACTCTTACTACCAAAAAGATATAGAAAAGCTAGAACGAGTTCAACGTAGAGTTACCAAAATTATACCTTGCCTAAAGAACAAGCCATACGAGGAGCGTCTTAGAGATTTATATATATTTCCTTTAACCCAGCGCAGATTAAGAGGCCACTTAATTCAAGTGTTCAAAATCATCAATGGCATTGACAATATAAACTATAGTAAATATTTCACTATCAACCAATCAAATTACACGCGGGGAACGGTTGCAAAATTATTGGTAAATCTTTTAATCAAAGAATTTCTTCTTCAATCGAGTTGTCAACTTGTGGAATGGGCTTCCCTGAGATGTCATAGACTGCAACACCATTTTTGTGTTTAAACTTCGCCTAGACAAACACCTTGCCTTAAATTCACGACTGACTGCATTTGTAAATGAATACATTTTTTGTTTTCCTCTATTATATTACTAACAACTGTCTCCTACTAACATCTCTTAATCCTGCCACGGTCATTTGTCCCAGGGCAGTCTTCCCTTTCCATTTTCCCCTTACCCACTCTAAACTACTGTTTGGACACTTAACCAGGTGTTTTGGAGGGCAAGCAGCCTCGAGGGATCGCTGGACTGTTGTTGCTTGATTTCCTTTTGTATTCCTTTGTACCCATTGTACTCTCTGTCTCACACTCTCTCTCTCTCTCTCTCTCTCTCTCTCTCTCTCTCTCTCTCTCTCTCTCTCTCTCTCTCTCTCTCTCTCTCTCTCTCTCTCTCTCTCTCTCTCTCTCCCTGTTGAAACAATCGTGGGTTGTAACCGTTGCAGTAGACTTTGAAAATAAGCACTCTCTAAGTCTCTCTCGCTCGCTCTCGCTCTCTCGCTCTCTTTTTAATGTAATCATGTCCAGAAACTGTATTGTGTGCAGAAATTTAGCAATGAAAAATATATACCCCATGTTGAACATAGGTGCCCCAATGCAACTGATTTACCAAATCACTGAAATATACTGTTCCAAAATTTATTGTCTCCCTACCTCCATTATGTGGAGCGTTGAATAAAGGTTTTTAAGTCACACACACACACACACACACACACACACACACACACACACACACACACACACACACACACACACACACACACACACACACATCCATCATATATACTGCACTATATTGTACACATTTGGACGCTTACTTGTAACATAAATGGTGCACATAAACAGCGCTCTTCGATTTATCTATCCATACTACAACACTTAAACGATTGAAAATTATATATATACTGTGTATATATATATATATACAGTATATATATCTATCTATCTATTGCCTGACGCCGTGATCCCCGAAGGGGTGGCCACGAACGAACCGCCCCCATGCACCTCTGTCCCCAGTCAGTCGACGCCCCTCCCCCCAACCAGCACCGCCTTCGTTCATGTACTTCCTCACTCCATCCTTCCACCTCTCATTCGGTCTACCTCTCCCTCTCTGTCCCTCCACCTCGCTCTCGTACACCCTCTTAGTCATTCTCTCGCTTTCCATACGTTCCATATGGCCGAACCATCTCAAGTTGTTCCTTTTCACACTTTCCAGCACATCTACCTCCACACCACACCTAGTGCTAGTTTTATCATTAGTCTGTCTATCCCTCCATGTAACTCCGCATGCACTCCTTAAGTAATTCATTTCCACTGCTTTCACTCTTGGTCTGAGTCTCTCAACCAACGTCCATGCTTCGCTTCCGTAGGTTAGTGTCGGGATTACCACACTGTCATGCAAGGACTTCTTCACTTCCATACTAACCACCCTATTTCTTGTTACTGCTTTTAGCGTTCCTACAACCCTCTTCCCCTGTTGTACCCTCTCCCGCACTTCTTCATCCATAGTCCCATCTTTACTCAACACACTGCCCAGATACTTAAAAGAGTTGACGATCTCCATAGCCTGACCGTTCAGCTTCACCTCACACTCTGTGACTTCACCCCTTTCGAAGACCATAACCTTGCTCTTCCCCGCATTACCTTCAAATTCCGTTTTTCGCACACTGTTCCAAACTCATTTACAAGACCCTGCAACTCCCATTCATTATCACTCATCAGAACTGTATCATCCACAAACAGCACTATAGGTAGTTTCCACTCAATTCCCTCCTTTTTCAGCGATACACCAACATCCACTGCTCTTGATAGTATTTCTTTCATGACTCCATCCATATATACAGTAAACAACCACGGGGACATCACACACCCCTGTTTCAAACCAACATTCAGGTCAAAGAACTCGCTCTGCTCACTCTCCACACTTACTGCCGCCTTTGCACCCTCATACATGCTCTTCACTGCTTTCAGCAACTTGCCCTCTACTCCGTATATTCTAAGTACTTTCCACAAACCTTCTCTATCCACTCTGTCATAGGCCTTCTCCAAGTCCATAAAGGCAACATACACCTTTTGTTTCTTCTCCAGATATTTCTCCACAACACAATTCATATATATATATATATATATATATATATATATATATATATATATATATGTGTGTGTGTGTGTGTGTGTGTGTGTGTGTGAATCACTTTTTTTCGACACAATGTTTCCAATGTATAATCGCGCTAATAAGTGATGTCTCGGCACCAAGTATGTTTTGATCAATAATTGGTATCAGCAATATCTAAGCTTCATTTCTTCATATCGAGTGAAATATACAAACACGTTCCTATACTTACCCCCGCTATTCAACATCTGACAGACATAAATACAGCACAGAGCAAGCCAAACGTTATGACAGCTGGGACATGACTTATTAGCGCGACTGTACACTACCATTTATGTGTGTAATACAAAACATACGGACTCCAACAAAACTGACACACATAAGAAGTGAGTTGTTGTTGTTGTTGTTGTTGTTCCCCAAGCTGCCTGGCCGAACAGCCCCAAGGCCCCGAGCAATTCCAAGGCCATAACCGAGTGCCCCCACAGAACCCTCCCTGCCGACCACAATAAAGCCTGGGTGACCGAAACCACTCCATGGCGGGGAGCTGAGGAGGGTGCGGAAACGCCCGGGAAACCAAAGCCCCACCCAGGGCCCCTGTGCCCCTCAGCAATTATGAAGAGAAAGTTGAGGGGCAAGGGAAAAATGTGACGCTTTGGCTTCCAATCTTGGTAGATTGGGAGGTCAATCCACGGAAAAGACGCCGTCACTTGAGATCTAGAAAATATATAAGTTAAAGGAACAGTCAGAGTAAGCTATGGGTATGGCAGAGATCGCTCAGTTCTCACTCTGAACACTTGTCCAGGCATTTGGAACATACAATTGATGCAGGATTATATACGTCTTTGATAATCAATACCAAATAACTGATTTTTTTTAAGATGTTTACTCGTCTGGTTTAGCCCCTTCTGTACCAGCGACGTCTTTAACATTTTATTCTATGCATTTACACGATTTTGTAAAGTCTAAAAAAGATAAAAGGATTAATTGAGATAGCCTGTAACCTTTAAACGGGTAGACGTCCTTCCAATTCTGAATAAAATGATCTAATAGTTAGAGGAATATAATGAAAAGGATGTCCACGCTAATGAATGGATTAAAGATGTGTACCGGTTTTGTTAGACACACTATACAGTATATATTTACAGCGTACAGTATGAGCGTTATTACAGTTAAGGGGAGGTTTTTAGTTTGTTCCCTAGACCTCCATCAAAATGTCAAATTACACCCCCTAGACCCCCTTTCGAGATAAATTTGTAATTTTGTTGGTAGAAAATGTTTCGGCCGGTTCCTCTTAGATCATGTGTGATCTTCACTAAACTCTGGGATTATTCCCGAATTTCTGAAAAGAGTTAAGGTAAGTCCCGTATTCAAAGGCGGGTCAAGAGGCAAAGCAGAAAACTACCGACCTATTACCCTCACATCTCATAACATTAAAACTTTTGAGAAAATTATTGTCAAGAATATTACAAACTACCTTGAACAAAACAATTTAATGAATGATAGCCAACACGGATTTCGACAAGGTAGATCATGCTTGTCCATCATGACAAAATTGTAGGTACACTAGAGAATGACAGGAACATCGATGTAATCAACTTGGATTTCAGTAAAGCCTTCAGCAAGGTGGACCACGGAACACTATTACATAAAATTCGCAATTTAGGAATAATTGGTCGCCTTGGAGTATGGATCCATAACTTCCTGAACGAGAGAAAGCAATGTGTTGCTGTGGGTGGTGTCATTTCCCATGAATCAATTGTCTACAGTGGTGTCCCTCAAGGTTCTGTACTGGGGCCACTGCTGTTCCTCATACACATATCCAACATTGACCAAGGTACACTCTACTAAAAAGTCTCATCTTTTGCCGATGAAACTAGAGTAATGAAAGAAATTAAATTAATGGAAGATGTGGAAAATGTTAAATCTGACCGTGCCAGGCTATATACATGGGCTGAAACAAATAATATGTCTTTAAATAATAACAAATTTGAACTTGTTAGGTATGATACAAACAAAATAGAAGAAGTGTTCAGCACATGATGGCTCGAAATTAAAGTGGAATCACAATGTGCTAGACCTAGGGGTAACAATCAGTGATGATGCCACCTTCACTACCCATATCCTAACAGTAGTGCAAAAGACACGAGCCCAGGTCGGCTAGATATTGCGTACGTTCAGAACAAGGGAAAGGGAACCTATGTTAACCCTGTATAAAGCCTTGGTGATACCACTCTTGGAATACTGTTGCCAATTATGGAATCCCTGGAAGTCACGAGAGAAGCAAGCATCGGAAGGCATCCAGCGCTCCTTCACTAGTAAAATAGTGTCTGTGAAGGATGAAGACTACTGGCAATGACTTAAGTTCCTAAATGTGTACTCTCTTGAACGACGCCGAGAAAGATACTTAACCCACAGAGCACCAGCTGATTTATAATATATGTACAACAAGGGACCAGCCACTTGTAATTTTTTTTTTTTTAAACACATGGGATGGGTTAGTAATATCGGAAAAACAACACAAAACCGCTCACCTAGGTCATTTGGAGGTCCTGGGGGATGGGGGAAAGTCACAATTAACATGGGGTGATAGGTGACAAAATACTGGAAAATCACTCCCGCGCGCGCCCACACATATGCGGTTGGACTTGGGGGGGTTGCCAATTATCGGTATTGTTCCGTGGGATCCTAAATCAGTTCCCATACAAATCTGAACTCTCTAGATGCCATACGACAAGAGTAATTAAGGTGGACGCAACCATTGCTGCGCTGGTACTGTGTGTTACATACATAGGCGACGCACGTTATGCGTCCCTGGGGTTTTGTGGGTTAATTATCTATACCTGGAAAATTCTCAATAACTTAGCCCCAAACCTGCTGGGTGAGGAAGAAAAGAAGTTGATAGAGATAAAAGAAAACCAATGACTGGGCCTTATGTGTATTATCAGGTCTATTAACTGAAGAGCACTGACAAGAGTTAAGACACTGAAAGAAAATGCCTTCGCTACACGAGGTCCAAAGCTCTATCATTCACTGTCCAAAGATATACGAAACAAAACCTACTCAACCATTGAAAAAATAAAAAAGGACTTGGATGATTTCCTGTCATCACTGCCAGACCAACCCATCCTACCCCACTAACACCTCCGTGTTGGCAGCAACAGCATCCTTGACCAGTTGGCACAGAGAAGGGCAGATGGGATGTACAGTGGCGGCGCCGCAGCGGCGTGGACCACGGGGCGTTAACTGACAGCCCTCAACAGGAACCACAGTTGTGTGTGTTGTGTTGTGTTCTGCTGTATACAAATAATTCCTTGATAACTAAATTTCCTACAAGTGTTGTCATTTCCATCACCCAAACGTCTATCAGAGTGTGAAGTGAGTAGGGTCAAGCCAGCGAGGTCAGGTAATTGGGGTCAAGAGGCTGACCCCCTAGTTGGCAATACCCCACTATTAGCCGCTATTTATTGGAGGAAAATATTGAGGCTGTGCAGGATCGGGGTAAAATATTGAGGCTGTGCAGGATCGGGGTAAAATATTGAGGCTGTGCAGGATCGGGGTAAAATATTGAGGCTGTGCAGGATCGGGGTAAAATATTGAGGCTGTGCAGGATCGGGGTAAAATATTGAGGCTGTGCAGGATCGGGGTAAAAGGATTTGTGTTCTTGTGTTATACCGAATCTTTGGGTATTTGTGCGTTTTGCTTTTTTTTTTTTTTTTTTTTTTTGCTTTAATTTGCTTTGCTTCGTATGTGTGTGTGTGTGTTTGTGTGTGTGTGGGAGGGAGAGAGAGAGAAAAAGAGTGTGTGTGTGAGAGAGAGCGAGAGAGACTGACCCCGATTGGCCATCTGTATTAGTCCATGAGCCAGGCCAGATATCGGTACCACCTGGGGTGACTAAACACGAATGGTACTAAAATGTTTATAGAGTGACTGTAAGTACATTAAGATATGATAGCCTTCTCGCACTGGTAGCTTAGTCTAATTTTTTTGATGCAATAGGGGCGCTACCCAAAAATAAAGATTTTTAGCGTGACGCTCGGCGTTTTCCTCATTTTCTTTAAAATCCATCACACAATCATCGCGAAACTTTGAACACCTATGTAGAATTATATTCTCTACCAGAGTTGTTCCTAGGTATTTTTCAAATTTCCTCATATTTCGGAATATACTCTATTTTGGGTATTTTCCTCTAAATCTAGAATAAATCCTTAAATATGGGGAACATTGAAAAATATATTCTAACAGCTCTTGTAGCTTATTTGATTCTCTACAAGAATTATTCCGATGTGTATTTCAAGTTTCTCCATATTTAGGGGTTTATTTCATATTTGGGGATTTTTTGTTATATTTTGGGGATAATTATTATTGGAAGGAGCAAACATATGTAAGAGTGGTTTCCATGTAATGTGTTTGTTTGTTCATGGTTTAATGGTGATATTTTTTGCAGGTGTGTGTCGACTGTTTGACGGCAGGATGGAACCATCTGCGAGGAAGAGAGCACGGATCGACTGTATCATCCACTGCTCTGATGATGACAGCGATGCTCTGGTGTCACCACAGGATTTGGACTCCTGGAACACATTGCTCAGGGCTGCAGAAATCAGGCAGCATGATCCAGTCCTGGAAGCAGCCAAGGGCCTTGAAGAAGGAGGAATACCACACATACATTATCACCGTAAATGTCGTAGTCTCTTTACAATGAAGAAGTCACTGGATTCTATCCTTGCCAAGGGTGTCAAGATAGAATCAGCAAGCGTCGACCCCAGGAGGAGGGCATCAAGGGATGCCCCTAGTACTAGCAGGGTGTATGCCAAAGTATGTATCTTCTGCGAGAAGTCAAGCAAGTACATAAAAACAACAAAGACAAGGGAGCCACTCATACAGTGTGTTGAGCTACGAGCAGATGAGAAGATTCGCAGAGCAGCAATAAGGAAACTCAACCAGAGAATCCTTGGTTTAGTTAGCAGAGACCTTGTTGCTGCAGAGGGTCACTACCACAAGTCGTGGTACAAACTCTTCACAAAAGATGATTTCCCAGCGGCCGCCAGGTCGGGTGCAGGTGAAAATCAGGAAGAAAGCGAGGAAGCACGCTACGAAGAGGTTGAGACAGAAGCCCTCGAGGAACTCTGCTTGTATATAAGGACCAAATTATTCCCCAACCCAGAGGTACTGCCTATGACAAACCTCACATCTAGGCTTGAGAGATCCATGATGTCCCGTGGTATTATCCAACTGAAACCAGCGACAAAGAAACATGTTCGCCGAAAGATTGAAACCGAGTTTGGAGAATCACTACGCTTTGTCCGAGATGAGAAAGGAAAGCTTCTAATCTATCCACGCAGCCTCTCAATGGACGACCTTGCCCGGCAAGCACACAAAATGGCAAAAGACCTGCAAGAAGCAAGAGCAGCTAACTCTGAAGATGTCTTAACCAAAGCAGGAATGCAGCTGAGGAATGAGATCAATAAACAAGATGTGAGTCAGCCATGGCCTCCCGATACAGATCAGAATGTCATTCCTGCAGCAGTCACTCAATTCCTGCACACCCTGCTGACAGGAGAGTGTGAGTGTGAAACTCCCTCTGAAAGAGCTCAACGTCTTGCCACTTCCTTTGGCAGTGACTTGGTCTTTGCTGTTACCAGTGGCAAGACAAAACCACCCAAGTACGTACTGCTGACCAATGCTGTAAAGTCTTTGACAGGAAACACAGAACTGATCCGAACTCTGAATCGTCTTGGTCACTGTGTGTCTTACTCAATGTTTGAGGAGATCGATACAGCCCTTTGTATCCAGAAGCTGGAATGCTCAAAGGATGACATTCCACTGCCAGCAAACATCTACCCTGGTGTGTTCACAACCCTGGCCTGGGATAACATTGACCGACTTGAAGAGACCCTAAGTGGAGCAGGTACTTCTCATAGAGTCAATGGCATTGCTGTCCAGTCCAAGGTTGCAGGCTCTGTGCCAGAGAAAGTCCTGCCAGAGATTACCAAGTCCAAGATAAGAAGCATCACTCAGACATCATCAATGCTGCCAATATACAATGTTGGGCGGCGGGCAGGGCCACCTAGGATTGAGACTGCGTATGTCGACACTACCAAGGAAGTCCAGGATTCAAAGACAAAGAACCATATCTGGCTTCTTACTCGAATGTCAGACCATGAGGACCAGTCCATCAGCAGTTGGACTGGGTTCAACATCAAAATGCGCAGAGACATTGCAGTGGTTCAGGACACTGTAAGCTACCTGCCCACTATCAATGCTCCCGCAACAGAAATGTCCACCGTTAATGAAATCTTGGAACAAACGCATGCTATCATGCAGTCCTTACAGCTTAACAAGATTGTGTGCGTGTTTGATCAAGCACTCTATGCCAAAGCTGCCGAAGTTATCTGGAAACAAGAGAAGTTCAAGAACATTATCATCAGGATGGGCGTCTTCCACACAATCTGTAATCTCATCTCCACCATAGGAAAGAGGTTTCAAGATGCAGGTCTTAGAGATCTGTGTGTGGAATCAGGTATCATCGCAGAAGGATCAGTGTCAGGAGTGATGAACGGCAAGAGGTACAACAGAGCAGTGAGACTACACAAGCTCGTGTATGAAGCACTGATGAGGCTTGCATGGAAAGGCTTCCTTTCATGGCTAGAAGAAAACCATTCAAGGGACATACACCATCTAGATGAAACACTGAAGGACATCAACAGCTTTCACAGCAATGTGTCTCAGGGACTCTTTCAAGAGCTGATGGAGAGTGAATCATGCACACATATCATGAAGCTTTTCCAAGTTTATCTTGAGACCCTCAGAGATGAACACAACCTCTCAGCATTCTGGATGTCATACCTGGACATGGTTGAGATCATGCTGGACTTAATTCGAGCCTCCAGAGAAGGCAACTGGATGCTCCACCTAGGAGCAATCCGACAGATGATACCGTGGTGTTTTGCCTATGACAAAGTGAACTATGCCCGGTTCCTAACCTACTACTATGCCTTGATGTCTCGACTGCCCATTGAACACCCAGAGGTCCATGAACACTTCATGCAAGGTGGCTTTTCGGTCCAGATCGGTAGCAAGAATCCCTTTGGACGGATCCCTGTGGACCAGACAATCGAAGAGACGATCAACAAAGACACCCAGACACCAGGGGGCACAAAAGGCTTCAGCCTGAAAGGCGGAGCTGTCGCCAGGTACTACCTGACATCGGAGTATCGCAGCAGGTACTTAAGGCAGCTCAGGACTATGGTAGTAGGCCAAAAGTATACTGACTTCAGCCACCCAGACCTACAGATGCCCAGGATTAGAAGAGATGAGGCCGATGTCCAATCTTTAGTTCAACTGATGGAGACCAGCTGGTTGAACCCCTTCAACGCAGAGCAAGAAGATCTTGTCAGTTTGTCAACTGCGACTATGGCACCACCAGAAGTTGTCAAAGACCTTCTAGGGGCCTACAGAATAGGAGAGGATGCATATCAAGCCTTCAAGGAAGAGCGCCTGGAGATCGATACGCCAACTATACAGTTTCATGACACGATGACGAAGACGAAACTGAGAACGTTCACTAACATCAGAATGAAGCCACGCTCACAAGACCATGCCAAGGAGGTTATCTTAAAGGCTGACAGGAACCTATTTGGCCAGATGATCCTTGTTGCCGAGAACAGAAAGCTCAAAATGAGTGATGTCTTGGCTCATCCCCTGGGGCCTTTGCCTTGGGCACTTGCCAGCGGTGATGGGTCTCTCCGCAAGACCAACAAGGCTGCCCTCGCAAAGGAGTTAGAGAGGAATGTTTCTCCTGCAGAAGTGATACCCGAGCCCTCTGCTACCATAATTGATGGGATGAGCCTGGTCCACAAACTGAAGGGAAACGACAAAACTTTTTCACAGCTTGCAGGTACAGCACTGAGTCACGCTGTTCATGAAGGTGCTAAGAGCAGGCGCATTGATGTTGTGTTTGATATCTACAAGGAGACATCCATCAAGGATGCAGAACGAGCCAAAAGAAGTGCAGGCACAGGAATTCATTTCAAGAACATTCAACCTGGGCACAACATCCAGCAGTGGAGAAAGTTACTCGGTAGTTCCTCCAACAAGGCAAGTCTTATCAAGTTCTTGGTAGAAGAATGGAAGGCACCACAGCACAGGGAGAAGCTCAAGGACAAGGAGCTGTATGTCACATGTGAGCAGCGCTGCTTCAAGATCACCAAAGAGCAGTGGGAAGAGGCTCCTGAGCTTAAGTCAACTCAAGAAGAAGCAGACACACGCCTTCTTCTCCATGCACTTCATGCAGCAGAATCTGGGAACAAGTCTGTCATCATCACTGCAGAAGATACAGACGTCATGGTGTTGTGTCTTGGCATGTGCCACAAGATCCCATCCCATCTGTTCCAGAAGTGCGGGACGAAGAACCGGACAAGATTCCTGGATATCACCACACTGAGCCGCACACTGGGAGGCAGCGTGTGTGATTCATTGATTGGTATGCATGCCTTTACAGGCTGTGATACCGTCAGTGCATTCGCTGGCCGAGGGAAGATGACGACACTCAAGCAGGTGAAGATGGACAAGACATACCAGCATGCTTTTCACGAACTTGGACGCTCATGGGAAGTGTCTCCTGAACTCTTTGAGAAGCTACAGGAAATCACCTGCCACATGTACCTACCATCTACCCACACAACTAAGGTAAACAAGCTTCGGTATGAGCTGTTCTGTGCAAGACGTGGAGAGGTAGAGTCAAGTCAACTCCCTCCTTGTGAGGACTGCCTCTTCATGCATGCACTGCGTGCAAACTACCAGGCTGCGATCTGGAGGAGAAGTCTTCAGAGCCAGCCATTTGTTGCGAACCCAACAGACTGCGGTTGGATGACAGATGAGGACGGTAAGCTTGCCGTCAACTGGATGCGAGGCTCACCAGCACCAGATGCTGTTATGCAGCTACTGTCTTGCAAGTGTGTGCGGTCATGCGAACTCCCTAAGTGTACTTGCCTCAGCAATGGTCTAAAATGCACGGACATGTGCAGGTTACAGACATGTCAGAACAAGGCTATTGAAGAAGAGCCGGTGGCACAACAGTCAGATTCCGAGTCTGACGTAGATGATATTTAGGAGTAGTAATTTGCCATAATAGTATGTACAAGCCCATGGCATGCTTAGTGTGTATTTACAGGACTTGTATTAAATGTGACAATTACTATATGCATTTTGTTGACATTTAGGCATTCCTGTCCCCAAATTTGACATTTTAAAAAATTTCGGAATTTTCGGTAGGGTATGTCTATTCAAGAAGTGATAACGACCATTAAGCTACCAATGTGCAAGGGCTATCATATCAAAACATAAACTAGAGACATGTAGCAAGCTAAAAACACCTAAGAGAATTAGTCACCCCGGGTGGTACCGATATCCCAAAATTCGGGTCTTGGCTCATGGACTATATGTCTTGCCGGTAACTGAGGCGGCACATGATCGGGGATAGCAGGATTATTTTTGTGTTATACCGGTTTTAACTTCAAGTTCTTTCCCTGATATGTGCAGATGTTGTGTTGTGCTGTGTTGTGTTGTGTTGTAGTCTGTGTGTGTGTGTGTGTGTGTGTGCGTATGTTGTGCTGTGTTGTGGTCTGTGTGTGGTGCTGCATCGTGTTGTATTGTGCTGTGTTGTGTTGTGTTGTAGTCTGTGTGTGTGTGTGTGTGCGTATGTTGTGCTGTGTTGTGGTCTGTGTGTGGTGCTGCATCGTGTTGTGTAGATTTTACATGCGTGTGCGTGTTCATTGTGGTATATTTTGCTGTTTCAAGACATGTGCTGCGCTGTATTGTGCTACGATATGATGTGTTCTTTTGTGACGAGTGTGTATGAGATAGACAGATAGTTAAACAGGTAAAATATAGAGGTAATGAATGAATGAAATTGCGTGTATTTGCTGTGTTCTCTTGTACTTAGGCGTGTGCTATTATGTGTTATGTTGTGGAGTGGTGTTGTGTGATAAATATATATACAGATATATCATGAGTGTATGTGTGTGTGTGTGTGTGTGTGTGTGTGTGTGTGTGTGTGTGTGTGTGTGTGTGTGTGTGTGTCTGAGTGTTCTGTTGTGTTTTCCTTTGTGTAGGTTCGTGCTATGATGTGTTCTGTGTGAATGTGTGTGTGTGAAAGAGAGAGAGAGAGAGAGAGAGAGAAAGAGAGAGAGAGAGAAAGAGAGAGAGAGAGAGAGAGAGAGAGAGAGAGAGAGAGAGAGAGAGAGAGAGAGAGATAAAGAGAGAGAGGGAGAGACATACCGTGACTCAGGTGTGAAGGTGTGAAAATTAACCTCGCCTGGCTAACCCCGTAAAGGCGAGGGCAGATCAAAATCCTGGGCATTTGGTTACGTTGGGCTTGGTTTAGTTTGCTTTATTATAAATCATTTTATTTTATTTATATAATAATTATAGATTTATTTAAGGTTTGGTTTGTATTAATTGCTCTGGTTTATTGTATTTGGTTTAGTTAAGGTTTGCGTTGGATATTTCGTTTGGGTTGCTATACTTTGTTTAGTTAACGTTTGGTTTTGAGTAAATAATTTGGTTTGGTTTATTTAGTTTAGTTATGGTTTGGTTTGGATTAATTTATTGGGTTTAGTTCGAATTGTTTGGTTTATTTGGCTTAGTTAAGGTTTAGTTTGGATTAATTGGTTTGGCTGAGATCATTTGGTTTAGATAACGTTTGATACGGGTAAATTGCTTTTGGCTTAATATATTTGGTTCAGTTAAGGTTTGGCTTAGTTAAGGTTTGGTTGAGATTCATTGGTTCGGTTTGGTTTAATTTATTTAGCATAAGTTTTGTTCCGGTGAATTGGTTTAGTTTAGTTAGGTTTGGTATGGTTTAGTTAGAATTATTTGGTTTGGTTTGGATTAATTGGTTTAGTCTAGTTTGGATTATTTGGTTTGGTTAATATTTGGTTTGGTTAATATTTGGTTTGGTTCATATTTGGTTTGGTTAATATTTGGTTTGGTTAATATTTGGTTTGGTTAAGGTTTCGTTAAGTTAATGAACGGATATTTTTTAGTAATTTTAGCTTGGTTTGGTTCAGTACAGTACAGTAAATTCGTTTACAAAAAAGACCTACAAACGTTCTCTCTCTCTCTCTTTCTATATATATATATATATAATGAGTAACGTTTTTATATTGACCACTCGCTGCAGTTGACTGATATGGAGAAGTGACCTAGACTCTCCTGAGCCCGTCTTATAGCAATTGTCAGTCTTTAAGGTATAACGATCTAAGTCTTACGTAAATAGAAAATATAATTCCGGTCGGTGAGGATACTAAAGTATATTCAAGCTAACCTGGCATTAATTGGTAACGCTGCTATTCTACACATTTGTACATATTTCTATAATAGCCAATATTAAGGGGAGGCAGACCGTTTGTTTGGTCTATTAATTCATTTATTCATATATTTTTGTATGGTTTCCTCCCTAGACCGCCATCAAGCTTAGAAAAACACCCCCTAGACCCCCCTTCAAGATAAATGTGTACATTTTTCGGTAGATTAAAGTCGTCTAATAGTTGCCAGATAATAATGAAAATGAAGTTACCGGTATTGAATGGGTTAAACAATGTCATTTGGAGATGACACACATTATCTAGACAATCTTTATTTGTGTCCAGTTATTCTTTACCTTTGACTCTTTGTTTTAACTCTAAAGGTTGTCAGATATACGATTTGCCATCAAGAATAAAGGTGAACTATTGACTCCGGAATTACTGTGCATGCCATCGGTCCATTTGTTTTTGACATTACATTGTTTACCCACTAAAAACAAGTACCCCCCCCCCCCTGGCTACTATTAGACGATTGTATTCAGTATATAACGGGCCTTCAGCAATTAACAGGCTGCGAACTATATCACTTCACCATTTTTACTATCACGGATTTTTCTTAAACGGCACAAAATAGTCTAAATACAGCAAGAATAACATTAAAAACACGTCGCCGGTACAGAAGGGGTTAATATACCTACTGAATACATGAACATATAGATACACAATCATGTACCGTAATCTAAGCGTATTAAGGAGGGTCACCGGCATTTGTTTATCTTTCTCTCCTTTTCTCTCTTTCCCTGGCTTGTATCCATTCGGCCCCACTCAGCAAACTGTTTTAAGACGTTTATCCCCATCCAGGTGTCGTTTTCTTCCTGGCGAGCGATAGCGAGCCAGCATTGTATGGAGAAATCCGGCTTCGCCGGAGAAATTTTTCGATAGAAAAATGTACAAATATAACTTGCTGTCAAAACAAAAATATATATATGTTGGCTCGCTACCGCTCGCCAGGAAAATATTGACACCTGGATGGGGGTAAACGTCTTAAAACAGTAGGCTGAATGGGGCCGAATGGATACACACCAAAGAGAGAGGGAGAGAAAGAGAAAAAAAGCGAGGTGGGCTCCCTTAACACGAGAGGGAATAACACACATCAAATAAACGGTATAGAAGCAGGAATAAACGGTATAGAAGCAGGAATAAACGGTATAGAAGCAGGAATAAAGGCGAAGTTACACGACTAATTATTTTCTGCAAGTAATATCCGCAAATCTCATTGGCAATCTTTGTAATATAACTTTATTAACATTCTGCCACTTTTCATAATCTACTTCCAGTCTAGTTGTCGATATCGGTTCAAAATAACCCAAGACATTTTGCCAGAAAAAAAGTTGCAGGAAAAAACGCTCATGTAAAACCAATTGTAAATATCGTAAAGAGATATAGCCATACAGGGAACACTTTAAATATCACATATATACAAAACAAAACAAAGAGTAATACAAACAATACAACACAACACCCGCAAAAAAGGCTAATCAAGAGGTAATATACACACAGGTAATACTTTAAATATCACATATAAACAGTAAACAAATATATACTAATAACAAAAAACAATAATAAAACAACGCCCACATACCGTATATGGCTAATCAATAAAAACACAGGCTAACATACAGTAAGGTAGCGGGAAACAAAATGAACACGGATTCATTTTTTAAATTCCACCACGTATTAACAACATAATATAGGAAGAGATTAGACGTTTCCAATTCACCCTTAACCCTTCAACAACATTATGTTTTTCCTTTTTATTTTGGCTGACATTTGAAATTATTCTTTTTCTTAGGATGAACCTCTATAATGTCAATAACTATGGATTTAAAGACGGTACGAACAGGAAAGTTAAAGTGTCTATGATAATAATACTCTTATATGTGTGTTTTGGTAGTACTAAACCAATCTAATTTAAGGGCAGTAAAGGTAAAATCACTGAATATTTCCAGTGATTATATATACCTTTTTTATATATATCCTTGATTATTAGTGTAACTTCAAATAACCTCCGACTGTCACAGGCTATTCATAAACTTAATAAAATCGAATAAGGAAAGTTAGAGCAAAATGAAGAATGGCGTGATCACATTGGAATGGTTAATAATAAAACAAATATATATCCCCAATGAAGACCTAAGACATCTCTAAAATCGACCATAAAATGAATACTAAAAAGCCGTTCCTTGACTTACCTGATCCAATTCATGTTCGCTCTCCTTCTCAGACTTCTCAGACCTAGACGATGCCACTGATTCCGTGGACGTCGATTTCCTCTGTCAATAAGTAAACAAACAGGCATTAGTGAGCAATTATGGACGATTGATATAAATAAACTCATAAAAATGTACTGAATGAATATCAACATAATACAAGGAGGAGCACTTTATTGATGTTTCGCATATACAATAGCTTCAGCAATCATTGGCCGGATGCCAACGTTATATGAGAAACGTTGTCAAGAAAGTGCTCCTCCTCATATATGTTGTTTATAGAAGTTCTTTTACAGACGTTTCATCACACAGTTTAACCCTTCCAATATACGATGACGCCTTTCTGTATTATAGTCTAGCTATGATTGGACGATTTTATTTAGTTAAGGAAAGTTCTCTGGGAATTAGAGTGGTTAAATTTATCTCCACTAACCCTCCGAAACCCATAGGTCCTTCCAATGCTGAATAAAATAGTCTAAGGTTAGCTAGAGTATCATAGAAAAGGGCACCCTCGTACTAACAGGGTTTATTTAAGTTTCATAACTAATTGTGATGGTGAATCTGCTTATTATATATTATACGGGTGTGACTCAATTATTTATGTCGCCTATATTCAACAGACTATTTTATTTCACCTGTCGGAAAATGCAATCCCTTACGAGGTGATTACTCGATACTTAGTGGAAAAAATATGAAATTATACCCTCTTCATTATAGGTAGGCCAAAAAACCCGACCCCAACCTCCAATAACTCGAAAAAGGACTATAGTTATCGAACCAATATTTATACCCTTTGAAGAGTCGGCCAAGGAATAGGTGTGAAAATGTACAGCCCATTTCCTCTAGCCCTTTATGAGTTGCAGAGGTTAACCCTTACAGTACCGGTGATGTGTTTTTGTTTTGATCTCCGCTGCATTTAGACGAGTTTATGGTGCTTAGGAAAGATATATGGTAGCTAACAGGATTAATTGTGATAGTTTATGGTGCTTAGGAAAGATATATGGTAGCTAACAGGATTAATTGTGATAGTTTATGGTGCTTAGGAAAGATATATGGTAGCTAACAGGATTAATTGTGATAGTCTGTAACCTTGTCATGGGTATACGTCCTTCCGAAGCCGAATAAACTCGTCTAATAGTTGCCAGAATATAATGAAAAGGACGTCACCGGTACTGTATGGGTTAAGGGGGGCTGGGCCGATTTTCTGGACCACTTTCTCCCTCATGTTTAGCCCCATTAGTTTTCAGATGTTAAGATGTTTGCCCCAGCCCCATTAGTTAGTCGATGTTAAGACCTTTCGCCCCATTTCTTCGTCAATATTTAGAACTTTCGTGCTATTTAGGTGTCGATTTTTTCCCTGGCGAACGATAGTGAGCCTGTAATGTTATAAGAACCGGCCTTCGGCCGGAAAATGTGTCTACCGAAAAATGTACAAATTAATCTAGAATGGATGTTTTTTTTAAATTTGATGGAGGTCTAGGGAGGAAACTAGAAAAATAATGAATACATGCAAAAATCGCCAAAAAAGTGAACCATCCCCCCATAAGGGTCAACATTTCTGGCCTACTTATGATGAATGGACTACTAACTCTCTGCATCCTTATTATATACACCAAAATGTCAGAATTAACAACGTATTTCACTACATCTTCGAAATATTCCCGTGAACATGACAATTTACCACCAGCTAAGAAATAATAGACTATAGCAGAATAGACTAGCCGATTCGTACGCGGATGTTCAATGAGTACGCAAAATCAATCAACATACAAATTAATTGAGTTAGATTAGTCAATTTAAGGGGCGAGTTATTATTGAATTACTATACATATATTTGTTGTCTATTTATATATTAATATATACATTTATTTGTTTTATGAATTCCTCCTTACAGTAGATCTATATCAAGCTTAAAAAATACCCCGAACACCCCCTTTCGAAATTATTGTGTGCATTTTTCGGCAGAAAAATGTACTCACCAAAGGCCGATTCCTCCTAAATTACAGGCTTGCTTTCGCTCGCCAGGAAATATCGACACCTACCTAAGTGACACGAAAGGTCTTAATAATGCCACATAAATAGGGCGAAGGGTCTTATAATAGTCAACCCAATGGAGCGAACTCCATATAATCTCAAAAGTAATGGGGCTAAACACGAGGGAGAAGGGGGTCCAGAAAAAAAAAATTATGCACGTTATTTGACGCGTACGTATTGGACCACAAAGTACAAATAAGTGTTCATCCTTTATGTATCGCTCAGTGCAATAGACTATCGTAAATTATTATTCCCAATTCTTTATTTATCGCTCAGTACAAACTCCAACATACTGGGCTATGTTACTGCTGGAGAGGTGTGTGTGTGTGTGTGTGTGTGTGTGTGTGTGTGTGTGTGTGTGTGTGTTTGGTACGTGTTTTATGTGTGTTCGGTGTGTGTGTGTGTGTGTAAGAACACTACAAAAACTTACGAAATTAGTTTAGCTTACGTGTTAGCTTTCAGAAAATGGTGTGAGGCATCAAACCAAAGAAAGCATTGTTAGAAGGGGTAACTAAAGAATGGAGCTGCAGTTCGGTGATTTCCCTCTTGTCTTTACAAGTTTACAATACTGTATCACAAGTCATGATTAAGTATATATATGAAATCGTCTCTTTGTTAATATTATTCTATCTGTTACAATCGCTTTTCTGTCATTCTTATTTTTAGTTTTTAGTTTTGGGACCCGCAGTGGGCCGGTCACGGGCGGCATAGTATGCAGAGGCTGTGCAGGGGAAAGGATAGGCCAATAGACAGGCACAGGATTTGGATTTGGCATAATCAGAATGTTTGGTGATCCTAGATTTAAAAGTCTCAAGAGTGGGAATTTCAACTACATGACATGGGAGGCGATTCCACTTTTGTATGCTTCGAGGGAAGAATGAATATTGGTTTATGTTAGTATTTGCCTGGCAAGTGAGGTATTACATGTCGTGGTTGCCCCTATTGTCGGTTGTATTTCAGCTGATGATCAGATGAATCCCTTAACAACTGTTTTCTCAATAAATAATATAATAATACAAAACTACTATGGCACTGCATCATATTATTTCCAAGTGTTCATAATTAACAACACATTTGGCTATACTGTAACATCTTTGTAATAGGAGTGATGAAGGAGACATAGCAATTTACCATCAGCTGGCAAAAACAGTGGAACGTATAGGCTACAATATAATTATGCGGGATGTAAGTATCTTCGCATATCATTGTTCTTATTCTCCACATTACCGGTACTAGTATAAGGATTATCACGGTCAATTGTAAACATTTGTTTAATATTCCTCCAGCAATTTTCCTTCATTTTTATATTTTTGTACTTAAATACAATCCAAATACAATACAATGGTGGTGGTATAGACCATAATTATTTCAGTTTAAATTATCCTGTATTATTTCTTTTGCATCTGAATGGCCTACAGCTACAATGTTCCCCAGAATGTTGTAGCTTGTACTAAGAGGTAAATATAATATATACTAATATAAAATATCGATGCTTCATGTGCTGCATCTAATCTCACACGTTTTGTTTTTACTTTATTATAACATATGTGTCTGTTTCTGTATGTTACTTTTGTTTGCTTGCAATAAGACTTATTACTGTCGCCGTTCTATCTTTATTACTATTTTCTTTATTTAACAAGTTAATATGATTGGGGATCTCGTAACCAATTCTACATAAAAGCTTACTGTCAATTAGTATTGCTGAAAATACTCTAATTCTTATCCTTATAGCAAACCTAGAACTTTGTATATCAAAATATCAGATCTATTATACCGTACCTTACTTAATGCCATATATATCCTAGAACCGAGCCTAACATGCATTAGTAGCTACTGTACCTTAGCTTAATTAAGGTAGAGAGTGTACTATAACACTGAATATCATACCTCCCAACCATTATATGTTACCTAATACTATAGCTATCCTATCATATTGTCTATCATGACTAGATCATTATTATACCCTTCCTAATATCATAGTAATCGTAAAACGTGTCTATCATGAGAAACAAATCGAAAACTGTATAAGAAAATACTACTCACCCTGCCGTCCATCCTCCACTTGGGCGTCCCTTTGTAGTTCTTGTACCTATTGGAGGACAAGCTGAAGTTCCTCGAGTTGTTGCGATCACTGGTCAACAGCTTATCGTTGAGCGTTTGTCGGGTGCCGGTGGTGGTGTTGTTATTAGTGATACTGTTGTTGTTAATGTTGTTGTTGTTTTGGTGGACGCCGTTGTGGAGCGGAGTCTTGGATGACGAGGAGGCCAAGTTGGGGGTGCTGGCCGATGCGTTGTTGGCACTACGGTAACGGCGGTGGCACTCGCACATGTTTGCCGCCCTGCTGAGATTGTGGTAGCAGGCTGTCGAAGAGTGGTGGTGGCGATCCGAAGGGCTTTGGTAGTAAGATGAAGACGAAGGGCTTTGGTGACGGTCCGAGGCACTTTGACTGGATGCCGACGAGGAGGGGCTGTGATTGTGGGGGCCACCTGATGAAGCGCTATGATGGGAGGCTGAATGGTTGCTATGGTAGGAAGGACTGTTATTGTTAGGGTGATAGGTCGTATTATTAGCGTGGTTATGATAGGTTGAATTAGGCCCCTGGTGGTGGTGGCTGCTGTGGTAGGTCGAGGAGGGTGTGCGATGATCACGCAGGGACTTTATAAAGATGGAGGTAGGGACGTCCGCCGCCCTGCCCTCCGTTCTCCCCATTTGTCACATCCCAAGGACCTCCCTTTCTTCTACTTCTTAGTCCTCCTCCACCTCTTCTTCTTCTTCTTGCCTTTACTCCTTCTTCTTTGTCTACTAGTTGAATGAGCAATTTACCCAAATAACGTTGTTTAGAATATTGCTTATGATTTCTTAGTGTTGAAGGCTTAGAGAAACTTCAAATAAAAACACCAGTTCCCACTAAATTCAGGTCGTCGATTCAGTAACCCTAAAGCAATTCGTGACTCATTTGGCTTTCAGGATGCACAATGTATTTTTAACAACTATTTATCTTGGTGTAATTGGATGTATGTATTGGCAAATTCTAATTTAACACTTCGAATTTTGGTTAGCTTAACTATTAGCACAACAATTTGTAATTCGATTTACTAATGATCATAACGACTTGATTATTTAAGTGAATGGTTTCATTATTAACTCATAGCTTAACACGTTTGCTAAACAATGTATTCAATATTAATATAAGAGATCGTACACAAAATGGTAATTTTTTCAACGATCACTCTCGGCAGTCATTCACTGTCATTTCCAGTATAAACTAACACTAATCAAAGAACATTTATCGTGTCTGTAGTACATTTAGTATATAAAAATGTTTGTAGACAATTATTCGCAATACTATTTTTCAGTAGGTAACACATGAATTCAATGCACTATCAACGAACACAAGTTGTCACTATTACATTAATATTAGTAAATAAAAAACAATATATATATATATATATATATATATCTACATAGGATAGACAGGAATTCTGAGTTACTATTGAATTGTCTACACTATTTCAATACCGGCACTTATATAAACATGTATTTGTTTTTAAATTAATAGATCCACAAGTATTATATTTTCAGTGTCCATCAATCTGTCCATTTCTGTAACAGAGAAACATATTAGTAACATTCATGTAAAATATTTAGGAATGGATAAGAACAAGTAAAGGTAAATTACATACTGGTAAGCTTATGTGATATAGCGTATATTTTTCAAAGTCCTTATAAATAAATTATACAAAACTAAAAACAATATGCTAAGTTCCTAACTATTTTAGAGTAGGTAGGATAGGGCAGACTGGGAGGGTCTTCAAGGTTTCTTTATTGATATTCCCTGGACCTCTTTCTTTTCTAATGATGCACACTCCACCTTGAGCCACATACAAGATTTTGTAAAAATTGGAATGGAAACTTTTATTCCTCATCAAAAGTACAGTAAAAGATCTAATTCACCTAAATGGTTTGACCATAATTGTGCTAGAGTAACTGAACAAAAAGCAATAGCCTACAATGCATACACAAGATCAAAAACTCATGAAGCCTTTAATGACTTTAGAAACATCAGAAATCATGCCAAAACTGTATTAAACCTAACTAAATCAAACTTTCTCCACAAGCAGGTAAATAAACTTCTAAATAATCCAAATGATAACAAAATATTTTGGTCTACTCTTAACTCATTTAAATCCAACTTCACTACTGCTTCATCCATTCCACCATTAAAATCTCCGACTGGCAATCTTGTAAGTGACCCACGAGGTAAAGCTAACCTTCTTGCGGATATTTTCTCCACCAACTCAACCTTAGATGAAATAAATCAAGATGTCCCTGTACTTAATTTTAATTCGCCTGAAATTCCCTCACTTAAGATCCACACCAGACATGTCAAAACTATTTTGCAGAATCTCTCAGTAGATAAGGGCAGATGAAATTCCTCCAATAGTACTTAAGAATTGCTCCCTGGTGCTCGCTCCTGTATTGGCAAAATGTTCTGTCTGTGTACTCATACCTCATGCTTCCCAGTACCCTGGAAAGAAGCAAACATCCATCCAGTTCCTAAAAAAGGTGCCTCTTCAGATCCATCAAACTACAGACCAATAGCTATAACTTCCACTCTTGGTAAAGTCTTTGAAATTATATTAAATAATCACATAATTAAGCATCTTGAGAATAATAAATTAATCAGTGATAGGCAATATGGTTTTAGACGATGTCGATCAACTGCAGACATGCTTTGCCTTCTTACGCATCAAATCAACCAAGCTACAGACCAACATGGTGAAACACATACAATAGCACTGGATATATCAAAGGCATTTGATAGAGTCTGGCATCAATCCTTATTGTCGAAGATGTCACACTACGGCCTTGCATCATTAGTTCCACTAATTTCTTCTTATCTTCATAACAGAAAAATATGTGTAATGGTATATGGCCTTTATTCTCAATTTCACTCAATAAATGCTGGTGTTCCCCAGGGATCAGTTTTGGCCCCAATTCTGTTCCTCATTCATATCAATGATCTCATATCTACCACTCATAATCCAATACATTCCTACGCAGATGACTCAACACTCCACAGTTCCTTCACATTTACCAATTCTTTCACCCAACCCGATCTTATAAATTCAAAAATAAACACTGCAATTTCTCTGAACCAGGACCATTCTAGAATTAATGGATGGGGACAAAAGAATCTAGTTTCCTTTAATGCACAGAAAATCAAGTACATTCAATTTTCTAACCGACAGAATCTCACGGACTCCCATATATTTTTTAATGATGTAACTATTCCCACTTCCCCTAGTATTGACATTCTCGGTGTAACATTAACTACTAACTTGAGCTGGACACATTATGTTAGAAGCATTGCTAAGAATGCCTCTAAAAAACTGGGACTCCTGTACAGAGTTCGAGAATTCTTCACTGACGAGCAGTTGGCCGTGATATATAAAAGTCATGTGCGTTCTCAGATGGATTACTGTTCACCTCTGTGGGGTGGAAGTGGAGTGGTTGCATTGAGGCAGTTGGACAAAATTCAAAATAAAGCTATTAGATTAATCAATAACCCTGCAATCACACAGGACCTTCCTACATTATCCATACGAAGAAACGTTGCATCCCTTGCATTATTCTACAGATATTTTCACAGCAATTGTTCCGAGGAACTTGCTTCAATTGTGCCGCCTCTCCACATCTTTCCCCGTAGAACTAGGGCAGCTGAGAGCGCCCATGAATTTACACTTTCTCCTCCACAATGCAGAACTTCTGCTTATCAGAATTCATTTATCCCCAGAGCTACTACTCTTTGGAATTCACTTCCCTCGAATTGCTTTCCACAAACTTACAATCTACAAATGTTTAAATCCAGTTGTTACAAACATTTTATGAATGGAGGATGCCTTTAGGCACATGGACCTTTTTGTTTTATCTGTGTTTTTCCTTCCTCCGTTCATTGTCTCTTAAAAAAAAAAAAAAAAAAAAAAAAAAAAAAAAAAAAAAATAGCTATGATCGTATGGGGACTGTATTAGGTATATAGTAGAGAAGCCTGCTGATTAAATAGAATGATTGTACTAGATTATAAAGTTATATTTGTGTGCAAGGCTTTTCATACTAATGGAACATGTAAGCTATTCATAAAAACATTCTTATACTATTCAAATTGTATAAAAGCCATAGCTATTTCTTAATTATGTGTAATGCAATGATTTATCTAGCCTACATTCCTTTATTCGCTTTGCAATTAATTTTAATATATAATTGGCTTAACATTAATGCATAGGCTATACAAACCAAAAAGGCTATGGTATTCCAAACAAGCAACTTAAGTGGAGATTTAGTTTGTTCCCTAAATCAACCTCCATCAAGCTTATAATTACACCCCCTAGACCCCCTTTCAAGATAAATTTGTATTTTTTGGGGGGAGAACAATTTACCGGCCAAAGGCCGGTTCCCCTTAAATTACAGGCTTGTGATCGCTCGCCAGGAAACAATCGACACCTAAATGGCATAAAAGGTCTTAAATTTGAAAGAAATGGGGCAAAAGTTCTTAAAATCGCCAAACTAATGGGGCGAACGTCTTAAAATCTCGAAACAAATGGGCGAAAAATCCTCTTAATGAGAGATGGGCCGTGTTTCTGGTCCCCCTTCTTCCTCATGTTTAGCACCTTTAGTTTCAGATTTTCAGACATTTGGCCCATTAGTTTGACGATTCTAAGACCTTTCGTCCCATTTCTTTGTGAATATTAAGACCTTTCGTGTTATTTAGGTGGCGGTTTTTTGTTTTCTTACGAACAATAGTGAGCCTGTAATTTTGGAAGAACCAGCCTTCGTCCGGGACATTTTTCTACCGATTTTTGTTTACAAATTAATCTAGAAGGGTGATGTAATGGATGTTGTTGATTTTAAGTTTGATGGAGATCTACGGAGGAAACTACAAAAAAAAAACAATTATAAAAAGATCCACAAATGAGCAAATAAATCCACCCATCTCCCCTTAACTGAGAGACGCGCCAGTCAGCAGGCAACAGTTCCCTTGGCAATGAATATCAGCTGAGGTCAGACAATTAACCCCTTGCAATTTTCAGGCTATAAGGAAGTTGGAGCCGTAAACATCGATATAATACAGCAATGCAATAATAATGCAGGTTTCTGATGGATAGAAAATATGTTGCATTTGGTTTTATGTGTTTATAAATGTACAGCAACCGTATTTAAGTTGGTAATTCTACTAAATATCGATGTCTACAGATCCATCTTCCTTATAGCCTGAAACTCGTAAGTGGTCAATTGGTAAGGTACAGTTAGCTGCAGTAGTTTGTGTCCACGCCATGATTGGAAGGAAACATAGTGTGATCAACTTACAAGAATAATTTGCTATCAAACCGATAATGGGTCATATTATTTAACTATTGCATAAGAAAGTTCACTTCAAATTTATTCATACTAATTTTCCTTCCATTTATAAAAACATGGAGTATATACAAATTAAGGGGACAGTGAATATTTTGGGGGGTCTATTTATTCATATATTTATTATTTTTTAGTTTCCTCCCTAGACCTCCATGAAACTTAAAAAAAACATCCATTAGAGTCACCTACAAAATTAATTTGTACATTTTTCAATCGAAAAATGTCACGACCGAAGGCCGGCTCCTCCACAATTACAGGCTCGCTATCGCTCGCCAAGAAAAAAAACGTCACCTATAGGACACGAAAGGTCTTAACCCTTTCCCTGCGCTAGACGTTCCGGAACGCCATGGCATTTTACAGCAATTTACAGGCTTTTAAAGCCTCTTAAAACCTGTAAAATCGAGTGCGAGGGAGCGGGAGCACGGCAGGCCACATGTCCTTCTCCCAGCCAGGCGGCTGCGGCACTGAAGGCTCTGAGTCAGAGTCTCGCGAGATATACATTGCTACCAAAGGCAAATGTAGCAAGACATTAGCGACAATTGCTCATTTTAGCGAATGCCTATGGTAGTGCTGCGGGTGAACCCCGCATGCTACGAAGCTCGTTTTGTTGTCAGTTTGAAGCTATTTTCTTCTAGTTTTTGGCTGAATACATTTAATTTCATTCAGACACTTGGCTAATATATCAGGAGTGCCTGAATGAACCCTAATATGGCGGAAATATGCCCACAGAGAAAGGGTTAATATTGACAAAGAAATGGGGCAAAAGGTCATAAAATCGACAAACTAATGGGGCAAACATCTTAAAATCTCAAAACTAACGAGGATAAGCCTGAGGAAGAATGGGGACCAGAAAAATGGCCCATCTCCCCTTAATGTGGCCAACTGTATATTTACGGGTAAAAGTTCCCTGGCCTCTTATGGATCTCACTGTATCGTCATCTGCATTACTCTACACTGTGGCATAATATTATGTGGGAATGAAAGGGGACATAAATAATTGGTAGTAATAAACTCTTTAATATAAGACTTGAAAGTTAAATCACCGTCATCACTACTACAATACACATTAAGACTACTATTTCGATATCGAATTAATCAATGATACGAGTTAAGAAATGTCAACCTACTTGAAATTCCATAAAGAACGACTAGCCAAATCCCAAACATCTATCAATTACCATGGCGTTAAGATTTGGAATCAGTTACCACAAGCACTTCAAAATATATACACAGTGTCTGGCTTCAAAGTTGCACTAAAAAGACATCTACTGTCCAAATATTAACATTCCATTTATATAATTATGCATATGTATGTGTGAATTCCTTGGGTATATATGTATGAGGATAAATACGTATCTACTTCTGGGTGCATGCGTATATGTAAGTGCATGTGCGTGTACACATTTGTATTATGTACAGTATTCGTATTGTGTAAGTGCGTATTTACGTGCAGCGTGTGGATGTACGTGCTGTATATGTGTGTGTATGAGTGAGTATAGGTTGATATCTAGGTGTAAGTGTAAATGAGTGTAGGCTATATAATTACTATTGTTTTCCAAGTTTAATTTGCTAACAGAGATGGGATAATTACATGGGTCCACGTATTTGACATACGCATGTGGTCTGGGACTAATATCTCAGGGTCGCTTTGATTATATATTTGCTCTTTGGAAATAATGTTATATCTTCGCTAGCATACTGATACTAAATTGCACAAGTTGTTTAATAACCTTATATGTAGAGTATCTAAAGGAACTATAACATGACATTAATATAATGAAGAAATACAAACTTCGTTATATCTATTTGATTAGTAAATTAATTTTGACCCTGATATTTGTCTTGTATTGCGTGCAGTTATGAAAATATTTACTTGTATTTTCAGAGTATTACTGTATAAGCTTTCGAGTTTAAGTTGTATGTGCCTTTAAGAGAGATATCTCTCACAAGGCTCAGCCAATGTAATGTTAATTTTGTATTATGATTATCAATTGTGTAGCCTATGTGCTACTGACTAAATAAAGTGTCAATTCAATTCAAATTCAACTACTGTCACCAGCATCACTACTACTGTCACCATCACCATTATTATCATCATCATCACTACTACTATCACCGTCACTACTATCACCACCATCACTCACTACTATTGTCATCACTAATATCACTATCATTACTACTACCATCACCATCATCACTACTACTATCACCAACATCACCACTACTGTCACCATCATCACTACCACAATCACCACCACCATCATTATCATCACCATCCCTACTACTACCACCATCATCACTACTGCTATCACCACCACTATCACATTTACTTTAGCAATCACCACCATCATCACTACCACAATAATCATCATCACTACTGTCACCATCATAACTACTACCATGAAGAACACTACCACAATCACCAACACCATCACTATAAACAATACAACATATATTCGCTGTTAGTAGGCGAAAAATCATGACCTCTATCCTCTGTAACTCAAAAAGGGCTAGAGCAAATTGGCTGTAAATTTCCACATCTATTCCTTGACGGACTCTTCCCAAATGGTAGAACTATTAGCTTGATTACTCTAGTCGTGTTTTGTTTACAGAGGTTAGAGGTCATGATTTCTCGCCTACTTACAGCGAATAGACTAGACGGTCTCAATCAAACCTCTGACATACATATACTCTATTTAAACTGTGTAAAATCGGCTAATGATAGCCAGAATAAACTGTCAAAATGCGTCATAATCTTCGAGGGGTTAACGTGTAAATAATTCAGACGTGGTCATTAAACTACAATTTAGCTACATAAGTCTGATCAGTCAACTCACACATCAGCATGGCTGGTTGATAAATATAGCGTCAACGAACTTGACAATAATCTTGACCCCTTAGCTTCTTATATGTGTTTGTAATATTTCATTAATCGATTTTAGGAGTAGAGTTGGTTGTTGGATAGAACATAATAACTCAAAATGAATTAAAGCAATCGGACTGACGTTTCTACCATTTGGAAAGAGTCCACCTAGAAATAGGTGTAGATTTGTACAGCCAGTTTGCTCCAGGCCCTTTTGTTACAGAGGCCAGGGTTCAAGATTATTGTCAAGTTCGTTGGCGCTACCTACAGTACAGTCGAGTACAAATCCTTGTTATATATTTTTGCAGTCGAAAGTTTTCTTTTACCTTTTTCAAGATCCAATTACGCATTTGTTCTGTTTTCTGAGAATGTGGGAGTGTATGGAACTGTGGAGGAGAACATGAATGCATTTCTGAATTTTAATTTAGTTAGTCTTAAATCTTGATTTTCTTTATTAGAAAGTGTTAAAGAAAATTTTAATTTTAGCTTAACGTTTATATATATTTGTTATGCAAACTCATTTCATTTACAATTTGTATGCACCAAAAAAATGTATTGCGTGTAATACGAAGGTACGATTTTATCTATAGGACACTCATTTGACAGGTACAGTCGTCAGGATTAATTCGTTTCATTTCCCCTGGACTAGGCGTTAGTAGCACTGCACGGTGGAGAGGTGTCCCCTCTACCCCCTTTCCTTGTTGGTTCCATACCCCCACCGAAACCCTCTCATGTTCTCTCCGACCCCAGAACTACACCCTCCCTTCTCTCGCTCTCACCCAGCTACTTCTGGACCTCACCAATTTAACGTATTCTGAACAACTAATGAAGGAATGCAATGTATCATAGGTAGAGTTAAGTATGAGCTTTACTAAATTTGAGAGAGAGAGAGAGAGAGAGAGAGAGAGAGAGAGAGAGAGAGAGAGAGAGAGAGAGAGAGAGAGAGAGAGAGAGAGAGAGAGAGAGAGAAGGGGGGAGGGAATGTTCGACGAAAACCTTACATATGATTATAGTGGTTCATACTGATACATTTAGGCCTACCATTGAAACCTGAAAGCTTCATACCAATTCACTGATGGTTTAATACTGTTGAACTATCATACTCTAATAAAGCTGCCAAACTAACCCACTCGAAGCTGTATTTCCTTTTCATCGTTGTATAATGGCTCAGGCTCGGCTACGTAACAAGCTTGAGACAACAAGGACCGTCTGTGTCTCTCCCATCAATAAACACAAAATAAATCATTCAATTATTTTTAATTATATCTTTCTATCAAATTATTAATATAACTACTTATTAGCATCGTATACAGAGAACTAAACATTTGCTTAATGATTTTCTCCACAAATCTCACTGCTTCCAGACAATTCAGGACTCACTCATTAAGTGTAAACAGCCAATTTGCCAATACATGCTATGAATTATTGCCGAGAATGTGCCCAGTGAGTCGGCCATGTGACTGCATTACGTAAATTCAACACTCTTAACATAGCTATCTACCCAATCATTAGACCATATTGCTTTCCTAATTGGCCATAATGTAAAACTACTCTATATAAACGGGACACGAACTACCCTCAGGCATTTTATCAATTGTATAAATCTAAGGTAAAGGATACAGTAGGGCCCCTTAAGGGGTTATCACACTGGGCCAAATTCTCGTCAATCTCCAGTCTCCGTTTCCAGTCAGTAGCGCCAGCAAATTCTATCACACACGCCAAGCGTCCTGGCTGCGTGAGTCTCCGACACAACAATAACAACGTCCGACCTTAGCCTATATTGGTCCGTTTCACCTATACTGTAATGTGTAGCAATATGAATTTACATCTACAATTATAATGCAATATGACTCAATCTACACGTTAGTGTATTTTTTTTTTTTTAATTTGAAGCTTATATGAGGAAATTTAATTTTGAACTTTTTCGATTCATACCAATCGCGGTGGCGTAGGCTATAGAACAGTGGTTTCACTTAAACTGTAAAATAATATAGATTGATATTGACAAACTTTGTGTAATAGGACCCAATCTATACGTTAATATTGCTATGTTTTGCGTGTGAAGCTTATATAAGTAGCTATGAGGAAGTTTTTCGCAATATATAGGCTATAGCCTGACGGAGCCCCTGTCGTTACCTCGGCACTAAACGATCGTTTATATTGTGCTGTTTCACCAATAATTTAGAGTAATATGGATTTATATTGACACTTACTGTATATTTCAATATGACTCAATCTACAAGTTTGCGTGATTATGTTTTATATTTCGAGCATATATGAGGAAATATATTATATTGAACTTTTCGGAGGTTGTAGGCATAATCCTGTGTATGCGGGTAGACCTGTATTTATCTCAATAATTTGGTAATGTTACAATATATTTTTTACATTTTACATTCATAAATAGTCCACTAATATACTAGGTTAGGTTAGGCTAGGTTAAATATATTGTTCAATGATTCTTAGTAAATAGGCATCTGAAAAACAGTTCCTCCTGCTACACAACCGAATAGAATGTTTTCGTTTCATACCAATCGCCGTGGCGTAGGTATAGGAAGTGGTTATTTAGCTGCAAGTGGTGTAGCTATTTTAGCATTAATTCACTTAGTTTATGTCTATCCGCAGCCCTTCTCACAATCAAAACACACAATTATGTAGCAAAATATATATTTCGACGTCATATACTTGACATATCAATGAGATTAAATGCGAGCTGTAAAGATGCTGACACTCTACCTCCATCAAAAACTGGAGCTTCCCACCCAGTGCGGGAAGCATCCTAGCTCCATCAAAGGGTGAGATTTGTGCTAGAGATTGACGGTAGCTCCACTTTTTGCTGAAGAGTGACGAGAATTGGCCCAGTGTGATAACCCCTTTTAAGAATGTGACAGGCGAGATTACAGATGATGAGTTAGAAATGTGCAATACTCTAAATAGTAATTTCCTTTCTGTTTTTACAAACGAAAATGTAGATCAAGTTCCAGTAGTCAACCAAGTTTTTAACTGTAGTATAGACGAAATGTTAAGCACAGTTCAGGTCACTAGTGATGAAGTAATTAAGGAAATAGATAGACTAAAACCTCCGAAATCTCCAGGTCCAGATGAGGTGTATGCTAGGGTATTAAAATAATGCAAGGACGAATTAAGTTACCCATTAACTCACCTATTTAATAATTTACTAGCTTTAGGCTTAGTTCCTGATTCATGGAAGCTCGCAAATATAATTCCGACATTTAAAAAAGGTGATAAGTCCATAGCATCAAATTACCGTCCTATTAGTCTCACATCAATTATAGGGAAATTGCTAGAATCAATTATTGCCAGGAAAATTAGAAATCACTTAGAAATGTTCAAGTTAATAAAACCCTCTCAACATGGTTTCACTCCAGAACGATCCTGCCTAACAAATTTACTCAGTTTTTTCTCCGAGGTTTATGAAGCGGTAGATAACGACAAGTCACATGATATAGTTTACTTAGACTTCAGCAAGGCCTTTGATAAAGTTCCAAATGAAAGGCTGTTAAGGAAGATAAAAGGACATGGTATTGGGGGATGCTACTCAAGTGGATTAAGTCATGGCTGATTGGTAGGAAGCAGAGAGTTAGTATAGTTGGCACCCGTGTACCAGATAATCCTAATCATAATTCCCACCTACTGGACTTATTTTTAACAACCAATTCAGAAAATTATGATGTTACAGCGAGGTCCCCGCTTGGATCTTCTGATCACTGTCTGATACAGGCCACCTGTCTATCACCTACCACACCTTCCCACTCTGAACCTGTTTTGGTGACTAAATGGCATTACGATAGGGCAGACT
This sequence comes from Paralithodes platypus, assembly GCA_032716605.1. Lineage (NCBI taxonomy): Eukaryota > Metazoa > Arthropoda > Malacostraca > Decapoda > Lithodidae > Paralithodes > Paralithodes platypus. Next base: position 12,346,603 of record CM064555.1, read on the forward strand.
GGGAGGGTCTTCAAGGTTTCTTTATTGATATTCCCTGGACCTCTTTCTTTTCTAATGATGCACACTCCACCTTGAGCCACATACAAGATTTTGTAAAAATTGGAATGGAAACTTTTATTCCTCATCAAAAGTACAGTAAAAGATCTAATTCACCTAATTTTGTAAAGGTTTGACCTAGGTTTGACCATAATTGTGCTAGAGTAACTGAACAAAAAGCAATAGCCTACAATTCATACACAAGATCAAAAACACATGAAGCCTTTAATTACTTTAGAAACATCAGAAATCATGCCAAAACTGTATTAAACCTAACTAAATCAAACTTTCTCCACAAGCAGGCAAATAAACTTCTAAATAATCCAAATGATAACAAAATATTTTGGTCTACTCTTAACTCATTTAAATCCAACTTCACTACTGCTTCATCCATTCCACCATTAAAATCTCCGACTGGCAATCTTGTAAGTGACCCACGAGGTAAAGCTAACCTTCTTGCGGATATTTTCTCCACCAACTCAACCTTAGATGAAATAAATCAAGATGTCCCTGTACTTAATTTTAATTCGCCTGAAATTCCCTCACTTAAGATGAAATTCCTCCAATAGTACTTAAGAATTGCTCCTTGGTGCTCGCTCCTGTATTGGCAAAATGTTTCCGTCTGTGTACTCATACCTCATGCTTCCCAGTACCCTGGAAAGAAGCAAACATCCATCCAGTTCCTAAAAAAGGTGCCTCTTCAGATCCATCAAACTACAGACCAATAGCTATAACTTCCACTCTTGGTAAAGTCTTTGAAATTATATTAAATAATCACATAATTAAGCATCTTGAGAATAATAAATTAATCAGTGATAGGCAATATGGTTTTAGACGATGTCGATCAACTGCAGACATGCTTTGCCTTCTTACGCATCAAATCAACCAAGCTACAGACCAACATGGTGAAACACATACAATAGCACTGGATATATCAAAGGCACTTGATAGAGTCTGGCATCAATCCTTATTGTCGAAGATGTCACACTACGGCCTTGCATCATTAGTTCCACTAATTTCTTCTTATCTTCATAACAGAAAAATACGTGTAATGGTAGATGGCCTTTATTCTCAATTTCACTCAATAAATGCTGGTGTTCCCCAGGGATCAGTTTTGGCCCCAATTCTGTTCCTCATTCATATCAATGATCTCATATCTACCACTCATAATCCAATACATTCCTACGCAGATGACTCAACACTCCACTGTTCCTTCACATTTACCAATTCTTTCACCCAACCCGATCTTATAAATTCAAAAATAAACACTGCAATTTCTCTGAACCAGGACCTTTCTAGAATTAATGGATGGGGACAAAAGAATCTAGTTTCCTTTAATGCACAGAAAACCAAGTACATTCAATTTTCTAACCGACAGAATCTCACTGACTCCCATATATTTTTTAATGATGTAAATATTCCCACTTCCCCTAGTATTGACATTCTCGGTGTAACATTAACTACTAACTTGAGCTGGACACATTATGTTAGAAGCATTGCTAAGAATGCCTCTAAAAAACTGGGACTCCTGTACAGAGTTCGAGAATTCTTCACTGACGAGCAGTTGGCCGTGATATATAAAAGTCATGTGCGTTCTCAGATGGATTACTGTTCACCTCTGTGGGGTGGAAGTGGAGTGGTTGCATTGAGGCAGTTGGACAAAATTCAAAATAAAGCTATTAGATTAATCAATAACCCTGCAATCACACAGGACCTTCCTACATTATCCATACGAAGAAACGTTGCATCCCTTGCATTATTCTACAGATATTTTCACAGCAATTGTTCCGAGGAACTTGCTTCAATTGTGCCGCCTCTCCACATCTTTCCCCGTAGAACTAGGGCAGCTGAGAGCGCCCATGAATTTACACTTTCTCCTCCACAATGCAGAACTTCTGCTTATCAGAATTCATTTATCCCCAGAGCTACTACTCTTTGGAATTCACTTCCCTCGAATTGCTTTCCACAAACTTACAATCTACAAATGTTTAAATCCAGTTGTTACAAACATTTTATGAATGGAGGATGCCTTTAGGCACATGGACCTTTTTGTTTTATCTGTGTTTTTCCTTCCTCCGTTCATTGTCTCTTAAAAAAAAAAAAAAAAAAAAAAAAAAAAAAGTAGCTATGATCGTATGGGGACTGTATTAGGTATATAGTAGAGAAGCCTGCTGATTAAATAGAATGATTGTACTAGATTATAAAGTTATATTTGTGTGCAAGGCTTTTCATACTAATGGAACATGTAAGCTATTCATAAAAACATTCTTATACTATTCAAATTGTATAAAAGCCATAGCTATTTCTTAATTATGTGTAATGCAATGATTTATCTAGCCTACATTCCTTTATTCGCTTTGCAATTAATTTTAATATATAATTGGCTTAACATTAATGCATAGGCTATACAAACCAAAAAGGCTATGGTATTCCAAACAAGCAACTTAAGTGGAGATTTAGTTTGTTCCCTAAATCAACCTCCATCAAGCTTATAATTACACCCCCTAGACCCCCTTTCAAGATAAATTTGTATTTTTTGGGGGGAGAACAATTTACCGGCCAAAGGCCGGTTCCCCTTAAATTACAGGCTTGTGATCGCTCGCCAGGAAACAATCGACACCTAAATGGCATAAAAGGTCTTAAATTTGAAAGAAATGGGGCAAAAGTTCTTAAAATCGCCAAACTAATGGGGCGAACGTCTTAAAATCTCGAAACAAATGGGCGAAAAATCCTCTTAATGAGAGATGGGCCGTGTTTCTGGTCCCCCTTCTTCCTCATGTTTAGCACCTTTAGTTTCAGATTTTCAGACATTTGGCCCATTAGTTTGACGATTCTAAGACCTTTCGTCCCATTTCTTTGTGAATATTAAGACCTTTCGTGTTATTTAGGTGGCGGTTTTTTGTTTTCTTACGAACAATAGTGAGCCTGTAATTTTGGAAGAACCAGCCTTCGTCCGGGACATTTTTCTACCGATTTTTGTTTACAAATTAATCTAGAAGGGTGATGTAATGGATGTTGTTGTTTTTAAGTTTGATGGAGATCTACGGAGGAAACTACAAAAAAAAACAATTATAAAAAGATCCACAAATGAGCAAATAAATCCACCCATCTCCCCTTAACTGAGAGACGCGCCAGTCAGCAGGCAACAGTTCCCTTGGCAATGAATATCAGCTGAGGTCAGACAATTAACCCCTTGCAATTTTCAGGCTATAAGGAAGTTGGAGCCGTAAACATCGATATAATACAGCAATGCAATAATAATGCAGGTTTCTGATGGATAGAAAATATGTTGCATTTGGTTTTATGTGTTTATAAATGTACAGCAACCGTATTTAAGTTGGTAATTCTACTAAATATCGATGTCTACAGATCCATCTTCCTTATAGCCTGAAACTCGTAAGTGGTCAATTGGTAAGGTACAGTTAGCTGCAGTAGTTTGTGTCCACGCCATGATTGGAAGGAAACATAGTGTGATCAACTTACAAGAAAATTTGCTATCAAACCGATAATGGGTCATATTATTTAACTATTGCATAAGAAAGTTCACTTCAAATTTATTCATACTAATTTTCCTTCCATTTATAAAAACATGGAGTATATACAAATTAAGGGGACAGTGAATATTTTGGGGGGTCTATTTATTCATATATTTATTATTTTTTAGTTTCCTCCCTAGACCTCCATGAAACTTAAAAAAAACATCCATTAGAGTCACCTACAAAATTAATTTGTACATTTTTCAATCGAAAAATGTCACGACCGAAGGCCGGCTCCTCCACAATTACAGGCTCGCTATCGCTCGCCAAGAAAAAAAACGTCACCTATAGGACACGAAAGGTCTTAACCCTTTCCCTGCGCTAGACGTTCCGGAACGCCATGGCATTTTACAGCAATTTACAGGCTTTTAAAGCCTCTTAAAACCTGTAAAATCGAGTGCGAGGGAGCGGGAGCACGGCAGGCCACATGTCCTTCTCCCAGCCAGGCGGCTGCGGCACTGAAGGCTCTGAGTCAGAGTCTCGCGAGATATACATTGCTACCAAAGGCAAATGTAGCAAGACATTAGCGACAATTGCTCATTTTAGCGAATGCCTATGGTAGTGCTGCGGGTGAACCCCGCATGCTACGAAGCTCGTTTTGTTGTCAGTTTGAAGCTATTTTCTTCTAGTTTTTGGCTGAATACATTTAATTTCATTCAGACACTTGGCTAATATATCAGGAGTGCCTGAATGAACCCTAATATGGCGGAAATATGCCCACAGAGAAAGGGTTAATATTGACAAAGAAATGGGGCAAAAGGTCATAAAATCGACAAACTAATGGGGCAAACATCTTAAAATCTCAAAACTAACGAGGATAAGCCTGAGGAAGAATGGGGACCAGAAAAATGGCCCATCTCCCCTTAATGTGGCCAACTGTATATTTACGGGTAAAAGTTCCCTGGCCTCTTATGGATCTCACTGTATCGTCATCTGCATTACTCTACACTGTGGCATAATATTATGTGGGAATGAAAGGGGACATAAATAATTGGTAGTAATAAACTCTTTAATATAAGACTTGAAAGTTAAATCACCGTCATCACTACTACAATACACATTAAGACTACTATTTCGATATCGAATTAATCAATGATACGAGTTAAGAAATGTCAACCTACTTGAAATTCCATAAAGAACGACTAGCCAAATCCCAAACATCTATCAATTACCATGGCGTTAAGATTTGGAATCAGTTACCACAAGCACTTCAAAATATATACACAGTGTCTGGCTTCAAAGTTGCACTAAAAAGACATCTACTGTCCAAATATTAACATTCCATTTATATAATTATGCATATGTATGTGTGAATTCCTTGGGTATATATGTATGAGGATAAATACGTATCTACTTCTGGGTGCATGCGTATATGTAAGTGCATGTGCGTGTACACATTTGTATTATGTACAGTATTCGTATTGTGTAAGTGCGTATTTACGTGCAGCGTGTGGATGTACGTGCTGTATATGTGTGTGTATGAGTGAGTATAGGTTGATATCTAGGTGTAAGTGTAAATGAGTGTAGGCTATATAATTACTATTGTTTTCCAAGTTTAATTTGCTAACAGAGATGGGATAATTACATGGGTCCACGTATTTGACATACGCATGTGGTCTGGGACTAATATCTCAGGGTCGCTTTGATTATATATTTGCTCTTTGGAAATAATGTTATATCTTCGCTAGCATACTGATACTAAATTGCACAAGTTGTTTAATAACCTTATATGTAGAGTATCTAAAGGAACTATAACATGACATTAATATAATGAAGAAATACAAACTTCGTTATATCTATTTGATTAGTAAATTAATTTTGACCCTGATATTTGTCTTGTATTGCGTGCAGTTATGAAAATATTTACTTGTATTTTCAGAGTATTACTGTATAAGCTTTCGAGTTTAAGTTGTATGTGCCTTTAAGAGAGATATCTCTCACAAGGCTCAGCCAATGTAATGTTAATTTTGTATTATGATTATCAATTGTGTAGCCTATGTTCTACTGACTAAATAAAGTGTCAATTCAATTCAAATTCAACTACTGTCACCAGCATCACTACTACTGTCACCATCACCATTATTATCATCATCATCACTACTACTATCACCGTCACTACTATCACCACCATCACTCACTACTATTGTCATCATCACTAATATCACTATCATTACTACTACCATCACCATCATCACTACTACTATCACCAACATCACCACTACTGTCACCATCATCACTACCACAATCACCACCACCATCATTATCATCACCATCCCTACTACTACCACCATCATCACTACTGCTATCACCACCACTATCACATTTACTTTAGCAATCACCACCATCATCACTACCACAATAATCATCATCACTACTGTCACCATCATAACTACTACCATGAAGAACACTACCACAATCACCAACACCATCACTATAAACAATACAACATATATTCGCTGTTAGTAGGCGAAAAATCATGACCTCTATCCTCTGTAACTCAAAAAGGGCTAGAGCAAATTGGCTGTAAATTTCCACATCTATTCCTTGACGGACTCTTCCCAAATGGTAGAACTATTAGCTTGATTACTCTAGTCGTGTTTTGTTTACAGAGGTTAGAGGTCATGATTTCTCGCCTACTTACAGCGAATAGACTAGACGGTCTCAATCAAACCTCTGACATACATATACTCTATTTAAACTGTGTAAAATCGGCTAATGATAGCCAGAATAAACTGTCAAAATGCGTCATAATCTTCGAGGGGTTAACGTGTAAATAATTCAGACGTGGTCATTAAACTACAATTTAGCTACATAAGTCTGATCAGTCAACTCACACATCAGCATGGCTGGTTGATAAATATAGCGTCAACGAACTTGACAATAATCTTGACCCCTTAGCTTCTTATATGTGTTTGTAATATTTCATTAATCGATTTTAGGAGTAGAGTTGGTTGTTGGATAGAACATAATAACTCAAAATGAATTAAAGCAATCGGACTGACGTTTCTACCATTTGGAAAGAGTCCACCTAGAAATAGGTGTAGATTTGTACAGCCAGTTTGCTCCAGGCCCTTTTGTTACAGAGGCCAGGGTTCAAGATTATTGTCAAGTTCGTTGGCGCTACCTACAGTACAGTCGAGTACAAATCCTTGTTATATATTTTTGCAGTCGAAAGTTTTCTTTTACCTTTTTCAAGATCCAATTACGCATTTGTTCTGTTTTCTGAGAATGTGGGAGTGTATGGAACTGTGGAGGAGTACATGAATGCATTTCTGAATTTTAATTTAGTTAGTCTTAAATCTTGATTTTCTTTATTAGAAAGTGTTAAAGAAAATTTTAATTTTAGCTTAACGTTTATATATATTTGTTATGCAAACTCATTTCATTTACAATTTGTATGCACCAAAAAAATGTATTGCGTGTAATACGAAGGTACGATTTTATCTATAGGACACTCATTTGACAGGTACAGTCGTCAGGATTAATTCGTTTCATTTCCCCTGGACTAGGCGTTAGTAGCACTGCACGGTGGAGAGGTGTCCCCTCTACCCCCTTTCCTTGTTGGTTCCATACCCCCACCGAAACCCTCTCATGTTCTCTCCGACCCCAGAACTACACCCTCCCTTCTCTCGCTCTCACCCAGCTACTTCTGGACCTCACCAATTTAACGTATTCTGAACAACTAATGAAGGAATGCAATGTATCATAGGTAGAGTTAAGTATGAGCTTTACTAAATTTGAGAGAGAGAGAGAGAGAGAGAGAGAGAGAGAGAGAGAGAGAGAGATGAGAGAGAGAGAGAGAGAGAGAGAGAGAGAGAGAGAGAGAGAGAGAGAGAGAGAGAGAGAGAGAGAGAGAGAGAGAGAGAGAGAGAGAGAGAGAGAGAGAGAGAAGGGGGGAGGGAATGTTCGACGAAAACCTTACATATGATTATAGTGGTTCATACTGATACATTTAGGCCTACCATTGAAACCTGAAAGCTTCATACCAATTCACTGATGGTTTAATACTGTTGAACTATCATACTCTAATAAAGCTGCCAAACTAACCCACTCGAAGCTGTATTTCCTTTTCATCGTTGTATAATGGCTCAGGCTCGGCTACGTAACAAGCTTGAGACAACAAGGACCGTCTGTGTCTCTCCCATCAATAAACACAAAATAAATCATTCAATTATTTTTAATTATATCTTTCTATCAAATTATTAATATAACTACTTATTAGCATCGTATACAGAGAACTAAACATTTGCTTAATGATTTTCTCCACAAATCTCACTGCTTCCAGACAATTCAGGACTCACTCATTAAGTGTAAACAGCCAATTTGCCAATACATGCTATGAATTATTGCCGAGAATGTGCCCAGTGAGTCGGCCATGTGACTGCATTACGTAAATTCAACACTCTTAACATAGCTATCTACCCAATCATTAGACCATATTGCTTTCCTAATTGGCCATAATGTAAAACTACTCTATATAAACGGGACACGAACTACCCTCAGGCATTTTATCAATTGTATAAATCTAAGGTAAAGGATACAGTAGGGCCCCTTAAGGGGTTATCACACTGGGCCAAATTCTCGTCAATCTCCAGTCTCCGTTTCCAGTCAGTAGCGCCAGCAAATTCTATCACACACGCCAAGCGTCCTGGCTGCGTGAGTCTCCGACACAACAATAACAACGTCCGACCTTAGCCTATATTGGTCCGTTTCACCTATACTGTAATGTGTAGCAATATGAATTTACATCTACAATTATAATGCAATATGACTCAATCTACACGTTAGTGTATTTTTTTTTTTTTTAATTTGAAGCTTATATGAGGAAATTTAATTTTGAACTTTTTCGATTCATACCAATCGCGGTGGCGTAGGCTATAGAACAGTGGTTTCACTTAAACTGTAAAATAATATAGATTGATATTGACAAACTTTGTGTAATAGGACCCAATCTATACGTTAATATTGCTATGTTTTGCGTGTGAAGCTTATATAAGTAGCTATGAGGAAGTTTTTCGCAATATATAGGCTATAGCCTGACGGAGCCCCTGTCGTTACCTCGGCACTAAACGATCGTTTATATTGTGCTGTTTCACCAATAATTTAGAGTAATATGGATTTATATTGACACTTACTGTATATTTCAATATGACTCAATCTACAAGTTTGCGTGATTATGTTTTATATTTCGAGCATATATGAGGAAATATATTATATTGAACTTTTCGGAGGTTGTAGGCATAATCCTGTGTATGCGGGTAGACCTGTATTTATCTCAATAATTTGGTAATGTTACAATATATTTTTACATTTTACATTCATAAATAGTCCACTAATATACTAGGTTAGGTTAGGCTAGGTTAAATATATTGTTCAATGATTCTTAGTAAATAGGCATCTGAAAAACAGTTCCTCCTGCTACACAACCGAATAGAATGTTTTCGTTTCATACCAATCGCCGTGGCGTAGGTATAGGAAGTGGTTATTTAGCTGCAAGTGGTGTAGCTATTTTAGCATTAATTCACTTAGTTTATGTCTATCCGCAGCCCTTCTCACAATCAAAACACACAATTATGTAGCAAAATATATATTTCGACGTCATATACTTGACATATCAATGAGATTAAATGCGAGCTGTAAAGATGCTGACACTCTACCTCCATCAAAAACTGGAGCTTCCCACCCAGTGCGGGAAGCATCCTAGCTCCATCAAAGGGTGAGATTTGTGCTAGAGATTGACGGTAGCTCCACTTTTTGCTGAAGAGTGACGAGAATTGGCCCAGTGTGATAACCCCTTTTAAGAATGTGACAGGCGAGATTACAGATGATGAGTTAGAAATGTGCAATACTCTAAATAGTAATTTCCTTTCTGTTTTTACAAACGAAAATGTAGATCAAGTTCCAGTAGTCAACCAAGTTTTTAACTGTAGTATAGACGAAATGTTAAGCACAGTTCAGGTCACTAGTGATGAAGTAATTAAGGAAATAGATAGACTAAAACCTCCGAAATCTCCAGGTCCAGATGAGGTGTATGCTAGGGTATTAAAATAATGCAAGGACGAATTAAGTTACCCATTAACTCACCTATTTAATAATTTACTAGCTTTAGGCTTAGTTCCTGATTCATGGAAGCTCGCAAATATAATTCCGACATTTAAAAAAGGTGATAAGTCCATAGCATCAAATTACCGTCCTATTAGTCTCACATCAATTATAGGGAAATTGCTAGAATCAATTATTGCCAGGAAAATTAGAAATCACTTAGAAATGTTCAAGTTAATAAAACCCTCTCAACATGGTTTCACTCCAGAACGATCCTGCCTAACAAATTTACTCAGTTTTTTCTCCGAGGTTTATGAAGCGGTAGATAACGACAAGTCACATGATATAGTTTACTTAGACTTCAGCAAGGCCTTTGATAAAGTTCCAAATGAAAGGCTGTTAAGGAAGATAAAAGGACATGGTATTGGGGGATGCTACTCAAGTGGATTAAGTCATGGCTGATTGGTAGGAAGCAGAGAGTTAGTATAGTTGGCACCCGTGTACCAGATAATCCTAATCATAATTCCCACCTACTGGACTTATTTTTAACAACCAATTCAGAAAATTATGATGTTACAGCGAGGTCCCCGCTTGGATCTTCTGATCACTGTCTGATACAGGCCACCTGTCTATCACCTACCACACCTTCCCACTCTGAACCTGTTTTGGTGACTAAATGGCATTACGATAGGGCAGACTGGGAGGGTCTTCAAGGTTTCTTTATTGATATTCCCTGGACCTCTTTCTTTTCTAATGATGCACACTCCACCTTGAGCCACATACAAGATTTTGTAAAAATTGGAATGGAAACTTTTATTCCTCATCAAAAGTACAGTAAAAGATCTAATTCACCTAATTTTGTAAAGGTTTGACCTAGGTTTGACCATAATTGTGCTAGAGTAACTGAACAAAAAGCAATAGCCTACAATTCATACACAAGATCAAAAACACATGAAGCCTTTAATTACTTTAGAAACATCAGAAATCATGCCAAAACTGTATTAAACCTAACTAAATCAAACTTTCTCCACAAGCAGGCAAATAAACTTCTAAATAATCCAAATGATAACAAAATATTTTGGTCTACTCTTAACTCATTTAAATCCAACTTCACTACTGCTTCATCCATTCCACCATTAAAATCTCCGACTGGCAATCTTGTAAGTGACCCACGAGGTAAAGCTAACCTTCTTGCGGATATTTTCTCCACCAACTCAACCTTAGATGAAATAAATCAAGATGTCCCTGTACTTAATTTTAATTCGCCTGAAATTCCCTCACTTAAGATCCACACCAGACATGTCAAAACTATTTTGCAGAATCTCTCGGTAGATAAGGCTCCTGGTCCAGATGAAATTCCTCCAATAGTACTTAAGAATTGCTCCTTGGTGCTCGCTCCTGTATTGGCAAAATGTTTCCGTCTGTGTACTCATACCTCATGCTTCCCAGTACCCTGGAAAGAAGCAAACATCCATCCAGTTCCTAAAAAAGGTGCCTCTTCAGATCCATCAAACTACAGACCAATAGCTATAACTTCCACTCTTGGTAAAGTCTTTGAAATTATATTAAATAATCACATAATTAAGCATCTTGAGAATAATAAATTAATCAGTGATAGGCAATATGGTTTTAGACGATGTCGATCAACTGCAGACATGCTTTGCCTTCTTACGCATCAAATCAACCAAGCTACAGACCAACATGGTGAAACACATACAATAGCACTGGATATATCAAAGGCACTTGATAGAGTCTGGCATCAATCCTTATTGTCGAAGATGTCACACTACGGCCTTGCATCATTAGTTCCACTAATTTCTTCTTATCTTCATAACAGAAAAATACGTGTAATGGTAGATGGCCTTTATTCTCAATTTCACTCAATAAATGCTGGTCTTCCCCAGGGATCAGTTTTGGCCCCAATTCTGTTCCTCATTCATATCAATGATCTCATATCTACCACTCATAATCCAATACATTCCTACGCAGATGACTCAACACTCCACTGTTCCTTCACATTTACCAATTCTTTCACCCAACCCGATCTTATAAATTCAAAAATAAACACTGCAATTTCTCTGAACCAGGACCTTTCTAGAATTAATGGATGGGGACAAAAGAATCTAGTTTCCTTTAATGCACAGAAAACCAAGTACATTCAATTTTCTAACCGACAGAATCTCACTGACTCCCATATATTTTTTAATGATGTAAATATTCCCACTTCCCCTAGTATTGACATTCTCGGTGTAACATTAACTACTAACTTGAGCTGGACACATTATGTTAGAAGCATTGCTAAGAATGCCTCTAAAAAACTGGGACTCCTGTACAGAGTTCGAGAATTCTTCACTGACGAGCAGTTGGCCGTGATATATAAAAGTCATGTGCGTTCTCAGATGGATTACTGTTCACCTCTGTGGGGTGGAAGTGGAGTGGTTGCATTGAGGCAGTTGGACAAAATTCAAAATAAAGCTATTAGATTAATCAATAACCCTGCAATCACACAGGACCTTCCTACATTATCCATACGAAGAAACGTTGCATCCCTTGCATTATTCTACAGATATTTTCACAGCAATTGTTCCGAGGAACTTGCTTCAATTGTGCCGCCTCTCCACATCTTTCCCCGTAGAACTAGGGCAGCTGAGAGCGCCCATGAATTTACACTTTCTCCTCCACAATGCAGGACTTCTGCTTATCAGAATTCATTTATCCCCAGAGCTACTACTCTTTGGAATTCACTTCCCTCGAATTGCTTTCCACAAACTTACAATCTACAAATGTTTAAATCCAGTTGTTACAAACATTTTATGAATGGAGGATGCTTTTAGGCACATGGACCTTTTTGTTTTATCTGTGTTTTTCCTTCCTCCGTTCATTGTCTCTTAAAAAAAAAAAAAAAAAAAAAAAAAAAAAAATCGGACTGGGGATTTGTTAAAAATTGGGTCCCTCAAGGGTCAGTTTTGGGGCCCCTTCTATTCATTATCTACATAAATGATCTTGAATCAGGCATAAAGAGTAGGATCAATAAATTTGCTGATGATACAAAAATAGGTAGGATAATAGAGGCAGCTAGCGACAGGAATGTCTTCAAAATGATCTCGATCATTTGCACGAGTGGTCCATAAATTGGCAGATGAGTTTCAATGTAGACAAATGTAAGGTATTAGGGATTGGAAATCGTAATTTAAATGCGAAATACAAACTAGACAATGTAGAATTGGATAACTCAGAGTGTGAGAAGGATCTGGGGGTGCTCGTTAGTAATGATCTGAAACCCAGAAAACAATGTATAAATGTTAGAGAACAGGGCAAATAGATTTCTAGTATTCATATCTAGGAGTGTTAGCAACAGGACTGCTGAAGTTTTCTTAAAACTATACTTAGCACTAGTAAGACCCCATTTAGAATATTCTGTTCAATTGTGGTGCACTTAGAGGCAGTCCAAAGAAGAATGACGAAAAAGATACATAATATTAGACATTTATCGTATGAGGAGAGGTTGAAAGTTTTAGGCTTGCACTCACTAGAAAGACGAAGATGTAGGGGAGACATGATAGAGTTATTCAAATGGATAAAAGGTTTAAATAAGGGCGATATAGATGAGGTATTAAAGTTAAAGAACGGTGACATAACCCGCTCAAATGGTTTCAAGTTAGATAAGTTTAGATTTAGGAAAGATATAGGAAAGCACTGGTTTGGGAATAGAGTTGTTAACATGTGGAATGCACTGCCCAGAACAGCAATTAGCTCAGAAACAGGTGAAACCTTTAAGCATAAGTTGGATTCACATATGGGTGATATGGGCTGGGTGTGAATGGGAGCTGCCTTATGTGGGCCGCATGGCCATATGCAGTTTCCCGCGATCTTATGACCTTATGTTCTTATGTAATTGGGGTTGGGTGTGACAGGGATATGCCTTGTGTGAGCCGATCGGCTTTCTGCAGACTCCCATTTTCTTATGTTCTTATGTAAGGTACTGTAGTTTCTGAAAAGAGGCTCCAGCTTTGAAAATATTACTTTAGTTAAACAGGCTAAATAATCCTGAAGGGTTGATAACCAATATATATGCCCTATTTTTACTAGCTACCCCTCGGGCACTCTTACGCTCATCTATCCCTTAGGGAGGGTCTTATTTTAAAGTTCACTTTCCCTCAGCACTTACGTTCACCCATACATTAGGGAAGGACTTATTAATTTTGTTACCTTACCCTTAAAACCTTGCCATAAGGTTACTCTATTTTATCAGATATCTTGTGTTTTAACCAAGTTAAGGGGGGGGGGGGGGCGTCCGCTATGGCTATGTAGCAATATGGGTTGAAACATAGCAAATTGTGCTAAATACTCCCTGAGTAATGGCAAGACGTAGAGTATCTACGCCACATAATACTATTGAAAGCTTCAGGCCTATGCAAGCTTATTCTCTTGAGATAACTTTCAAGATAATTTAAATTCACACCTGCTAAGAATAATTACTTAATAACTATATAACGCCCATTTATTATATCCCAGACTAACTACAAGTTATAATATTGAACTGATCTATAATTATTCTACTACAATACCACTCTGTATAACAGTTTCGTGTATAACCAAATAATCTCATTATACCTTTATTATATAATTATATAAGTGTGTATTTCTACCCCTCATACCTGGTATATCCATATCACTATACAGTAACGTTAACCCTACTAGTAACGCTAGTAATTAGCAGCTTCAGGTTAGGTTTTGTTTATTTCATATTTGTAATGTGCAGGAGATGGTGGTCGAGATATGAGTGTGAAATACTTCATTCCTTCATCAGGTGTTCAGAATAAATGTAATCGGTGAGGTGCCAGAAGTAGCTCCTAGCTGGGTAAGAGCGAGAGAAGGGTGGGTGGGTGTAGTCTGGGGTCGGAGAGAAAATGGGGGGGGGGGGTTAGGTGGGGGTATGGAACCAACAAGGAAAGGGGGTAGAGGGGATACCTCTCTGCCGTGCAGTGCTACTAACAGGGAAAATGAAACTAATTAATCCTGACGACTGTACCACCAAGGATTAAATATATATTTGTTTTCCGTTTTATAATCGACTATGAAGTTTATGGAGACCAGAGAACACAGTTTGAAGCTGATGAAGCCACGTCACAGGACCTCCAAGCGGAACAACTTCTTCAACTCAAGGATTATAAATAAATGGAACAGCCTCAACGAAAGTGTAATATGTAGTACGAGCATTAATATGTTTAAAAATGGATACTACCAGTTTGAGACTGAAATAAAACTGAGAAGAGGCACCCCTTATGAGCTCTGACTCTCTTGCCTCTTTACTATCACTAAGGTAAGCCATGCTGATGTGTGAGTTGACTGATCAGACGTATGTAGCTATTGTAATTTAATTACCACATTTGAATTATTTACACACGTTAACCCCTGGAAGATTATGGCGCATTTTGACAGTATACTCTGGCTATCATTAGGCGATTTTATACAGCTTAGGATCTATGGGACTTAAAATGGTGAAGACGGTCTCAATCAACCCTGACATACATATCCCCTGTGTTATCTATATGAAATCGGTTAATGATAGCCAGACTAAACTGTCAAAATGCGTCATAATCCTTGTAAGAATTTACTCCAGTACCGGCGACGTCTTTTTCGTATTATTCTAGCTATATTTAGACGATGTTGTGCAGTTTACGAAGGATTGAGATAGTGAAAAGGGTTAAGTGAGATAGTTGGCTGTAAATTGCTGGTGGCCCTTTTTAAACTGAATAAAATCTTCTAACAGTAGGCAGAAGCTGGTTATAAAGATGTCGCCGGTACAGAAGGGGTTAAGGGTCACCGGCTTTTTTTTTTATCTTTCCCTCCTTTTCTTTCTTTCCCTGGCTTGTATCCATTCGGCCCCATTCAGCCAATTGTTTTAAGACGTTTATCCCCATCCAGGTGTCGATGTCTTCCTGGCGAGCGATAGCGAGCCAGTATTGTATGGAGAAATCCGGCTTCGCCGGAGACATTTTTCTATCGAAAAATGTACAAATTTAGCTTGCTGTCAAAACAAAAATTTATATATGCTGGCTCGCTACCACTCACCAGGAAAATATTGACACCTGGATGGGGGTAAACGTCTTAAAACAGTAGGCTGAATGGGGCCGAATGGATACAACCCAGAGAGAGGGAGAGAAAGAGAAAAAAAGCGAGGTGGGCTCCCTTAACTTATACAATTTTCCACATTCCATAACTACCACAAACGTTCTCTCCAAGAGGCCAATAATTAACTCTTGGAAGATTATGACGCATTTTGAGAGATTATTCAAGCTATCATTATACGAGTTTAGACAGTTTAGGAAGGATCTGTGGGAATTATTATAAGGATAAAGCCTTGATCAACCCTCTGACTTGCATACACCCTTCCCAATCTGAATAAAATAGTCTAATAATAGCCAGAAAACAGAAAAGAAATGCGTAATCGGATCTTGAAAGAGTCAGGTTAGTTCCGTTTATAAGAGAGGTCATAACGCGTAACCAAACCTATGGGGAGATGAGTCATTTTTATGGTCCCCCTGCTTCCTCATGTTTTGCACCATTATTTTTCAGATTTTATGACTTTCGGTTCATTAGTTTGGCGATTTTAAAACCTTTCGCCCCTTTTCGTTGTAAAATTTAAGACCTTTTGTATCATTTAGGTGTCAATTTTTTCCCGGCGAGCGAAAGCAAGCCTGAAATTTTAAAGGGAACCGGCCTTCGGCCGGGAAATTTGTCTACCGAAAAATGTACAAATATACCTTGAAAAAGGGGTCAAGGGGGTGATATTTATGGTACGTAATCAACATAGTCAGAGACCTGTTTTCACTTCCCAATATGACACTGCGAATGCGAGGTTATATTGTAGCCTAAAAGTATCAAGTAAAGGGGATGTGTCGGATGGTTGAAAGCCACAGTTGCTCGCGCGTTTGGGGCTAGCAACACGTATTATGAAAAACATGACATTGTATCCTCCTTCATTCACTGTCCCCCCCCCCTTCACTCACTCAACCCCACAATTTGCCGGAGGATAACAGGTTTTTCACAATACGTAGACGGTCTTTTAACAAAAAAAAAAAAAATACTTCGCAAGTCTGTTATTTTAAATTACAGTATATCAGTTTCTCAAATTTCAACATTGGAATGGACGTATGATTGTTTGAATGTCAAGGACACTGCGAATCAGAAATACGCAAGTCTCGGCATTAACCATTTTAGTACCAAATCTTTTACTGATTAATTATGGCTATTATTTGACGACTGCATTCAATTTATATAGACCCTGTTAGAAGTTTAATTCTGATAGTAGGGTAATGAGTTTACATACCGTAGCTATCACTATAAAGATCGATCCTAAGTCTAATGGCAACCAAAATATAATGTCAATGAAACTATCGTATTGAATGAGTAAACAAAAATACTTCAGTCAAACACATTCCTCTGCAACACTTCACTAAAAAATTAAATGGGTCTATAATTAGGAATGTCTGAAAACCATACGAATGTTAAAGAAGAACGTATGAGTTTTGGTTATGGCACAACATAACTTTTTTCCTATCCGAAGACGCTGTGATAGTGAAATACTATATGCGTCTTAGTATTACAAAATTACTACTGGAGTGAAAAGCTTCCTTGTGAGGTGCGAAGCTGGCTGAAGTGGTGAGGTGTGATGAGGGCGAGGAGGGGGATCACATGTCTGAGTCAACACCAGCGGATCACTTTCAAGGATGCATGGTTGATCCGCTCGTATGGTTTATTGTGTGGTGATCTTCTGATATTGTTGATCGTGTGGTGATCTGATATTGTTGATCGTGTGATGATCTTCTGATATTGTTGATTGTGTGGTGATCCTTTGATATGGTTGATCGTGTGGTGATCCTTTGATATGGTTGATCGTGTGGTGATCTTCTGATATTGTTGATCGTGTGGTGATCTTCTGATATTGTTGATCGTGTGGTGATCCTATGATATGGTTGATTGTGTGGTGATCCTTTGATATGGTTGATTGTGTGGTTATCCTTTGATATGGTTGATTGTGTGGTGATCCTTTGATATGGTTGATTGGGTGATGATCCTTTGATATGGTTGATCGTGTGGCGATCCTTTGATATGGTTGATCGTGTGGTGATCCCTTGATATGGTTGATTGTGTGGTGATCCTTTGATATTGTTGATAGTGTGGTGATCCTTTGATATGGTTGATCGTGTGGTGACCCTTTGATATGGTTGATCGTGTGGTGATCCCTTGATATGGTTGATTGTGTGGTGATCTTCTGATATTATTGATCGTGTGGTGATCCTTTGATATGGTTGATCGTGTGGTGATCCTCCGATATGGTTGATTGTGTGGTGATCCTTTGATATGGTTGATTGTGTGGTGATCCTCTGATATGGTTGATCGTGTGGTGATCTTTTGAAATGGAGGCTGATCCTATAGTGATCCTCTTGATATGGCTAATCCTGTAGGGATCCTCTGATATGGTGGTTAATCCTATAGTGATCCTCTGATAGGGCTGAACCTGTGCTGATCCTCTCATATGGTTGACCCTGAGCTGATCCTTTAGTGATCTGATATGGCAAAACCTGTGTTGATCCAATAGTGATCCTCTAATATGGTTGATCCTGTGGTACCGCAATCCTCTCATGGTTGATCCTGTATTTATTCGCCATCATGGTTAATCCCAAGGTGATCCTCTGTCATGGTCATTACGGGGGTGATCTTCTATCATGGTTTATCCTGCAGTGATCCTCATCGCAATCCTGTGGATAAAGAAACACGGACTTTAGTGACGCAAAGCATAAAAAGAACGTGTAGGGAAGGGAAAGAGATATAGAGTAAGCAATATAAATATATACATACACCGGTATATATATACAGTATATATATATATATATATATATATATATATATATATATATATATATATATATATATATATATATATACGGTATATATATATATAATGACGAAGTGTTGTTAACTCCTGGAGCATTATGACGTGTTTGACAGTATATTATGGCTATTACTTGATATTATTCAAATTAGATAACACTCATGGAAGATAGGAAGTTAATTGTTATAGTTGGCACAGGTACCCTTGTGAATCCTAGACAGCCTTCATAAGTTGAATAAAATAGTTTAATGATAGCTAAAATAAACTATCAAAATGCGACATAATCTTCAAGGGGTTAAGAGTATGGTACTAAGACTAAATTAGAGTAAGAAAGAGAAGCTATATATCATTATGCCCATAAGAACTGTGTGTAGCCGCACAGGGAAATCTGCAAGTAGGTGTTCTCTAGCTGAATTTATCACAATTAATGTAACCGAAGTACAGCACTAGTAGGTTATACATGGTACCCTAATGTATTTTGCAAGACATATAACCCGAAAGCAACCAACTAACAAAATGGTCCAGAGAGACTAAGGGTGATACGACACCTGGGTAAAAAAAAAAAAAAAAAAAAAAAAAAGAAAAAATGAAAAAAAAAATGAAATTGTGTTTACATATTAGGCCTATGGTACAGGTACCGGCACTATACACATATATAGGCTACATAATGTAAAACAGAAAGCCTAGAATACCAATTAAATAAAAACAACAATATTATAAATTCACATAAACGAAGGAATCAAATCTCATATCAGACATTGGACATCACGAATTTACCTGATTCGTGACCCTGGAATCAGAAAAGTAGATAAGAGAGGCTTGCTTTGTAATTACGGTATATTAAAGAACTCGATATATTGCAATTAATACTATTAATTAAATAATATTTTCTCCGCAGGTAATTTGACCTTGCTTCGTGGACATAAAAAATATTACAAAGAATAAACGTTAATGTAGTTTAAGAAATGCATATACATATAGGCCTACAGTTACATATTGTGTAAGTAATACCAGCATATGAAGTATATTATATACAGTATATATATATATATATATATATATATATATATATATATATATATATATATATATATGGGTGTGCGTGTGTGTGTGTGTGTGTGTGTGTGTGTGCGCGTACGTGTATGTATGCGTGCGTGCATATCTGTGAGTGTGTATGTTTACGAAAATACAGTACTTAAGATTCACAATACTTCCCAAGGCTTCTCAACTGCCCCAATCGTAAATGTTAATCACGACACTTTAAGAACTCGTTTAACCCTCAGGATTGTTGAGAAATACAAAGAAAATACTTAAATCGGAAAGTAAAGCAAATATCACAAGATGGCTTTTTCCCTCTACATTAATATTTCATCCAAAACACTGCTCTGGTGGCTTATGAGGTAAGCTATTCAAATTGGATTAATTCCGTTACCTAAAATAATTAATCTTCACTCAAGTTTCCAATACCAGTACAAATATTCCCAGAAATTTTGCCAGAAAAAAATATTGATTATCCGAAGCTCCCGATAAAAGCTCTAGTGTGATACCCTCTAAATTTCAATGGAGTGGCGCCTCAATTCACAAGGTTACCGGTACTCTATCTACCTGTATATTACTGGACGCCACACTCCCCTTTATGGGGGTGGCCATATACAAAGTGCCCCAAAGCGGACCTCTCCCCTATGAGAAGGACAACCCGTGCCAGTTTATTTAAGAACTTGCAGAATTCACCACGCAACTTAAACTCCGTCCGGCTTCGAGGCCCTCTATGTAGCTATCAAACACTATTTTTATACAATGGTGTGCAGCTAGTCCATCCATTAACCTGCTTCAACTTTGTTTTAGGCTTATTACCCTAGACGGGTTGCCGACCAAGGCTGACGAGTCTCAGCCACCCTGACAAGGTTGAGCCATTAAAAAACTAGTGGGTATGTAAAAGAGGTGTGAATAACTGAAGTGTTGCTTGGTGGGTACATGAATATCATTAGGGCATAAATAAAAGACTGTCGAGTACTGCCTGCAATACTCTCCCAAAAGCCATCGTGTCTTTCAGTAAGGTCATCATTATATTATGACACACACTGACACACACACACTGACACACACACACACACACACTGACACACACACACACACACTGACACACACACACACACACACACACACACACACACACACACACACACACACACACAGCCCGTAGCCTAGTAGGTATCGCTCTCGTCTCACACACGAGGGGTCGGGGGTTCAATCCCCCGGCCGGGCGGAGACAAATTGGGCTTGTCTCCTTTCATGTGTTAGCCTCAGTTCACCTAGCTGTAAATAGGTACCTGGAATAAGTGGACGACGTTGTGACGTCCCATCTGGGGTTGGCAAAAATGGTACAAGGCGAGATGGGTATCATATGGTTCACCTAAGCTGATGGCTACCTAAGCCTTCGGGCGAGACGGTACCGTCTATAGTGAGAATGGTACCATACAGATCCACCCTAAGCCTTCGTTTCCGATGTCGCCAATTGGCTAAAAATACAGACTACACACACATCCACAGCCATTCCAACGATATATATAACACCTACACATATAGGAGGCGGGAAATAACGAGCATGCTCACTCCCGCAATACAACTAGAGTAAGTACACACACACACACCTCTCCCCGTGGCGTAACTGATAGCGCGTCTGGCTCACAACCAGAAGGTCCCGGGTTCGAGAC
Organism: Paralithodes platypus; assembly: GCA_032716605.1. Classification (NCBI taxonomy): domain Eukaryota; kingdom Metazoa; phylum Arthropoda; class Malacostraca; order Decapoda; family Lithodidae; genus Paralithodes; species Paralithodes platypus. The sequence goes on from CM064555.1 coordinate 12,367,830, forward strand.
CCGGACGGGGAAGAGACATTTGGGCAAGTCTCCTAACGGTGTAGCCTCTGTTCACCTAGCAGTATAAATAGGAACCTGGTATAAGTGGACGAAGTTGTGACGTCCCATCTGGGGTTGGTGATCGGTTACAAGGTGAGATGGGTATCGTACTGGTCTACCTAAGCTACTGGTCAACCTAAGCCTTCGGGTGAGACTGGTACCGTAGTGAGACTGGTACCGTACAGATTAACCCTAAGCCTTCGTATCCAGATGTCGCCAATTGGCTAAAATAGACTACACACACATCCACAACCATTCCAACGATACATAAAAACACTTAACATGCATTTTACGCAATACATTCCCAGTTAAGGAGGCGCGATAATAATGAGCTTAGCTCGCATTGCGTGGATTCCCCTTGACGAACAAGTACCGTAACTGAGTAACACACACACACACACACACACACTCACACTCACACACACACACACACACACACACACACACGACCCTACCTGTGCGGACCCGTAGGCCATTTCGCCTTAACCCTTTTTAAACTCCTCATTTGATCTCTTCCGACGTTTGACATTCCATTCTAATTGGCTTTACCTGACCTACAGTCCGTTGCCCCATTAACCCTTTTCCAATTCCCTCATTTAATCTCTCCCAAGGATTTAACTCCCATTATTAGCCTCACCTGACCCTACCAGAACAGTTTTTGTATGTATGTATGTATGTTTGTTTGCATACGTGAGCGTTTATGTATACGGGCATGTGCACACTTACTGCATGTTCTTGTGTTCTTATATATGTATGTATATATATATGCGTATTTATAATAATAATAATAATAATAATAAACGGTTTATTGAAGAATGGCAGCCTCATGAGCTGAAAATACACATTTTACAATTAGTGGATGAACATGAGATGTACAGATATGAAAATGGTAAGCTCAGTTTACAATGGGTGAGTATAATATACTTTACATTAAAACAAGAAATTAATACAATAATTATGCTAGTGCAAAATACAAATTATCATAAATTAACCATGAGAGTAAGTGATTTACAGTGCATATACAGTACACATTTATTTTACTCATATATATACAGAACATACATATATACGCATACGTACACACATAAATACGCATATATATATATACATACATATATAAGAACATAAGAACATGCAGTAAGTGTGCACATGCCCGTATACATAAACGCTCACGTATGCAAACAAACATACATACATACAAAAACTGTTCTGGTAGGGTCAGGTGAGGCTAATAATGGGAGTTAAATCCTTGGGAGAGATTAAATGAGGGAATTGGAAAAGGGTTAATGGGGCAACGGACTGTAGGTCAGGTAAAGCCAATTAGAATGGAATGTCAAACGTCGGAAGAGATCAAATGAGGAGTTTGAAAAGGGTTAAGGCGAAATGGCCTACGGGTCCGTACAGGTAGGGTCAGGTAAAGCCTACTACAATGGAAGGTAATCCTCGGTAGAGAACAAAAGAAGAATATAAAATAAGGAGAGACAACTGGGGGGAATTATAGTACATGGGACATTCTTCAGTGTAGGTGTGTGTGTGTGTGTGTGTGTGTGTGTGTGTGTGTGTGTGTGTGTGTGTTTGTTTGTTTTTTTGTGATAGAATACTCTCAGCCGGGCTCGAGCCTCGAACCACAAACAGTATACACTATAGACACACACATATATAGATAATTAACGCATACATACATACACATATACGCACACATACATACACATATACTGTACATACATAAATGCACATATCCCCCGGCCGGGAAGAGACAAATTGGGCTTGTCTCCTTTCATGTGTTAGCCTCAGTTCACCTAGCTGTAAATAGGTACCTGGAATAAGTGGACGACGTTGTGACGTCCCATCTGGGGTTGGCAAAAATGGTACAAGGCGAGATGGGTATCATATGGTTCACCTAAGCTGATGGCTACCTAAGCCTTCGGGCGAGACGGTACCGTCTATAGTGAGAATGGTACCATACAGATCCACCCTAAGCCTTCGTTTCCGATGTCGCCAATTGGCTAAAAATACAGACTACACACACATCCACACCCATTCCAACGATACATATAACACCTACACATATAGGAGGCGGGAAATAACGAGCATGCTCACTCCCGCAATACAACTAGAGTAAGTACAACTAGAGTAAGTACATATACACACACACACATAAACAAACTCAAGCAAATACATACATATATTCTAATACACACACGCACACACACTTATGCATACATTATTAAAGGAGGGCGCGTATATATGGAGTGACAGGCCGGCATTACACATTATTAATAATATTTACAATGGTTGGGATAGGACTATTTTTGTATCTGTCAGTTCTTGCCCTTATTGGTTGGAGTGTGTTGAAGTGTCGAGCTGCACGTGTTGGTCTAGGGGCGTCTGGTGGAAGTAAGTTTCTGTGTCGTGGGTGAACAAGTAGCTTAGATGCAAACTGCTTGAGTGTGTTGTAGTGGTGGGTTGAAAGTGCAGGTATACTAAGGGTGGTGAGAGCTTCCTCGTACCCTGGATATGTGCAACCCAGGATGATCCTGCATGCCCTCTTCTGCACTCTCTCCAATTGACGTTGTTGTGTCAGGGTTAGAGAGGAGGACCAGGCGGGAGAGGCGTAGGTGAGCTTAGGGAGTATGAAGATGTTATAATTATATACTCTTCAGCTCATTCTCCGGCGCCCCCAGGGATCTCAGCCGCCTTAGCATAAACAACTTGTATGTGGCGGTCCTGACTGTGGTAGACACATGTTTCTTCCAGTTCAGCTTGTTGTCCACAGTGATTCCGAGGAGTTTGGTGGACTCGACAAGCTGAAGGGGATGAGGACCAATTGGGGTGGAGGAAGGTCGGTAACGGAGGTGTTGATGTGCATGACCACTGTCTTGTCATGATTGATGGTCACATGATTGACTGTGGTCCAGGCTTGAAGACGGTCGAGGATGTCTTGTAGGGGGTCATAGTTAGGGGAGGAGTTATCGACAGTAATGCCGACTGTCGAGTCATCCACGTACTTCCAGTGGAATGGAGTGTCCTTTAGGGCATCATTAATCAAGATGAGGAACAATAGAGGCCCCATCTTTGTGCCCTGTGGGACTCCACATGTGATGTCTAGGAAGGTGGAGATGAAGCCTTGATATCGCACTGCTTGCCGTCTGTCACTAAGGAAGTCGGTCAACCACGCAACCAGGGTAGGATGTAGCCCCAACTTTATGGCCTTGTTGATGATGATGGTGTGGTCAACAAGGTCAAATGCTTTCCTAAAGTCAATAAAGGCAAGAGCGAGGGAAGTCTTTCTCTTCTCAAGATTTGTGTAAATATAATCTAGGAAGCTAATAAGACAGTGAGTGGTGGAGGAGGTTTTTACGTTGCCAAACTGTTGGGGATCTATTAAGTGACGGATTTGTGAGTAAGCCCAGGTGAATACAAAGTCCTCACAGATTAGACTAGGGATGGGCGTTATGGCAACTGGTCTGAGTTCATTAAGAGAATGTGGGGAGGGGGTTTTGGGAATTGGAGTGACGTATGAAGTTTTCCAGTCTGCAGGGCATTTACTTTGCCTTAAGGAGGCATTAATTATCGAGCAAAGGGGGGTGGCAAATTCATCCGAAAATTCTTTGTATATTTTCATGGGTAGGTCTACTGGGGTTGTTGATCTTTTTTATTTGAAACTGGAAAGCTTTTTGGCCACTTCATATTCTTGAACAGTTACTGGGGGGGAAGGGGATGGGAGGAAGGCAGGGAGGTTGGTACGGTCTAGATTGGGGAGGGTCTGGCATATGGTAGAGAAGTGATTATTTATCAGTTCAGGTGCATCTTCACGAGGGACATGGGAAACACAGGGGATCGAAGGTGTCCCACTACTTAAGCCACAAAGATTCTTAATTTTAGAGTACCACTGACTGATATTGGTTTGTTTTAAATGATGAATCTTTGTAGGGTAAGTAGGACTTCTTCGCCCAACGGATCTCCCTTATCACAATGTTGCGTAGGTCCTTGTAGCGATTGTTGTCCGTGTAGAAGGCCTTATTCCGATTCTGCATCAGTCTCTTGATCCGAGGAGTAATCCATGGGACGTCAGAGGGGTGCATTTTGGTCCTCTTGGTGGGGAAGAAGTGGTGGTAGGCTTCGGTGGTGGTAGATACGAAGTTGTCCCATTTGGCATTGACATCTTCTTCAGTGAGAACCTCCGTCCACGGGTAATGAACCAACCACTGCCCGAACCCCCGCATTGCAGAGTCTGGCGTTGGTCGGTAGGTCCGGATGACTGGGGTCTGTTGATGGGAGGTGGTAGGGGCAGGTGACCAGAACACAGAGAGATGAGTACTGCGTCCCACAGGAGGTAAAGGTTCAGGTGGGAGGTACTGCTCATCCATGTCCGTCAAGATAAGGTCAAGAGTGTTGTGGTTGTGGGTGGGGAAGTCAACAATTTGTGAAAGATGCAGCTGTTCTTGAATCTCACTGGTGTCTAGTTCATTGAAATCCCCACAAACCACCAACTTGGCTGATGGAAATTGGAGTTTGAGATCATCACATGTATCGATGATGTGGTTAATTAGTGCGGGGCCGGTGGGTGAGCGTGGTGGGTGGTAGATCACACAGTAGATAATGGAGGCAGTGTGACGAGGGTGGGAGGGGGGATTAACTCTCACCCAGAGTGCTTCGATTCCCTCCGGGACCTCAATATCCAGGCGAGATGCACACAGCTGTTTCCGGGCGAAAATAGCTACACCTCCCCCCCCTCCTCTCTGTCCGAAGTTGGTGAAAGAGGTCGTAGTCTTGTATCACGCATATTTCTGGGGTGATTTGCCATGCTTCAGTAACTGCTACAATATCAGCACTAATTTGTTTAACTATCACAATAAGTTCGTCGAGTTTATTGCACAAAGAGGTGACATTGGACATAGTAGTCATTTTCAGAGCTTCCGTGACCGTGTTTAGGATACCAAAGTTTCTCAGTGAATTTAACAAGGGCAACTGATGCTAAAAAAAATAAGCCCCAATACACCTCACCAAAATGACGTGAAAGTTGTTATTTTAGACGTTTTTCAAAATGGCCGCCGCCGTCATCTTAAAAAATTGATAAAGTTCTATTTCTTGAAGTGAATGGCCAAAAATTACAATTTTGGTGTCTATTCCCACTAATTTTGGTGTCAGAAAACCAATGGGATGGCATAATTAAAAAATAATTAATAACTAATTACCAAATAATTAAGAAAATAAGAAAATAATTAAGAAAATCAATGGGATGGCATAATTCATGATTTAGAGTCCCATTAACCTCAACATCTAAGACAAATATGATGTTGTTAAATCCACTGAGAAACTTTGGTATCCTAAACGGATCCTCTGAAACTTACTCAAATATAATACATAATTTAAAATGTAAACCAAGAATGTTGACTGATTAATTCCTTCTTTTTCAGGTTTGTTGCATCGAATTTGGCGTGAAGAATCATAAGCATGGAACGTAGAGGAGTTAGTGATGTGCCTGACCCAGGACCTGGATTAAAATGCATATTATGTCAACATCCCTGTATAGCTGATGATAGTACGGACAAGACATCTGATACAAAGTGGGAGAATCTAAGGAGCAAGTGTTTTCGGTGGAAGGAACTTGATAAATTTCAGCATGCCTATGCAGCAGTGGAGTGGGACAAGGGGCCTAAAGGCCTGTACATGCATAGTAAATGTTACACCCAGATCAGTAGTTGTTGTTGTTGTTGTTGTTCCCTAAGCTGCCTGGCCGAACAGCCCCGAGTCCCTGAGGAAGGCCATGGCCACGATTGGGCTTTCCCACAGAGCTCTCATTGAGTGTAGATTGTGTTGTTGGCGTAAGTGGTTGTGTGAAATGCAGTCTTCTATGATGTGTTTAATGGTATGGGGTGCTGTGTTCCATCCCGGGCAGGAGTCGACAACGGAGTCATCCAGTCTCTTCTGATAGCTCAGGAGAGCTGGATGGTGTCCGCATCTCAGCCTGGCCAGGTGGACTCTGTCCTCGCGAGGAAGGGAGGATTCGGAAGGATGGATTTCGGGAGGTCGTGTATGCAGCTGCGTGTTGTCTGTGAGTGAGTGGATGGATCGGTGAGAGATATGAGTATGGATGTGTGAGTATGGATCAGTAATAATCGCTATATTCAGCAAGCACAGAATCGTAAACGGAAATCTGAACAGGAAGAAGTTCAAGCATCAACTTCAAGTCAACAACTCCCAGGAAATGTGCCTAAAAAGCTTCGTTCTAGTACTGGAGTGGTTCATGATAAGAATCTCTGTGTGTGGTGTATGAAAGGACCACAAAAAACCAGTAATCCTGGCAAGTCCAAACTTTTGCTGCTGTCAACAGTAGCCGCATGTAACCGGTTCAAGTTGCATACAGTTTGTCTGTCAGATGAGCCTATAAGAGAAAGATTGAATACCCTACTTGCATCTATCCCAGACAGTCGAACGACGTTTGGATTGGAAATTCGTTATCATCGTGAATGTTGGCGCAATTATGTCAGCAACCCTCTGAAGGAGTCTTTTCCTGATGAAAAAACAGAGCATCTGCAACATGTTAATCTTCGAGAGGCCCAAAATATCTTCTTTCATCATGTCCGTCAAGTTATCTTTGAAGATCATGAAATCCGTACACTGCAAGGTCTTGTAAAGGATTACAAAGGCATTACTTCAAATTATGGTTACTATTCCACAGCAAAGTCCAGTTTCGTGAAGGAAATTCTGATCAAGGAATTTGGAGATGACATAGCATTTCATGAACGAGGTCAGAAGAATGTGAGTGAACTGGTATATGATGCAAGAGCTGCAGGTTCATATCTTGAGGCTGCAATAAACATCCCTTGATTTTGGCCCTGTCACTCTTTCAACTATGGGGGAGGCACTCGCTATAGGCAGTTATGCCTTTTGCCTCCCACAATCACATAGAAAAAAAAAAAAAAAAAAAGTGACGATCAGCTGGTGAAGAATGTAGCTGGGCGACTCAGAGATCAGATCATCAAAACAAAAACTGTTCCTTGGCCTCCATACATACATGAGCTAGAAGAATATGAAGACCTGAATGATCTCCTCTTGAAGCTCATCACTTGGTTAAAGCACCCCACAAAGTCTGAAGTCGATGACAAGCCCCAAGTCAGATCAATTGCATCTATTTTGACCAGCTACATCACTGAGAAGACGTACTGCATTTGAGACAAACCTCGGTGTACTGCTACATGGTATGACAAAGAGCAGAGAAATGGTAGACATATTACATAAGGATGGCCTGGGAATCAGTTACAATGATGTGCTTTTGCTTGAGATTTCTGGGCAGTTACTGACCTGAAGCATTCAACCGAGTGTCCTTTTGAACTTTCTGAAGGAACACCGGCAATATGTATAGTCGACAACGATGACTTCAAAAGTGACACTTTGACTGGAAGTGGCCAATCACATCGTACAAATGTCATGTTTGTTCAGCCAGACCTACCTAAGCTAAATCTACCTACCCTAGATGATGATAGACCAGTTGCAAATAGCACCTTGCCTTCGTACCTCTCTGATAGCCTCAAAGAACTTGGGAGCCAGATGCAAAGAATTGAACCATACAAAACAATCAAGCGTGGTGAACCACCCATCAGACCAAAGATAACGGATAATAATAATAATAATAATAATTATAGTTCTTAAAGCTAGCGCATGCTAAGCTAGCTAAGGATAGCTCAATAAGGCCGATTAGGCGTATTTCCATTGGGGTCCTGTACTACTACCCCATCCCTTTGCTCATGAGGGATGGTAACAACTCAGTGCTTGTGAAAAATCTTTAATGCGCCGAGCGTGGGCGCGAACCCGGGCCTTCTGGGTGGAAGTCCGAGACGCTAGTCACTACACCAAGCGAGCCGCTGAACAACATCTGGACACAGTTCCTCAAAGAATGAGAGGTGTCATCCATGCAATGGCCCGAGCTAAGGCAGACGGAACAAGACCAAAGCCAGAAGACCAGACTGTACCAGCCTTTTCTGGCTTCCAGGCCACGCTATCACCAGAAACCCAGAAAAGTCAAGCGATTTATCATATGACTTATCCTGCTCCACCAAGCAAGACCATTCTGTATGATGCCCTGGCAAGCTTGCAAAGGCAATTGATGACAAGAAGATGCCATTTGCCATTATCGTCGGTGATCATCCTGTCTACGCATTATTGCTAGAATTGAAAAGTGAGAATCCAGAGATATTTGCTGACATATTGACATTCATGGGGCCCTTTCATATCCAGATGTTTTTCATCAATGCAATCTACAAAAGGTTCAAAGGCTCAGGCATTTCAGATGTACTGGTGGCTGCAGGCGTCGTTGCAGATGGATCCGTGGATCAAGCTCTGCGTGGAAAACACTTCAACCGCGGTGTGCGTTGCCTTCGACTCTTCTACGAGGCTTTACTCCAACATGCACTAGACAAACATTTGGAAGGTGCCACTCTGTGTGAAGAGATCCAGGCATCATATTTGTCCTGCAGTGATAGTGCATCTTAATGCAGTAGGTCTCATGTTTTATTAATTTAGGATACCAAAGTTTCTCAGTGGATTTAACATCATATTTGTCATAGATGTTGAGGTTAATGGGACTCTAAATCATGAATTATGCCACCCCATTGATTTTCTTAATTATTTTCTTATTTACTTAATTATTTGGTAATTATTTATTAATTATTTTTTAATTGTGCCATGCCATTGATCTTCTGACACCAAAATTAGTGGGAATAGACACCAAAATTGTCATTTTTGGCCATTCACTTCAAGAAATAGAACTTTATAAATTTTTTAAGATGACGGCGGCGGCCATTTTGAAAAACGTCTAAAATAACAACTTTCCCGTCATTTTGGTGAGGTGTATGGGGGCTTATTTTTTTAGTATCAGTTGCCCTTGTTAAATTCACTGAGAAACTTTGGTATCCTAAACACGGTCACGGAAGCTCTGAAAATGACTCTACTTAACAGTAGCAACGATGGGAGGTTATACCAAATACGGGGAACCTCAAAATGTGCGTATGGTTTCTTTACTGTCACTTTTTTAGGTTCTTTTTTGTGTGTTTTTATGATAGGAATTCGCTTGGGGACATTCCTACCTCCTCTCCGGCCACGATTGTGAAAAATGTTTAATTCTTTTAAACGCACTATAGTGTCTGAAGGTGGGTATCCAGCCCCCTTTTTAATTCTAATTAAGGAGGAGGCAGAGTAGCAAGGCGACATGGTTAATTATACTGAAATGTTCGTATTTCCTGTTTGCATGTCTAGTTCGTTTGGTAATTCACAATGACACTGTAAATTACACTTGCACTTATCATAAATAGATTGTTGACTTAAGGTAAAAATACGGCGATGGAGTCGAGGATGACCTGTGGCGAGGGTAAAGGGTCACAAATCCGACCCGGGCGGCTACGAGAGCGCCTTAGAGCACGTCTTCACCTCACGGTATCAGGCGGCCGAGGAAATGTGTGTACGTATGCGTATATATGTATGTTCTGTATATATATGAGTAAAATAAATGTGTACTGTATATGCACTGTAAATCACTTACTCTCATGGTTAATTTATGATAATTTGTATTTTGCACTAGCATAATTATTGTATTAATTTCTTGTTTTAATGTAAAGTATATTATACTCACCCATTGTAAACTGAGCTTACCATTTTCATATCTGTACATCTCATGTTCATCCACTAATTGTAAAATGTGTATTTTCAGCTCATGAGGCTACCATTCTTTAATAAACCGTTTATTATTATTATTACACACACAGAGAGAGAGTGTACAAAGAAGTACAAAGGAAATCAAGCAACAACAGATCTAGTGACCCTTCTAGGTTGCTTGTCCTCCAAAACATTGAGGATCAAGTGTCCAAACAGTGGTTTAGAGTGGGTAAGGGAACATTGGAAAGGGAATTACTGCCCTGGAACTAATGTCCGTGGCAGGATTAGGAAGTTAGTAGGGGACAGATGGGTTAGTAACTGAGGGGGGGATAAAATAAAGTTATTCATTTACAAACGCAGTCAGTCGCGGGTTTGAAGCGAGATATTTGTCTATGCGGAGTTTAAATGAATCAACGGTGATGCAGTCTATAACGTTTCGGGGAAGCCCATTCCACAAGTTGACAACTCGATTGAAGAAGAAATTCTTAGATTCGTGTGAGTTAAAAGATTTACCAATAATTTTGCAACCGTTTCCCCGCGTGTAATTAGATTGGTCGATAGTGAAGTACTTACTACAGTTCATATTGTCGATGCCTTTGATGATTTTGAACACTTGAATTAAGTCACCTCTTAATCTGCGCTGGGTTAAAGGAAATAGATTTAATTCTCTAAGACGCTCTTCGTATGGTTTGTTCTTTAGGCTAGGTATCATTTTGGTAACTCTACGTTGAACTCGTTCTAGCTTGTTTATATCTTTTTGGTAATAAGGGCACCAGGATTGAACGCAGTATTCCAGAAGAGGGCGGACTAAGGAATTGTAAAGGGTTAGGATAACTTCTTTGGATTTATGCTCAAATGACCTGCCTATAAAGCCAATTATTTTGTTTGCCTTCTTAACAACTTCTGAACATTGTTGACTCGGTTTTAGGTTACTCGATATTGTTACTCCCAGATCGGTTTCTCTGTTTACATTCTTAAGCTGAGTGCCATTCATCGAATAGTTTGCTTTCTCATTTAGGCATCCGATATGTAGTACTTTACATTTATCCGCATTGAAACTCATTTGCCAAATTTGGGCCCAACATGACAATTTATCTAGATTGTGTTGCATATCGTCAACTTGTTCTTTTGAGAGTATGCTATTTGCAATTTTTGTATCGTCAGCAAATTTTGAGATTGCACAGGTGAGGCCCTCATCTATGTCGTTGATGTAAATTAGAAAGAGAATTGGTCCTAGTACCGATCCCTGGGGTACCCCGCTACTTACATTGGTCCATTTAGATGCCTTACCGTTTATGACTACTCTTTGCTTTCTGTCGCTGAGCCAATTTTCTATCCATTTCAACACACCGTCTTGTATTCCATGCGCTTTTAGTTTTAGCAGTAAACGTTTGTGGGGAACTTTGTCAAAGGCCTTTTGAAAATCAAGGTATATAATATCTACAGCTTTACTCTCATCGTAGAAGTTGAGGATATCGTGGAAGAAGTCTAAGAGGTTTGTTAAACAGGAACGTTTTTTACGAAAGCCGTGTTGAGTATCTTTAAGTATGTTATTTTCCTCTAAGTGATTTACGAGTCTGTCTCGTATGACCGTTTCTAGCATTTTACATACAACTGAGGTTAAGCTAATTGGACGATAGTTACTGGGTAGGGATTTGCTGCCTTTTTTTAATATCGGTGTTACGTTGGCTAGCTTCCACTGATCAGGCATAGTTCCAGACTGCAAGGATTTATTGAATAGTAATGTCAGTGGTTTGGAGAGCTCATCCTTAGCTTCCTTCAGAACTCTAGGCGAGATTGTATCAGGTCCAGGCGTTTTATTTACCTTGAGTTTAACTAAACAATTCAATACTTCTCTCTCTGTAACGGTGATATTGCTTAGAACATCTGAATTATCAATCTGAATCGGCGATGGTGTAGGGATATCACTGAGGTCTTCTGTTGTAAAAACTGATGCAAAGAAGGTATTGAGGGCATTACTCATTTGTACTTCGTCTTTGGTGTATTCTCCATTTTCTAATAGGTCCAACAGTTGAAGTAACTACTTTTTCTTTCTGATATAACTATAGAATTCTTTCGGGTTTGTTTTACTTTGATTCGCAATATGTAACTCTAAGGTCTTTTTACTTTGCTTAATTAACTTTTTGGCTTTGCGTCGTAGCTCTACAAATTTCACCCGTTCTTCGTCATTTTGTGAGGATTTTAATCTATCATTAGCAAATTTTTTAGCAAGCAGGCAGTTTGAAATATCTTTATTCCACCATTTGGGCTTATTATTATGGCCTGGACGCCGTATTTTCGATGGTATGCAGTCTTGCACTGCTTTTAGGGAAGTGGTTTCGAATAACTTCCAAGATGTATTTATGTCGTTATTGTTAATTAAAAAGCTCCAGTCAATTTCTTTAAACATAGCTCTAAGTTTATTGAAGTTTGCTTTCTTGAAATTAGGGACTTTTTCGATGCTACTATTTGGTTCGTTACTAGTAAACTTTAAAGTGAAAGTTATCGTACGATGGTCGCTGTTGCTGAATTCATCACCAACATTCAAATTCTCTATTAATTCTTCTTTTGTTGCAAGTACAATGTCAAGAACGTTATTACCACGGGTCGGCATTCGAACAAATTGATAAAGCGAACTCTCTTGCAAGTTCGTATACAAGTCATGTCCGGAGTGTGAAGTAAGAGTATCGCCCCACTTGGTCACAGGTAAATTAAAGTCGCCAAAAATTACGGTATCTTGTGAGTTACTTACATCTGCAATTTGTTCGTAAGTTTCTCGGTCCGTTTGCACTGATTGAGCTGGAGGTCTGTATATTAATGCAAGTATTATTTTTGTACCTTTATTATTCTTTATTAGCACAAAAGATGCATCGACGTTCACAATTTGAGGTTTTGACAAGAGGGTAGGGTTAAGACTTTCTTTGATATAAAGTAAAACGCCACCTCCATTTCGATTTATTCGGCTTTTCTCAAACATTACATAACCGGGAATTGAATACTCTGCTAAAAAGTCTCTATCTTCTGTATTGAGCCAAGATTCTGTTATGCCAATCACATCATATTTTTCTGTAAACACTAGCTCCTCTAAATCTGAAAATTTATTGCGTATGCTACGAGCGTTTGCATAGAAAACCTTTAAATTTGTTATTTTAGAACTCACGGAACGCTCTTTAATAATATGTTTGGTTCTTGTCGGATCTACATTTATGTTCATGGCTGTCCTCGGTCCTCGCTGTCTTCGGTCCTTATCGCTGGTGGTCCTCGGTTGCCTCTGTTTTTTTCTTGGCGTTGGATGATTTATGTCACTGCTGCTTCTTCTCTGATGGCGTTTTTTTATTCATGGCTGCGGACTGCTTCGTGTAGGAGACGACCCATGCGTGCTGAACCCACAGGGTTTAGATGAGTGCCATCCTTGCGGAACAGAGTAGGCTGGTTGTAGAAGTTGTCCCAGAGGTTGATGAATTCAACTTCTTCCCTCAGACACAAATATTTTAGTCGGCTATTTGTGCTGAGAGAGAGAGAGAGAGAGAGAGAGAGAGAGAGAGAGAGAGAGAGAGAGAGAGAGAGAGAGAGAGAGAGAGAGAGAGAGAGAGAGAGAGAGAGAGAGAGAGAGAGAGAGAGAGAGAGAGGAGAGAGAGGGAGAGAGAGAGAGAGAGAGAGAGAACACAATACACTAACAATATTCACACTCGCAATATAAAGAGTGTCCTTTGGCGTATCTGTTCACTTTACAGAAGAAAGGACAATGATTCGATTCCCAGGCAGGACGAGAGTATTTGGACAAGTCTCCTAACAGCCGATGACTCTGTTCACTGATCAGTAAATAAGACCCTGGAATTAGTTGACACATACTTGAGTTACCCAGGCTCCAAAGGGCTATAATCACAGATGAGCGCCATGGCCATGTGCAGTATAACGTAAACCCCATAATAGTTGGCTTAATATTACGAAGTACACACCCAGTTCCAAAGACACACATACACACATACACAGACACACACACAGAGCCTACCCAGACACACATTCAAACATGCAGATACATGCTGTATTTACTCATAAACAAAATATGAGTCATGCAACATACACGAACCGCACCTAAAGCGCGCGCGCGCGCACACACACACACACACACACACACACACACACACACACACCAGTACACATAAAGCCACACCCAGTTCTCTGACCTCCCTAATATACTGAACAACTGAGTTAGCTTATGACCCTCATCAACGTCCCTCATGACTAACTTCCCCTCCACACACACACATTGAGTATAATATAGCCTATATAAAGGTACAGTTGCCCAAATATGTGATGTTGCGACACCAAGTATATTTCAATCAATAATTGGTATCAGCACTATTTAAGCATTAATTCATCATTTTGAGTGAGATATACAAACATGTTCCTATATTTACACACCCTATTCAATATCTGACAGACATTAATAGGCTACAGCACACAACGAGCAAAACGTAATGACAACGGAGACATGACTTATTTGGCCAACCGTACATAAAATTACAGTACGGTATATAACAAATACACGCGAACAAGACTTTGTAGCTTAGGTCACTAAACAAGAGCATATGAAGCAAACACACAAACACAACTCTTTATATACAAAACAAAACCAGAACATGCAAAGACAAGACCCCATGTAAAAACAAGCAAACATTTCCAAATAAGACCAGCACCCGAACAACACTAGACCATAACAAAAACAAGAACACACACAAAAATAAGAAACTCATAGCCAAAATAAGAAAACACTACATTGAAGAACACTGACTAAACCAAAAGAGAATGTAGAGCGCACCTGGCACATAATAACAATCAGTATATTCGATCAGATACCGAGTCCTATCTAATATACAACTTCTAGCTGCCACCAAACGATTGTGTTCAATTTAGGAAGGCCCTCTCTAAATTAACACCCATACAAATATTAGCCCAGGTAATTCTCTAAGGCCCCTTTCCCACATGTGCGACTTCATACAATTTTCTGGTCGCCGAGGACATAGTCTTGCAATTCGCAAGGATTTATGTGCGACGTATACGTATACGATTTTGACCGTTACAAACAGATAACAAATAATACTCGGAGAAGATGTCGCCGATGAATGCACGCAATCGCCGCCTTGTGCGACGTTATCGGCGAAGTGAGCGATGTTTCGCCGATGATCTCTGTGAGGAATGTCACATTTTCAAAAATATCTTGCGATATCATGCGATGGTGAAAGAAAACTCGCCGAATGTTCTGCGACGTCTTCGGCGATTCAAGTGATGACACGAAAGTCATAATATTGACAACGAAATGGGGTGAAATGTCTTAAAATCGCCAAACTAATGGGCCGAACGTCATAAAATATGAAAACTAATGAGGTTAACCATGAGGAAGGAAGGGGACCAGAAAAACGAACCATCTCCCCTTAATTCGGAGATTGGCAATACTTCGCCGGAGACATTTTTCTATCAAATAATGTACAAATTTAGCTTGCTCTCAAAACAAAAAATATATATATTGGCTCGCTACTGCTCACCAGGAAAATATTGAAACCTGGATGGGGGTAAACGTCTTAAAGCAGTAGGCTGAACGGGGCCGAACGGATACAAGGCAAAGAGAGAGGGAGAGAAAGAGAAAAACAAAAAAAGGAGAGAGGGAGAGGAGAGAAAGATAAAACAAAAAAAGGCGAGGTGGGCTCATAAGCCGTAACGCAAACATTGAGCCCACCTCGCCTTTTTTGGTTTTCTCTTTCTCTCCCTCTCTCCTCGTTTTGTTTTGTTTAGTCTCTTTCTCTCCCTCTCTCTTTGCCTTGTATCCGTTCGGCCCCGTTCAGCCTACTGTTTTAAGACGTTTACCCCCATCCAGGTTTCAATATATTCCTGGTGAGCGGTAGCGAGCCAACATATATAAAAAAAAATGTTGAGAGCAAGCTAAATTTGTACATTTTTCGATAGAAATGTCTCCGGCGAAGCCAAATTTCTCCATATAATGCTGGTTCGCTTTCGCTTGCCAGGAAGATATCGATACTTGGATGGGGATAAACGTCTTAAAACAGTAGGCTGAACGGGGCCGAACGGATACAAGGCAAAGAGAGAGAAAGAGAAAACAAAAAAAACGAGGAGAGAGGGAGAGAAAGAGAAAACAAAAACAGCGAGGTGGGCTCAATGTTTACGTTACGGCTTAATTGAGCCCACCTCGCCTTTTTCTTTTCTTCTTCTCTTTCTCTCCCTCTCTCCTCGTTTTTTGTTGTCTCTTTCTCTCCCTCTCTCTTTGCCTTGTATCAGTTCGGCCCTGTTCAGCCTAGTGTTTTAAGACGTTTACCCCCATCCAGGTTTCAATATTTTCCTGGTGAGCGGTAGCGAGCCAACATATATAAAACATTTTGTTGAGAGCAAGCTAAATTTGTACATTTTTCGATAGAAAAAATTCTCCGGCGAAGCCGGATTTCTCCATATAATGCTGGTTCGCTATCGCTTGCCAGGAAGATATCGATACTTGGTTGGGGATAAACGTCTTAAAACAGTTGGCTGAATGGGGCTGAATGGATACAAACCAGAGAAAGAGAGAAAAGGAGAGAAAGAGAAAAAAAACAGGTGAACCCCCCCAAGAGAGGTGCATAGAAAAAAGGGTTGATAGGTTCACTATAGGCCTAATCATTTTTTTTTTTACCCACCTCGCCGAAGGTGCTCAAGGTGCTCTTTGGCATCGTCGATGTTCTCGCAAGCATCGTCGAGCAGAGCATCTGAGAGCATCGGTGAGCATCCGTGCAAAGTTTTTTTTTGTGCGAAACCCTCCGTGATGTCTCGCCGATGTCGCCGATGATCCCCGAGGGCCTCGCAGATCTTTCTGCGATGTTCGACGATGCTTGCGAGAGCTACACACCCTCGTGAGTCCTCGTCCAAAATTTTGAACAGTCCGAACATTTGCGACGACCCACCCGCGAGGGCCCATGCGAGGCACATACGATTATTATGTGCGAGGGTATACGATTTCTTTGCGACATGTCACGAATGTGCCAATTTATGGGTGTCGGCGATGAAAATCGTATGAAGTCGCACATATGGGAAAGGGGCAAGTTGGTCTAGCACAAGCCTATGTCGATCATGACTAATTTGTAGTAGTACTATTACCCCTGTGTCATTTCAACATTAGTGTATTAACCTCTTGATTCCGGGAGGTCCTTATAAGCTGAATAAAATCGTCTGGAGGAAGTTTAAAAAACAAACCAAAAACAAAAACACGATCCTGACAACAACAACACCTGAGAATTGAGTGTACTAAAGAGGAGGCGTGATGGATACAGAGTACACAGATCGGGTGTCTGTAATGGATACCAACCCAGGAACAACACACGATATACCTACATTAATCACCGTGTTCAATATGGCCTTCTCATCCTAGGGGTTTTAATAGAGCCATGTTCTGTTCTGTATATGTGTTGATGTATTTGGGGTGTGTGGTGTCTGTCTGTCTGCCTGTGTGTTTGTTTTGTTTGTGTATCTGTCTGTATATGTGCATGTGTGTATCGGTGTATGTGTGTGTGCGTGTCGGTGTATGTGTGTGTGTTTGTGAGAGAGAGTTATATGCATGTATGTATAGTATATGGTGTCTGTGTATTCGTGTGTGTTGTTTGTATGTACTGTATGTGTATGGTGTGTGTGTGCATGTGCTTTGTATGTCAGTAACCAAGCTCACAGGCTAAAATAATCCCCCTCTTCAAAATGACAAATATCTCTTTCGGTAACATGGACCGTATACAAACGTTTATCGGACCACATCAAAAGAAGGGTACCTGTATGCAAACGTTTACAGGACCACATCCAAAGAAGAGTAACTGTATGCACACGTTTACTAAGACACAGCAACAGAAGGGTAACTGTAAGCAAATGTTTACCGTACTACATCAAAAGAAGGGTAACTGTATGCAATCGTTTACCGGAACACATCAAAACATTCTGTAACATAAACTGTACACAAACGTTTACCGGAACACATAAAAAAGGGTACCTGTATGCAAACGTTTACCAAGACATAAAAAGAAGGGTAACTGTATGCAAACGTTTACCAGGAGACACAAAAAGAAGGGTACCTGTATGCACACGTTTACCAGGACACATAAAAAAGGGTAACAGTATACAAACGCTTACCATGGCCACATAAACAAAAGAAGGGTAACGTCCCAGGGAATGAGATGTATGGTGTGTGAAGACCGTGCTTGGAGAAGTCATTATAGTGTGTATCTTAGTCCACAACCTCTCTGTAATCTGCATAAATGAGACCCCCAAAAATAGACGTGTGTTCTGGGCAATTAACCCTATTTGGCCCGAGGGAGGTCTTCTTGGGCCGCCCCTGCTTCGCTACATTAGTTTGGAGATTTTGAGATGTTTCACCCCATTAGTTTAGTGATACTAAGACGCTTCACCCCATTCAGGTGTCGATTCTTTACTGGGCGAGCGGTAGCAGGTTCCTAATTTGGCCTTAGGCAGACATCTTTCTATCGAAAAATACACAAATTTAGCTTGAAAGGAATATGGGTGAGCATTTTTGTGCTTGACAGAAGTCTGGGAAGGAGTTTTTGTTAGCTCGTCCAGAAAACAACTGACACCTGAATCGGGTGAAGCGTCTTATTATTGCCAAAGTAATGGGGTGAAATGTCTTACACAAAGCGAAACAGAGAAAGTCCAAAAAAAACCCAAGTCTGGGAAGGAGTTTTTGTTAGCTCGTCCAGAAAACAACTGACACCTGAATCGGGTGAAGCGTCTTATTATTGCCAAAGTAATGGGGTGAAATGTATTACACAAAGCGAAACAGAGAAAGTCCAAAAAAAAACCCTCGGATGAAATAGGGTTAATGAGGTAATATAAGAGGTGCCCGACCAAGCCTATGATGACAGTAATGGAGGGTGGTGGGTAACAAGCTGCTAGACCAACACCCTTCAGTTGGTAAATTGTTTAACTAAATTACCGTTGCTATAGCTACTAGGCCTATCTATAGCAACGGAAAGGTACCGGTAGTTCAACAATTATAGACGGCACTATTAAGTATTGAGATATTGTACCGGTACCAATAAATATACTAGTTTGTGCTTTGTAATATTAATTAAGAGGAAGTTTTTATTTTGCTCCCTAGATCTCCTATAAGCTTAAACAAATAACCTTAACACCCCCCTTACAGATAAATTTGTCCCGGCCAAAGGCCGATTCCTCATAAATTGCAGGCTCGCTCCCGCTCGCCACGGAAAAATCGACAACTAAATGGTACGGTACGAAAGGTTTTAAAATTACCAAACTAATGCGACAACTGTCTTCCAAGTTTCAAAACGAATGGGGCTAAACATGAGGGAGGAGAAAGTCCAGAATCCCCCCAACCCCAAACACACACATACACACACTTAGTATCCTATATAATCCTTACTATCTCTACCTGGTATTCTTGGATGGCGTCACTGGGCCAATGTAAGCTATTACATGTGGTCAACAGGAACCTGGGCCACATATTAAGCCACTTATCACATGACTCCAACACAAGATCCGCCTGTGTGGGGTCGCCCATTGATTTGGTTAGCGGTTTATTTATATATTTACCTATTATTTTTTAGTTTCCTCCCTAGACTTACTAAACGTTTAAAAGTTACCCCCAAGACCCACCTTCGAGATAAATGTGTGTATGTTTTCGGTAGAAAAATGCCCCGCCTAAAGGATGGATTCTCCTAAATTGAAGGCTCGATATCACTCGCCAGGAATAAATCGACACCTAAATGGCACGAAAGGTCTAAAAAAACGCCAAACTAATGGGGCAATACTCTTAAAATGTTCAAAACTAATAGGGCAAAGCATGAGGGAGAGGGGGGTCCAGAAACTCCTTGATTCAGAAAGGCAGAATTATACAAGCAACTTTTAATCAGAAACATTGACTTTTGCATCATTGTAGGTCTCCCGTCCCCTTTATATTAACTGTATACCGGTATCTTCAATTAGTCAGCAGGAAGATTGTCATAGTTAGTCGTATTATTATATAACTCGAAATTTGATACCGGTGCCTGAAACCTGATACTTGAAACCTGATAATATGATACAATAATTAATGTGAGTTTTCCATCAGCCTATATTTGCTTCACTACATAAATGACAATTATAATTAAACTTTAATTTAGAACCCACAGGCAAAACAAAATCTGATAAAGTAATAAACGTTCCTTCCCCATCAGCCTACACTCGCTTTACGGAAATCTTAAAAAAACATTAACAATAATAATAATAATAATAATACATAACAAAATAATTATATATATATATATATATATATATATATATATATATATATATATATATATATATATATATATATACGGGAGAGGGTGCAACAGGGTAAGATAATTGTAGGAACGCTGACAGCAGTACGGTAACAAGAAATAGGGTGGTCAGCATGGAATTGAAGAAGTCCTTGCATGACAGTGTGGTAATCCCGACACTGACTTATGGAAGCGAAGCATGGACGTTAGTGGAGAAACTCAGACCAAGAGTGAGAGGGGTGGAAATAAGTTACTTGGGAAGTGCGTGCGGAGTTACATGGAGGGATAGACAGACGAATGAGGAAGTAAGAAGGAGGTGTGGTGTGGAGGTAGAGGGGCTGGAAAGTGTCAAAAGGAACACCTTGAGATGGTTCGGCCATATGGAACATATGGGAAGCGATAGAATGACTAAGAGGGTGTACGAGAGCGAGGTTGAAGGACAGAGAGGGAGAGGTAAACCGAAAGAGAGGTGGAAGGATTGAGTGAAGAAGTATATGGATGAAGGCAGTGCTGGTTGGGAGGAGGGGCATCGACTGGCTGGGGACAGAGGTGCATGGCGGCGTTTCGTTCATGGCCACCCCTTCGGGGATCACAGCGTCAGGCAATAGATAGATATATATATATATATATAGATACTGATTATAAAAAAAAATATATATATACAAATAAATAATAATGGTTCCTGATTGCCGCAGGGTTTGTGTGGTAGGGAGGAATGTTAGTGATGAGTCTGCCAGAGCTTGTCCTGAACCCTGAGTCAACTGGCCAGCATTATCTATCCATCTATCTATCTAATTATTTATCAGTCAGTACACAAAGTCAACTGGGTCTACTGGCTAGCATCATCTATCCATCCATCTATCTCATTATCTATCAGAGTCAGTATACCAAGTCAACAGAGTCTACTGGCTAACATTATCTATACATCTATCTATTCATTTATTATTCTACTGGCTAGTTATATCTATCCGTCCATCTATCTAATAATATACTGGCTAACATTATCTATCCATCCATCTATCTCATTATCTATCAGTCAGTATACCAACTCAACTGGGTTTACTGGCTAGCATTATCTCTATATTATATACTGTATATATATATATATATATATATATATATATATATATATATATATATGGTCATGTTGAACGAATGGAAGACGAAAGGCTTACAAAGAGAATATGTGAGTCAAATACAAGGGGAGATAGAAGGGCAGGAAGACCCCCCATTGAGATGCAGAGACTGTGTAAGACAAGCTTTGGATGATAGAGGAATGACTATAGATCAGGCAAGGGAAGTGGTACTAAACAGGAATTAATGGAGAATGCTTGTGAATAGATGAATGGACACGTGGTCATTTGGGGGAAGGGGTCGGGCGTAAGTTGGACTAGATAATAGTCCATCAGGCGCCTGGCCCGGGGATACAGTTTATATGAAGGGTGCGCCTGGAAGTGTGGTGGGCAGGCTTGTGATTTCGCTCTGCTGCATGTCTGCCTGCCGAGATCGGAACCTCTCCGGGTGCTCGGGGCCCAGGAAAGTGCTGGAGGGACCTTGGTGACCCTGGTCTCTGGGTCTCCTCCTGGATGACCTACCGGTACATGTGTGTGAATTTGTATTTTGTTTTTGTGTGTTCATTGTTTTCTGTTGTTTTGTCCCAATTCTGGCTCTGTCTGGAGTCCGCCACCCCCCCCCCCCCCAAAAAAAAAGGAAAAGAAGGAAAAATAGAACTAAAAATAGAAGTGGGAATTGGGCCTGAGTATATAGAATAGAATAGATATAATATATCTTACTATCTATGTACTTAGGCCTATCTTCTTTATCTATCTATCTATCTATCTATCTATCTATCTATCTATCTATCTTACTATCTATGTACCGGTACTTATCTTCTTTATCTATCAATCTTACTATCTATGTATTTATTTTTGTATCAATCCATCTATCTATCTTCTATCTATGTACCGGTATTTATTTGTTTGTATCAATCTATCTATCTATCTTCGATCTATGTATTTAGCTTGTTTCTATCTATCTATCTATAATAATAATAATAAAAATAATAATAATAATAATAATTAAAGTTGCAAGCAACGTTGTCCGGGGTTCGACGGTTTTGCAAAGCAGGGTATTGTGTTGGATACAAATGCTGTGTCACAGATATCAAAAGATCATTTAACTTATCGGGTATGGAGAAACTACAGAAGGAGCAGATTGTGCAAACAAACAAGAGCGAGAGAGGGAGAGATTGGCTGTCAAAGGGATCTGCCTCTATCCGTTTAGTAACAGAGTTGTAGATATGTGGAATAGGCTACCGAGTGCTATAATGGGATCAAGAACAATAGAGCTTCAACTTGAAATTAGATAGAACGAGATGGGTTGGGTGTGAAACGGATCTGCCATGTGTAGGTCAATCGGCTCTGGAGACTCCCGTTTTCTTATTTTCTCATTTGTGAAGGAGAGAGGGAGTATGGCGAGAGAATAGGATGTCATAAACGTAAGGAAGATAGAGATAAATATGAGAGAGAGAGCGCGGGATGGGTTGGGTGTGAAAGGGATATGACATGTGTGGGCCAATCGGCTCTCTGCAGACTCCGGTTTTCTTATGTTCTCATTTGTGAGAGAGAGGGAGAGAGAGAGAGAGACTAGGTCACTAGGATGTCATAAATGTAAGGAAGACAGAGATAAATGAGAGAGAGTTTTTATGAGATGGGTTGGGTGTGAAAAGGATCGGTCTTGTGTGGGCCAATTGGCTCTCTACAGACTCCCATTTTCTTATGTTCCTATTTCTTACAATTGTGTTTTGGTTGCAGGTATATGATAACATGGGTGTATTGTAAGTAGTGTAAATAACAGGTAACGTTTATGAGATGGGTTGAGTGTGAAAGGGACCTGCCTCATGTGGGCCACTTGGCTCTCTGCAGACTCCCATTTTCATCTTGGTTGCATGTGTAAGGGATCTGCCTCATTTGTACCGGTGTGCAAACAAACAAGAGCGAGAGAGAAAGAGATTGGCTGTGTAAGGGATCTGCCTCTATTCGCTTGGTAAAAGAGTTGTAGATATGTGGAATAGGCTACCAAGTGCTATAGTGGGATCAATGACAATAGAGCTTCAACATAAAATTTGATAAGACGAGATGGATTGGGTGTGAAAGGGATCTGCCGTGTGTGGGCCAATCGGCTCTCTGCAGACTCCCATTTTCATCTTGGTAGCATGTGTAAGGATCTGCCTCCTTTGTA
Organism: Paralithodes platypus; assembly: GCA_032716605.1. Classification (NCBI taxonomy): domain Eukaryota; kingdom Metazoa; phylum Arthropoda; class Malacostraca; order Decapoda; family Lithodidae; genus Paralithodes; species Paralithodes platypus. The sequence goes on from CM064555.1 coordinate 12,391,064, forward strand.
CCAGTGTGCAAATAAGAGAGAGAGATTGGCTGTGTAAGGGATCTGCCTCTCGTAACAGAGTCGTAGATATGTGAAATAGGCTACCTAGTGCTATAGTGGGACCAAGAATAATAGAGAATTTAAAGTTAAAATCAGATAGTCATATGGACGAAATGGGTTAGATGTGAAAGGGATCTGCATTTTGTGGGCCACTTGTGTGTCTGAAGATTCCCATGTTCATCATATGTAAGGAATCTGCCTCATTTGTACCGGTGTGCAAACAAACGAGCTACAGAGAGAGAGACGGGTGTGTAAGGGATCTGCCTCTATTCGTTTAGTAACAGAGTTGTAGATATGTGGAATAGGCTACCGAGTCCTATAGCCAATCGCCTCTCTGCAGACTCCTGTTGACTTATGTTCTCATTTGTGAGAGAGACAGAGACAGAGGCAGAGAGAGAGAGAGAGAGAGAGAGAACTAATGCGTAGCCCATAGCAACACTCAAACAAGCACACACATAGCTACACAAGACCATCACACAAGCACGCCTATCTAGCGACGAACTGTCCTGTTTACATATCATACACACTCATCGCCAATGATTATGCTCTGAGGTTTGTATTTGCTTATCTTATCCTGTGTATAAATGTAACCCATCAGGATTCAGGATTTAAATACAAGGCTAGATATTTATCGGAAGCACGTATTTACCTTCGGAAAGCTAAAATATAATGTTTACACATATGGGATAGGGAGGAGGGAGGGAGGTATAAGGGGTGGACCGATGGAAGGGAAGAGAACCCCGATATACGAGATACATAGCTTCATATGCACGTATTGATCACTTTCATGCTATTATGTATGCATACAGAAGTAGCAGGGCACATATGTCAAGAGTGAACACCAATAACTTAATCCATACACAGTAAAAAAGACGGAAATAATATCGTACATACAAAGTGATGGAATCGGGATGGGGGGAGGGATTTGATTTGATTTGATTGATTTATTGAGAAAAGTACAAATGTTACACAAGTATCATAGTTACATTATCTCAAAAGGGCGAAGGTGCATAGCAATCTTCACCCTATTTCTGGCTTAAACTATGTCATTACATATATAGTTAGATGAGTAATACATTGATATTAAAGATTAATTTTAACACTACCTAAGTTTAGTATATACAGTATTATAATTAAGACATATCTAAAATACATGAGTCCCCGTTATAGACCTTGATCAGATTGTGTTTTGTTTTTAAACACGCATGCTGTCCCACAAGACCCCCAACTGAGCCCCGACCGTGTTAATCCCTCCTTAAACATCCTAGAGGGACCCTAACCGTCGTGACCCAGTCACCAGACCCCAGCACCCAAAACATACAGCCATACAGATTCAGATTCAGATTCATATTATTTTATTTCCATAAAATAATATTCGGAGGGAAGGTGCAAGTAGTCCTCCGGGAGGGATGTGCCGCATATCCGGAGGTACTTGTACATCAAGCCATTAGCCGAGAATATGGAGGACAATACAGCAGTATGGTTAGGGAGCGTAGGTTCGCTGACCCAGGGTGGCCTGTAAGGCACCACTAGAATGTACATGTGTTTAGTTGAAGAGCATAGCTACACATCAAATTATATGTTTTATAATTTTACATTCTTTTAAAAGGTTGTACATAGTTCCACTGTTGAACATCCATATTATCTGTTTAGTTACATTTTCAATTGTATTATTTCTATATTTTATTAAAGTTATACATTGCAGTATATAATGTTGAAGGGTGTGAGATCTTGGCCTATTGCACAACCTACAATTCCTATCCCTCTCCGCAGTATTAATGCCTAATTCCCAGTAATATTTGTAGCCTAGTCTTAACCTAGGACATACAGAATCTTTCCACTTACTTGTAACATTCCCATAATTGAATTTAGTTTTATCTACCACCTCTCTGTTGTTGTTGTTGTTGTTGTTGTTGTTCCCTAAGCTGCCTGGCCGAACAGCCCCGAGTCCCTGAGAAAGGCCATGGCCACGATCGGGCTTTCCCACAGAGCTCTCATTGAGTGTAGATTGTGTTGTTGGCGTAAGTGGTTGTGTGAAATGCAGTCTTCTATGATGTGTTTAATGGTATGGGGTGCTGTGTTACATCCCGGGCAGGCGTCGACAACGGAGTCATCCAGTCTCTTCTGATAGCTCAGGAGAGCTGGATGGTGTCCGCATCTCAGCCTGGCCAGGTGGACTCTGTCCTCGCGAGGAAGGGAGGATTCGGAAGGATGGATTTCGGGAGGTCGTGTATGCAGCTGCGTGTTGTCTGTGAGTGAGTGGATGGATCGGTGAGAGATATGAGTATGGATGTGCTTTTGGAAGTTGGTTTGGGGTGGGCAGGGAGGGAGAGAGGACAATAATTGTGTGTGATACCGTGTGCTGGGTGTTGTTTTGATATTTCTTGGTGTCTGTGGGTGCGTTGCCATGTAGTTTAGTGGGTGGTCTTGGTTCGTAGAGGCTGCTGCCAGGAATTGAGTGCCTCTCATGTCCAGATGGTCTTTGACTTTAAGGATTTTGGTTTCTTGATTTAGGTGATCTGTGGGTGAAGTAGCTGTGCAACCTGTAATGATCTTTAGGGCTTTGTTTTGAATAGTCTGTAAGGTCTTATGATGTGTTTCAGCTAGGTTAGAAGCCCAGGCTGGGCTTGCGTATTCCATCACTGATCTTATGTATTGTTTATATACTGTGGTGGTAGTTTCTTTGTTGTGTCCAAATTTTGTGTGAGCAAGTGACCTGAGGGCGTTAAGTCTGGGTGTCAGTTTCTTTTTAATGTTTGTGGTGTGCTGTTTGAATGTCATATGAGTATCATATGTTACTCCTAGGATTTTGGGTGTGTGTGTATGTGTTAGGGGTGTGTTGTTTATGGTGAGTTGAGGGATGTATTCGTGTTCTCCTGTCCAACTTGTGAGCAGGGTTGCGGTGGATTTGGCTGGGGCTAGATTAAGTCTGTTTGTAGTGCACCAGCCATGTAGTGTGTTGAGATAGGGTTCAAGGAGATCTGTTGCTCTTTTTGGGTCATGGTGTGTGCATGTGAGTGTTATGTCATCTGCATAGGAGGCTAAGTTTATTTGGGGCGTATTGGGTGTAGTTATATCGTGCATGTACAGATTGAAGAGTGCGGGCGATAGGACGGATCCTTGTGGGACTCCGTTTGGAAAGTTTCTGATTTTAGATGACTGACCGGCAAAAGATACGTGTGCACATCTGCCTGCTAGGAAGTTGGCCAGCCACCTTTTTGTGTTGTTGTGCATGTTTGTGTTGTAGATTTTGTTTGTTAGGTTGTGGCGGGGGATGGCATCAAAGGCTTTACTAATGTCGAGTGTGGCTAATAGTGATCTGTGTGGTGGTCTAGCTGAGTTGATGCCGTCGAAAGCTCTTTGTGTAAGGTCTGTGAGAAGAGTGTTTGTGGAGTGCAGTGGTCTAAAGCCATGTTGTGTTGGAGCTAGGGGTAGGTCAGGTGTAATTAGTTGTAATACTAGGCGTTCCATGACTTTGGAGGGGGAGCAAAGGAGTGTGATGGGGCGGTGCGAGGAGGGTAGCGTGGGGTCTTTGTTGGGTTTGGGGAATGTGATGATGATACCATGCTTCCAAATGTCTGGTATTGTGTTGTGTGAATAGCTGTAGTTTGATATGTTAGTGAGTGCTTGTATGCCTTGTGGTCCCAGGTGTCTGAGGTGTATGTTGCTTATGTTGTCTAGGCCACAGGCGGGTGAGTGCTTGAGATTGTTGATGATATGCTTTGTCTGGTGATTGGTGAAGGGTGTATAGTCAGGGTCTGTGGGGAATTGTCTCTTACGTCGGATGACACGTCGGTCGTCTTTGTGAGGTTTTAGGTGGCTGACATGTGAAAAGTGATTGATGAGAGTGTTTGCTTGTTGTTTACATGAAGGAGTAGAGTCTGTTGTTGTGATTGCAGCATGTGATTGTGTTGTGTTGCTGTTGGAAAGTGTGATGCTGTTTAGTGTTTTGTAGAGTTTTTTGGGGTTTGTTTTGTGATCAAGTGTTTGTAGGAAGTTATTCCAATTTAGTTTTTGTTGTTCTTGTATTTTGTTGTTAGTTTGGGTGTTGAGTACTTGAATTTGTTGTGTGATGTCTTGTGTGTGGGGTGCTGGGGAGTGTTTCAGTATGCCGCGTTGTCTGATGAGGTTTTGAATTTCTGGTGTGAAGTTGGGGTTGTGTCTTTTTCTGTTACCTCTTGGAATGTGTTTCTTGTCAGAGTTTTGGATAGTTTTATTGAGTATGTGTACAGCATTGTTGATGTTAGTGATGGGTGTACTGTTTAGAGTTGTGAAGTGTTGTTCTGTCTCATTTGTGAATGCTTCCCAGTTAGCTCTTTTATAATTGGTGTATGTGTGTTTGTGGCTAGCTGGGGTGAGTCTGGTTTTGGTGGTGATAATGATCGGGAGGTGGTCAGAGCCTAAGGTTCTGACCACCCTCCAGGATGTTGTGGGGGCGAGTTCTGGGGAGCAAAAGGTGATGTCTGGAGATGATGGGTTATAGAGGGCTTGGTGAGGAATATGGGTATGTTGATGGATGTCGTTAAGGATGATGAGGTTATCGGTTTGGTTTTGTAGTACCAGCCCTCTGTCTGTGATGCATGGTGGCACTAGGCCTGGCTATATACTTACACTCGATATCTCTAGCTTCTTTTACTTCTTGACATTTCTTTATTTTGTTTTTTACCTGTTTCAAAGATAGGGTACATTGTACATCAATTTCCATTTTTTCAGTAGCATTTTTAGCTATTATATCAACTTTTCATTATAGGTAATCCCTGTATGTGATGGTATCCATGAAAACACAATTGTTCTCCCTTTTAATTGGAGTTGATTTACAATATTCCGGCATTGGATAACAATATTTTCGTATACTGGTGTTTTACAGTTTAGGGAGTCCAGAGCCCCTCTGCTGTCAACAAAGAAGCTTACATCCCCTTCTCCTCCTTCGATTTCTTTAAGTCTATATAATATCGCATACAATTCAGCCTGAGTTGATGATATATTATCGCTTAGCCTATAATTATATTCTGTTTCTAGCCACATGTTGGAGTCTTGCATGTAATCTCTAATTAAAATCCCACAACCTGCCCTACCATTTTCCATTACCGACCCATCACAATAAACATGTGCTACTTTATCAGTGTACATTTTGTTTATTCTCTCTTCATAAATGTTTCTTAATTCTATTGTATTATACATGTTCTTTTTCTTTTGTAATGGCATAATATCTAAAATTACGTCTTTCTCCTCCCATGGTGGGACAGGTTGTTCATTTTCGTAATTAATACAGTTGTTTATTAAATCATAATGTTGTATTTTGTTCACCAAATGTTTCATATATCCTTTTTTGCCTTGTCTCCAGAAGGTGCGAGTATTATTCATGCAGTCCTTTGTCTTTCAGTAGTTCGTTGCCACCTTTTAATCTTACATGTCTAATTGCTGCTACAATATTAGTTTGTTCTACTCTATGTTTAATGCTCGGTAGCATTGTTTCAAGCTTCATTGCATCAATCATTGCATTTTTGGGGCAGTTTAAAATAATTCTCATAGCCTCGTTTTGTATTTTTTCAAGTTTATCGAACCTTCCTTCATCAAGGCAAAAAAGGACAGGACTGGCATATTCAATGACTGACCTAATAGTACTAATGTACATCATTTTTAGTACAGGAACACCAACACCGTTACCACTCCAAGCTAAGGCTCTCAAGGGTTGCATTCGTGCCTTACATTGTGTAGTTATATAATTCACCTCAGCTTCTTTAGCTTCTGCTGTATAACCCACATACATACCAAAGTACTTATAACTATTTACTCTTTCTATATTCATGTTATTTATTGTTAGTTGCTTGTCAGTTCTTGCTCGACATTGAAATTTTGTTTTATCTTCATTTACTATTAATCCTAGTTCCTGTGTTAACTTCCCAAATTTAGTCAGCGCCTGTTGCATTTTATCCACCGTTTTGCTTTGTAGCATAATATCGTCTGCATAAATTCTAATTTTAACCCCATCGGCTAATTTTAGACTTGCAAGTCTATTCAATAGTACATTGAACAACATTGGACTTAGTACCCCACCCTGTGGTGTCCCTAAGTCCAAACTACCTTCTTCAGACAATGCTCCTTGATAAGAGACTTTAGCCCTTCGGCCATGTAAATAGTCTCCTATCCAATGAAGCATCCTTCCTGACACCCCCATACCTGCTAGTTCACGCAGTATAATTTCTCCGTTGGCTTTATCGAATGCACCCTTGAGATCGACAAATGCCCTGCAGTAGTCAGCATCGTGTGATAGGCACTTGATGACGGCATCAGTAGTTCCTTTAACTTTGATGAACCCATATAATTATTACTTAATTTACCTCCTATAACATATTGCAATCTTTCTAAAAGCATTCTTTCCATCATTTTGCAAAAACAAGATGTTAAAGAGACTGGCCTAAATCCTCCTCCAGGCTTAGGGATAGGAATAATGATAGCAGTTTTCCATGCTCGGGGTAATCGACCCTCTTGATAACTCATATTGAATAGATCAAGTAGTGGACCATTATCAATGCTTGCCAAACAGTTTAATATATCATAGGTTACTCCGTCCTCCCCAGGGGCTGTACATTTCCCATGTTTAATAGCTCGAAGTAGTTCATCCCTAGTAAACATTACATCAGTGTTATCCCCTGTATTTAAAGCGTTAATAATTACTTCTCTCCTGTCCCCTTCCCATTTATTTACTGCCTCTTTGATTTCCTGAGGTATACTGTCTTTGCTTGACGCGAGTGACCATTTCTTCATTAGCTCGTTAAGGCCGCGTCTCACACAGTACGTTAGCCGCCGACCACAGCCGATATTTTCAAAATATTTGAATTTTTCCGGGATTGTCTGACATCGTCTGTGATCGTGTAAAAAGATCGCCTCGTATCGTGGTAGGCGAGGGGTGGTCGAGTGGCGCGGAAATGGTCGGCGGTGATCGGCCAAAAAATAGTGGCTGCACTAAATTCTGGCCGATAATCGGCAGAAAAAACGGTTAAAAAAACGTTAAATTTGATCGTGTGACGCCCGTGTATATGTTGTGGAACGAGCGTATGTGAATCCTGGGATATCTTCATTGTCATCCTCTGATCGATGGTTGATTGTGTATGATTTTAGTCTATATATTATATGTGTGTGAGTAGTTTGTGTGTGTGTGTGTGTGTTTGTGCGTGTGTGTGTGTGTGCGCGTTTCCGTGTTTGGTTGTGTATTATTTAGTTTATATATATTGTGTGTGTGTATGTGTTTTTATGCGTGTGTGTGTGTGTACGTTTGCGTGTTTGGTTGTGTATTATTTAGTTTATATATATATTGTGTGTGTGTTTGTGCGTGTGCGTGTGTGCGTTTGCGTGTTTGGTTGTGTATTATTTAGTTTATATATATATTGTGTGTGTGTTTGTGCACATGCGTGTGTGCGTTTGCGTGGTTGGTTGTGTATTATTTAGTTTATATTTATTGTGTGTGTGTATGTGTGTGTGTGCGTGCGTGTGTGTGTGTGTGTGTGTGTGTGTGCGTTTGCGTAGTTGGTTGTGTATTATTTAGTTTATATATATTGTGTGTGTGTGTGTGCGTTTGCGTTGTTGGTTGTGTATTATTTAGTTTATATAGATTGTGTGTGTGTGTGTGTGTGCGTTTGCGTAGTTGGTTGTGTATTATTCTATCTATCTATCTATCTATTGCCTGACGCCGTGATCCCCGAAGGGGTGGCCACGAACGAACCGCCCCCATGCACCTCTGTCCCCAGTCAGTCGACGCCCCTCCCCCCAACCAGCACCGCCTTCGTTCATGTACTTCCTCACTCCATCCTTCCACCCCATATTCGGTCTACCTCTCCCCCTCTGTCCCTCCACCTCGCTCTCGTACACCCTCTTAGTCATTCTCTCGCTTTCCATACGTTCCATATGGCCGAACCATCTCAAGTTGTTCCTTTTCACACTTTCCAGCACATCTACCTCCACACCACACCTCCTTCTTACTTCCTCATTAGTCTGTCTATCCCTCCATGTAACTCCGCACGCACTCCTTAAGTAATTCATTTCCACTGCTCTCACTCTTGGTCTGAGTCTCTCAACCAACGTCCATGCTTCGCTTCCGTAAGTCAGTGTCGGGATTACCACACTGTCATGCAAGGACTTCTTCACTTCCATACTGACCACCCTATTTCTTGTTACTGCTTTTAGCGTTCCTACAACCCTCTTCCCCTGTTGTACCCTCTCCCGCACCTCTTCATCCATAGTCCCATCTTTACTCAACACACTGCCCAGATACTTAAAAGAGTTGACGATCTCCATAGCCTGACCGTTCAGCTTCACCTCACACTCTGTGACTTCACCCCTTTCGAAGACCATAACCTTGCTCTTCCCCGTATTTACCTTCAAATTCCGTTTTTCGCACACTGTTCCAAACTCATTTACCAGACCCTGCAACTCCCATTCATTATCACTCATCAGAACTGTATCATCCGCAAACAGCAGTATAGGTAGCTTCCACTCAATTCCCTCCCTTTTCAGCGATACACCAACATCCACTGCTCTTGATAGTATTTCTTTCATAACTCCATCCATATATACAGTAAACAACCACGGGAACATCACACACCCCTGTTTCAAACCAACATTCAGGTCAAAGAACTCGCTCTGCTCACTCTCCACACGTACTGCCGCCTTTGCACCCTCATACATGCTCTTCACTGCTTTCAGCAACTTGCCCTCTACTCCGTATATTCTAAGTACTTTCCACAAACCTTCTCTATCCACTCTGTCATAGGCCTGCTCCAAGTCCATAAAGGCAACATACACCTTTTGTTTCTTCTCCAGATACTTCTCCACAACACAATTCAGGGTAAAAATCTGATCTACACATCCTCTTCCCTTCCTAAAACCTCCCTGCTCGTCGCCTATCCATTTCTCCGTTCTCACTCTCACTCTCTCAATCACTACCCTACTGTATACCTTCCCTACTACGCTTAGAAGACATATTCCTCGGTGGTTACCACACACTCCTCTTTCCCCTTTGCCCTTATATAGGGGGACTATTATGCCAGTCTTCCAGTCATCGGGTGCACTCCCCTTCTCCCATGCTAGTTTGCACATTTTCCATACCCATTCTATCACTATCTCACCACCATACCTCAACATTTCCCCACACACTCCATCTGTTCCTGGTGCTTTCCCCAACTTCACTCTTTTCATGGCTTCCCACACTTCTGACCTCCTGATCCCCACCTCCTCCTCCACTACTTCTCTTCTTCTCCCTCCCATACCATATCCAGCTATGTTTGCTGGCTCTTCATTCCTTTCATTTAGCAACTCACTGAAGTACTCCCTCCATCTTTCGACTCTCTCTTGCTTCTCGGCTAGCATTCTCCCATTCTTATCTTTCACACCCTTACTGTTTCCCTTGCTACCTTCCCTAACTTTCTTGACTTCTTTCCAGAACAGTTTCTTACTCTCCCTCCATTTTACACTCAGATTCCTTCCAAATTCCTCATCTACTCTTCTCTTACTTTCCTTCACTACTCTCTTCACCACCCTCTTACTCTCCACGTACCTCGCTCGTTTCTGTCTCTCGGAATCTTCATTCCCTCTACTACCCAACCACTCTCTATATGCTTTCTTCTTTTCTTCCACAGCTATTCTTACCTCTTCTGTCCACCATGCTGTACCTTTCACTCCCCTCCCTCTTCTCCTCACTCCACACACCTCCTCACATGCTGCACAGATCTCATCCTTAAACACCTTGCTCATCTCCTCCACTTCCTCCATAACTTCCAGGTCGAACCCACCTAGTCGTCTTTCCACTGCTCTCCTGTACTCCTCCCTGATTTCCTCCTCCTGCAACCTCTCCACCCTCCTCACCATTCCACCCTCCTCTCGCCTCCCTCCCGCTCTCCTCACCCACTTCTTTTGTATCCTAACCTTAGCTACCACTACATAATGATCAGACAGACCCCCTCCAATACCCCTATACACCCTAGCATCCATCACAGATTTCTTCATTCGTTCATCCACACATACATAATCAATCAATGACTTTCGTTCCACCACTGTCTTATCCTTCATCGTCAACATCCGTTTCCACGTGTACCTGTGGATCATTCTGTGTCGGAAGAAGGTGTTGGCTATCCACAGCCTCCTCCCCACACATACGTCCACAAGTGCACTACCATTCCCATTCACCTCTGATGGTACCCCCCACCCTCCCACCACTCCCTCAACTTTCCTATCACCCACCTTACCATTCATATCCCCAATCAGAAATATTCTTTCGTTCTTGTCAAACTTCTCCAGGCACGCCTCCACATTCATCCAGAACTCCTCTTTCTTTCTTTCAAGTATATCCTCTGTCGGGGCATACACGCATACAATCACCCACGTTTGTATTCCTACTTTCATTCTCACCCACACAATCCTTGAACCCACAGACCCATACTCTCTTACACATTCCTTCCATTTGCTACTTACAAACAAACATGCACCTTCTCTCGCTGTTCCTTCACTCACTCCAGCACACACACCCATTCCACACTCCCACTCTCTCACATCTGAACCTTTCCATTTGGTCTCTGTCATTCCACATACATCCAGCCACTAACACTTCCAGAACCTCTCTCTCTGTTGTGCCATCATTCATGCCACTAACATTCCACGTAGCCATTCTCAGAATGTCCGAAGGCATGTCCTTAGTCGGTCGTGGTTCGTCAACGTTGGTTCCGTCCGCATCCGAGGCTGTTCGTTCGTTTTCGTGTATTATTTAGTTTATATATATTGTGTGTGTGTGTGTGTGCGTTTGCGTTGTTGGTTGTGTATTATTTAGTTTATATATATTGTGTGTGTGTGTGTGTGTGCGTTTGCGTTGTTGGTTGTGTATTATTTAGTTTATATATATTGTGTGTGTGTGTGTGTGTGTGCGTTTGCGTGTTTGGTTGTGCATTATTTAGTGTTATATATATATTGTGTGTGTGTGCGTATGCGTGTTTGGTTGTGTATTATTTAGTTTATATATATTGTGTGTATGTGTGTGCGTGTGTGTGCGTTTGCGTGGTTGGTTGTGTATTATTTAGTTTATATATATTGTGTGTGTGTGTGTGTATTATTTTAGTCTATATACTGTATTGTATGTCTGCGAGTAGTTCTCTCACACTCACTCACTCACTCTCACTCTCTCTCTCTCTCTCTGCGTGCGTGTGTGTGTGTGTGTGTGTGTAGCCTATAGTTAACATAAACATCTACAAGTTTACTAAAGTACATCCACTTGTAAACTAATGATATACTGCATCAAAGTCAGTGTATACCAGATCGTGTAATGATATAGGTATACATTCACCTATCGACTACCGGTACTTAACTACAGCGTATTATTATTATAGTTTTATTCAAGTATATTGGGGTTTGTAATTGATGATTAATGTTAAGAACGGGGTGTTATTTATAAATATATATATATATATACATAGGGCGGTTCCTTTGCCGTGTCAATATCGTGTGTGGCCTACAACGGTCGTATTTATAGTTCAACGTATGTGCGTCTGTTGTGCTGTAAACGTATGGTTGTCAACCAAAAGCGGCATTATCGTGCTTTTAACGTACTTTAAATGTATGACGAACGTGTGATAGCCGAGTGAGTAGCGTCGCCGGTCAGCGATTTATTCTACAACGGCCGTGTTGCCGGCGTGTATGACGTGTGTGTGTTGAGTGACTGTCGAGGGTTTGTTGTACAGCAATCGTGTGCCTGCGAGGATCGTGCAGTGATCCAGTGATTCGATTACAATCGGCGAAAAAGTGCAAGTCGTCCTCTGTCGGCAGCTGTCGAGTGGTGGCCGTACTGTGTGAGACACGGCCTTTAGCGAATTTTTCAGGAGTCGGGTGTGCCACATTATCGATTTACTTTCCTTTAACTTTTTTAACCTCTTTCCAAATATCACCTATATTTTTACTATTTCCGATATTATTTGTAAAATTCGTCCAATACTCCCTTCTAACTTCTTTTCTAGTCTCCCCGCAAATTTTTGCTGTCTCCAGCAACGTGTTTTTTGCTTCGTCCTCCCTTCCATCGTTTACCCATTTTCTATGCGCGACCTTGAGCATTTTGTTCCAACCTTGGAGGACTTTATCGTGGGCATATTTATTATTGTTCGGCCGTTTTCTTTTCTTTGTCGTCTGAACATTACGGCTTAATGAGGTTTCTATAACTTTAATCATGTCATCATAGAAAGATTCAATTGATGTAGGATGATAATTACTGTACCATTTTTTAATATATGCAATAAAGTTTTGTATATCGTCTTTTGGAAGCCTTAGTTTTTTTCTATTGGCCCCGAAAGCTAGTTTCCCTAGTGGAATTTTAATATCAAGAGTAAAATTATCACCGAGTAGTTCAGCCTCTACTACGCAGCTTCCATCCAGCCTTGTCCATTTAGTATAAAAGCGTAGTCGAGTCTCCCTCCCTTAATATGGGTTGCTGCTTCCGATCCTAGTAATTTAATGTCTTGGTAATCTTGTACAAATTGATAAAATCTTCTACCATTCGTATTTATTTTCCCGTCGAATTCAAATTCATTATATCTAGCGTGTAAGTCCCCAGCGACAAGAGTAACCCCATTATACAAACTATCAGGCAGAGCACTGGCATGAAAACAGTTTTGTGATATATATACGTTAACGATATTAAGGGTACCTTCTTTTAAATATAGTTTTACTGAGACTGTTTCGATCCCCTCTGATTTCATGGGCGCCTCTATTAATTCTGAGGGTATGGAATTTTTTACATATGTGGAAACTCCCCTTATATTATCATCTGAAAATAATTGATATAGTTTATACCCATTGAGTTTTATTATACTACCATTCCTATCCCCAGTTTCCTGGAGAAGAATTACGTCAATGTCGAACTTTGTTACATAATAATGAACATCGTGCATTCTACCACCTAAGCCATTCACGTTCCATGATATTATGTTTAGATGTTTATGATCCATTATGCTGATCAATGTCCATTGATCCAACAGTCAGATCTACCATATATTTAGTAAACTTATCTAAGCATGCTTGGATTTCTGTCCACCCCTCTACCACTTTTCTTTTTATTTCTTCATTAATGCCGTTTTTTGCAAGAATTTGTTCTACGCTGCTTAGCCCATTCTCCATAAATGTATGTTGTTTCAATTTAACTTCTTTCCCTTTTATATTTACTTCACAAGTTGTTCCGTTTTCTGTAGTTACCTTACTGTCCTGGGTTTTGGTTTCCTTCATTTTCTGATTTCTGGTGTTAGTTTGTTTTTCTGGACTTATGATTTCCACTTTACTTTCTCCCACTTTGTTGTCGCCATTTACTGTTTTTCTTGTAATTTTATATACTGTTTTTTCTAAGTATTCTATTCTATTTCCCAACTCACGGATAAACTTGAACATTTCCTTTGTTTCCTGCCACCTGGCCTCCTCTGAGTGGTTAAGTTGGCTCACCTGTGTGGGGTTGGTACTGCTACTCTGGCTGGCTGGTGAGGGGTCTCGGTCGTCAGCTGTTGGTACCCCTGGTCTCCTCCTTTCATGGTCCCTACCACTTGACCCTTGTGTTTGAGGAAGCTGTTTTGGTATTGCCCCTGTCTTTGGGTCAGAACGTCTTCCTCCAATCCATGGGTTTTCGTGATCAGGTGGCGGCGGTGGTTGATGGTAGCGTGGTTGATGGGACCCCCCCTGGTGTTGGTATGTCTCCCCCTCCTGGTAGCGTGTATGGGATATGTCACGGCCAAGGTCACGGCCACCATTACTCCCAGGTTTCTTGGGACACTGGAACGACCGCGCGTTGTGTTCCCCCCCACAGTTACAACAGTAAGGCACCACTCTAATGTCATTATTTATTTTGTCTCTACATTTGGCAGAGGGATGTCCTCTACCACAAAATCTGCACCTTGCATCCGCCTGGCAGGACCAAGCTTTATGGCCCCATCTACTGCAGTTCAGGCATAGGTCGACCTGTTCTTTGTATGGAGCTAAATATTTGTTACCGGTACCTATGCCTGTCACAAATATTTTTTCGGGCATTTCCCCTTTCACAAGCGCTACTATTTGTGATCGGTCTTCCCCTTTTATTTGATTGCGCTTTGCCCATACAAATCGTGAATCGTCCAGGATATACGTAGGGTCAAGCCACACCGGATAGTTGAATATAATTACCTTGGTGTATTTCTCGCTGTCGTCAGGAACTTTGAGTGTGCTCCATTGTACCCCTCTGTTGTTAATAATTCTACTGCTTCTTTGCTCCCCACAGTCAGGTAGGGTCTGTGTTTTCCTTCCTTGAGAAGTGGTAGGAAGGATTTATGCTCCCTCCCTAGCTTGACCGCCCACAGTATTTTCTCTTGGAAGGTCATTTTCAAATCATGGGGGAAGAGAAGTCTAGGCCGCTTCCCTGCCATATCGTCGGTAGTTCCTGGTCTCACCTCACCCTGTGCTGCCCCCTCTCCTAGCCTCTCCACGTCCCCATCTCCTCTCTCTTCTCCACGCGCTGCTTCCTCACCCTGCTTCTCTCCACGTGTCGTCACTCTCCTTTCTTCATCCTTCGTCTGATTCGCACCATTCTTAATTTTCTTACCGTATCTTGGGTCTTCTTCATCGCTGCTCTTGTATTGAGCCTCGTTTGGTTTCCCTCTTCTCCGCTTCTCGCTCCTATTAGTCACTTGGGTGTATGGTTCCTGGGTGCACTCCATCTCAGGGTCCGTTTCATAAAAGTCTTTCTCCTGGGTGTTATTGTGCCCTTCTGCTAGCAGAGCACTGGCTTCCACATTACTATTCTCCATTGTCCCTGTTTTAAGGGCAAATGGTGTTGGACTAGCGTCTGCCCACCTGCGACTTTCACTATTCACGGCAATTCAGGAGTCACGGAGAGAGCACTGTACTGTCCCGAGGTCAGAGGTCGACTGGGGGGGGGGGAGGGAGAGACGTACTGTAGATGCGGGTGCCAGTCTCTGGGGAGGGTAGGGGAAGGTGGTGGTTGTAGGCAGTGTTGCCAGTTGTACTGCTACATATTACCGCTAGATGTAGAGCTATATTTATTTCAGTTTAGCAGCCATTTTTTTTCATATCTAGAAACATTTACTCGGGATAATTTGAAAATTTCAGACATTCTAGTTATATTACATTGTAAAATTTGCAAAACAAACAAACCAAAACTCTTTAGGAATTGCAGCATTATTCTACCATTGTTTGACTATGTAGCAACATGCTAGCGACTTTTGAGAAAGGATCTAGCAGTATTTTGTGGAGACATACTGGGAGGGTGGGAGGGAGGTGGTGGTTGCAGTGTTGCCAGTTGTAAAGCTACATATTACCGCTAAATGTAGAGCTATTTACTTCAATCTAGCAGCCATTTCTTTTATATCTAGAGACATTTACTAGGGATCATTTGAAAATTTCAGACATTCTAGTCATACTACATTGTAAACAAACAAACCAAAACTCTTTAGAAATTGCAGCATTATCCTAACATTGTTTGGCTATGTAGCAACATGCTAGCGACTTTTGAGAAAGGATCTAGCGGTATTTCGTGGTAACACTTTAGGAGGGTTAAAATACGAGTCACACCACGGGCAATTGCCAAAACTTTAAAGGTCCATATCATTGTTATTAAACTAAGCATTTGGCAAAGGGAGGAATTGTTAAAAACCTTAGCCAATACTCTGTCACTCACCAAAAATAAATTTGAATTTATCATTATTATTTGGTAGGGTAGGTATGTATAGGTCTATCTATCTATCTATTGCCTGACGCCGTGATCCCCGAAGGGGTGGCCACGAACGAACCGCCCCCATGCACCTCTGTCCCCAGTCAGTCGACGCCCCTCCCCCCAACCAGCACCGCCTTCGTTCATGTAGTTCCTCACTGCATCCTTCCACCTCATATTCGGTCTACCTCTCCCCCTCTGTCCCTCCACCTCGCTCTCATACACCCTCTTAGTCATTCTCTCGCTTTCCATACGTTCCATATGGCCGAACCATCTCAAGTTGTTCCTTTTCACACTTTCCAGCACATCTACCTCCACACCACACCTCCTTCTTATTAGTCTGTCTATCCCTCCATGTAACTCCGCACGCACGCACTCCTTAAGTAATTCATTTCCACTGCTCTCACTCTTGGTCTGAGTCTCTCAACCAACGTCCATGCTTCGCTTCCGTAAGTCAGTGTCGGGATTACCACACTGTCATGCAAGGACTTCTTCACTTCCATACTGACCACCCTATTTCTTGTTACTGCTTTTAGCGTTCCTACAACCCTCTTCCCCTGTTGTACCCTCTCCCGCACCTCTTCATCCATAGTCCCATCTTTACTCAACACACTGCCCAGATACTTAAAAGATGTAAAAGATGTAAAAGATGTAAAAGATGTAACAATGTATTTAGCTTGGCTAAATAATTGCTGGAATTCGTAGGGACTCGAACTGTTTTGAGAGAGTTAAATACAAAAAAAATTATAGATCTGAATAATAAAGAGATTATGTTATTAAGCAAAACTGGGGGATGCGTGGAAGCCTATAGACTGTAGACGGTAAACTTTGTGTGGGTAGCGAATTCGGTTTTAAAGTAATTTAAGAATAGACAGTTTTCAATGCTGCGCCAAACTATTCCACCCATTTATATTTTTTTGGTATCAAAACGTTCGGAATCGCGAGCCTCACCCAACTACGCAAGCATGGCTTTGATCATCGGCGTAGTTTACAAGATGTGGAATTTTAAGTGGAATTAGAGTTTTTTTCAAGATTGCCGAAAAAAACCCACGTGCAAAAGCAAAACCTTCTCTATAAAATTTGCGGAGCATTAGTAGGGGAGTGCGTATGCCAAAGCCCAGTCGTTTCCTGTGAGTGGGAGAGACGGTATTTAGGCGTCAAGTTTTTCGGAAAATCGGCTGCCACGGACCTGTTTGGCCGCCATGCCGGATGTTTAGCATATTAAAAGTTGCCCAATACAAAAACGCACCTCTTGTGAAAGTTTGATCCCAATCCAAAAAGCGGTTCTGGAGTTATTGCGTCGAAACCGGCGCGTAAGAAGAATTTGGATGAAATCCCAGGTTTAATGATTACAATAGGGGTTCCCCGTAGGGGACGAACCCCTAATAATAGTCAGAGGTGAATGGGAATGGTAGTGCACTTGTGGACGTATGTGTCAGGAGGAGGTTGTGGATTGCCAACACCTTCTTCCGACACAGAATGATACACAGGTACACATAGAAAGTGGTGTGGATGATGAAGGATAAGACAGTGGTGGAACGAAAGTCACTGATTGATTATATATGTGTGGATGAAAGAATGAAGAAATCTGTGATGGATGCTAGGGTGTATAGGGGTATGTTGGAATACAAAATATGTGGGTGAGGAGAGCTGGAGGGAGGCGAGAGGAAGGTGGAATGGTGAGGAGGGTGGAGAGGCTACAGGAGGAGGAAATCAGGGAAGAGTACAGGAGAGCAGTAGAAAGACGACTAGGTGGGTTCGACCTGGAAGATATGGAGGAAGTGGAGGAGATAAGCAAGGTGTTTAAGGAAGAGATCTATGCAGCATGTGAGGTGTGTGGAGTGAGAAGAGGGAGGGGAGTGAAAGGTACAGCATGGTGGACAGAAGAGGTAAAAATAGCTGTGGAAGACAAGAAGAAAGCATATAGAGAGTGGTTGGGTAGTAGAGGGAATGAAGATTTGGAGAGGCAGAAACGAGCGAGGTACATGGAGAAAGAAGTGGTGAAGAGAGTAGTGAAGGAAGTAAGAGAAGAGTAAATGAGGAATTTGGAAGAATCTGAGTGTAAAATGGAGCGAGTGTAAGTAACTGTCCTGTAATGCAGTCAAGAAAGTTAGGGAAGGTAGCAAGGGAAACAGTAAGGGTGTGACAGATAAGAATGGGAGAATGCTAGCCGAGAAGCAAGAGTCGAAAGATGGAGGGAGTACTTCAATGAGTTGCTAAATGTAAGGAAGGAAGAGCCAGTAAACATAGTTGGATATGGTATGGGAGGGAGAAGAGGAGAAGTAGTGGAGGAGGTGGGGATCAGGAGGTCAGAAGTGTGGGAAGCTATGAAAAGAGTGAAGTTGGGGAAAGCACCAGGAACAGGTGGAGTGTGTGGGGAAATTTTTAGGTATGGTGGTGAGATAGTGATCGAATGGGTATGGAAAATGTGCAAACTAGCATGGGAGAAGGGGAATGCATCCGATGACTGGAAGACTGGCATAATAGTCCCTCTATGTAAGGGCAAAGGGGAAAGAGAAGTGTGTGGTAACCACCGAGGAATATGTCTTTTAAGCGTAGTAGGGAAGGTGTACAGTAGGGTAGTGATAGTGAGAGTGAGAACGGAGAAACGGATAGGCGACGAGCAGGGAGGTTTTAGGAAGGGAAGAGGATGTGTAGATCAGATTTTTACCCAGAATTGTGTTGTGGAGAAATATCTGGAGAAGCAACAAAAGGTGTATGTTGCCTTTATGGACTTGGAGAAGGCCTATGACAGAGTGGATAGAAAAGGCATGTGGAAAGGACTTAGAATATACGGAGTAGATGGCAAGTTCCTGAAAGCAGTGAAGAGCATGTATTTTTTTTTGTTTTTTTTTCTATGTGATTGAGGGAGGCAAAAAGCATAACTGCCTATAGCGAGTGCCTCCCCCATAGTTGAAAGAGTGACAGGGCCAAAATCGAGGGACGTTCGAGCCAAAATGCCTGGACACACGGAGTTTGATGCAATTTAAGTCATAGGAAGAGGGAAAGACTGATTCTGGGAGAGAGTTCCAGAGCTCAGCTGTTGAGTAGAAGAAAGTTTGAGAGTAACGTTTCACTCTTGGGTTGGAGAGTTGCACAGAGTAGGGGTGGGATTGAGTTGCAAGACGGGTACCACGTGCCCTACGTAAAGGAGGTGGTATGCACTGGGATAGCTCTGAGGAACACTGATTATTATAGTAGCGATAGAACAGCGAGAGAGATGCAACATTGCGGCGGAGAGAGAGAGATTGCAGAGAGTTGGTGAGTGGACGGGAGTTAATAATACGAAAGGCCTTCCTTTCAACTTTGTCTAGGAGAGCGGTGTGAGAGGAACCTCCCCACACATGTGAACAATACTCAATGTATGAGGGTGCAAAGGCGGCAGTACGTGTGGAGAATGAGCAGAGCGAGTTCTTTGACCTGAGTGTTGGGTTGAAACAGGGTGTGTGATGTCCCCGTGGTTGTTTACTGTATATATGGATGGAGTCATGAAAGAAATACTAGGAAGAGCAGTGGATGTTGGTGTATCGCTGAAAAGGGAGGGAAATGAGTGGAAGCTGCCTATACAGCTGTTTGCGGATGATACAGTTCTGATGAGCGATAATGAATGGGAGTTGCAGGGTCTGGTAAATGAGTTTGGAACAGTGTGCGAAAAACAGAATTTGAAGGTAAATGCAGGGAAGAGCAAGGTTATGGTCTTCGAAAGGGGTGAAGTCACAGAGTGTGAGGTAAAGTTGAACGGTCAGGCTATGGAGATTGTCAGCTCTTTTAAGTATCTGGGCAGTGTGTTGAGTAAAGATGGGACTATGGATGAAGAAGTGCGGGAGAGGGTGCAACAGGGGAAGAGGGTTGTAGGAACGTTGAAAGCAGTAACAAGAAATAGAGTGGTCAATATGGAAGTGAAGAAGCCCTTGCAAGACAGTGTGGTAATCCCGACACTAACTTACGGAAGCGAAGCATGGACGTTCGGGAAGAGACTCAGACCAAGAGTGAGAGCGGTGGAAATGAGTTACTTGAGAAGTGCGTGCGGAGTTACATGGAGGGATAGACAGACGAATGAGGAAGTAAGAAGGAGGTGTGGTGTGGAGGTAGATGTGCTGGAAAGTATGAAAAGGAACAACTTGAGATGGTTCAGCCATATGGAATGTATGGGAAGCGAGAGAATGACTAAGAGGGTGTACGAGAGCGAGGTGGAAGGACAGAGAGGGAGAGGTAGACCGAAGGAGAGCTGGAAGGATGGAGTGAGGAAGTATATGAATGAAGGCGGTGCTGGTTGGGAGGAGGGGCGTCGACTGACTGGGGACAGAGGTGCATGGGGGCGGTTCGTTCGTGGCCACCCCTCCGGGGATCACGGCGTCAGGCAATAGATAGAATAATAATAACAACTCTATTTAGCCTAAAAACATATACAATATTTTACAATATCTTCATAATGCATTATCAAGGCTGAGCCCATGAAATGTGAACATTTTTTATGGGCTCCTTCAATATACGTTTAGGAAATTACCAGCAGTGTTCTGTATAATGTAGTATACGCTTACAATTTAGATACTCAGTTGGCGTTTTAAAACTTAATAGTTACTTAGTAAGTGATTTTTACAATTTCGTTTAAATTCTAAAAAATTGTTTAGCTACTTTTATTTCTTCTGGTAGTCTATTCCAGAAGATACTTCCCGAGTCAGTAACAAATCTTTTACCAAGGTTAGTATTTGGCTTGGGTGGTCTGAGAAGGTTTTTGTTTCTAGTTTTGTGACTATGTACAGTATACTGTCTACATGATGGAAATATTGATTCTGAACACAATCCAGCTGATTGAAAACAAATTTAAGAGATTCAATGTTATGAATATCACATAGTTTTAACACTCATAATCTATCTATCTATCTATCCATCCACCCATCTATTTATCTTTGTAATCTTAAACGTGCAGCCTTTATTATTCCGCTACAGAGCCGGTCTACAATAAGTCTCCGGGCCAGAACTCTACATCCCAGGAATCAGTATATACCATCCAAGGCGGGGTCAAACTTTCGGCATGATCTCCAATAAACGGGTATTCACCCTTTCAAGATCATGACGCATTTTGCCAGTTTATCCTGGCTATCACTAGACGATTTTAGACAGTTTAGGAAAGATCTGTGGGAATTATATGGGTAAAGACTATCTCAAATAACCCTCTGACTTCCATATGCCCTTCCTAATCTGAATAAAATCGTTTAGCCCCTTCTGTACCGGCGACGTCTTTCTCATTTTGTTCTGGTTACATTTAGGCGATTTTGTGAAGCTTTAGAAGGATCTATGATAGTAAAAAGAGTTAAGTGAGATAGTTCGAAGTCTGTTAATTGCTGGAGGACCCTTTAAAACTGAATATAATCGTATAATAGTAGCTAGAGTAAACTTAAAAAGACATCGCGGTAATGAAGAGGTTAATGATAGCCAGAAAAGAGAAAAGAAATGCGTAATCGGATCCTGAAAGGATTAAATAATATGGGAGCTCAATGATCAAAGTTATTATACTGAAATAACGTAATCACAACAATAAGGAATATGGCTTGTAGATTATAATTGTAGCTAAAGCTTGATTGGGGTGTTGGGAGAAAACTGAACTAATCAAAAATACACTAACAAATAAACAACTAAACAAATAAACAAATATAAATCGTGCCCCCTTAACTCATTCAGTACCGGTGCCGTGTTTTTAACTTTTGTTCTGGCTACTAGTAGACGATATCTGTCAGTATAAAAAGATCCTCCAGCAACTTTTGTTCTGGCTACTAGTAGACGATATCTGTCAGTATAAAAAGATCCTCCAGCAATTTTTGTTCTGGCTACTAGTAGACGATATCTTTCAGTATAAAAAGATCCTCCAGCAACTTTTGTTCTGGCTACTAGTAGACGATATCTTTCAGTATAAAAAGATCCTCCAGCAACTTTTGTTCTGGCTACTAGTAGACGATATCTTTCAGTATAAAAAGATCCTCCAGCAACTTTTGTTCTGGCTACTAGTAGACGATATCTTTCAGTATAAAAAGATCCTCCAGCAACTTTTGTTCTGGCTACTAGTAGACGATATCTTTCAGTATAAAAAGATCCTCCAGCAACTTTTGTTCTGGCTACTAGTAGACGATATCTGTCAGTGTAAAAAGATCCTCCAGCAACTTTTGTTCTGGCTACTAGTAGACGATATCTTTCAGTATAAAAAGATCCTCCAGCAACTTTTGTTCTGGCTACTAGTAGACGATATCTTTCAGTATAAAAAGATCCTCCATCTTTTGTCCTGGCTACTAGTAGACGATATCATTCAGTATAAAAAGATCCTCCAGCAACTTTTGTTCTGGCTACTAGTAGACGATATCTTTCAGTATAAAAAGATCCTCCAGCAACTTTTGTTCTGGCTACTAGTAGACGATATCTTTCAGTATAAAAAGATCCTCCAGCAACTTTTGTTCTGGCTACTAGTAGACGATATCTTTCAGTATAAAAAGATCCTCCAGCAATTAACAGGCTTCGAAATATTTCACTTAAACCTTAATACAATCACAGATCCTTCTTAAACAGTACACAATCGTCTTAATATATATAGCTAGAAGATAAATATAAAGACGTCGCCGGTACAAAAGGGAATATAGAAAGCCACGAAGCCGAGAAGTAAACGAAACAGTCATATCCATTAAATGAAATATATACAAGGATAATTTCATCCTTTTTATGGCGTATTCGTCAGACTAAAAACTGTAAAATAAAAGTGTCAGATACCGGTACTGTAGATAGATAGATAGGACACACACACACACACACACACACACACACACACACACACACACACACACACACACACACACACACACACACACACACACACACACACACACACACACCTCCCATTGTAGTACCCGCACCCTCTTTACCTGACTTACCAAAACAGTTTCTGTATGTATGTATGTTTGTGTGCATACGTGAGCGTTTGTGTATACGGACATGTGCACACTTACTGCATGTTCTTATGTTCCTACATATGTATATGTATGTGCGCACGTACGTGTATATACGTATGTTCTGTATATGAGTAAGTAAATAAATGTGTATATGTACTGTATATCACTTACTCTCATGGTTATTTTATGATAATTTGTATTCTGCACATGCATCATTATTGTATTTATTTATTTTGTTTGTAAACTAAGCTTACCATCCTCATATCTGTACATCTCATGTTCATCCACTAAATTGTAAAATGTGTATTTTCAGCTCATGAGGCTGCCATTCTTTAATAAACCGTTTATTATTATTATTATTATTATTACACACACACATCGAAAACAAAATCAGCCTTAAGTAAACTCCACCTCCCATGGATCAAAAGTTAGCTACGTAATCGCTCTACTTACAGGATGTTTAGCTCCCACGATTATCCTTAAATTACTCTCTCTCTCTCTCTCTCTCTCTCTCTCTCTCTCTCTCTCTCTCTCTCTCTCTCTCTCTCTCTCTCTCTCAAACACAGAAGTAATTAAAAACGTGTACAAAAATAGTAGAAGGGAAGTGAAAAAAATAATTAGGGCGAACAAACAAAATTACGAAATGACTATTGCCAGAGAAAGTGCCACAAACCCCAACAAATTCTACAGTTACGTAAATAAAAATAAACAGATCAAAAGCGAAATCGGACTGCTAATAGAAGATGGCCAGACAATAACAGGTGACACAAACACGGCAAATCTGCTCAACAAATATTTTGGCTCAGTTTTCACAGAAGAAATTATCGATCATACCCTTGAAAATAACACCTCAACTCATGTGATAGGAGATTTCACCATCAGTGTTAGCGAAGTACAAAGCAAATTGAGTAATTTAAATGTAAATAAGACCCCGGGACCCGACATGCTCCACCCGAAAATAATTAAGAATGTTAAGGACGAAATAGAAAAACCCCTGACACAACTATTTAACTTATCATTACTACAGGGGATTGTACCGAGTGATTGGAAAGATGCGAACATTACGCCGATATACAAGAAGGGTAGCAAGGCCAAAGCGAGTAATTACAGACCAATTAGTCTAACTTCAATTGTAGGAAAAATCATGGAAAAAATCCTTAGAGATAAGATAGTAGATTAACCTCGAATCAAACAACCTAATCAAAAATAGTCAACACGGCTTTAGATCAAATAAGTCATGCCTAACAAATTTGATTGAATTTTATAACAAACTATTCACATATAACGACATGACGAAATCACTAGATATAATCTTCTTGGACTTTCAAAAAGCTTTCGACAAGGTGCCTCACCGAAAACTATTGGCTAAACTGGAGAGGATAGGTATCAAAGGTGAAATTCATTCTTGGATAAAAAATTGGCTTACAGGCAGAAGACAGAGAGTGGTGATAAATGGAGTGGAATCGGAGTGGGAGCCTGTCACTAGTGGAGTTCCACAGGTTTCAGTCCTTGGACCGGTCCTGTTTCTCATTTACATTAACGATATTGATGTAGGGGTAAACAACACCATTTCCAAATTTGCCGACGATACAAAAATAGGAAATACAGTCCTGAACGAAGATGATAGAAATGCGTTTCAATCTGATTTAAACAAAATATCAGAGTGGTCGAAAAAATGGCAGATGCCCTTCAATGTCGATAAATGTCAGGTGCTGCAGGTTGGTAGCAGAAATATGAAATACAAATACGAAATGAATGGCAAACAAATAAAAACCGCAACGGTAGTAAAAGACCTAGGGGTACTAATATCTGAAAACCTAAAAACTTCCGACCAATGTATAGCAGCTGCAAATAAGGCAAACATAGCATTGGGCTTCATTAACCCTCTCCGACATATGACGCGATTTTGAGCCTATTGTGGATGTTTTAAAGCCTTTGTTACCATCAGGGGTATTTAAAAACCTTTAGTTTAGTTACTTCAACCTCTGCAGTTGTCTTTGAGTTAGCTGTGGGCAGAAAACTAATTTTGGAGAGGTAATTATAAGAGTGAGAGAACTCTATTTCTTATTGCTAATCTGGCAACCTCTGCGTCATAAAAACGTGAAAGGGTTAAACGAAAATTTACATATAAACATGAAAACGTAATAGTGCCACTGTTCAAAAGTATGGTGAGGCCCCACCTTGAATATGGTGTGCAGTTCTGATCACCTTATCTTATCAAGGACATTGTAAGACTCGAGTCAGTACAGCGTAGAGCAACGAAGATGATACCCTCATTAAGAAATAAACCATATGAAGAAAGACTTAAACGATTGAACCTGTTCTCATTAAAAAAGAGGAGGTTGAGGGGTCAGCTTATTGAGTGCTTTAAGATACTAAAAGGTTTCGACAAAGTCGATGTAAATGCACTATTCACATTAAACAATACTAATCAAACTCGCGGAAATGGAATGAAATTAAAAACCCAAAAGGCAAACCTAGATGTCACAAAGAGTTTCTTCACCTACAGTGTGGCGACAGAGTGGAATAAACTACCAGCGAGAGTGGTGGAGAGCGACACAATAAACGCTTTCAAGGGAAGGCTTGACCTCTATCTGCAGAGGGCTGGGGTGATATGAAAAAAAAATAAAATAAAAAACAAATGTATGTATATGTATGTGTGTGCACTGTACAGTATGTATATATATACTGTATATATATGTATGTATGTGTGTGTGTGTATATGTATGTACCGGTGGATAAATGGGTATATATATATATATATAGATATCTATATATATATATTATATATATATATATATATGCATATATACATATATAGTTTGTAAGGCCAGACTGCCTAGTAAGGACCTTGAGGTCTGTGTGGTCTGTGTATCTATGTAGCTCTATGTAGCTCTCTCTCTCTCTCTCTCTCTCTCTCTCTCTCTCTCTCTCAGGGGGTGAAGGGGTAAAAGGGATAATTTTAGCAGGCAAACCCCCCCCCCCCCCTAACTCACTATCGGCCAAGCAAACCCTAATTCAGGCTATTCACTATTGGGAATGCCTCTGGAAGTGACTGACTTGAAAAAGGATATGTGTGTTCTGATTAGCAGTGACCTAAAGTTTTCCAATCAGTGCATTGAAGTAAAGAAGAAAACTCAGAAATTATTGGGCTATATTAAGAGACAATTTTAGTATAGAAATAAGGAAATAGTCCTCATACTTAAAACGCTCTGATTCGGCCTCTCCTGGAGTAGGCCTATGCTGTTCAATTCTGGTCTCCAGCAGATAGATATAGAGGAGCGACTGGAAAGAGTACAAGCTAGGGCTACAAAGCTTATTCCACCGCTTAAGAGAATGAGCTACGAGGACCGGTTGAGAGCTCTTGATCTTTTCCCGTTGGAGACACGCAGACTACGAGGTCAGCTCATTGAAGTTTTAAAAATACTTGATGGGTTTGACAATGTGGATTATAGCAACATGTTTAGCCTCAATATAAATACAACACACTACCATGGCTGGAAATTATAATTGAAAAGGTTCAGCACTAGTATTTGTGGAAACTTTTTCACATATAAGATCTGTTCTACCCGGAACAAATTTCCCTCCCAAGTTGTAAATAGTTTTTCAGTAGAGCAGTTCAAGAAGAGAGTAGATAGTATTTTGCACACTATGTAGTGAACTAAACAGTCTCTCTCCTTCCACTTCGAATATCTCCTCGGAATGAACCGCAAGGTCTCCGAGATACTAACTATTCCTTGTAACTCTCTCTCGACCCATTTTTATCTCGGGGGGTGAGGGGGTAAAGGGATAATTTTAGCAGGCGTCTCTCTCTCTCTCTCTCTCTCTCTCTCTCTCTCTCTCTCTCTCTCTCTCTCTCTCTCTCTCTCTCTCTCTCTCTCTCTCTCTCTCTCTCTCTCTCTCTCTCTCCTCTCTCTCTATCTCTCTCTCTCTCCCTCTATCTCTCCTCTCCTCTCTCTCTCTCTCTCTCTCTCTCTCTCTCTCTCTCTCTCTCTCTCTCTCTCTCTCTCTCGACCCATTTTAAATATGAGGGGGGCGCGGGGGTAAAGGGATAATTTTAGCAAGCAACTCCACTTCCTTCCCGGCAACACGAGGGCGACCCCAAATTATGGCTTCCTCTGTTTTTATGCTGGATTTCTTGCACGCTATTTCTCGTCTAGGAAATTTATAGGGACTGGATAATTTTCACCTTGAATTAGTGGAGGCATGGGCCGCAACCTTTGATTAACCCTTTCAAGATCCAATGACGCGTTGCTTTTTTACTTTCTGGCTAATATTTGACGATTTTATTGAGGATGTGCGGTAAGGGATGTATGGAAGTCAGATGGGATTAGTTGAGGCGCCTTTTTAAATTATTTGTTTACCCTTATAATTCACACAGGTCCTTCCTAAACTGTATAACATCGTATAATGATAGCCAGAATAAACTGTCAAAATACGTCATATTCCTCAAAGGGTTAGAACTAAGCTGTAAACTTTAATAATCTTCATTATATCATGACACTACGTTGTAAATTTATCGAATGCAACTGAAACTTACTTGGCTAAAAATTCTTAAAATGAAGGAATATCAATAAATTAGTACAAATACGATATACATCCAACACTGCTGTAGTTCCAACCCAGAAACCCTTACAGAACGATCGAAGAGAGAGAGAGAGAGAGAGAGAGAGAGAGAGAGAGAGAGAGAGATGAGGAGAGACGAGTAGAGAGAGAGCAGAGAGAGAGAGAGAGAAGGAGAGATCGTAAGAGAGAGGAGAGAGAGGAGGAGAGAGAGAGAAGAGATGAGGCGAGAGATGAGAGAGAGAGAGGAAGGAGAGAGATGAGAGAGAGGGAGAGAGAGAGAGAGAGAGAGAGAGAAGAGAGAGAGAGAGAGAGAGAGAGAGAGAGAGAGAAAGAGAAAACCCTTACAGAACGATCGAAGAGTGTGTGTGTGTGTGTGTGTGTGTGTGTGTGTGTGTGTGTGTCGTGTGGTGTCGGGTTTGGTGTGTGGTGTTGTGTGTAGTGTGTGTTGTTGTGTGTGCTGCAGCGCGCGAGCCGGAGCTGCACAGTTGTCAAACTGCACCCCCTAGAATTAAGAGGAATAAAAAGCCTACCCAGAACCACCCCTGTAATAATGAACGTTGTTGGGGTGTATTTTTGTTTGTTGTTTTTTTTGTTTGCCCTGTTTTGCCATCATTATTCCAACCACCTGAATATAGCTCGCTTGACCTCAAAAAGCAGGGTGTCCCCCGTTAGCTGTCTCTGCATTCCTGGTTGTAGGATTCTATTTGCTATTATTCGCTTTTCGTGTACGTTCTCAAAATGGTGTGAGACTTCTTGCACAACTATATTTTGTTAAACTTGCAATCTCTTGAAATTGTATAAAGATAATTTACAGTCTCCCTCTCCCCCCAAA
>CM064555.1:12419253-12867870 GCA_032716605.1 Paralithodes platypus
ACCTATACTACCATTACGCAATAATATACAGTAGACTAAAAGTAATGGACTCAGCTTTCGTTTGACACCCTGTGTACACACACACACATGTGAAAAGAGTTGAAATTAATATAGATATATGAAAAATATAGAGAGACAGTCAAACACCCACCCCAAGGCAAAATAGAGAGGCGGATGGACTTCATCAGACCACAGCCACCCGCCGTAATCGGTTTTCTGTTATAACTGTGGCAAACCGGCTATCTCTATAATACCTGGTGTAGAGTGTACCGGTATAGTATTAATGAAATAGTCAAAATCAGGGGGTTGATAAATTCGGGAAGTCAATTTTGTAGTCTCAAGTAGAGTAGACAAAACCAGTTAGCTTAAATTGGGGAAGTCACATTTTTTTGTCGGCTATCTAAGAAAAAATCCATTAACTACGTCAAAAAGTACTGAAACATATTTAGCATGAGATAAAGTGAGGTTACACACACACACACACACACAATATACGGTACATGAATACAAAAAACATTATGTTTATTATAAGCCTTGTTCAGTTTCCCTAAGATGTATATTTTGGCATAAATCAAAAGAAGGTACAATACTGTACCGTAATAGTTAAATACGTGACAGTGAGTCTGTTAACTTACCGGTACACAATTGTGTTAGCCATTATCACTCCATTTGTTTCCTACTCATCTAGGCGTTAAAAGGCCTACGGTATATTATTCACAATCTCTCTCTCTCTCTCTCTCTCTCTCTGACACACACACACTGACACACACACAGATAGATAGATAGATAGATAGTTTATTGACCACAGCTTACATTTTTACATTAGTATCTAATACAAACACTTTTTAAAGTTCGAATATAGAATATAGAACTTTTGAATTTTAAACTACAACTGTAGTCCAACATAAGATTAATATCGTTATTTATTTATAACATATCAAATCATTAAAGGTAAACACTTTCATATTATTACATACACATTACCAAATATTAAAGATAAACAGACAAAATATCGTGAACCACTTTACATATACGGTAACATCAGGCATAAACTGGTTTGAGAATAGATTTTCCATGGTTTCGAAGTTGTGAGTGTGTCTTACATGTTGTGTGAGTGAACAATTCTGAACTACGTGTCGTTCCGTTTGTATTTCACCACAATCGAGCGAGTCCTCAGAAAACAAATAGTAAACTATCTAGAAAATGAGAACAAACTAAATCCAGGTCAACACGGGTTTAGGAAGGGGAGATCATGCTTGTCACAATTACTTGAGCACTACGGCAATATCCTCGAAGACACCAAAAATGGAGGTAATGTAGATGTGGTCTATCTTGATTTTGCCAAAGCATTTGATAAAGTAGATCACGGCATACTCCTCCATAAAGTGAAAGCCCATGGAATTGGTGGTAAAATTGGGACATGGCTGCACAACTTCCTAGTGGGACGTACACAGATTGTCACTGTGAACACAGCACGCTCCAATGTAACCAAGGTGCTTAGTGGAGTCCCTCAAGGCTCAGTGTTGGGTCCACTTCTGTTTCTAATTATGATTGGAGACATAGATGAGAAAGTTGATAGTTCAAGAATTTCATCTTTCACTGACGACACGAGGATTAGCCGTAAAATAACCCACAAAGTCGACGCTGACCTTCTACAAAAAGATCTGGATACCGTATGCAACTGGGCCCAATCAAATAACATGAAATTCAATAGTGATAAATTTGAAGTAATACGGTATGGAAAAAAGAGAAACTTCGAAGGCAGTGAATATCAAGTGGGAAACCAAAATATTTCCGAAAAAGGCTCGGAACCACCTCGGACCACCTGGGAGTGGTCATGAGCAATGACTGTACTTTCTCGGAACACATTGAAAACATCACAAAATCTGCTAAGCAAATGTCTGGCTGGATCCTAAGAACTTTTAAATCAAGAGATCCTGACCATCTAATCCCATTATGGAAGTCCCTAGTGCTGTCCAAACTGGAATATTTGTGCCAGCTGTGGTCCCCTGACAGAACGGGAGACATTCAGAAACTGGAACAAATCCAAAGGACCTTAACCAGAAAACTGAAAAATCTCCAACAAGACTCATATTGGGAGAGGTTAAGAAAATTGAAATTGTACTCTCTACAGAGGAGGAGGGAACGGTACTGTATTATATACACATGGAAAATACTTGAAGGTATAGTACCAAACCCTCTCCCTAAAGAGAAAGGAGGCATCAAGAGCCAACGTCTGCCACGACTGGGGAGGACTTGCTATAGACGAGTCCTTGACTCATCCTCCCAGCGTCACAGAATCCTCCTCTCAACGAGCTTCCTGAATGTCGGTCCAAGACTATTCAATAGTCTCCCAAAGGACATTCGGGACCTGACTGACTGCACCACAGAGGCCTTTAAGAGGAGGCTGGACAAGTTCCTGGAGCGACTGACAGACGAGCCTCCCATTCCACACGGTCCTGCCTCGAGAGGAGCAGGATCAAACTCGATCCCCGATCAACTCCTGTATGCCCGGATCGAGGAGAGGTGTGGAGGCGGTGGACTTCGAAGTTGACCGAGGTGATAACGCCGAAACTACGACAAGTAAGACAAGTAAGTAAAACACATAGTCTTTCTTCGAGAGGAAAACGCCCGCGACCCCGTCTGTTCCATCTCCCTGTCTCACACGCTAAGAAATGACCACTCACACGAAACCTAGTGAAAGATATTCGGTGAATTTCGTTTATGGTATGTTTATTCTTGTAAACAAACGGTACTGTAAATTCTGGGTTTATTTCTTTATATGTCTTTCGTCTTGATGAATCGCTATTTGTAATGTTAATTGCAATCCTCTGCATAGACACACTTAAATCTACAACATCCTTCGATATAAAATCCTTTATCAGCCTGCTTACAATAGTATTTGTGTTGGTCACCGTTTTAATAACAAATTATAATGGAACACACACACACACACACACACACACACACACACACACACACACACACACACACACACACACACACACACACACACACACACACACACACACACACACACACACACACAACACACACACACACACACACACACACACAACACACACACACCCACACACACACACACACACACCACACACACACATACACATACACACACACACACACACCACACACACACACACACACCACACACACACACACACACACACACACACACAGAGACAGACAGACAGACACACACATCCATCACCTTATGATCGGCACCTGTCACAAATCCTACCTCAACCCGACATAAATTTCCAAAGTAGTATTGTGCAACACGAAGAAATAACATAGGAACAGAAAGAGTAGAAGCAATATAGAAATAATGAAAGCAGCAAACCAGAATTAGAAAACGAGATGAAAAATAAATTCGTAAGAGAGGAAGAAAGATGATGGTGATGAAGATAATTAAGAAGACGAAGAAAGAGACAAAGCCATAATAAAAGGCAAGAAAGAAACAAGATAAAATCAAAGTTTGTGTCTGCCAACCAAGGCCAGGTGAACGCTTCCCACCCCCTCCTCCTTCACCACCACCACCACCTCCACCCCCTAGTCCTTCACCAGCACCTCCACCCTCACCCCCTCCTCTACCACCACCACCTCCTCCACCACCTTCAACATCCTCCACTGTGTCTTTCAGGAAATATTACAGCGGGTTTGATGAAATGTGAGATTAGATCAAAGCCAAAAAAGGAGGGGGAAATACATACTCAGTCACACACACGCACACATACATATTCACGGATATATACATAACACACATATATATATTGTTACGTATCTTGATCCTCAAGTGGTTAACTTGATGAATCTAGATAGCACAGAGATATATATTAAGGTATCAGTCAGCTGAAGGCAAAACAAAAGTAAAATCTAATAAAATAATTTCCTGTTGTTGCTTCCTTTCCTTTTGGATCTTAGGACTTGGTATCCTTTATTGACTGATACTCTTACTTATGAAAAATACTGAAACTAATTAAAGTCATGTAGTATTTATAAAGAATTATTATTTAACCGAAGCTTAGTAGGCTATGGTTATGAACCGAATAAGTTATAGCTAAAGAAGGACTATTAATTTTATAAAAAGTCTTGAAAGATAAATATTAAAGTAAGAATATTTCTGTCTCTTACCCTTTTTGAAATGAATAGATAGTTTTCTTCTATGTCCTTTTATTTATATTTAATGTATTATTCTTGGTTCTTGTCTTACGTTAATAGTATTATATTATTAATATCATCAGGACGTAATATCAAAGTCACATAAAAGTTAGATATATATTTAATAATTAGTTAAATTTATTTCTTAACCACGTAACATTGAGGTTTGATTATGAGTAAATAAAGTTACAGGGATCGTTTCAATAGATTCGATTCAGGTCTCACCCTCAAATAATATGAAAAGCAAAATATAATATTTTGAAGCAAAAGAATTTTCTTCAGCTTAGGAAATCACTATAAGTAATATATAACACAGCCTATGTTAGTCTAAGGCGATATTACTAATACGAGACAATAGCATCACCGTACTAAGCACCATTGAAGCAATGTAAGCTTAATTCAAAGAAAATGAAAGAACTCGTAAGTATTAATATAAAACAATAGTATTACTTTCATCATAACCCAATTACTTAAAGAGTTGCTTTAGTCCACAAGTTAGTCAACTAAAATAGTTGAAGTACATAATAAGAGCGTTAACGTTAATTCCCAATCAAATAGTTAAGTACATAAATAGTAGCGTTAACGTTAATTCGCAATCAAATAGTTAAGCACGTAATAGTAGCGTTCACGTTAATTCCCAATTAAATAGTTAAACACATTACACACATTAAACACATCACGTTAATTCCCAATCACATATCTCACTAACCAACATAACATAAGTGTTTACACCGAACACACTTAACACACATTTATATAATCTGACTGACAGTCACAATCCCATTATAATACTTCACCCCGTCTTCCTCCAGCTGCAAGTTCACCTTCCCCAACTCCAAATGAGACTGATTTGAATGCCCACAACTCGGGTCTTATATACCAAACAATGATGGTGTAGGAACGAATCAGGAGGCGGCGGGTGGTGCCGGCGCCAATCATAGCTCCTCGAATCACATAACAGGTGCGAGGTCCATTCACAGCTCCTGGCGTCGATCATACGTCATAGCATCGGTCATCGAGGTGTGAAGGCTAGCATGCTGGTATGGGGCGAGATGGTTTGCCCACTCGCTCGTTCGCTAGTCTGCTTCACCGTTTGGGTAGTGGCTCCTTCAACTCTAATTCTAACTCTTAAATTAACATACAGGGCTCCGTATGTCAGACCTCCCCCCTAGAAAAGAGTTTAAGGAGTATAGTACATAATATTAAACATAATACATAAATAGATTCACCACCAGATTGGCAACAGCAAGATTATAAATGAGGATATAAGAAGGATATCACCCAAAGTAGGCAACGTCTCCAGGTACCACATCAGAACATAGCCGGAACGTAGCTGGAGCGTTATTCGAACTGCAAGGCATCTCACAGCTGAAGGCTTAAAAGCGCACTACAAAAGCATGATATTTACCTCGCTACAAGGGAGAGCTAATTGCCAAAATCCTCTCATTAAATTATACTTACTGCTGCAAGAGGCCAAACTGGTAAACGCAATCTTTGATCCGTGGCAGTGGGTAGGTATCGTTCTTTGTGACAGCATTGACTTGCCTATAGTCCCTACAAACCCCATGGCTCCCGTCTGGCTTCGGCACAAGTATGACCGGACTACTCCACTGGCTGAAGGCCCTTGTGATCAGCTGGTTTGAAAAAATTAAGTCAAGCTCGACCTGCAGTATACTCCTGCGTTGTGGCGAGACACGGTAGGGGGATAGTTTAATGGGAGTTGCCTCCCCTACGTCGATGTCGTGCACGGCCAAAGAAGTGAGCCCTGGAGTATCACGGAACACACTGGGAGACTGAGATAAAACAGAGATTAGTTGGTTCGCTTGATCAGAGGGAAGAGGACATAGTTTAGATGGTAATTCCCTCAAAGCCACTGAATTATACTGAAAGTTGGATAGGCTACATGACAAGTCAAAGTCTGCATGGATACCTTCAGGCTCTGGAACAGTCTGTTGCGGGTCAGTAAGAGAACTGAAGACTTTGTCCGCACCAGGCTGCTCACAGGTCCTGACATTCACTGCCACAGTGGGAGAATCTGGAGGAGAGGAATCAGGGGACCTATGGTAGGGCTTCAACATATTTATATGGAATACTTGCGTGGGCATTCTCCTGTCTGGGGTAGTTACTAGATAATCGGTAATGCTCACCCTCCGAATGATCTTATATGGGCCCCTGAACTTGGCAGATAAAGGTTGGCCAAAAAACTAGCTCATTAGGGGAAAAACCCAGGGATTCAGTTGGAACCTCACGAGTAGCAAATAAAAGAAAAGGTACCCCCTTATCCCACTCAACTCCGGTCTCTGTACAATACTTACGTAACATTCCCTTTAATGTCTGATGATATCGTTCGAGAACCCCTTGACTCTCTGGGTGGTAGGTGCTAGACTTTACATGCTCGTAACCCAACTCCTTCAGGGACTGCTGGAAAATGTTAGAGGTAAAATTAGTTCCTTGATCACTTTGCACCTCATGGGGGAAACCCATTCTGGTGAACAATTTGAGCAGTTCCTTGATAACAGTTGGAGCAGAGGTAGTCCTTAAGGGTATAGCCTCTGGGTAGCGAGTTGCCATGTCCATGATAGTTAATAAATAAATGTTACCTTGGGAAGTCTTAGGCAATGGGCCTACAATGTCCACTACCACCCGAGTAAAAGGATTCTCGAAAACGGGCAAGGGCACCAGAGGATGTACAGGCACCTTCTGATTGGGTTTTCCTGTCATCTGGCAAGTGTGACACACTCTACAACACTCCACTACATCTGCACGCATTCCTGGCCAGTAAAAGTGGGATCTGATTCTGTCTAGAGTTTTTCTCACACCTAGGTGTCCTGCCAATGGTATACAATGTGCCATTTCCATGATATCTCTACGACAAGGTTTGGGGACTACTACTTGATGGACGTCCCAAGCCCCGTCATCGATTGGTCTGTGTGGCGGTCTCCATCTTCGCCACAATACTCCTCCTTTGAGGTAGAAACATTCACCACCCTCCTTCTCACATTCCTCTTCACTCACGGACCTGGCAGCTAACTCCTTGCATTCACAATCATCTCTCTGTAGCTCTACCAGGCCGCTAGAACAATTTGGAGGGGTTTCATGGTCATCATTAGGGTCAAGATGAGCCATAAAGGTGTCAGATAAATCCACCTCAGTCACATCATCAGGCACAGTTGGAGCATCATTCACACTCTCATCATCCCTTTCATCAACTCTTACATTCGGTACATTTCTGTCTGAGGGAACTGCTACTTGAGACATTGAACGTTTGTCAGCACACACAGGGAAAACAGTTGGCAACTCCTTGTCGAGCTCACCGGTTAGTGGCTCGTTAACAGGGGAAAGTGACAAAATGGGGTCTGGTCGGACCTTCTCACCTGCTACATCATTCCCCAAAAGGAGTGTTACCCCAGGCACAGGGATATCTTGGGACCTACACAAAGCTATGGTGGCCTCACCCTGTAGTAACTCACATTCAATTTCGCCTTTTACCAAGTATGCATAAAACTGGCCTCCAGCACCTCTCATTACAACTGGTTCGCCAGGTGGGCACTCAGTGTAAGGATTCACCATGAGGGTGCTAGTAGAACCTGTGTCTCTCAGAATTTTTACCTCATGCATGCAACCATTTAATCTCACGTTGCCAGATGAAATAAAGGGACGGTAACTGTCCTGCACTGATGGTGAAATTATTATTGGTTTAACCCTTGTGGGTTGCACCACACATGCTACTACACCCCTGTCTAGATGATTTACGTTAGCTGCTAGGTACTCCTTCTGTCGAGAGTCCTGCATTAAAGGAACTTTTGGTGCTAGGTACTCCTGTCGGGAGTCCTGCATTAAAGGAACATTTGGTGCTAGGTACTCCTTCTGTCGGGAGCCCTGCATTAAAGGCACACATGGAATTTGAGATACGGCGGCAACTGTCTGCCCCGATCTCTCAGTTTTTTCCTTGGCCCAGCACTGATAAGCTAGGTGGCCTCTCATGCCACAAAAAGTACATACTTTAGGGGATACGGGAACGTTCCCTCTTTGAGCATTACTATTTATTTGGGGCCCACCTCTGTTACCATTGCCCTGAGTCGCATTTTTAGTTGGGGGAACATTTCTATTTTGGCTAGCTGGGGAAGACGTTATAGGCTTGTGACTGGGTCGGTCAGATTTGTGATTGGGATACTTAAAATTAGAGCTAGAATTATCGTAGGGCTTCTTTCCACGAAATTTGTTGTTGAGCACGTATGTGTCAGCCATGTCAGCGGCGTCAGCAAGACAATCTACCTTTTTCCCCTTTAAATGATAGGATACAGAAGAATCAATTTTCCATAGGAAATTTTCTAACAGGACCAACTCCTTCAGATCGTTGTAGCTAGTGACTTTCTTACTCTTGACCCAATGATTGAAAGTTTTAGTCATGGTCCTGGCAAATACCTTATGAGTTTCTTCTACTTTCTTCTGGTTTTTACGGAAAGATTGCCTGTAAGCCTCAGGCTGCAATTGATAGGTTTTTAGGATAGCTTCTTTGAGATTGTCATAATCCTGCCTAACTTCTGCTACTTCTGACAAATACGTGGCTCGAGCCTGCCCTGTCAAAACAGTTTGTAACATAAAAGGCCATTGATCTCTTGTCCACTTCATACCTCCAGCAACTTCCTCAAACAAAACAAAGAAATCCTGCACATTATCCTCAGTGAAAGGTGGAATGACACTAGTCATAGTCAATCCCAGAGGGGGAGCAATTACGGGAGCATTTATATTGACATTTAGTTGAGCCGTACGATATTGATATTCACATTGTTCGGTCGTTGCACTGGCATTTATTCTGGCTAGTTCTATATTTAGTCTGGCTTGTTCGGTCTTTGCTCTGCTTTGTTCTAGTTCGAATAATTGATCAATGGTAAAACCAGGTGGCAATTGTATATCAAGTTGGCTAGGTTTACTAGGGATCCGACCAACTGCTCCGTCACCCTCCCCGCCTTCTACAGGGAACAGGTGGGTTTTTATGGTCTGAGCCACCTCTACTTTAGACATGTTTGTGACAGTTAATTGGAGATATGAGGCAAGCACTTTCAGTTCCGATTTTGACAGACAGTCAATATCAGGGGATGTGGGTTCTGATTCTATGAAAACTCTAGCATCTTCTTCATTAATTAGTTGAGGCATGATTAATATTTGATTTTTAAGTAGTGAAACTTTAATGAAACTGAGTGAAACTGTATGAAACGAATCCTGGCAAGGTCGCCACTCTTCTGTTACGTATCTTGATCCTCAAGTGGTTAACTTGATGAATCTAGATAGCACAGAGATATATATTAAGGTATCAGTCAGCTGAAGGCAAAACAAAAGTAAAATCTAATAAAATAATTTCCTGTTGTTGCTTCCTTTCCTTTTGGATCTTAGGACTTGGTATCCTTTATTGACTGATACTCTTACTTATGAAAAATACTGAAACTAATTAAAGTCATGTAGTATTTATAAAGAATTATTATTTAACCGAAGCTTAGTAGGCTATGGTTATGAACCGAATAAGTTATAGCTAAAGAAGGACTATTAATTTTATAAAAAGTCTTGAAAGATAAATATTAAAGTAAGAATATTTCTGTCTCTTACCCTTTTTGAAATGAATAGATAGTTTTCTTCTATGTCCTTTTATTTATATTTAATGTAATTATTCTTGGTTCTTGTCTTACGTTAATAGTATTATATTATTATTATCATCAGGAGTAATATCAAAGTCACATAAAAAGTTAGATATATTTAATAATTAGTTAAATTTATTTCTTAACCACGTAACATTGAGGTTTGATTATGAGTAAATAAAGTTACAGGATCGTTTCATAGATTCGATTCAGGTCTCACTCAAATAATATGAAAAGCAAAAATAATATTTTGAAGCAAAAGAATTTTCTTCAGCTTAGGAAATCACTATAAGTAATATTAACACAGCCATGTTAGTCTAAGGCGATATTACTAATACGAGACAATAGCATCACCGTACTAAGCACCATTAAGCAATGTAAGCTTAATTCAAAGAAAATGAAAGAACTCGTAAGTATTAATATAAAACAATAGTATTACTTTCATCATAACCCAATTACTTAAAGAGTTGCTTTAGTCCACAAGTTAGTCAACTAAAATAGTTAAGTACATAATAAGAGCGTTAACGTTAATTCCCAATCAAATAGTTAAGTACATAAATAGTAGCGTTAACGTTAATTCGCAATCAAATAGTTAAGCACGTAATAGTAGCGTTCACGTTAATTCCCAATTAAATAGTTAAACACATTACACACATTAAACACATCACGTTAATTCCCAATCACATATCTCACTAACCAACATAACATAAGTGTTTACACCGAACACACTTAACACACATTTATATAATCTGACTGACAGTCACAATCCCATTATAATACTTCACCCCGTCTTCCTCCAGCTGCAAGTTCACCTTCCCCAACTCCAAATGAGACTGATTTGAATGCCCACAACTCGGGTCTTATATACCAAACAATGATGGTGTAGGAACGAATCAGGAGGCGGCGGGTGGTGCCGGCGCCAATCATAGCTCCTCGAATCACATAACAGGTGCGAGGTCCATTCACAGCTCCTGGCGTCGATCATACGTCATAGCATCGGTCATCGAGGTGTGAAGGCTAGCATGCTGGTATGGGGCGAGATGGTTTGCCCACTCGCTCGTTCGCTAGTCTGCTTCACCGTTTTGGGTAGTGGGCTCCTTCAACTCTAATTCTAACTCTTAAATTAACATACAGGGCTCCGTATGTCAGAATATATATATATATATATATATATATATATATATATATATATATATATATATACCCTCTTACCACGCACACACGCACACGCACTTACACACACTCAAATTAGCTATATAAACACGCAAACACACACACATCTATAGTTAGTAGGTGTACTGTATGTGTACTGTACCGGGTAGTATTGATAGTTCTTAGCCTAGGAACTACATGATACATAGTATCAAATAAGACAAGTATTCACAAATTAATGTCTGGGACTTCCTCTATTGCAAAGAAGGAAAACTTTATACAAGAAAACATCTCGCGTATGTATGTTTGTGTTTGAATGCGAGAGAGAGAGAGAGAGATAGGGGGGGGGGGGGTGTAGGACTGCAGGCAATAACGAAGTCGTCTTATTCTGTGATAGTAACCTGGGTGGGGGTTCAGCCACAACATCCTGCTCTACGGTATATCACGGTTCTAGGCAACACACCCTATTCCAAGAAAACATTAGGCCTATTCAAAAATTGGTGTGATTATGCATTGAATGAATACAACTAGAACAATGGCGGGTGCCCAACCCCGAAAGGGGTTGAAATAGGGGAGCTATCCCCTCGCCTAAGGCGGCTTTCTAGGGCCTTTCCTAGCTGATGCTGAGAGGATTGGGTTCTAGTCATGTGGTGATGGGCTGGTCTATCAGAGTGAGTACTGAGCGATCTCTGCCATACCCATAGCTTACTCTGACTGTTCCTTTTACTTATATATTTTCTAGATCTCAAGTGACGGCGTCTCTTCCATGGATTGACCTCCCAATCTACCATGATTGGAAGCCAAAGCGTCACATTTTTCCTTTGCCCCTCAACTTTCTCTTCATAATTGCTGAGGGGCACAGGGCCCTGGGTGGGGCTTTGGTTTCCCGAGCGTTTCCGCACCCTCCTTAGCTCCCCGCCATGGAGTGGCTTCGGTCACCCAGGCTTTATTGTGGTCGGCAGGGAGGGTTCTTTGGGGGCGCTCGATTATGGCCTTGGCCTTATTCGGGGCCTTGGGGCTGTTCGGCCAGGCAGCTTGAGGAACAACAACAACAACAACAACTAGAACAATGAACTAGGCATTAATTTTCCATGGCTAAGCTTTTACCAAAGTATCTACCTTACCCTTATTCAGCCGCCTGTTTTGTCGTTTCTGGAACTTTTGTGTGTTATTCCTCCTAAACGGCTGCCTCCACGGCATTGAATACAAAGACCAAAGTTGTTCTCAGAGCCAAAATTAATAAAGTGAACCTGTCGGATTTGCGCTACCGACTGTGGTGGCTCTTGCACTGTGAAATTGTATAAAACGGGATGTAGCGGATTCATCAGTTATTAATTTGTGTTGTACACTACAACAATCTGCCATTACCGGTACGTCTTAAAAGGAATACAGTTGGAGATAAAACAAATAATGGAGGAAATGACTCGTGCAAACCCGCCTTTAAGGGGAGGTTTATTTTTATTTGTTCACTTATAATTGTCTTTAGTTTCCTCTCAAGACCTCCATCAAGCTTAAAAAATACCCCCAAGACCCCCCATGAAGATATATTTTTACATTTTTCGGTAGAACGGCCGGTTCCTCCTAAATTACTGTTTCGCTATCGCTCACCTTCAACAAATCGACACCTAATAGCGCTGAAGGTCTGATTATTGACAAAGAAATGGGGCGAAAATCTTAAAATTACCAAACTAATGGGGCAAACGTCTTAAAATCTTAAAACTAAAGGGGCTAAACATGAGGGAGACGGGGTCCAGGAAAAACAAATCCGCTTTAAATGCAGCTAGCGGACCCAGTGACTTCAGGCAAGGCAGGTAGGCATAGTCTTCTGTAAGGAGAATAATAGGTACCGGTACCGGGTAGTCATCACTGCTCTCCTACCAGCGGGATTTATGAAGTTCAGAAGTTCAGAAGACTGCACCAAAACTTTTCATTGCATCATACTATAGTCCATTTATTATAGATAGGCCAAAAATCTTGACCACTACCCTCTATAACTTATAAACAACTGGAGTAACCAAGCTAATATTTCTACCACTTAGTAAGGGTCATCCAGGGAATAGGTATGGAAATCTACAACCTATTTGATCTAGCCCTTTTTGAGTTGCAGAGGACAGGGGTCAGGATTTCTGGCCTACCTATAATAAACAGGGTATACCTCAGAACCCGTGCAGTGGATCGCCTAATCTAAATAGTGGGTTTCGCATTCCATTGGTAGAAGATAACGGATTATCCCGACACGATACTAAATTTTGTACCGGTATTGCTTTATTTTATTTTTAAATGGAAATACCACCATTAAAATTGCATGGACTGCCTTACATTGACAACCTTGCCTAGTCTAGCCAAGATGCTAAAGCCTTTCTTGTATAGCCTAGGTCAACATATAAACAGTAATTCATCACACATTAGCCACAGGATACGCAGTACCGGTATATATCATTCCATGATACTGTAAGTTGCGCAATATATAATATAACACGCATTTATGAATGTATGTATATACCGTACCACTAGCTAAATATATAAAAAAACATAACTATTACGATATGTCAGGCGTACCAAACGAACCTACACTACGGATATATATAAACTTGATATATAAATAAAACCAAACTAACAGGTTCAAGAACATAAATAACCAGAAAACAGCCAAAGAAGGAAGGGATAACAATGGTGGACCTTCTCCCTATAGACAACCCTTCTAGCCAGAGAGAAAGCATGCATGTAAGAAAAGGTGGAAACAACAAACTGCGGTACCGGTAAGTGTGCAATAAAGCAAGTAACATGGCAAGCAATTAACAAAACAAGCAAATAAGAAAGCAAGCCAGAAAATATTCAAGACAAGTAAGCAAACACACACGAAAACAAGCAAGTTAGCAAATAAAGAGACAAGTAAGCAAGAAATCAACTTAACAAACAAGCAATGGAACACGCAAGCAACGAAGCAGGCTGATTGATCATTTGGTGAGGGGGGAACAAGCAAGCAGGGGAACACGCAAGCAAGGAAACAAGCTGATCATTAAGGAAGAGGGGGATAGAAGCAAGAAATAAACTATACAAGCAAGCAAACAAGCAAACAGAGGAACACGCAAGCAAGGAAGCAAGCTGATCATTAGAGGATGGGGGTAGCAATTATCGAGACTCCCCGTAATCTTGTCCACCTGGGCGAGACCACCACCACCACCACCCAGAGGCAGTGACATTACCGTACTTGCCACCACCGCAAGAACATATCGCACCAAAGCCACTCCAACAGCTTTTTATCTCTCCAACACCCCTTATCCCCTTCCAACACTTCGAAAAGTAGATATGAGGTGCCGCTGTTAAGGCTTATCCCTCAATGCCTTCATCTGACTATACAGATTAATAACACACATCAAAGCCACTCCAATAGCTTCCTCTCTCTCTCCAGCACCCATTCTCCCCTCTCAACGCTCTTCGAAAAGTAGATATGGGTGCCGTTGTGCAGGCTTATCCCTCAATGCCTTCACCTGACTATACATACTAATAACACACATAACAAAGCCACTCCTACAGCTTCACATCTCTCCAACACCCCTTCTCCCGTCCCAACACTCTTCGAAAAGTATATACGAGGTGCCGTTGTGAAGGCTTATCCCTCAATACCTTCACCTGACCTGACCACCCACGAGGTTCTCCAGGATGACAAACGAGGGAATTTTCCTACCCAGTCCCAAAATTAAGTCCCTCGTTTCTAATCATTAGGTAGACTAGGATCTCTAAGGTAGACGACAGACTTTTCATATCCAGCCCCAAAATTAAGTCCCTTGTGTTTTATTCATTAGACAAACTACAAAGGAGTACAAAGGAAATCAAGCAACAACAGGTCTAGTGACCCTTCTAGGCTGCTTGTCCTCCAAAACACTGAGGATCAAGTGTCCAAACAGTGGTTTAGAGTGGGTAAGGGAACATTGGAAAGGGAATTACTGCCCTGGAACTAATGTCCGTGGCAGGATTAGGAAGTTAGTAGGGGACAGATGGGTTAGTAACTGAGGGGGGGATAAAATAAAGTTATTAATTTACAAACGCAGTCAGTCGCGGGTTTGATGCGAGATATTTGTCTAGCGGAGTTTAAATGAATCAACGGTGATGCAGTCTATAACGTCTCGGGGAAGCCCATTCCACAAGTTGACAACTCGATTGAAGAAGAAATTCTTAGATTCGTGTGAGTTAAAAGATTTACCAATAATTTTGCAACCATTTCCCCGCGTGTAATTAGATTGGTCGATAGTGAAGTACTTACTACAGTTCATATTGTCGATGCCTTTGATGATTTTGAACACTTGAATTAAGTCACCTCTTAATCTGCGCTGGGTTAAAGGAAATAGATTTAATTCTCTAAGACGCTCTTTGTATGGTTTGTTCTTTAGGCTAGGTATCATTTTGGTAACTCTACGTTGAACTCGTTCTAGCTTGTTTATATCTTTTTGGTAATAAGTGCACCAGGATTGAACGCAGTATTCCAGAAGAGGGCAGACTAAGAAATTGTAAAGGGTTAGGATAACTTCTTTGGATTTATGCTCAAA
Source organism: Paralithodes platypus (assembly GCA_032716605.1). NCBI lineage: Eukaryota > Metazoa > Arthropoda > Malacostraca > Decapoda > Lithodidae > Paralithodes > Paralithodes platypus. The sequence goes on from CM064555.1 coordinate 12,434,768, forward strand.
TGACCTGCCTATAAAGCCAATTATTTTGTTTGCCTTCTTAACAACTTCTGAACATTGTTGACTCGGTTTTAGGTTACTCGATATTGTTACTCCCAGATCGGTTTCTCTGTTTACATTCTTAAGCCGAGTGCCATTCATCGAATAGTTTGCTTTCTCATTTAGGTATCCGATATGTAGTACTTTACATTTATCCGCATTGAAACTCATTTGCCAAATTTGGGCCCAACATGACAATTTATCTAGATTGTGTTGCATATCGTCAACTTGTTCTTTTGAGAGTACGCTATTTGCAATTTTTGTATCGTCAGCAAATTTTGAGATTGTACAGGTGAGACCCTCATCTATGTCGTTGATGTAAATTAGAAAGAGAATTGGTCCCAGTACGGATCCCTGGGGTACCCCGCTACTTACATTGGTCCATTTAGATGCCTTACCGTTTATGACTACTCTTTGCTTTCTGTCGCTGAGCCAATTTTCTATCCATTTCAACACACCGTCTTGTATTCCATGCGCTTTTAGTTTTAGCAGTAAACATTTGTGGAGAACTTTGTCAAAGGCCTTTTGAAAATCAAGGTATATAATATCTACAGCTTTACTCTCATCGTAGAGGTTGAGGATATCGTGGAAGAAGTCTAAGAGGTTTGTTAAACAGGAACGTTTTTTACGAAAGCCGTGTTGAGTATCTTTAAGTATGTTATTTTCCTCTAAGTGATTTACGAGTCTGTCTCTTATGAACGTTTCTAGCATTTTACATACAACTGAGGTTAAGCTAATTGGACGATAGTTACTGGGTAGGGATTTGCTGCCTTTTTTAATATCGGTGTTACGTTGGCTAGCTTCCACTGATCAGGCATAGTTCCAGACTGCAAGGATTTATTGAATAGTAATGTCAGTGGTTTGGAGAGCTCATCCTTAGCTTCCTTTAGAACTCTAGGCGAGATTGTATCAGGTCCAGGCATTTTATTTACCTTGAGTTTATCTAAACAATTCAATACTTCTCTCTCTGTAATGGTGATATTGCTTAGCACATCTGAATTATCAATCTGAATCGGCGATGGTGTAGGGATATCACTGGTGTCTTCTGTTGTAAAAACTGATGCAAAGAAGGTATTGAGGGCATTACTCATAATTTTGTACTTCGTCTTTGGTGTATTCTCCATTTTCATCGACTAACGGTCCAACAGTTGAAGTCACTACTTTTTTCTTTCTGATATAACTATAGAATTCTTTCAGGTTTGTTTTACTTTGATTCGCAATATGTAACTCTAAGGTCTTTTTACTTTGCTTAATTAACTTTTTGGCTTTGCGTCGTAGCTCTACAAATTTCACCCGATCTTCGTAATTTTGTGAGGATTTTAATCTATCATTAGCAAATTTTTTAGCAAGCAGGCAATTTGAAATATCTTTATTCCACCATTTGGGCTTATTATTATGGCCTGGATGTCGTATTTTCGATGGTATGCAGTCTTGCACTGCTTTTAGGTAAGTGGTTTCGAATAACTTCCAAGATGTATTTATGTCGTTATTGTTAATTAAATAGCTCCAGTCAGCTTCTTTAAACATAGCTCTAAGTTTATGGAAGTTTGCTTTCTTAAAATTAGGGACATTTTCGATGCTACTATTTGGTTCGTTACTAGTAAACTTTAAAGTGAAAGTTATCGTACGATGGTCGCTGTTACTGAATTCATCACCAACATTCAAATTCTCTATTAATTCTTCTTTTGTTGCAAGTACAATGTCAAGAACATTATTACCACGGGTCGGCGTTCGAACAAATTGATAAAGCGAACTCTCTTGCAAGTTCGTATACAAGTCATGTCCGGAGTGTGAAGTAAGAGTATCGCCCCACTTGGTCACAGGTAAATTAAAGTCACCAAAAATTACGGTATCTTGTGAGTTACTTACATCTGCAATTTGTTCGTAAATTTCTCGGTCAGTTTGCACTGATTGAGCTGGAGGTCTGTATATTAACGCAAGTATTATTTTTGTACCTTTATTATTCTTTATTAGCACAAAAGATGTGTCGGCGTTCACAATTTGAGGTTTTGACAAGAGGGTAGGGTTAAGAGTTTCTTTGATATAAAGTAAAACGCCACCTCCATTTCTATTATTCGGCTTTTCTCAAACATTACATAACCGGGAAGTGAATACTCTGCTAAAAAGTCTCTATCTTCGGTATTGAGCCAAGATTCTGTTATGCCAATCACATCATAATTTTCTGTAAACACTAGCTCCTCTAAATCTGAAAATTTATTGTGTATGATACGAGCGTTTGCATAGAAAACCTTTAAATTTGTTATTTTAGATCTCACGATAGATAACTAGACTAGACATATTTAGATAACTAGACATCATACCCAGTCTCAACACGAAGTCCCTTGTTTTAGGAATTAAGCAAACGAGATACTTTTCATATCTAGTCTCAAATTTTTTATTTTATTTTTTTTTGGTCCTTAACACCTTATTGGCGGGCTAGGCGGTCTATTTATATGTACCGCCCAGCGGGGTGTTTTTAGCCAAAATAGGGCTGTTTACGTGATCATTTTCATGCCTAAATAAGACCCAGAGCGTAAAACAAGCATCTATCCCTGAAAGGGCATAAACAGAGCTTTCCAATGACACCACAACGATCCTTGTATGACCGCTAGTTTTCGTGCAACAACCGCGCAACACGAGTGCAAAAACCATGTAATTCGGTACTTTCCCCATACATTTCAGTATGTAGCGAGTGTGAGAGGGTGGAGGAGGGTGGGATTCGTGTCAGTAGGCCCTCCGCGGTGGTCTGGAGCAGTCATACGCTCGCTACTCTCCTGCCACCACTTGTCTCTCTCTCTCTCAGCAACATTACGTGCTGAAATTGCCACACGACCTATGTCGCGCGCCGCCACATAGTCCAAATTGATTTAACTCGACTTATGTTGCGCGCCGCTAATAGAGGGTTAAGCAAACGAGAAACTTTTCATATCCCGTTTCAAAATGTAATCCTTCTTTTTAGTCAAATCATTAATTATACAGTTTGAAGTTATAGCTGACCTCCATAGTTGCCTTCATGCCCCTGGAAGTGCTTTAACCCTTTCAGTGTCGGTGATGTCATGTTTATTATATCTTAGCTACGTTTTAGATGATTTTGTTGTGATTCTCACAAATCTTCCCAAACTGAGTAAACTCGTCTAAGGTAAGCCAGAATACTGAAAGGGTTAAAGTCTACAAATCGTCGTGTGATGTAAGGGGTTAAGAAGCAAGAGAGTGTAATAGGAGGAAGGCAGCTCTCTGTCACACTCAGGCACAGACCAAAAGACGAGACGGTGTGCAATATTTACGATACTGCTATAGTGAAGGTCGCGTGGGTGGTGGAGGGAGAGGAGGAGGGGTGACGAGACGAGGGAGGGTGGCTGATTGCATGTTAACCCTTTTAAGATTAAGACGCATTTCGACTGTTTATTCTGGTTCTCGTTAGACAATTGTATACAGTTTCGGAAGAATCTGTGGGAACTATAGGGTTCAAGACTATCTCAATTAACCCGCTGGCTTCCATATAACCATCCTCATCTGAAAAAAATCGTCTAATAATAGCCAGAAAACAGAAAAGAAATGCGTACTAGGATCTTGAAAAGAGTTTAATCGGCCACACTCCAACACAGACCCAATCAGAAGGACCTACGGTATGCTTTCTTTGCTCACCTTATCCTAACGAAACTTATCTTAAGGGGAGATGGGCCGTTTTTCTGGTCCCCCTCTTTCCTCATGTTTAGTCCCATTGGTTTTCAGATTATTAGACGTTCGACCCATTAGTTTGGCGATTTTAAGCGCTTTCGCTCAATTTTTCTGTCAATATTCAGACTGTTCGTGTCATTTAGGTGTCGATTTTTTCCTGGCGAGCAATATCGAGACTGTAATTTAACAGAAACCGACCTTCGGCCGGAACTAATTTATCTTGAAGGAGGGTTTGGGCAGGTGTTTTTAAAGCTTGATGGAGGTCTAGGGGGGAAACTAATATGATAATGAAAGATACACAAATGAGCATATAAAAATAACTCATCCCACCTTCAGGGGAGATTTTTAGTTTGCTTCCTAGACCTCCGTCAAGGTTATAAAAATAGCCCCCAAGACTCTCCTTCGAGATAAAGGTGTAAATTTTTCGGTAGAAAAATTTCCCGCCCGATGGCCGGTACCTCCTAAGTTACAGGCTCGCTATCGCTCGCCAAGAAAACATTGACACCTAAATGGGACGAATGGTCTTAAAATTGACAAATATGGGTAAATGTTTTAATATCACCAAACTAAAGGGGGGAACGTCTTAAAATCTCAAAAGTAATGGGGTTAAACATGAGGGAGAAAGGGGTCCAGAAAAAACTCTCTTAAGGCAATTTCTTATAATTTTGATTCCTCGAAATCTTTCTTAATCTGAGTAAAATCATCTGAGGCTAGTATTTATATCGTAAACAAAAAGTCGTCTGAATAATAGGGAATATAACACTCTGAGGGTAGTATAATAGCGTAAACAAATCGTCATCTGATTGAAAGGGACTAAAATCATCTTAGGGTAGTATTAATAGCGTTAACAAATGGTCGTCTATTTGAATGGGATGAAAGTCATCTGAGGGTAGTATAAATATCATAAAAAATAATCTGATTGAAAGGGACACCGACTGAACCCCAGATATTAATACCAGTCACGAAGTCAGCTTACTATACAGCATACTGATAACACATAAGAGCCTTGAGTCATACCAACATTGTTTTAGATGGTCTATTAACCCCTTGTGGATTATGTTGCGGTTTTGATAGTTATTCTGGCTATTATTAGACGATTTTATTCAGATTAGGAAGAGTATATATATGGTAGTCAGAAGGTTAATAATTAAGATAGTCTTTACCCTTTTGATGCCCAGAGATCCTTCCTAAGCTGTGTACAATAGTCTACAGATAACCAAAATAAACTGCTAAAACGCTTCATGATCCTCAGGGGGTTAACTTTTGAAAAGTTGACATAATGAATAGAAACACTATATGAGGAGGAGCACTTTATTGACAAAGTTTCGAAGATAGCTTTTCAAGTCACTAACCGGTAGTGAACTGAAGAAGTTATCTGCGAAAGCTTATAATTAATGTGCTCCTCCTCAAATGGTATTTCTATTCAGAGTTTCATATATTTTCTCTCGACAATTCAGATCTGGCAGGTCTGGATTCAACTTTTAGAAGATTTCAACCCCCCTAAAAATGTCTACCATAAGTTTATAGGCTAGTCCATTTATTATAAGTAGACCAGAAATCGTGAAACCTTACCTCTGTAACCAAAAAAGGGCTCGAGCAAATGGGCTGTACATTTCCACACCGATTCCTTGGTCGACTCTTCTCAAATGGTACCGGTACAAATATTAGCTCGATTACTCCAGTCGTTTTTTTAGTTATTGAGGTTAATGGTCGAGATGTTTAGCCTAATTATAATGAATTGACTATAATGTAGTTGTGAATATGGATGCGAGATGGTACCAGCATTTAGTGTGATCTTTCGAAAGTTGCCGGAAAAAGCGCTCGTGTGACTACCGGTACTTTAAGAGGATGGTAGTTCATGAGAGAGACTGAGAGTGAAAACTGAGAATGAGTATCTACTATACCAATACTCTGTTCCCAATAAATACCGTACAGTACCGTAGGCCAGAACTCTTTCACATTACCTGTAGCCTCGAAAACTCGCAAACGACTTGAGTCATCGAGCTAATATTTCTACCATTTGGGAAGTCAGTTAGGGTATGGAAATTTACTTCCCATTAGCTCTAGTCCTTTTTGAGTTACAGAGGTTGGGATTCACGATTTCTGGTCGACCTATTTGGAACAGGGTATAGCTACATTCAAATTATTCTGAATTAATGTGTGTGGAGTGAGAGTGTAGATAGACTGTAGACTGCTGTATGTACCGGTATGTGACTGTTTGTGTGAAGTAGAAGTGTACCGGTATGTGACTGTTTGTGTGAAGTATAAGTGTACCGGTATATGTTGCATGTTTGTATGAATACGTGCTTGCTTATGTATATCGTATGTGTATGTATGTATGGATGTATAAGAGTGTGCGTATGTATGCTAATGTACTGTGTGTGTGTGTGTGTGTGTGTGTGTGTGTGGTAGGGGTCAAGGTAACATACAGACACAACCTCGACAGATGCTTTTCATTGTCTACTCTCAAGGTCGACAATTCTTTTATATCGCGACAATGTTAGAGCTTCGAACCAGGCACATGAAAACAACCAGCGTACCGGTACAGCCATCTGGAAGCACACCAAAACGGCCACACTCCTAAACATTCACAGACCAAAACAGCCACACACCAAAACAGCCACACACCAAAACAACCACACACCAAAACAGCCACACACCAAAACAGCCACACACCAAAACAGCCACACACCAAAACAACCACACACCAAAACAGCCACACACCAAAACAACCACACCGCAAAACAGCCACACAGCAAAACAGCCACACCAAAACAGCCACACACCAAAACAGACACACACACCAAAACGGCGACACACCAAAACGGCCACACACCAAAACGGCCCCACACCAAAACAGTCACACACCAAAACAACCACATGCACATACATATAAGGTCCTGATGTGGCGGCGTCTACGCCGTAGGACCACCTCCCGGAGCTGCCAACCGCGGATGGCTGCCGACTCTCCACGGCCGGAGACAAGATCAACGACCAGTGGAGGACAACCGGATGCTGGCTGCGGGGAGCAGTTTTGGGAGCCAAACCGTCACAACCATCCCCTGCCCCCTCCCTGGGGGCACGGGTCCTTGGAGCGGCTTTGGTCGCGCCGGGAATTTCCACACCTCTCACACCACACACACACATCACACAGTTTTTCCTACACCGAGAAATGACTCTCCGGCTGTCATATCTCGAAGACTTCTTCTAGCCGGAGACATTGAGAGCAACCCAGGACCCACGTACACATACATATGTCCAACTTGCTCAAAACCCATCACTTCGAGTCGCCACACTAAGGGTTCAGTTCTCTGCAATTCATGCAGGAACTGGACCCACTTCACCTGTACAACACTTGCCTCCAAGAAACACTACACGAACACCTGGACCTGTTCCTCATGCCCCTCCCTCTCCCAGTCAAATCCCTCGCCTAAAACCCGTCCACCTCTCCTCCCCAACCCACCTAGCCTTCCCATATCATCCACTCCCCCCCCTAAATCCCGTCCACCTCTCCTCCCTAACCCACCTAACCTTCCCATACCATCCACATCCTCAACTCAACACACCACACCCCATCCTAATCCATTCCAACCCCCATCTCCTGCTCCCCAATCCCCACCCCATCCCAACCCCCAGCCCCTCCCTCACCCCCCCCCCATCCTCGTGCAGCAGCACCCAACATACATCGTGCACATAACATTAACATTCTCCAATTGAACATAGATGGCATTAACACGAAGAAACACGAACTCTCACACTTCATCAAACAACACAACATACACATTGCCATCTTACAAGAAACAAAACCCCACACAACACAAAAAACACCCACATTTCATAATTTCACCACCATCAGACAAGACCGGGCTGTCGGCGGGGGCGGTGGACTCATCACCCTGGTACACAAAGAAATATCATACATAGTAACCAGTGTATAAACCAAATCCCTCCTCCCCCCAAATGATAACACAACAGAAATACAATCAATTAAAATACGCACTGGCAACAACTCCAACATAACCATCATAAACACATACATCCCTCCCCAAACATCCCCTACAGTACCAAATGAATACAGACCACACTTACAACACATCACAAACACCCCACACATCATCCTGGGTGGTGACTTCAACGCCAAGACGTCGGCCTGGTTTGTCGACAACCCCGACACAGACAGAGGGCTGGTACTACAAAACCAAACAGATAACCTCATCATCCTTAACGACATCCATCAACATACCCATATTCCTCACCAAGCCCTCTATAACCCATCATCTCCAGACATCACCTTTTGCTCCCCAGAACTCGCCCCCACAACATCCTGGAGGGTGGTCAGAACCTTAGGCTCTGACCACCTCCCGATCATTATCACCACCAAAACCAGACTCACCCCAGCTAGCCACAAACACACATACACCAATTATAAAAGAGCTAACTGGGAAGCATTCACAAATGAGACAGAACAACACTTCACAACTCTAAACAGTACACCCATCACTAACATCAACAATGCTGTACACATACTCAATAAAACTATCCAAAACACTGACAAGAAACACATTCCAAGAGGTAACAGAAAAAGACACAACCCCAACTTCACACCAGAAATTCAAAACCTCATCAGACAACGCGACACACTGAAACACTCCCCAGCACCCCACACACAAGACATCACACAACAAATTCAAGCACTCAACACCCTAACTAACAACAAAATACAAGAACAACAAAAACTAAATTGGAATAACTTCCTACAAACACTTGATCACAAAACAAACTCCCAAAAACTCTACAAAACACTAAACAGCATTACACTTTCCAACAGCAACACAACACAATCACATGCTGCAATCACAACAACAGACTCTACTCCTTCATGTAAACAACAAGCAAACACTCTCATCAATCACTTCTCACATGTCAGCCACCTAAAACCTCACAAAGATGACCGGCGTGTCATCCGACGTAAGAGACAATTCCCCACAGACCCTGACTATACACCCTTCACCAATCACCAGACAAAGCATATTATCAACAATCTCAAGCACTCACCTGCCTGTGGCCTAGAAAACATAAGCAACATACACCTCAGACACCTGGGACCACAAGGCATACAAGCACTCACTAACATATCAAACTACAGCTATTCACACAACACAATACCAGACATTTGAAAGCATGGTATCATCATCACATTCCCCAAACCCAACAAAGACCCCACGCTACCCTCCTCGCACCGCCCCATCACACTCCTTTGCTCCCCCTCCAAAGTCATGGAACGCCTAGTATTACAACTAATTACACCCGACCTACCCCTAGCTCCAACACAACATGGCTTTAGGCCACTGCACTCCACAAACACTCTTCTCACAGACCTTACACAAAGAGCTTTTTACGGCATCAACTCAGCAAGACCACCACACAGATCACTATTAGCCACACTCGACATTAGTAGGCTAAAGTCTTCGATGCCATCCCCCGCCACAACCTAACAAACAAAATCTACAACACAAACATGCACAACAACACAAAAAGGTGGCTGGCCAACTTCCTAGCAGGCAGATGTGCACACGTATCTTTTGCCGGTCAGTCATCTAAAATCAGAAACTTTCCAAACGGAGTCCCACAAGGATCCGTCCTATCGCCCGCACTCTTCAATCTGTACATGCACGATATAACTACACCCAATACGCCCCAAATAAACTTAGCCTTCTATGCAGATGACATAACACTCACATGCACACACCATGACCCAAAAAGAGCAACAAATCTCCATCAACCCTATCTCAACACACTACATGGCTGGTGCACTACAAACAGACTTAATCTAGCCCCAGCCAAATCCACCGCAACCCTGCTCACAAGCTGGACAGGAGAACACGAATACATCCCTCAACTCACCATAAACAACACACCCCTAACACATACACACACACCCAAAATCCTAGGAGTAACATATGATACTCATATGACATTCAAACAGCACACCACAAGCATTAAAAAGAAACTGACACCCAGACTTAACGCCCTCAGGTCACTTGCTCACACAAAATTTGGACACAACAAAGAAACTACCACCACAGTATATAAACAATACATAAGATCAGTGATGGAATACGCAAGCCCAGCCTGGGCTTCTAACCTAGCTGAAACACATCATAAGACCTTACAGACTATTCAAAACAAAGCCCTGAAGATCATTACAGGCTGCACAGCTACTGCTCCCACAGATCACCTACATCAAGAAACCAAAATCCTCAAAGTCAAAGACCATCTGGACATGAGAGGCACTCAATTCCTGGCAGCAGCCTCCACGAACCAAGACCACCCACTAAACTACATGGCAACACACCCACAGACACCAAGAAATATCAAAACAACACCCAGCACACGGTATCACACACAATTATTGTCCTCTCTCCCTCCCTGCCCACCCCAAAAAAACTTCCAGAAGCACATCCATACTCGTATCTCTCGCCGATCCATCCACTCACTCACAGACAACACGCAGCTGCATGCACGACCTCCCGAAATCCATCCTTCCGAATCCTCCCTCCCTCGCGAGGACAGAGTCCACCTGGCCAGGCTGAGATGCGGACACCATCCAGCTCTCCTGAGCTATCAGAAGAGACTGGATGACTCCGTTGTCGACGCCTGCCCGGGATGTAACACAGCACCCCATACCATTAAACACATCATAGAAGACTGCATTTCACACAACCACTTACGCCAACAACACAATCTACACTCAATGAGAGCTCTGTGGGAAAGCTCGATCGTGACCATGGCCTTCCTCAGGGACTCGGGGCTGTTCGGCCAGGCAGCTTAGGGAACAACAACAACAACAACAACCACATGCCAAAACAGCCACACGCCAAAACAGCCACACACCAAAACAACTACACACCAAAACAACTACACACCAAAACAGCTACACCAAAACAACCACACACCAAAACAGCCACACACCAAAATAGCCACACACCAAAAAAGACACACACCAAAACAGTCACACACAAAACAACCACACACCAAAACAGCCACACCAAAACAGCCACACACCAAAACAGCCACACACCAAAACAGACACACACCAAAACAGTCACACACCAAAACAGCCACACACCAAAACGGCCACACACCAAAACGGCCACACACCAAAACGGCCACACACCAAAACGGCCACACACCAAAACAGCCACACACCAAAACAGCCACACCAAAACAACCACATGCCAAAACAACCACACACCAAAACGGCCACACACCAAAACGGCCACACACCAAAATGGCCACACCAAAACAGCCACACACCAAAACAGCCACACACCAAAACAACCACACACCAAAATAACCACACACCAAAACAACCACACACCAAAACAGCCACACCAAAACAACCACACACCAAAACAACCACACACCAAAACAGCCACACACCAAAACGGCCACACACCAAAACAACCACACACCAAAACGGAATCTTACACTAGGTTTCCTTAAGAGGAGATTTTCACTTAACCCGTACAGCCCCAGCGACGCGTCTGACGCGTCGGCGATGTATGTAACGCACAGCCCCAGAGACGCGTCTGACGCGTCACCCTAATTGCGCCGACCGTAACCTCAGGTGTAGCCACTCAAGAGGGCTCAGATTTGTATGGGAACTGTGTACGTATCCCACGCAACCGTGCCGATGGTTGAAAACTCTCAAAGTCCACGTGCGTGCGCGTGAGCGTGCAATAACCTGGTTTTTTGGGGTAATTGCCTTCAATTTTTTACTCTTGTAAAATACGTTTTCGGGGGCTCTGTAGGACCATTCTTTAAGCTTTTTGAGCGGTTTTTCGTGGTTTTTCCTTCATTCTTAACCCATTCGCTATTGTTTCTGGAATAAAAAAAAAATTTGAAAACCGGCCGGGTTCTGGTGAACAAACATTACAAAACTAGCCGGGGCTCCACGGGTTAACATGGGTGATGCAGCTGGAGATCCTTGCAACACAAGATACTTCTACTCAGATTCGCTAGGGTCGCTTGAGAGCTTGGAGAGGGAGGATATACGTCCCCCCCAGCTCTCGACTTATATGATCATACCCTTTTGGAGGCCAATCTAGCACTTGGATTTCCTGATTTTCCTGCAACAAGTCTCTAACTACCTGACTTGTGTGCATTGGGCTTTAATCGTGAATTAGCTTTATAATATTTGGGGCGGGGATGGCCATGGCCCTCACTGTGGGCAGCAATACTTCCTCCAATATTTCCAAATATCTTTTGTCGGTGAAACGTCCATCTAATTTCACCAATTCTCCTTGTCCATATGCAGACATCCATCCCCAGTACGAGGTGGTAGCGCGTCCATTTACTGCTCTCTGTTATATGTGTTCCTCACTATATCTGGTATTCACAGGTCTCCGGCAATGCCTCTTTCTTGAGGCTACTGAAGTAAAACAGTTTTCATCAGTAAATATAACATCTGACCAATAATCTGGATTCACCACCAAGTGTTGAAGGACAAACCCGACGAGGGTCTTTGTGTGCATTTGTCAAATTTTCTTTAACAGCAGGAATGTAGCAACTAATACCGTTTTTCCATAGATGTCACCTTGTCGTTCATGGGTGGCATGGGAGTTGCAGATCAGCTATTTACTGCACTGCTGTTGTCAACAGTTGAGCATGCGCACCCTGCACTAGTTGACGATCATGATCTTGGGTTATTACTGGTGGTCTGCCTCTTCGAGGCCTGGCTGCAAGGGAACCCTCATTCTGCCACCGTGATATCCACCTGTTGATAGTATAGCGGTGCAATCCAATATCTCGCACCATAACTTTCATAGGCTTGCCAGCCATCCACATGCCAATGATTCTTCCACGATGAGCAATGACCTCTGGTGCATTGGCGTGTCCTGTAGCCATCGGTGTTGGGAAACAAAAGCTGTAATAGGAAAAGATTCCTGCAATCGTAGATAGCAGACTTCGCCCCCGCCGTGCTGTCGGAGACTGCCACAAAATGTTTGGGGCTCTGTAAGACAATCACTACTACTATCACCATCATCACTACTACTATCTCCATCATCACTACTACTATCCTCATCAGCACAACTACTATATACTTTTATTGTATCTATGCAAGAAATTATGATATAAAAGTAACAAACGAACTATCACCTTCATCACTACCATCATCACTGTATACTGTCACCATAATCATTACTACTATCACAATCACTGCTACTACATTCACCATCATCTCGCTACCATCACCACCATCATTTTGTATCACTATGTTTTAACAACTAAGTATTAATACAAACATCAAAACTATTAAAATTATGTATATATTAAATATTCCTAAAAACCGACTCAATGTCCCTAGTTTTGAGATTGGCTTTTACATATTCGAGTTCTCAAAGAATTCTAGTGTTCTTGTAAATTTTACTGATCTTCATAATTATATAGAATACAAAATAATCATAAAGAATAAAGAATAATCAAAGGGCGATATTAGCAAGATTATGGCATGGGATCCCCACTACACAGACACACCATCACTGCTGTGATGTTTGGTGTAGTTTTATATACATTTCAAGTTAGATATAATCAGAATCAAGCAATATACTGTTCTATGTGCAGTTTTATATAAATTCCAGATTGGTTATAACCTAATTTTATAAAGTGAAACTTATGTTTATAATCCAATACTTTGATTTATCAAAAAATACTTAATCACATGCTGTGATGTGTGAGCCCATATGGCGTACACCCACCTATACAGACAGACACGGTGATTACAATACTACGCCACCCCTATGGGGGGAGGGGGGGGGGCTACGTCATTACTACCACAATCATCATCACTATCACTACCACAATCACCATCAAGTTAGCTACTGTGATAGGGGCACACACACAGAACTGAACATGACAGACACATGCACACAATGATTACAGTACTACGCCACCCCTACGGAGGCGACGTAATTTCACATAAACCTCCGCCATTGCTGCTAATTGGTGCGGCCAGAGAGCGCATTAGAGAAAAAACGCGATAAATAATACTGAAGAACCAATGGGAATTATTCTAATTGGTGCCTTGGCACCTAATTTGCCCACCTTTTTTGCCTACTTTATTCCAATTAACACTGCTGTTTGGCAGTTTGGAATCGTCTGCTGTTGCTTTCAGCATTGATTATCCGACCAGTTAGGTCTATAACCAAACAGGCAATCAGTACTAATACACCGTGTGCAATAAATATTTGAGTGGATTAACAGTCAAGCAGACTTGTAGGCGAAATGACAGTTAGGCGAGGCTAACCAATTGAAATATTTTTCGTAATTATATATCATTGTAACATTCACCTACTAGGCAAGACAGAGAAAGGTGCGAGGGAACGCGAAAGTGGTCCTGGATCCTAAGAATTGGAACTTTAAATGATGTTTATGTTCGGGCTCTGTCTCGAGTCGGTCACCCTCAACTATGGGGTATGTGCCTGAGTAAATACATACATTCATCATTGTATGATTATATAAGCATATAAATGACAAACGTATGGAAAAAGTAAACAATATAAACATTTAATGAATGTCCTTACCAAGAGTTGTGTTCGTCCAGGGTCAATATTCCACTAAAATGGGGGAAATATACAGTAATGAGTGGGAATATTACTCTAGTGGATGATTATCGATCGCCTAGACGGGTGGTCTGTAGTGACAACCAGTGACAACCAATCACAGCACTCTGATAATCAGTGATGCGGATCAATCACAACACTTGCTCGGCAATTATTTGTCGCCTGGGGTTCTAAAAAGGTACAGTATATATAAATATTTGTTTTAATTCCGCCCCATTCATGATGCGCTATAGTCATTCTAGATGCGTTAATTATAGTCATGGTTTAGCAGCTTTCTAGGTGCTCGCAATACCAATAAGACACGAAAGCGAAACACGTCATAGCAGAGGTTTATGTGTATACTTATTTAACCATAACATTTGCTTACCTTAAATCCACTATAGTTGTTGTTGTTGTTCCCCAGGCTGTCTGGCCGAACAGCCCCAAGGTCTCGAGCAAGGCCATAAACGAGCGCCCCCACAAAACCCTCCCTGCTTACCACTAAAGCCCGGGTGACCGAAGCCACTCCAAGGCAGGGAGCTAAGGAGGGTGCGGAAACGCCCGGGAAACCAAAGCCCCACCCAAGGCCCTGTGCCCCTCAGCAATTATGAAGGGAAAGTTGAGGGGCAAGGGAAAAATGTGACGCTTTGGCTCCCAATCTGCCAACTTCTAGGTTGGCAGTAGGGAGGTCAATCCACGGAAAAGACGCCGTCACTTGAGATCTAGAAGATATATAAGTAAAAGGAACAGTCAGAGTAAGCTATGGGTATGGCAGAGATCGCTCAGCTCTCACTCTGATAGACCAGCCCATCACCACATGACTAGAACCCAATCCTCTCAGCATCAGCTAGGAAAGGCCCTAGAAAGCCACCTTTGGCGGGGGGATAGCTCCCCTATTTCAACTCCTTTCGGGGTTGGACCGTTGGGCACCCGCCCATCAATATGCCCTATTTTGTGAGACGTTGAAGAAAACCTGTGTAACTGATATTGAAGATTAGTTAGTTAAAATAGGACTTTATAGGCTATCGACCCATGAGGATCATATTAAGCCCACCTTAAAGTCAGGAAGAACATAAGACCGGATTTCCCGAGACCCCCCAAGTTTATACCCCCAGGTATACTGGGAATATAAACCCGGAGGTTGTCCTGCTTGAGAACCCCAGACGTCTTCCTTAATCGCGACCAGGATTGGAGACTCTGTACGAGAACCCCAGACCCTTCTGATATCGAAGAGGACCTCCTCGCACTTATAAAGGGCTAAGGGAACTTCACCAATGCTTCGAGAAACTAATCCTGTAGGGGACGACTAACATTCGAAACGTGTGCCAGATTGGACACAAACAGACTAAAAAAGGAAAACAAAATCGACAGCAAATTATGTAAAAAACAGCTAGCGTGATCGTTATTTGCTATGGGAATAAAGGGCGCTTAGACCTCTGCGGATATTGGAAATATGGGATGGGCGAGTCATATATGGTATGCATTATATAACATCGATTTAATTAAAGTCATAATAAAACACTTATATTATTATTAATAATATTATAATCATCGTCTTTCTCCACGGGAATGTTGCCATAGTTAGCATCCTAATTATATTGAGCCCTTCATTATTATTAGTGTATTACCGGTACTTGTAACTTTATAATAATTAGTGTCATAATTATGTTGCAATACTAATACGGAAGAACTCAATATAACTAGGATGCTAAATAGCTTTGCCCAATATCAAACCGGCATACCCAAACCATACGACAACTCAACCCATCAATGCTATTACCACCATTATCACTAATACTATCAACATCATCACTACTACTGTCACAATCATCACAACTGCAGTCACAATCACTACTACTATTAAAATCATCACTACTAATTTCACCATCATCACTGCTACTTTCACCATCGTGCCATTATCACTACTATCATTATAAAAACTACAAATAGCACCATCATCACTACTATTATCAACATCATCATTACTCTGACCATCATCCCTACTACTAATACCATCCCTGCTACTGTCATCATCAGTACTATCACCATCATCACTACTACTATCACCAATCTCCTCGAAAAGAACTCCCCCGAACGTTTTATCTCCTCGAAATGAAGTCGCCTATGATAATATTTTGTTATTTTTTATTGAACTAAACTCAAATAAACTAACTAATCTTATCCTAATCTAATCTAACTTAACCTAACCTATCCAAATCGGAGCAAGTTCCTCATAAATGCGGGACGAGTTGTTATCAGGGCGAATGGGGATTGATGGAAAGATACTCGGAGGAAGGAAATTACTGATAGACGAGGTTCGCGGATTAAATTAACTGTGATCAATAATATAAGTTCTGCATTGTGGACGAGCAATTGTTGGTCATGGTTGGTTGAGCCGCCCGGCTGGCTCAGTTGATAGCGTTCAATCCCCGCTCAGATTGAAAAGTGTTTCTGGAATATAGCCGGCGGTTACCATCTCCCCATGAGCAAGGGGGATGGGTAATGGTTTCTGGTAGACTAAAGAAAGCCAAGCGCTTGTGAATCATCGAAGGAGGAGATACGGGTGCTCTATAAGTAACCAGACGATTATT
Source organism: Paralithodes platypus (assembly GCA_032716605.1). Lineage (NCBI taxonomy): Eukaryota > Metazoa > Arthropoda > Malacostraca > Decapoda > Lithodidae > Paralithodes > Paralithodes platypus. Next base: position 12,451,677 of record CM064555.1, read on the forward strand.
ATTATTATTGTCAACCGCCTTGGTTCTACAGGGAGAGGTGGAACAATATACGAAAGTTTGAATGAACATTTACCTTAAAATATTTATTGAATAATGCTAGTGGTGCAACAACGCTTCGAAGACGTAATGGGGATAATAATTTGTAATTGGTCGATTGTTGATCATTGTCATTATTCTGTTATCAAATTTGTCAAAGTGTCTTGGTGCCACCTCACCATATCCATTCTTGAATGGTAGGTAATATGTTTCTGAGAGAACACGTAACTTTGATCTAGTATGGTTATCTTCTCGTCTATACAGATTGGGCATAGTCATTTCATATAACTATAATCGCTGACATCCCAACCATGCACAAAGTAAATACCAATGATACAATATAAAAAGTTGGAACTAAATGTGTTGAAATAACCATTAATACTTATAAATAGTTAAACATATATAGGCTATGCACCTTGCATACTTTGCTATCAATGCTATTCAAATTAAATAGTGTCCCCCAATCACTAGACTATACATACGAACCGTATAAAAAACATGCCAATGCCAATTACTAATCATAACTAATTATTTCATAAGTAGTTGGCTGGTTATGATATCGGACTTCAGAAATGTATCTACGATAAATACCGGTAACTAATATACGTGCATAACATTATGGGCAATTTGGGTAAAAAGATAGGTTATCAACCAACCTTAAGCAGTTTCCATGACAAGAAGAGATAAATGGAAGGGGCGAGGTTTCACTTAGTATACATTGCAATATATATCAATGCTGTAATATATGGCATAGAACAATAATTATTATAAATATAATAATTATTTCAAGTATTGTGCCCGTATACACAAACATTTCTGAGCTGTGAAAGTTAGTGTTGCGGAGTGAGCAGAAGACGAGAAGGTTTGTGTGTAGGGGGGGGGGATATGAGAGGGAGATATTCTAACAGCCAGTTATAGAGACAGAAGATAATAGTTGCATTATGTCATATCTGGGAGCAGTTACTTCCTGAAATTGATTGTAACTAAAACAAAGTTGTAATTTGATAAATAAGTCGTGTAATGAAATTGTTACCAGATAAACACATACACACACGCACGCACGAAACAAGCTAGTATTCTACTCTATGACCCCTCATTCCCACCTCTTACCTCCACCCACTCCTTCATAAAAATGATAACCGCGCCACCTACTAACGCAAAGGGATATCTCGTGGATGTCGCACGACTTATGCTCGTGACTGTACAAAACATCATCTTTGGGGTTCTGGACAACTCAACCAGTAGATCTCAACCACTACCAACTCAACCAGGGCCTACTTAAGGGGAGGTTTTTAGTTTGTTACCTAGATCTCCATCAAGCTTAAAATTACACCCCCTAGACCCCCTTTCAAGATAAATTTGTACAATTTTCAGTAGAAAAATTTGCCGGCCAAAGGCCGGCTGCTTTTTAATTCCTGGCTCGCTATCGCTCGCCAGGAAAAAATCGACACCTAAATGACACAAAGGTCTTAACATTGACATAAATGGGGCGAAAGTTCTTAAAACTGCCAAGCTAATGGGGCGAACGTCTTAAAATGTCAAAAGCAATGGAGCTAAACATGAGGAAGAAAGGGGTCCAAAAAAAATCCCTTAAGTGGATATCTCCCCTTAACCAGACAGTACGGTACAGTACCAACCTAACCTCTAACAGTAATGGTCTAGTGGGCACTGTTTGAAATATACCGTACCGGTACTATTTGCAATGGTATACTGCTTGAGTTGCCTGATCATCTGTGCTAGCCTAGCCGTGATGGTTGAGTTGGCATAATTAGAGACCTACGGTACCGTACTATTTGAAATGGTATATCGGTACTGCTCGAGTTATGTGTGTGTGTTTTTGTTTTTGTTCTTCCTTATATTCCAACTACTCTCTCTCGGGCATAGGCTGAAAACCTGTACATTCAACCTCTAATCATTGAACGGTGAAGCCCGTAAGGTCTTGTTCCAGTCTAGGGGGAGAGACATGTGAAGCACTTTTAGCTGCAACCAGCCCCTGCCCTCTTGCCTTCGCAGGATGCATGGGGCTTAGATGCCCACTGATGGCTTGAAGCAGCCCCATCTCGGAAACTTCCTCGCCCCCGTGCTTCACTGTCTCACCTCCTCGACTCTCTCTCTCAGAACACCACATATTGAGCAATGAACTCGCTAGGCATTGTCCCTTTGTAGCATATTTTTAATATGGGAATATTCATACAGTGCTATTTAATCAGGTAACAATGAGGGTATTTATTTGGCGTTTTGGTGGGCTTTGTGGATGAAATGGTCCACTTGTTGAGTTGCGGTATCAGGTCAGCTAAGCTACTGGTAACCTAATCAAGCAGGCTGGCAAACTGGAGCAATTTAGTTTGAAGACTTGAATTACCGGTAATATGAGAAGGAACACAAGAAATTTAACATGGAATAGCATTGATTTGGGCGTTGTATCACGTCCACAAACATAATATGAACTATACACTACCGGTACCCTTTTATCCTTGCCTATATAATAATAAATGCTAAAAACAATGGACTCGGCTTTCGTTTGACACCTTGACCAAATGCTACCGGTAGGCTACTGGTTGAATTTGAACTGAATGAAATTATCTACTGGTTGAAATGGTGTACCGTACTAGTTGATATCCACTGGTTGAAATGGTCCACTGGTTGAAATGGTCCACTAATTGAGATGATCCTTTGGTTGAAATTGTCCACTGGTTGAAATGATCCACTGGTTTAAATGATCCACTGGTTGAAATAAACCTACTGATTGAAATGGTCCACTGGTTGAAATGCTCCACAGTGACTGGTTGAAATGATCCACTGGTCGAAATGACCCTGTGGTAGAAAGGATCCACTGGTTGAAATGATCCTGTGGTTGAGTTGCTAGGTCACCGTCTCTTGCTCGTGATTGTACCGCAGCCGCCAGCTGAGATATGATTGCAGTCGACGTCTCTCACCCGGCACACCGCCTTCTCATCACCTCACACCACACAAGGATACACACGCACACACACACAAAGGCTAGAGCTTTACGTACAGTTGCCCACATAGCATATCGATGGCCTTCGCAGGGGAGGTGTGGTGGAGTGGTCATGCCACTGGATTGGTAATCCAATGGACCCGGGTTCAAATCCCGATATGTCAATGGGAAGATATTATTGGGATTGAATTTGTGCTGTACCTAGTATCAGTGCATTACCACAAAGCCCACCGAAATGCCAAAAAAATACCCTCATTGTTCCCTGATTAAATAACACTGTATGAATATTCCCATATTCAAAATATGTTACAGGGGGACAATGCCTAGTGAGTTCACTGCTCAATAGGTGGCGTTCTGAGAGTGAGGGTCTGAGTCTGGAGGGTGAGACGGTGAAGCGCTTGAGCGAAGCAACCAGCCGCTTCAGAGATGGAGCTGCTTTCAGCCATGATGGATGCTTCACATGTCTCACTCCCCAGGCTGGAACAAGACCTCACGGGCTTCACCGTGTTGAGCGGTGGAATGTACAGGCTCTCAGCCTATGCCCGAGAGGGAGTAGTTGGAATATAGAAAAAAAAAAAAAAAAAAAAGTCTGGCACAAATCTTTAATTTCTAAACTACCTTCCTTCGGGTACCTTTGTCTCTAATTTCCTTTCTGGCCATTCCATAGCTGCGGTTGTGGACGGCCATCGCTCATTTCCTCATCCTACCAACTCCGGTGTTCCTCAGGGCTCTGTCCGATCTCCCATTCTCTTTCTAATTTTCATAAATTATCTTCTCAACCGTACCGGTACCTCCAGTCCCATCCATTCATAGGCTACGCAGACGACTCTACCTTACACTACTCAATTAGTTTTCCTGAACGCCCCAGCCAGCAATCCCTCAAAAACAAAGTACCGGTAATGAAGCCATACAACACTTATCTTCTGATCTAACTACTATTTCCAATTGGAGCAGAGAAAACCTTGTTGCCTTTAATGCTTCCAAACCCCAATTACTTTATCTTACTTCCCGTCCGGAACTCCCAGAGGACTATCCCTTACACTTCAACAATACAACAATCAATCCTTCATCTTCTCCCATCTCTACTCTGTGCAACTCTCCAACCCAAGAGTGAAACGTTATTCTCATCTTTCTTCTATTCAACTGCTGAGCTCTGGAACTCTCCCAGAATCAGTCTTTCCTTCTTCCTATGACTTAAATTGCTTCAAACTCCGTGTGTATAGGCATTTTGGCTCGAACGTCCCTTGATTTTGGCCCTGTCACTCTTTCAACTCTGGGGGAGGCACTCGATACAGGTACTTCTGCCTTGTGTCTCCCTCACTCACATAGGAGAACAAAAACACTAAAGTACCGGTAGGCCTAAGTTATGTTCCTCGTCGTGATCTTGTGTGTGTGAAAGTAGAATAGTATGAATTAATTCAGATGAGTTAAGCACTGCATATGAAACTACACTCGTCATTCAATCATACGCATTATATTGCTATGTATATGGTTATGGGGAGGAACAGAACGTGTGTGGGCAACTGTACATACGCCCAATCACACACACACACACACACACTGTTTGGTTGTGTTTGTTTGTTGTTTTGTGTGCATATCCGACCTCTCAGTTCTCGTTCTGTCTTTCACTGACCCACCACCTTATCTCCACCTAACAATCGAGGACGATCTAGTCGTTCACACACATACACGTACACACACACTCACACTCACACACAAATCCCTCCCTCCCCTTCTGTTGTCGGACATATCGCTTGAATCATCGTCTTTTTAAAGTCGTGTCTATATTATCATAAGTTTCTCTGTCAAGATGTGTATAGTTTCCTTTGCCTAAAACGTAATTTGGCAGAGATAGGCTAAGACCCAGCCTATGTGACCGTTGGTACAATATGTTTGTTTATTTAATTGTCTGTAGCTTAATTTAGTGTCGTAGGTTACTCCACTAAAAATGATTAGGCTAAAGGGGGTACGGTACCGGTATCACAAGAGACCATTTATCCTCAACATATTTGCTGGTAACATTATCGGGATATTTTGTACTGGTATCGGAAACCAGACATGATAGATAGCCTATATATAGGTGCCGGAGTGATTTAAAACGTTTGCCTCATAAGCTGCCAGACCAACGTTGAGGATAAATGTCAAAGGAAAAAAACGTTCGTGTGATACCGGTACCCGTACATCTTTCGTTAGCATTTTTGAAACACTAGGCCTAGTGTGTGTGCCAGAGAGTCAATGTGTGTGTGTGTGTGTGTGTGTGTGTGAGAGAGAGAGAGAGAGTCACGGCAATCGGTAAGTATGGTAGTATAACAGTGAAAGTCTGCTGGGGTGTAATAGTGAGTGTAAATACCGGTACTGTAGGCCCCTATATATATCGGTAGAGAGAGTGTGTAGCCTACATACGTGTATGAGAGAGAGAGAGTGTGAGTGTGTGTGTGTTACGGAAGTTGGTAAGTATGGTAGCCTAGTAGAGTAACAGTGAAAGTGTGCTGGGGTGTAATAGTGTTCTTGACCTACTCACCTTGACCACCTAACTAGCCTACCCTTCTAAACTCTACTTGCTCTCTTATCATAGTACACCTTCTATATAGCCTACCTGGGAAGCCAATCAAAATGGCCACACTCTTTAGGGTAGATTGTGTGGGCTTGTTTATATATATATTATATATTTAATTTCCTTCCTAGCCCTCCATCAAACTTAAACAAATACTCTCGAGATAAATTTGTGGATTTTTCGGTAGAAAAATACTCCTAAACTGCAGGTTTGTTATCGCTCGCTGGGGGAAAAAACCCGACACCTAAATGGCACGAAAGGTCTTATGCCCCTTTCACACATACAGGACTCGGGTGCCGCATGCAGCAGAGTAGCTAGTCGTGGCGTTTTTTTCCCCCGACTTGGTGGAGCTGGTTCGGTATGCCGCATCCAAAGGACTTCACCAGACTACAGCCGCATACAGCCGACGTTGTCGTCTTGACTCCGGAGAAGTCTTGAGACTCGAACCGACAATGGAAATAATGGTCATTTGTACATGCCGACTACACCCGCATCTATAAGACTTCAGACGATTGACTCCAGACTACAGACGATCGACTTCAGAGTCAATCCGCATACACTCGCATAAAGCCGACACATACAGGTTCTGTGGCCAACGGAGGTATATAAAGGGCGCTCGACCAGGGGTGGACATCATTACAGTCGACTCCACCGTTGCGTCAACAGGTACGGTGACACTCTACCGTCCCGTCAACAGCTACAGTGAACTGTGCAGTGGCCCGTGCATGCAACATGGCTGCGCACGTATTAATAACACCCTCCCAGCACCAAAATATCAACATATACCTGGCGACCATGTCCATGGATTTAACTCTCCAGGTTGATATGTTAGCTCTGAAAATGGCCACTAAACAACGAAGGAGGAAGAGGAGGTCAGTGTGGACACGGAACTGGCTCCTGCGGCGGCAATTGTATGGCCACTACGAGAACATCATGCATGAGTTCATGCGCGAAGACCACCGCAGTTTCAGAAACTTCACCAGGTTGGACGTGGACATGTTTTGGGAGATGGTGGAGAAGATGTGTGCGTCGTGGGTGGTCTCATCGAAAACTGTGGTGCGAGTGAGGTTGGGACGCTGCCTGGGGCCTATATATAGGGGCCGTGTTGCCGTTCTGTTGTTGGGAAAAATTTCTTATATTTCTTGTCGGCTTGATGAGGCTGCTTGCGGTTCGAGTTTTGTGTTGTCGGTTTGATGTTTCTGTTGTCGGTTACTTGTCTGCTCAAGTTGGCTCGACTCTTCTGCCATATTGGGTTCCGGGTGTTGTCGTACGTCTGGACTCCTGTCAATGTGGTTGGAGTCTTCTGCGATGCGGCTGCTTGCGGCTAAAATCCTCTATTGTCGGTTGTACTCGTTCGACTCATATTATTGCATAATTATTGCATAATTATATGCAAATATATGTAAATTTATGCACACGACTTCAGCAGACCTATGCGGCTGTACTCGTGTCTGTCGGTTGTACTCGGGTGTATGCGGCTGTAGTCTTTATGCTACACATGACATACAATTCGCTACGCTATACTCAAGGACTACAGCCGCATACAGAAGACTAGTGACGACTAGCGCCGACTAGAGCAGACTACTCCCCGCATCCACCAGACAAATGTCAAGTCTGGACAAAATTTTGAAACTCACCAAAACTTTGTTCTGGGGCCACGACTTGACACGCATTGCCAGGACTTCACCAGACTACAGACGACTACAGCCGCATTGTCAGGACTAGGTGCCGACTCGGGTGCCGCATGCAGCAGAGTAGCTACTCTGCTGCATGCGGCACCCTAATCCTGTACTGGTATGTGTGAAAGAGGAATTACCGTATATTCGCCAAACTTATGCCCCTTTCACACATACAGGACTAGGGTGCCGCATGCAGCAGAGTAGCTACAGTTTTCGATGAGACCACCCACGACGCACACATCTTCTCCACCATCTCCCAGAACATGTCCACGTCCAACCTGGTGAAGTTTCTGAAGCTGCGGTGGTCTTCGCGCATGAACTCATGCATGATGTTCTCGTAGTGGCCATACAATTGCCGCCGCAGGAGCCAGTTCCGCGTCCACACTGACCTCCTCTTCCTCCTTCGTTGTTTAGTGGCCATTTTCAGAGCTAACATATCAACCTGGAGAGTTAAATCCATGGACATGGTCGCCAGGTATATGTCGATATTTTGGCGCTGGGAGGGTGTTATTAATACGTGCGCAGCCATGTTGCACGCACGGGCCACTGCACAGTTCACTGTAGCTGTTGACGGGACGGTAGAGTGTCACCGTACCTGTTGACGCAACGGTGGAGTCGACTGTAATGATGTCCACCCCTGGTCGAGCGCCCTTTATATACCTCCGTTGGCCACAGAACCTGTATGTGTCGGCTTTATGCGAGTGTATGCGGATCGACTCTGAAGTCGATCGTCTGTAGTCTGGAGTCGATCGTCTGAAGTCTTATAGATGCGGGTGTAGTCGGCATGTACAAATGACCGTTATTTCCATTGTCGGTTCGAGTCTCAAGACTTCTCCGGAGTCAAGACGACAACGTCGGCTGTATGCGGCTGTAGTCTGGTGAAGTCCTTTGGATGCGGCATACCGAGCCAGCTCCACCAAGTCAGGGAAAAAAACGCCACGACTAGCTACTCTGCTGCATGCGGCACCCGAGTCCTGTATGTGTGAAAGGGGCATAATGGGGCGAAAGTTTTAACATTTCAAAACTGACGGGGCTAACTATGAGGGAGAACACCCTCACGCTAAACTACGTTATACTAGAATAAAACCAACGGATATGAACCATATGCCTCCTTTCCCTGGCTATGTTAGGCCTAATACGGGATTTTCTCGAAAATGTATGCAAGGAATAACATAGTTAGTGACTAGCCTACATAGTACATTCCTTGGGTAGGCCATAGCCTAAATAGGCTATGCATACCGGTAGGCCTACCTGATTAATTTTTGTAATATGTGCCGGTAGATACCGGTGCTTTCAATACCGGTAGGCCTATGTCTGTATTTATATGTTTCTACCTGCTTTTTTTTTTCAAAATAGTCCAAGACGGAATACATGGATTTTCACGAAACGTGGTCTGTAGCTTTAGTTTTTTTTGTTCTACCCTACTAGATGCCAGTATACTTTCAGTTAACATTGATGCTCCCCCCCCCCCCCCCACACACACACACGCACACTCCTTCCTTGTTAAACCTTTTGAAATATAACCATAGAATGTCTCTAGGCCTACTCGATAGGCTATTCAAGATAAGGCGCTACATCCTGGTTAGGCTAGGCCTAGCCAGTACCGGTAACTCCAAGCGTACAATTTGAAACGATTGTGTGAACCTTCTTGGGAATAGTCGGATGTGGACAAGTGGGTATGGGTGGATGGGTGTGTGGATGACTAGATGGGTGGATGAGGGTGGGTAGGCCTAACTGTGGGTGGGAGATTGGATGGGTGGTTGTAGGTGACTGGATGGTTGGGTGGACAGGTGTGGATGCGGGTGGGTAGGTGTGTGTATCTGAGTGAGTGAGCGAGTGGATAACTGGATGGGTGGATGTGGGTGAAAGGGTGGGGGTGGATGTGGGGGGGGGTAGGTATGTGTATGTGTATCTTGATGAGTGAATGGATGTGGGTGGGTGTGTGTATCTAGATGAGTAAGTGGATGGTTGTTTCATTTACCGTTATCAGCTCAACTTCGGAAGTTGGGCTATTTATGAGACATTGGTGGGTGCCGTGTGTAGAGCATCCTGGAGGTGGAGGGTTTAAAGAGGCCCCGGGGCGGCCTGGGAGAGGAATGTGTCCTCCAGGCTTTTAACTGGGTGGGTGGGTGTGGGTGTGAGAGAATGGGTGGGTGGGTGCCAGGGTGGATTGATAGATGAATGGTTGGGTGTTAGTTAGTTAGTTAGTGTGTGTGTGTGTGTGTGTGTGTGTGTGTGTGTGTAAGAGTAAGAGGGAGTAGGCCTATAGTCCATTCACTGTAAGTAGGCGAGAAATCATAACCTCTAACCTCTGTAACTAACAAACGACTAGAGTAATCGAGCTAATATTTCTACCATATGGGAAGAGTCAGTCAAGGAATAGACGTGGAAATTTACAGCCATTTGCTAAAGCCCGTTTTTAGTTACAGAGGATATAAATCATGATTTCTTGCTTACTTACAGCGAATAGACCGTAGTTAGATGTGTGTGTATTGGAGCTCGCGTGTTTTAGTCCGTGCATAAAGTGGGGTTGTATGTTGCAGACAAGGGTGCTGCAGCGGGGAGAGAGCATCCTGGAGGTTGAGGAGGATTGAAGGAGACGTTATTCTATTTATAATTTTTTGGTTTTAATTATTATTATTACCGGTATATATATATTGTTTTTGTTAGCTCCCTAGACCTCTTATCAAGCTTTAAATATAAGCATTCCAAAGACCCCCCTTCGAGATAAAGTTGTAAATTTGTCGGTAGACATAATGTCTCTTTAATTAGAGGCTCGCTATCGCTCACCAGGTGAAAATCGACACCTAATTGGCATGAAAGGTTTTAATGTTGACAAAGAAATGGGGTGAAAGGTTTTAAAATCACCAAATTAACGGGGTGAATATCTTAAAATCTAATTACTAGTGGGGCTAAACATGAGGAAGAAAGGGATCTACAACCCCCCTTCCCCCTCTTAAAGAGGGGGCGGGCTGAGAGAGGTGCAGTGTGTGTCCCCAGGGTGGTTGGCTGAGCGGGTGGGTGGATGTGTTATGTGGATTTATGGATGGCTGGGTGTGTTAATGGATGGTGGGGAGGTTGGTGGGTGGATGGATGCTAGGTTGGTTGTTTTTCTGGGATGGTGGGGTTGTTGGCTGACTGGGTGGGTTGGTGGGTGTGTGGATGGTGGGGTTGTTGGTTGACTGCGTGGGTGTATAGGTGAATTTCTGGATGAGTGGGTGTGTAAGTGGGTGGTGGGTGTGTGTTTAGTTGGATATATGGATGGGTGGGTGTGTAAGTGGATGGTGGGGTGGTTGGTGTGTGGGTATGTAGGTGGATATATGGATGGGTGGGTGTGTAAGTGGATGGTGGGGTGGTTGGTGTGTGGGTATAAAGGTGGATATGTGGATGGGTGTGTGTAAGTGGGTGGTTGGTGGGTGGGTGTATAGGTGGATATCTGGATAGGTGGGTGTGTAAGTGGATGGTGGGTGGGTTTATGGGTGGTTGAGTGAATGGTGGGATGGTTGGTGTGTGGGTGGATTTCTGGATGGGTGGGTGGGTGTGTAAGTGGATGGTGGGGTGGTTGGTGGGTGGATGGATGCTTGGTTTGGTGATTTTGTGGGATGGTGGGTAGGTAGGTGGTGTGTGGATGGGTGGATGTTAGGTGCTTGGGTGTGTGGGGTGTCTAGGTGAGTGGATGGATGGATGAGAGGTGGGGGTCTCGATGGGTGGATGGTTGGTTGATATGTGGGTGGGTGGATATGTGGGCGGTTGAATAGCTACCATATGTACAGTTTGCCACAATAATTTGGACACACACCTTGATTATAAGTACCGGTATGGAATGAGCTTGAGTACGGTTGAAATAGAAGTGTATAGTCTGTGTAATAGTTAATTAATGGGGGATGGGCGTATTTATTTGCTCATATAATACCGGTATAGGTTATCTTTTTGCATTTTTTTCCCTCCATAGACCTCCATCAAGCTTAAAAAACACCACCCATGACCCTCCTTCATGATATATTTGTACATTTTTCGATAGAAACATTTCTTGGCCAAAGGCCGGTTCCTCTTAGATTACAGGCTCACTTTCGCTCGCCAGGAAAAAAATCAACACCTAAATGACGCGAAAGGTCTTAAAATCGCCAAAATAATGGGCCGAACGTCATATACCGGTAATCTAAAAACTAATGGGACTAAACTAAGGAAGAAGGGGGACCAGAAAAACGACCCATCTCCCTTTAATACGATCATATACCGGTAAACGTTTTGTAGCAAATTTGTCATGTACGGTACGGTATGTCATTCACACTACTTGTCATGTACGGTACGGTATGTCATTCACACTATTTGTCATGTACGGTACGGTATGTCATTCACACTATTTGTCATGTACGGTACGGTATGTCATTCACACTATTTGTCATGTACGGTACGGTATGTCATTCACACTATTTGTCATGTACGGTATGGTATGTCATTCACACTATTTGTCATGTACGGTACGGTATGTCATTCACACTATTTGTCATGTACGGTACGGTATGTCATTCACACTATTTGTCATGTACGGTACGGTATGTCATTCACACTATTTGTCATGTACGGTACGGTATGTCATTCACACTATTTGTCATGTACGGTACGGTATGTCATTCACACTAATTTTGTCATGTACGGTACGGTATGTCATTCACACTATTTGTCATGTACGGTACGGTATGTCATTCACACTATTTTTTCATTCCATACATATAATTACCGAGTGTGTACAGATGCATGTAGACATACTAAACTGTACGTAGACTTAACCCCTTGAGATTCTTGACACGTTTTAGCTGTTTATTTTGGCTATCATTAGGCAATTATATATACCGGTAGCGTAGGAAGGATAGCCTATGTGGTAGTTGGATTGGTAGGCTACCGTACCGTAAAGACTGGACCAATCAATCCTCTCTAAACCCTTCTTACTCTGAATAAAATCTTCCAATGATAGCCAGAATAAGCTGTCAAAATGCGTCATAATCCTCAAGAAGGTTAATATGGGTGGGTGGTTGTATGGATGAACCACTCGGGCTATTGTTATTTACCTGATCTTGTGGCTAACTACTCCTACGGCTTTCCTACTTCTCTGACTTTCCCTCTGACTACCGCCGATGCAAAGGATAGTGCTGTGGAATCATAAGAATTCGCGACGAACTCAGTAGAAGAAGAAACTCAGAGCCCTACCTATCACCATCAACGCTATTTTACCTTAGCAACATATAGCCTAATTGATAGCTAACCCAACCTAGAGTACGGTGTGGTACCTCGAGCTAGAGCTATTACACAATTCCTTTCGTAAAATCGTAGCTAGTTGCCGTAACCCCGCTTCCTTCCTAGACCTCCATGAAGCTTGAAAAAATACCGTACCCCCAATACCTACCTTGTGTGCATTTGTTCATTTTCGGTAGAGAAATGCCGCGACCGAAGGTCGATCCTTCCTAAATTGCAGGCTCGCTATCGCTCGCCAAGAAAAAACGACACCTACAGTAAATAGCACGAAAGAAATTATAATTTACAAAGAAATGAGGGAAAGGTCTTAAAATAACCAAACTAATGGACCGAATGTTATAAATCTCAAAACTAATAGGGTTAAACATGAAGGAGAAGTAGAGTTCCAGGGATAATTAAAGAGACCGGGAGGGGGAAATTTGCGTCAAAAATTACCCAATAAAAGGGGGAATAAGAGGAAAAATAGCTGATAATTAAGGAAAGGGGAGAAGGGGGGGGGGGAGACATATGTAGGAGTGGTAGCAAGTAATGGAGGGGAATTATCTCACCTAATCACAAATTGCTTTGTTTTGAGTACCAATGGGGTGTTTTCTAAGCTTTGTTTATGCTCTGGATCAATTGAGGACAGTCAGCGTTTTTGGGTTAAGAGTCCCGGCGCCTTCGCCCAATAAAACCTCTTAACCCGGGAACGGCGAGAAAGCTCTTAAGAGGTTTTACTGGGCAACGGCGGCAAAGCTCTTAAGAGGGCAGGCCTAAAAAAAAAAATTTTAAAAGGCCCCAGTAGCACTTAAAAAAAAAAATTCCTCCATACCTCATATCACTTATCCACATGTGTCAATATCCCCTCCTTCCCCCCCCCCCCCCCCACCCCTTCAATTATCACCTATTTTTCCTCTTATTACCATCTTTATTGGTGTATTTATCATGCTAATATCTCCAAACCCGGTCTAAACCGTGCTCATGTTACCTGAGAGAGTATATGTGCACGAGTATGAGGGAGGGGAGGTTCAGTGAGCTGTAGGCTTCAGAGAGGGAGGATGTAGATCGCGGCTGGGCCACAGCTCATGACTGGAGTGGCTGACTATAATTATATTATATTTCCACTTGTTTTATTGTTGCTACAGGTTACTATCTTCATAGTAAAGGTAAAATAGGCGCATATGAATAAGTAATAACGGTATTTATCATTTTACGATATTTACCATTTACCATTTAGGCGGGAAAGAGGCCTAATATTGCCGCCCAGAAGTGTGGTGTTCGCTACACCCTGCTCGCGCTTTATAGGTTAAAGAGTCCTGCCGCCTTTCCAGGATCATTATACTGTTGGTATATCCATCGCAATAAAATATAATTGAATATCAGGTTTAAATCTGACAATTTTTATAACAGGTAATATGTATGGTTTTAGTTTTGTTTTTAAACATAAAAAAGGAGAGCGGAAAAAACTCTTTCATTCATATCAACATTTTTGACACCAGCTTTTTAACTGTTGCGGATTGAGGATTGATGGAAAGATACTTGGGGGAAGGGAAATTACAGATAGATGTGGTTCGCGGAGTAGCCTAAATTAACTGTGCTAAATAATATAAGTTCTGCATTGTGGACGAGCAATTGTTAGGTCATGGGCATTGTCAACCGCCTTGGTTCTACAGGGAGAGGTGGAACAATATACGAAAGTTTGAATGAACATTTACCTTAAAATATTTATTGAATAATGCTAGTGGTGCAACATCGCTTCGAAGACGTAATGGGGATAATAATTTGTAATTGGTCGATTGTTGATCATTGTCATTATTCTGTTATCAAATTTGTCAAAGTGTCTTGGTGCCACCTCACCGTATCCATTCTTGAATGGTGGGTACGGTAATATGTTTCTGAGAGAACACGTAACTTTGATCTAGTATGGCTATATTCTCATCTATAAAGATTGGTCATAGTCATTTCATATAACTATAATCGCTGACATCCCAACCATGCACAAAGTAAATACCAATGATACAATATAAAAAGTTGGAACTAAATGTGTTGAAATAACCATTAATACTTATAAATATTTAAACATATATATTCTATGCACCTTGCATACTTTGCTATCAATGCTATATTCAAATTAAATAGTGTTCCCCAATCACTAGACTATACATACGAACCGTATAAAAAACATGCCAATGCCAATTACTAATCATAACTAATTATTTCATAAGTAGTTGGCTGGTTATGATATCGGACTTCAGAAATGTATCTACGATAAATACCGGTAACTAATATACGTGCATAACATTATGGGCAATTTGGGTAAAAAGATAGGTTATCAACCAACCTTAAGCAGTTTCCATGACAAGAGATAAATGGAAGGGGCGAGGTTTCACTTAGTATACATTGCAATATATATCAATGCTGTAATATATGGCATAGAACAATAATAATTATAAATATAATTATTATTTCAGGTATTGTGCCCGTATGCACAAACATTTCTGAGCTGTGAAAGTTGGTGTTGAGGAGTGAGCAGAAGACGAGAAGGTTTGTGTGTAGGGGGGGGGGGGGGATATGAGAGGGAGATATTCTAACAGCCAGTTATAGAGACAGAAGATAATAGTTGCATTATGTCATATCTGGGAGCAGTTACTTCCTGAAATTTATTGTAACTAAAACAAAGTTGTAATTTGATAAATAAGTCGTGTAATGCAATTGTTACCAGGTAAACACATACACATACATACATACATACATACATACATACATACACACACACACACGCACGCGCAAAACAAGCTAGTATTCTACTCTATGACTCCTCATTCCCACCTCCTACCTCCACCCACTCCTTCATAAAAACGATAACCGCGCCACCTACTAACGCAAAGGGATATCTCGTGGATGTCGCACGACTTATGCTCGTGACTGTACGCAACTCTGAGAACATACTAGCGAAACTGAAGACTGGTTTAGGCCTAGCGGTATGGTACCGGTACTTGATTTTCCAACTGGCGAATGGTAAATACTAAAAAATTGAAAAGCAAGGTGAACATATCATTAGTTCTGCCGACATATCTGTGTATAGGTACCGTGCGGTATTACAACATTGTTGTCTTTAAAGAAACGAATATCAGCAAATGCGTAAGCTAGGGCTAGGGTAGGCCTACTACATGTACACAGTTTTTCACCATCCAGCTAACATAAGAACATAAGAATATGGGAGTCTGCAGAAAGCCGATTGGCCCACACAAGGCGTTCCTCTCACACCCAACCCCAATTATAGGCCCAGCTCACTAACACCATGAGGACCGACCCCACCAAAACGGTCAGAGGTCAACGCAAGATTACGGGTTCTGCAGAACGCCGATTGGCCCACACCCGGCAGATCCCCCGCACACCCAACCCATCTCGTCCATATGCCTATCTAATTTTATCTTAAAGCTCTCTATCGTTTTTTATCCCATTATAGCACTTGGTAGCCTATTCCACCTATCTACAACTCTGTTACCAAAACATCATTTGCCTAGGCCTATATCTTTTCTGAAATGTATCTAATTTGAAACCGTTTGTTCGAGTTCTTTCGCTATCACTGAACTTTAGTACATCTTTCATGTCCTCTTTATTAATCCCCCTAACCCTCTTGAACACCTCTAGCATATCCCCTCTAACTATGCGTCTCTCTAACGAATGTAAGCCTAATTTCTTTAACCTATCTTCATATGGAAGATTTCTAATATGATGGATAATATTTATCATTCTACGTTGTACTCTCTCCGAGTAATCTATGTCCATTCTGTAATATGGGCACCAACATTGGACAGCATAATCCATATGGGGTCTCACTAATGACAAGTACAGTTTTAAAATAACATCAGCAGTTCTGTTACTCACAATCCTTGAGATTAACCCGAGAATCCTGTTTGCCTTGTTACGAACCCTTATAGGCCTACACTGTTTTCCAAGCTTCAAATTATTGCTAACAAACACACCCAGATTATATAGGATTCGTCATACATATTATATACCGGTATGTCAATAGGCCTTCGGCAGATTCCCGTAGCTTATTTGTATTTAGGACACGCATGTTTTAACAGTAGTTAGTGATTTAGCTATATATATTCTTAAAACTCACGTTGATGAATGACATTCTTAGAAATAAATTGTACTCGTGCGCTGGGTAAAGTTGAACATAAACTGATTTCAGCATGCTGCAGAAAAAAACATATTTATTGAAGCCAAGAACAATTGAAGAGCATGAAAACTATTACCGTATCTACATTAGTACTTTACTCACACAAAAAACAATAGCAAAACCTCCATGCTCCTCTTCATGGCAAAAGAAAAAGGGGGGTTGGTCAACTTTACCCAATGGGTGGAGGTAACCTTGACCGACGTGTTAAAAGACCTGGGGAAAGCTGACCGATTTCTTAAATTATTGATTTTCGGGTGAAAGAACACTGGGGCCATATTTTTATAGTCTTATGGTTGAAACAAAGGATTTTCAATGTGTTTTTGGTGCGGACAAAACTTGACCCTTTTGGTCAACTTTGCCCCATTAACTTTGAGCTAAGATTGCTCCCGACAGAATCAGTAGGCCTATTACCGGTACCGGTACCATAAATTGTCTGTTTCATATGAACATTTATAAATTTGTCCACAGTTTAGGTACCGTACCGTGTAACCAATTTAAAGGCATGCGTGATTTATTTGTCACAGGGACATACGGTATGTTATAAAAACGTAAATGTTAGTTAGAAATATTTCTCCTCACTTCTTAAATCCTTATCACTGTATTTGTTGAAGTACCGGTAATGAAGCAAGTTGATTTAACAGAATAAAGTATATCTATTACCGGTACCGGTACTCCATATTTTGGAGTAAACTTTGTAAATTTTGGATGAAAACTGTTGATATTGATTTTTAATAGATATTTATTGAATTTTGTTCAACTTTAGGTCTACACCATCGTTCAACTTAACCCAGCGCACAGGTACTGTAGCTTATGACGAAACTGCGATATCAAGTTACGTCTCAGACTCATATAACCTATCAACACAGTACATTTCAACACATTTAAGAATACCTTTGGTTAAACATTGACACCAGTAGGATAAGCTTATGTGTTACCGAAGATATACCGTACCGGTAAGCATAGGTAGACTAGGTAATCGTGATAAGTAGGAGTTTATATAGCTATAATTGCAGATAAGACTTATTTGCTCTGGCTGTTTAGATGGATTATATTGACCTACCTAAGGTTACCTAAGGTTGTGTTCGGCACTCTCCTAGCAGCAGCGAGGAGCACCTACCGGTACCACCGGAACGAAATAAGAAAAGTACCAGTACGGATAGAACGGAATAGCTCTGAGTCGTGATAAGTAGGAATGTATAATACTGGGTATTAGGTTAAGTGTATTACGGTACCCTAGCCAAGCTCTGATAAATAGGTCAAAATAGTATAGCTACTATTTTGTCTATGACGGTAAGTAAGGTGCATCCTATGACTCATGATAGGTAGGAGTCTGCATAAGTTATACCTGAGCAGCTAGCGCAGTGGCCAGCAACCCTTAAAACTAGAAGAGCCATTTATTAAAAGTTTTGTAAAAAAATTGTACTGTCGGAGCCGCAATACAACAAATTAGGTCTCAAACCGAAATCTACAGTACCGGTACTTCAGAAATAAGATAATAGCCTATACCGGTACCGGTACCCTACTTCTGAACAAAACAAATTATAGTACGGTAATATTGTTAAATTTACTTGTATGCACAAAGCTTATCAAAGACATATGTCTCGCTTTTCTAGAAATCATAACGATTGATGACTATAGATTTTTTCGAAGTTGAATACAAATTCTAGTTTTGCCTTGAATGTGTTATATGATGCCTTCGTTATAAAGGATTAATTATTATTTCTGAAGCTTCGGGAGCCACACAAGTGTCCTGAAAGAGCCGCATGCGGCTAAGGTAACCTAAGCCTAAGGTAGCATAAGTACCGGTATACAGTTCTAAGGGTCCTGGATGATCACAACTTAAGGGGAGATGGTTCACTTTTCGGGCGATTTTTGCATGTAGGCCCTATTAATTATATTTCTAGTTCTCCATCAAATTTAAAAAAATAAAATACATCCATTAGATCCCCCTTCTAGATTAATTTGTAAATTTTTCGGTAGAAAAATTTCCCGGTTCTTCCAACATTACAGGCTGACTATCGTTCGCAAGGGAAAATATCGACATCTAAATAGCACGAAAGGTCTAAATATTGACGAAGAAATGGGGCGAAAGGTCTTAAAATCGACTAACTAATGGGGCAAACATCTTAACATCTGAAAACCAGATGGGCTAAACATGAGGGAGAAAGTGGTCCAGAAAACCGGCCCATCCCCCCCTTAAACTTTCGTGGTAAGACAAAAAATGTTCTTCGACAAATCAAAACAAAACTTGAATATAAAAAATCAACTCAGGCTATTTAGGATTTTTAACGTATTTTACAAGAGACAATCCAAGTTGAAATTACAGATACAGGACACAACTATTCAGCTTGACTGTGTAATGTTCTAGCCAAGGTATACTGCAGATGACGGCCTCAGTGGGACCTTGACCAAGTTTGTAGACAACCTAGCACATCCGGGACCCCACCACCACTACGCTAGGCTACCCTCGTTACTAGCACTAATGTATGCAGATCATATACCTACATACTCCTTCCCCTACCCCTTCTCTCCCACCTATACACACTCACACTCGGCTGCTAGACATTTCGCTACCTCACCATCCCGCGAAACAATTCAAATTATTTCTTGGCGAGCGGAAGCGAGCCAGCATATTTAAAAAAAAAAACACGTTTTTACAATAGGCGAGCTGTCGCTCGCCAGGAAGAAAGCGACGCCTGGATGGGGATAAACGTCTTAAAGCAGTAGGCTGAATGGGGCCGAATGGATACAAGCCAGAGAAAGAGAGAAAAGGAGAGAAATAAAGCAGGTCACCCCCATGAAGATCTAATAAAAATGTACTCTAACTAACCTAACCTACTCTCGTTACCGGTACTAATGTATGCAGATTATAATTATACCTGCCTTCCTACTCCTTGCCCTACCCCTTCACTCCCAGGCTCCCAACTTTACACACTCACACTCGGCTGCTAGACATCTCGTTTTACCCAATACTAAAATTCGTTAAAAGGCCTAATACAAACGTAACTAACCTTAGAACTTAAACTCGTTATGAGCACTAGTATGTAACTATGTACCGTACCGTACTGTACATTTTATACCTTCATTAGGCTATGACCCCTGGCCCAATGTCCCTTTAATTTGTCTCTCTGGCACTCGTCTGGCTTTGGGGGAGACACTCGTTACAGGCAGCCTGCCTTCTGTCTCCGTCATACACATAGCACAAATATGCTATGCAGTACCGGTATAAAATGCGATGTTGCCTTTTCATTTGCACTAATTATTTTTGGTACGGTAGCCTATGTGCACATATATTATATAATCCACATACCGTACTTATTTTTGCCGTAATGATTATACGGTAGGCCCTATACATAAAATGTACCGTGTTAATGTTTCGCCTAGGTTAATATTCCCGTAATTCAAATAATAATGTCTGCTAAGGAGCCATCATGGTTCAGTAAGCTAGGTACCGGTACCGGTAATATCATTATGTTCTCTCCACCAACCAACTTTACTCCTGAACTCGATTAATGAAATTAACAAACACATGTGGCAGTCCTATAACACAAATTGTGTATACCGGTAGGCTACTATTAATTATGTAAATGTATAATAATACTTTAACGGTAATCAATTTTAATACCGGTAACTCCCTCTCCTGCCTCCCCTTCCCCCCACAAACCACATACATACACTCGTTTTTTTTCTTTTCTGGTCTTGTAACTTATCTGGTTCTAACCTTTTACACTAGTTCGACCAGGGTGTTAAGCACAAATCGATCAATTAGCCAAATTTGACCGATCAGCACAAATCGACCAATCAGCTCAAATCAACACGCATTCCAAGTCAAAACTCGGTCCAAATCAACACTCGGTCCAAATAAAAAATCGGTCCAAATCAACACTCGGTCCAAATCAACACTCCGTCCAAATCAACACTCTGTCCAAATCGATAATCGGTCCAAATCGATAACTCCGTCCAATTTGACCGCTCGACCTGTTTAACAAATCAATCACCGGTTCAATTCAACCAATCAGACCACTTTGATTGCCCGACCCATACTAACTGTAACTTCTTGGCCCAATCCAATCACTTGGTCTATTTACATAGCTCAGAACAGTTTGCACGAACTTAGATGTCAGTTTCCCAGGTTTGACGTATGGGGGAGATACGTGCTCTAATTAATACAGTCTGTTATTTTCAACAGATGATACATTTTCATGTCCCTATCTACATTACTCCGCTATTAGCCTATTACAATGATTAAGTAGCTAAGTACCGTATGTTGTTGATTATGATAACTTGGTAGGCCTATTATTATAATAGAGACATATAAAATGCGTATTTTTCCATTAAGAAATGAGAAATCGACTGCCGAGGGAATTAATTATCCGTCAGCTATAATAATCTACTCTCAGTTACCTTCTCATCCATTTATTATAATAAGTGGAGGTTGCGTTATTACTACCGGTACCGTAAGTTGTGGTTGGTCTGGTTCAGTGGTTCCCAACTCTTGGGTGATGTGGTAGCAAAGGCCTTGTCTTGAGTGGTCTCCGGGCTCATGATAAAAAATAATCATACTCATGATTATACTAGGTTATCCCAAGTCTAGAAAATACCAACCTCTAGTGACTATGGCTTAGACTGTTATGACTACACTTCGGCCCGTAATGCAAGTAATTCAGGTATTTCCTCAATGCCCAGCAGCCCCTTTCCTCCCCCTCCTTTCTCTCAACCTTCAACTCTACCCCAGCTTCCTACAGTGGCTCTTCTTCCTGCTTGTTCCACCACTACCACCCTCGCTCGTCGACCTTCTCTCTCTCTCGCTCTCTCAGCCTACCGGTAGAATAGTATACCGGTATAGGCCTATATATATAATATATATATATATATATATATATATATATATATATATATATATATATATATATATATATATATATAATATATATATATATACTTAGAGATAGAGATAGAGAGAGAGAGAGCGCGAGCGAGATAAATATAGGCTAGATATGCCTCACCCCATCATAAAATGGGACACATTACTTACAACAAAGCTAGACCTAGTTATAAGTTTCACCACATCATAACATACGACACGAACCGGTAACTTACAACCTAGCTAGACCTAGTTATGGTAGGCCTGTCTTAATGCGTCATAGCTTACAGCAAAACTTACAACCTACCTAGACCTTGTTATACGTTTTACCACATCATAACTTAAAACACATAAGTACCACGTCAGAACATACCGGTACAACAATTATTATATTATGACATTTGCTAGACCTTGTTATGTCTCACCACATCATAACTTACAAGATACAAATAGCTACCACGTCAGAACATACAACATAGCCTATAAATTTTAACATGCCGGTAGCTATACCCTGATATAAGTCTCACAACATCATACCGGTAACTTACAACACATAAATACTACGTCAGAATATACAACACATAACTTGTAACAGCAAGACCCAGTTATAAGCTTCAACATAGCATAACTTACAACACGGGTAAGTACCACGTCAGAACATACAACACATAACTTATAACATACCCGGTAGCTAGACAGTGTTATAAGTCTCAACATAGCATAACTTACAACACAAAAGCACGTCAGAACATACAACACATAACTTTCATCGTCTTACAAGTTACAACCTAGTTAGCCCCTGTTATACCGTACACCTCACCACATCATAACTTACAACACAGACCCTGCCTCGACCCTGTTATAATTCTCACCAGGTCATAAGTTACAATCTGCCTGGACCCCGTGACCCTGCCTCCCTTGACCTTGACCTCTAATGATCATATCCCATCACTCATGAGAGCTTCACACACCGTTAATTGACAGGTGGTGGTGCAGGTGATTCCAGACTCACTCTCACTCTCTCTACACATGTTCTTGTATTTCTTATCATACCGGTATTCCTTTCAAAAAAATACCGCAACCAAAACAATACAACCCCATGTTAATTTTCTTGTATTTCTGTTCATATTTTTGAAACTACATTGTAACATTTGCAAGCAACTGTACGACCTTGAGCGTAATTCCAGTTCTGTAATCACGCCAATAATTGCTAGATAAACAAATTACGCAAATATCTGCTCTTGGCCTTTGACGCTTCTAAGGTACAGTACCGGGTACGGTAACTTATCTTTATATACTGGTACTTTCTGACCAGATATGCAAGCATATTTTGCATAAATATTTCTGAGCGTCAAATTAGAGGAGTCAGTTAAGTTAAAGCGCACGTGACAGAAACATCTGATGGTGAAATCAAACCAACTGCAACACATCAGTTACCATTAGGGTTAGCCCTCCCTAATACTAATATATTATTCATTAATTTACTCGAACCTTATCTATTGTAACACTGTTTGGGGCGCCATGAGCAGGGAGGCTCTCAACCCCCTGGTTATTGTACAAAAACGAGTGGTGAGAATTATTGAAGGATTAGGAAAAAGATAACATACCAATGATGCCTTTTTGAATATAATAAATTACCGGTACTAAAACTTCCCGACATAAATATTATGACTTGTGCTACTTGTGTACCGGTACCGTTTATAAGTGTTAATGGTCTAGCCTCAAATAATTACTACCGGGTATACCTATAATATAAATAATATATAACAGATGAGCAATAACAATAACTTAAGATTGCCTTTTGTTCCCTCTTCCCAGTCTCAAACCCACATCAGATATCAGGTAGCCAAAATATACAACAATCATCCTAATTACATCAAACTCCTACCGTACCTATTGTATACAGCTGGCTTCAAACGCCGCTTAAAAAATATTATGCTATACTACCCACTGAGTGTTCTTTTGTCATCCATCAAAATACTCTCAAAAGCTCATTGCTAATAATTGCAGTGTTGTTTAATTGGAATAGTTACGGTACATGTTTTAGCCGAGATAGTAATTTTTTCCAGCTGCCTGTTTATGTAAATAGATTTAAGTGTTTGTATGCATAATTTGCGCATTTTTTATATTTGTATGTACTAGTAGGTCCTATACGATTGTATATGTATGTTTACGTAGGCTATGTGTGTTTATATTTGTGTGAATGCGTGAATTTGTACCGGTATGTATTTTAAGTGTACAGTATAATCATATGTAAACCATAATTGTATGTAAATATTAATGCTAATAATAATATAATTTAGTACCCATTTTTTTCAACTAAGGGCTCTTAAAAGATTAACTAGATTCATCAAAAAACCTTGTCTGCAAATTTGTTTATTATTCTTTATAGGCCTAGGCTACAATGTAACTATTTTAGACTAAATAAAAAAATCAATCAATCAATCAATAAGGGCTAGCAGTGGCCCTCTGCGGGTCCAATGTATAAATATTGATATGCACATAATATTAATATAAACATAATATTATTCAATTAATAGGCTATATATTATTGTGTATGTAGCCTACTTTTTGTATGATAATGGACGGTCGTCAAATCTGTATAGCCTATTTAGCTACATATTCTCTCTCTCTCATATATATATATATATATATATATATATATATATACCCGTTATATATACGGTATATATATGCCTATATATATACCTATATATATATATATATATATATATATATATTATATACCGGTATATATATATATATATACCGGTATATATATTGTTGTGCCGGGTTCTGATCGTTTAGTTCCCTTGACACAGTCCGTAAAACAATCCAGTTCTGGTTTGATGGACTTAAATATACTTGACAGGAACGTACCGAGTAGGTTCTATATACAGTAAAACTGGTATTCAAAGGTTCAATATAGTACCGGTACTCAATAACAACACAAGGAAGAACATATATAAAGGTTTTATTTAATATGCATGAGAGTAAGATAATAATAAGGATCATAAAGAAAGATCCAACAATAGTAACAAACATACAGTATATAAATTGTCCTTACTTCAGAACAATGTTACTGATACCAGAATAACTCAATAGTGAGAGTATAGTATTAAATCAGGTCATGTAGAAAACATACATAGAGGCATAATGTACAAGAATAAATTGTAACCTTCAATGCAATAATAAATGAGTCAAAATATCTTCCGTGTTCACAAGAGACTTCAATATTCTAGATAATGATCCTAGAGTCACAATGTGGAGAGTTGAGGTTATAAAGATGCTGTCACGGGAGACTAGGTGAGTCACGCGTAGGCTGGCTGGGCCTTTAAAACTGACCACGTGAACTTGCCCTCAGGTCAGGTCACTGGGAAGGTCACCAGGTGAACTGAGGTAGTAATAAATACTTTTTCTAGTTAATGCAACTATGAACTTAGCTGAAATGCGATGTTAATTTACTTTACAGGATAGGGCTGAGATTATTATTTATAATCTCCGAGAAGTATCAAAATCGCCCAAAGATGAATGTATATCTTATCACGGAATTATATTACTTGAACATATGCTACGATAACGAACCGAACTTAGGAATTCGTGTTTCTATAATTTCTTAGGCGAAGCAAAGTAATAACGTGAATTTAACAAGAGCGAAAAGGTAGTTTAATAGGTCTACTGGTTGGTATTAATTAGGTCGAGATGTAATCTTCAATATTCGTAATTAAGACAACACACAAAGATAAGCAAAATAACTAACCGAGTTCCAAAAGACTCAGGCTTGAATGAACATTACAATTTAATCTCAAAACGCGAGAACTGATTGATTTATAGATATCGATCGGTAGATCGTACTTAGTAATTAACCCTTGTCTAGCGGGGGGGTTTTGGGCTATTTTGGGCATATTCAGGCCCTCCTGAATGATCAATCAAGTATCTGCATGAAAAGAAATGTATTCAGCAAAAAACTAGGCGCTAAAAGCTTCAAAATGAGACCAGAACGAGCTACGTAGCACTCGTCGTTCTCACGCAGTGGTACCACTAACATGGGAGTTTAGCGTATAGCGGCATATTTTTTCCCGCTACGCTCACTACTGGCAACACTGCCGGCCTCTCGAGAACAGAGGGAGCGTGAGTCAGTGGGCGGCGGTAAGCCCTGGGTGTCGGACGTGTGGCCTGCTGTGCTCCCGGCCATTTGCACTCGATTTTAACCCTTTAAAAGCCTTAATAATGCTCCTAACTTGCTCCAAATTGGAGCCAGACTTAAGGCGGGCCCCGCCAGTTATGGGTTAAATTGGCGCTAATGACGAAGTTTAGCTCATTGATATTTAACGCAAGATCAGATTCGCTTCTGGACGAGTTAACAGGGCGAGAGAAATCAAATGTACAGGCACAATTAGTACATGGACGTAGGCAACGAAGTCCTACTAATTGATACCGGTACTTAAAACAGGCAGTACCAGGCTCGGGCCTGAACGGGTTAACAGGGCGAGGTGAATAAAATACACAGATACAATTAGTGTATGGTGGATGAAAGGGACACGAAACACGGAGGAAAGAATTCCTAAACACGGTATTCGAAATATCACAACATCGAGATTTACAGGAACATAAAAGCACGTCTATAAGATATATTTCATATGCGATTAATTAGCGAAAGAATTAAGGAATTACACTATGCACTCGTTGTAAAATTGGGCGTAGGTTCTAGGTAAAAGTGATTAATGGAGTGATTACAGAATATACTAAGACTTCAACTCATAAAGAATAAATCAACATACACATAGTCAGTAAATCTGCGAGCGTGGGGGGGCTTAAATATATATTAATACACTGATATGTAACGTATGCGTAAGTTATGAATTAAATAAAGTCTTGAACAAGGGTCAAGGAATTAAGGCAAGGTTAACACAGAATAACACAGTTTCAGAGGGACGACACTTATAACGCAAGTACGTGATCTTGGGCACAGATCACAATTAAATCAGGACACACACAGTTCACATATATCACTAAACAATATCTCACAACAATAATCAACAGAGAAAGACACAGAAACACTTAGGTATTTGGAAGGGCAGGGGGCGAGAGTGCTGGTCTGGCCGGCGTAGAGGGTAGTAGCCAATTCTTGCACAGCTGGTTAGCTCCTCGAGCAGGGGTTCTCGGTTTAGGCCTGATTACGTAATTGGAACAGGGGTCCTAGGTTCAGGCCTGTTTATGTAATTCGAGCAGGGGTCCTAGGTCCAGGCCTACGTCCGTAGCTCGAGCAGGGGTCCTCGGTTCAGGGCGCCAGGCAACAGACAGGTGGTCCTCCAACAATCCGGAAGGAGGGGGGGGGGTGTCATCCGGGGGGCACTCTCGAGGGGAAGGGGGACGGGGAGGGGGGGCAAACCGTAGCAACACTGTCCCAACTAGCCCGTTCCTGGTGGTCAAGCCAAGTCAGTTAGTGAGGTAGTGCTTACTTTCCTCAGGTTTTTCTGAGGTCCTATGCAAATATTTTCTTGCTCCAGGTGTCAATGAACTCGGAGGAAAAAGGAAAAATGGTTGTTGTGAGGTACATATACAGTAGATTCTAGCCTGGGAACTCAGGTATTATCATATGGGCCTGGTTCCAAGGTAATATTACAATACCGGTACTTAAGGGGGCAGCTGGAAGGTCCAGGGCTGCTGTGAAAAATAGAAAACACTTAGAGCTTATAATGGAGCAACTGTCTTGCAGGTCTTCTAGTTACATACCCTAAGACATACACATAGAGGATTGTAGTTGTATCCTCGGGGGATTGGAGTGGTCAGGCGTTATCAGGTCCATTGGTTCCTGATATATTCGGGGCGCTGGTGAGTAGATTGCATAAGGGAGTGTTCGTCATATTCTAGATCTGGCGGAACAATACAGGGAGCGTCACTGCTGGTGGAGGCTATGTAAAAGGAGGGTTCTAATTGGCTGTCCCAGGGTGGTTGTGGTTGGCTGCAGAATACGGCTTGTGACTGGCTGAGAGAGTATTCCGTTTTCTTAGATGGCTGTGGGCGTGAAAGAGAACTGGGAAATGGACGGCTGGGCATGGTCAACTCAGGTAGATTCTTGTGGACTCAGAGGGGGGACTCTGGTAGATGTCTTCGTTGTCTACCCTGGGGTTTTGAGGTTGCCTGAGTGGTTATGCAGGCCACTCGGTGTATCGTTGGTTTGGGGTCCGTCATCTCATATATATATATATACATACCGGTATATATACAGTATATAATTATAGGCCTACAGTATATACCGGTATATATTACATCGCATTCTAAAATAAAATTTCTGGAAAGAATAATACAGATGAGAATAAACATATAGGCTATAGCCTATAGGTATAGGCCTAAGCATGAAATTAATGGTGGCTTCACTCTTCACATTATATTTGCCTGAACCCCAACGACATGACAAGGTTTTTCAGTATTTGGTGAGTTTTGACCAGTCAACCTGCTCACCGACGAAAATCACCTCATAGATACCTACACAACTGTACCGATACGGTACGGTACTCGAAACCGTGAGGTGACGAAATGGTGACAGACATATTGGTGATTACCGTGAGCAACAGTACAGTAAGTATAATTGAATTACGGTACCGGTAACTAATAGGCTCCAAATTAAATCGACATTCATTACAAAAGGATAATGGGTACGGTACGAGATAAGAACATAAGAAAATGGGAGTCTGCAAAAAGCCGATCGGCCACACAAGGCAGATCCCTGTCACACCCAACCCCAATTACATAACAACATAAGGTCATAAGATCGCGGGAAACTGCATATGGCCATGGCCCATGCGGCCCACATGAAGCAGCTCCCATTCACACCCAGCCCATATCACCCATATGGGAATCAAACTTATGCTTAAAGCTTTCAACTGTTTCGGAGCTAATTACTGTTCTGGGCAGTGCATTCCACATGTTAACAACTCTATTACCAAACCAATGCTTTCCTATATCTAAACTTGAAACCATTTGAGCGGGTAATGTCGCCGTTCTTTAGCTTTAATACCTCATCTATATCGCCCTTATTTAAACCTTATATCCATTTAAATACCTCTATCATGTCTGCCCTACATCTTTGTCTCTCTAGTGAGTGCAAGCCTAAGACTTTCAACCTCTCCTCCTACGATAAATTTCTAATATTATGTATCTTTTTAGTCATTCTTCTTTGGACTGCCTCTAAAGGGTCGATATCCATTCTATAATAAGGGCACCAAAATTGAACAGCATAGTCTAAATGGGGTCTTACTAGAGCTAAGTATAGTTTTAAGAAAACTTCAGCAGTCCTGTTTCTAACACTCCTAGATATGAATCCTAGAATTATATTTGCCCTATTCCTAACACTTATACACTGTTTTCTGGGTTTCAGATCATTACTAACGAGCACCCCCAGATCCTTCTCACACTCTTAGTTATCCAATTCTACATTGTCTAGTTTATATTAACATCTAAATAACGATTTCCAATCCTTAATACCTTACATTTGTCTACATTGAAACTCATCTTCCAATTTATGGACCACTCGTGCAAGTGATCGAGATCATTTTGAAGACATTCCCTGTCGCTAGCTGACTATTACCCTACCTATTTTAGTATCATCAGCAAATTTACTGATCCTACTCTTTATGCCTGAGTCAAGATCATTTATGTAGATAATGAACAGAAGGGGCCCCAAAACCGACCCTTGGGGGACCCCACTTTTAACTAATCCCCAGTCCGATTTTACACCATTTATACTAACTCTCTGTTTCCTACTAATCAGCCATGACTTTATCCACTTGAGTAGCATCCCCCCAATACCATGTCCTTCTATCTTCCTTAACAGCCTTTCATGTGGAACTTTATCAAAGGATATCCAAGATTCTTGAACAATCATCACGCAACGCACATACACACACATATCCACTTCCGTCTCGGACACTCTGGAAAACAAATATAATAAACCGCAGTTATGGGAAAAATACATGATGGTATGGAAAAACAAGTACCGGTATATCTGAGGTGTTATTCCATAATGCAGAGCCATTATTTCATAACTGTAGCTTTTATACTTTTATCCAGAAATGTCCGAAGTAACGTCCCTTGACCTAAGTTAGGCCATTTCACGGGTACCGGTACCGTAATATTTTAATAGGACTACCACTATGCAGCCTAATTATTGCTGATGATTTTGAGCCCAAACTTTCAGAATTCACTAATAACTACGATATATAAAACAAAATGCTGTAGGAAGCCATTTTAAAGATATACATAGGCTATATACAGTATTATATATATATATATGTATATATATATAGGCCTATATATATACCCATATCATCATCTGTATGTATGTATACCGTATATATATATATATATACATACTGTATATAACCGGTACCTTTTTCGGTCAATATTTACGAGCCGCACCACAGATGGGATCTCATTTTTAATGGTAGTTTTGGGTTCCTATCATTTTAAGCTTCATTGCTATATAATTTTTATCCACCGGATTTTTTTTTTTTTTTTTTTTCTTGGCTTTATTTATTTATTTTTATTTTGTTGCATTAACCTAACCAAAAAAATCTAACCTAACCTAACCTAAATGTATTTGGGGGCTATTAGGTTAGGTTAGGTTAGGTTTTTTGGTTAGGTTAATGCTTAAAAAAAAAAATAAAGCCAAGAAAAACAAATATTTGGTATAGGTCTATAATTGCACCTATACCTTCACCTATGTGCCTACCTATGTGGAGTTCGCCACTCTTGCTAGTGGCACCGAAGAGCGCACCGCCCTTCGTTGTTGTTTGAGAACAACAAATTATTATTGTATTTAACAGGAAGGTATGCTGAGGTAAGTGATGTGGTATAGGTGGTAATGTGCGGAAATGGATTATAAGCCTCCCCCCCCCCCCTTACGTTAGGCTAGGTTAGGTTAGGTAAGGTTGTTAGGTTAATGTCTCTCTGAAACAATGTAAAATCCGTGTCACATCTAGATTGATAGACTTTTGTCAGAGGGGGCGGAATGCCCTTATAATCCATTTCTGCATATTGCCACCTATACCACATCACTTACCTCGTCGTACCTTCCTGTTAAATACAATAATATATTTTTTTAGCTCGTATAGGTGCAATTAGGCTATAGAAATTTACCAAATATGTTCCGGTGGATAAAAATTATATAGCAATGAAGCATAAAATGATAGGAACCCAAAACTACCATTAGAAATGAGGGTAAATTGATACGGTGTGACAGTCACGAGTTTTAGCATGTGTTTTTTTGTTTTTTTGCATTTTTTCTTTGATATAGTGTGTTGTTTTATACCAAGGACTGCAGCAAATGAGTATTTACCCATTATCCAACAATCTAAAAACACGGCCCCCACTAGTGGGGAGGGCAATGAAAATCAGGGAAATTGCGGGGTAAAAGGGGAAAAATAGGGGTAATATGGGAAGAACTTTGCATTTTTCAAAGTAAAAAAACCCAGTAATTGAATTTTGAAAGTTGGCTCGAGTTTTCATGTTTTTTGAAACCCATTAAACCCCAAAATTTGAAACCCCGAGCCAACATTTGCCAAAACTTGGCTAAGGTTTAGAGATTTTTTGAAGTAAAAAAACACAGTAACCTAACCTAGAACGTTTGATACAAGAATAACCCTTACCTACCAGCTAGTATGTGTCCCTAGTTTATCCCATATCTACCAGCTGATCCCTTGTCATGAACCTAACTAAGAAACCTAACCTAAAAGTAATACGTGGATAGATGGATCGCGCAACTGTAAGGTCCCCCGAGTAAGGTAGGGAAAAAAAAAATCTATAAAGCAGAAATCCCGTAAACAGGACTTGTCATTATGCAGACAAGACTCTGTGTTTTACCCTATATCTCCCTTATAATACATTTGCGAAGGGAAGGACATAATATATAGGACTGAAGACTATTATATAACATACCTATAGGCTACACAAACATCGATGGGGCTTGTAACTGTCACACCGTAAAATCTTACCGAAATGAGATCCCAGCTGTGGTGCGGCTCGTAAATAATGAAATAATGAAATAATGAAATATGAAATGAAAGGTTTATAGACTGAATGCACAATTGCCTGAATGCACCATTACCTGAATGCATCAACCCCTAGTCTGAATGCACCGTGTGTCAGGTCCCAATGCACTACTCCCAGTCGAAATGTACCGCTCCTTTTGGTCTGAATGCACCAACTAATTTATGGCCAGTTGACACAAGTTTCTAGCTGACTTTTATTCAACTTGCATGAAATTATCTAAACAATAAAATATATATCTTATTGTTTAGATAATTTCACGCAAGTTGAATAAAAGTCAGCTAGAAACTTGTGACTTAAGAAGTCAGTGCTTCATAGCAAAAACATGAAACAAATACAGTATAATGAACAAAAAGAAGCAGATAATTCAATGAAACAAAAGGGTTTCACACAGGCTTCAGAGTAACACCATGAAACATATAGGCCTACTTTATTACACCTACAGTTCAATGAACACAGAGAAGCAGAGAACTGCCAACCGTGCCCGACAACAACTGCGACCAAAACATCCAACTGATTTGGAATTTGAGATTGCTACACCTCATATTCCAAGTGATTTTCTTCAACGAGATATTTACCATGAAGGCCAACGTCACTTAGTGTTTGCATCTCCTCTCCAGCTTTCCTTCCTGTGCAAGTCCAAGATCTGGTTTATTGATGGAACATTTAAAGTTGTCAAGGAGCCATTTGTACAGCTTGTCAGCATTCACAGCTACATCAAGGCTGGTGACACCGCCAAACAAGTCCCACTGTTATTTGTAGTTATGTCAAGACGAAAGACCAGAGAATACAAAGCTGTCCTGGATGCCATCATCGAACTCCTCCCACCTGACATCATGGTTGAAGAGATTGTAGTGATTTTGAACGTGCTCTGTGGAGTGCTCTTCATAAGTCTCTACCTGATGTCCCAGTGTTTGGGTGCTGGTTCCACTGGGCACAGGCTGTATACAATCGAGTTAAGGAATATGGCCTACGCTCTGCATACATTCATCAGATTCCTGTCCGTAACTACATACCGTACGTGATTTGATGGCACTGCCCCACCTTTCAGCCTCCCATATCAACAATGCGTTTAACCACCTGAAAGAAAGATGCCCTCAGACTTCCGCAGCCCAGAAGCTCCATAAACTCCTCAACTACCTCGAGATGACTTGGATAACCAGCACATTACGTCCACCATCTACCTGGTCAACATTTAATAGACTAGTGATAACAAACAAAGAAGACGAAGGTTGGCACCATCGACTTAATTACAATGCCACTAGTAAAAAGATGAATCTCTATCTGTTTATCAGCACCGTACACTTTTTGACGAGACCAAGCTACTCTCTCTGCAGGTTAGGTGATTAAACAGAAGAAGCTGTGTAGGATCCAAAATAAGAAAAACAAGTCAAAGCAGCAAAAGTTAAAGCAATTGTAGACTGCTTATGAAAACCACGACATAATTAGGCTACATCTGAGTACTTGAGGCAGTGCAGTAGCCTAACTTAGCAGATCATGGAGAAGATTGAAATCATATAATATAGGCCTATGACACATTTGTAGCTGTACAAAATAGCTACAACTAAGACTAAAAACTTTATATGAGTTATATTTTTTAAACTTTTAGATAAGTATATATTGTAATTAACCTATATAACAATGCAGCATTAAGAAACTAATGTTAAATACAATATATTCAAACTATATGAATCTTGTACTTATTCCAACATCCTGGTAATCTATAGGTCTACAATAACACTGGTGCATTCGGTCTAGGCAGCTGGTGCTTTCAGACTAGGCAGCTGGTGCATTCAGACTAGGCAGCTGGTGCATTCGGTCTGGTGCATTCAGGCAATGGTGCATTTAGTCTAGATACCAAATGAAAGAAACAAAAAAATAATCAGGAAATATATAGGCCTATAGAGTAAAGTCTTGATGTACAATTGAAGCTGATAATAAGCACCAAGAGATAAGGGGATAGGTTAACGGATAAAACAAAGGTATCTACCATGTGGTTGCCACTCTATAAGAACATAAGAAATGAGAGTCTGTGGAAAGCTGATTGGCCCACACAAGGCAGATCCCACTCACACTCAACCATAAATATAAGGCCTAATTGTAGGCCCAGCTCACTAATACCAGTATACCTGTCTGCATCAAAAGATGGTCTTAAGCTGACACGATCAAATCTGATTCACAATTATGAAGTAAACTTAGAACTGCAACTATATTACAGCCAACATCGCCGTTTGACAGATGATCAACGAAAAGAGATGAGTGAAGTGATTAATATAATATGCAACCAGCAAACAAACAACTTAATTCTAGTATGAAGCATTCCAAAATAGTTACTTTGCAAGACGTTAGAAATATGAAGAAATGGGCAAAGCTGAGTGGAATTATGTCCGAGATGTATGCATTGTGTATGCATTTGTGAGAAATTAAACTGGTTAAATTATTCAAAATGGATAAATCTACAGTTATACTACCCCTATTTTGTCGCTATTCTGTTGGTACTAATGGGTTAATATTAGTAGTAGTAGACTTACTATGGTTTGATGATGCGCGGAAATGTATATTTGACTTGAAATAGATATATTGAAGTATTACAAACCTTCGCGAACCCATAAACAGGGAACGTGAGCTGGGTTTAGACCGTCGCGCACCCATAAACAGGGAACATGAGCTGGGTTTAGACCGGTCTCGAGACAGGTTAGTTTTCGGTTAGGTTAGGTTAGGCTAATGTTAAAAATACTAAAATGTGACGGTCCTCGGTATTAAACAACACTGAATATCAAATAAAAAAACAACAACAAATTACCTGAAAAACTCGGATCTGGTTGGTGATAAATTGTTATCAAAATAAGTTTTTTTTCCAGTTTCCGCGTCTGCTGAACCATCCAAAAACACGCTAAAAGGCGTGTTTTGAAAGGGGGAGGTGGTGGGAGGTAGTGGGGGAGGGGTAGTATAACTGTAGATTTACCTCAAAATGTTCTACAGTATAAGTTTTTTGTGACATGATGGGAGATACATAAAAAACAAGGACAGTAATGCTAGATAGGGACACACATGAAATTCAAGCAGTATAAGTGGGTCTGTATTAATGTCGGTATCGCAAACTAAGATGACCATCGGGTGCAAATAACGTTCAGTGTTATTAACACGGTCGGGTGCAAATACCCACGTCCTAGTTATACTGGTACTGGTCTTCTTAAACTAGCCCACATTAAATCGTATAATGTTTACCAGAATATAAAATGTAAAAAGGCGTCATTGTGCTGACAGGGTTAAATGTCAACATCCACCAACTACTGTATATTTTATGACTGACGCACGTTTGACCCGCTTTCAATAAGAAATGAGCAGATCCCGTTGGCCTGTGCAAGTTGTCAAACAACTAAAACAAACACATGCATACACTAGTCTACCTATACCCTGTTCCAAATAAGTAGTCCAGAAATCGTGAACCCTAACCTCTGTAACTCAAAAATGACAAGAGCAAAATGGGCGGTATTATCTGTATATTTCCACACCTATTGCCTGGGACCTTGGCTGACCCTTCTCGGATCCCAAATTATAGAAATATTAGATCGATTACTCTAGCTAGCCTAGTCATTTGTGAGTTACTGTTCTAGTTATAGGCCTAGAGATTAATGTTCAAGAGTTTTCGCCTAGCCTACTTATTTGGAATAGGCCCTAGGGTATTATAGCCTATTAGCTGCCTATAGTACCGGTACTGTGGTACAGTAACAATAACAATACTATTACATAGCGTAATTCAGGGTGACTCCGCCAGACAGATCGAACTGCATAGCCTACGTGTCCCAGACGTCTGATGTATAGCCTACCCTGTTCATTAAAAGTAGGCGAGAAATTCAGACCCCCAACCTTTCATTACGTACTCAAAAACTACTTCACTGACAGTACCTTCAGTAAAATAATTATTTCGGTAGGCTAGCCTAATCCTGAAGAACCTGAACCTGGCCAGCTAGGCTAGCCTATATAATATTGAGTTAGCCTAGGCCTAGCCTAATCACAAATAAAATAATCACAACTCGCAACCTTTTTCGGTTCAATGTTATTTTAATACCACGAATTTTGTTGATATATTTGAAGATAAATATTGAATCTATATGCTCTAAAGATCATAAGAAAATTTGTTTTAGCCTAACCCTCGGCAAAACCTAATAAAAAAGTATGGTACTAAAATGTCTTTTTCGTAACAAGGTTGTCAATACGGTACTTCCAGTTATCGATAGCTCTAAAGATCATATGAAAATGTGTTAAACATACAAAACACTCAAAAAACAACAAGAACCAACGAAAAAAAATCATAAAAACACGTTGTGGGTGTCTTCAATAATTACCGATTTTAGTACCGTACTGAACATAAGATAATGCAAATACAATAAATACATGTAAAATACAATCATAGGGTCATCCATATAGTTTAGCAGCTTTAGCTTACCTGTTAGCTACAGAATGGTTGACAGCTGGTGTAGGCTATCACACTATCACAATATCCAAGTTTACAGGTGTTCATTCCACTCGAATAGGCTAGTCTCGAATAGGCTAGTCTTGTAAAGGCTTAGGCTATCGTTTATATTTTATCTCGAAAATAGCCTAGGCCCTAGGCCTATAATATTATACCGTACTTCACATCACTAGGTTATACTTTGGCCAAGGTCTAACAATCGGATTATCGGAGCAATATCTCACCCACACTAGGCCTACTTAATCTATTTTTGTTTTCTTCATAAACGTGCAATGGTCTAATCGTCCTACTTTAGATATTTCACAATCGCATTTACAGTGGTTACATAAATATACTTCACAATCTTCATGACCTAGACCCGTGTTCGCAAATATATTTTCCAGGAGTCACATAGGCCTAGGCCTTATTTAAGGAACTGTAGTCAATTATCTATATGTACAGTAGGCTACGAAAAATCTAGCACACTACGGTAAATAATCAACTAGATAGTGAGCCTCATGTTAAAGCCCAGTAACGAGATCTTGTTAACCCGCAAAAATACGCTCACAGGACGTAAAAAATTAAATAAAAAATAACGCTTTACAATCAAAACAAGGCATTCACTAAGCCCACTTGTTATTAAACTAGGTAGGCTACAAGCCACATCAAAACACCCACGACCCGCCCGGCAAATCCTCCCTACCCACCCACACTACACCACACACGTCTGCCAATGTCCACTGACTGAGATCTTGAAGTTTGTTGGATGTCCCTCCCATCCACGCTGCCTGGCCTGCCCCGCTGCCTGGCGCACTTTATTGAGGTATGAGAACTACAGCTGTTAGAAGTTTGCTTGTCAAAGATATTCTGTATAGTGTTTGGTAATACTGTATATATTTGTTTTGTTTTACTTAATACTTTTGCAACGACGTATCTTAAGTGCGTGCAAGCCTTCCTATCATATTGGGGAGCGGATAGATGGATTGCTGGATTCTAGCATAATTACATTATTAACCCCTTCTGTACCGACGACGTCTTTTGAATTTTATTCCTGCTATATTTCAACGATTTTGTGCAGTTTAAGAAGGATCTGAGGTAGTAAAAAGGGTTAAGTGAGATAGTTCGAAGCCTTCTGAATGCTGAAGGCCATTTTTAAACTAAATGATATCGTCTAAAAGTAGCCAGAGTAAAGTTAAAAGGATGGTACCGGTACTGCAAGGGTTAATTCTTACCTGGACCCAAAGATACATCATTGTACCAAACAAACTCATTATACCCTCCGCAACATCGTAAAATCGCCTGCACGAGTATGTAAAATAGATATTTTGTCCAAGGTATTTTGCATTTACTATACAGTATAAGGTAAACTGAAGGTTCAGTGTCCCTTCAGTATTCATGGTGCGAGTATTTGATAAGACAAACTGTTTTATATAATTGTTCACACAAACATTGGATTTATTAAAGAAACAAAATTATAGTACGGCATATTGCTTAGAGATCTTATTCTTGATAAGTAGGCTTCTGGGTTTTCTTTAAATCTTTAATCTTTCGAGGATTATGACGTACTTTAACAGTATAATATAGCTACCATTAGACCATATTATTTAGCTTAGGAAGGATTTGTGGGCATCAAAGGCATATCTGAGTTGGTTTTGACCACATAGATTTCTAAAAGTCCTTCCCAAACTGCAAAAATTACAAAAAAAATCTAATGGTAGCCTGAATAGAAGAAACGCCTCATCGTCCACGGAAAGGGATAATTATGGGAGGTCTTTCTTGAGCTGAGCATAATTAAATCGTTTAGTATTAGCCAAAACATACTAAATCAAGTATTTGTACTGAAAGAGTTATTTGAGGCAGTTGACCTGATGGTATCAATAACATCGTTCTTTTCATATTATTCTGAGTAACTAGACAATTTCATGTAGCACTAGCCTGTGATGATGATAATTGTTGATTGTAGCGCTGTATGGGCAGGCCCTATTAAGCAAGCTATCCACCCTGGTCTGTAGGCACTGCTGCGCCTCGAGCAGCGTGGGAGCCGAGCAGACCAAGGCTAGGTCATCCGCGTATACCAAAAAGGACGTACCAGGGGGACCGGGGAGGTAGGACACAAGGCTATTAAATAGGAAGGGATGGAGGGCCAAGCCCTGGAGAACTCCGCGGCGGATAGTACTTGGAGCGGACAGTGCCCCCCCCCAACCGGGACCGAAAAGGAACGACCAGACAGAAAACTGCGTACCCAAGACAACAGAACACCCGAGACACCTATGCCGGAGAGCTTAAATAAGATACCTTCATGGGACGCAGAGTCAAAAGCACCCACACCATCCACAAAGAGAGCTAGCATGACCCCACAACGCCTGAAAATGCCATGAACCAAGTGCTCCAACTGCAGGAGGACGTCCAGTGTGCCCCGGCCAGGACGGAAGCCACACTTCTTCTCCAACAGCGCACCCCTAGATTCAGCACACCACTGAATACGAGAACAAAAAAGACGCCCCATGAGCTTCCCCACACACTGGAGGAGCACAATTTGACAGTAACCAGAGGGATTGGCAATGTCCTTCCTGGGTTTAGGAAAAGGGAGGAGGATAGACTCCTTCCAAGCACCCGGGAAGACCCCATCCGTCCAGCTCCGATTGAAGAGATCCAACATGACAGCGGAAGAAGAGGGAGGGAGAGAGCGGAGGAACTCATAAAGGACAAGGTCAGGCCCGGCAGCTGTACAGGGTGAAAGAGCCGAGAGGGCAGAGGAAAGCTCCTGAGACGTGAAAAGAAGAAAGAGACCGGGAGGGGAAAGAGCACCCTCTGCCAGATGGACAGCGGCCACCAGGCGTGGGCAGAAGCAGGGAGAGGGACAGGAGTGCCAAGTTGCGAAGAAAAGAAAGAAGCAAGGAAGTCAGCCTTGGAGAGATCAGACATGAGAGCCACGCCATCCCGGCGAAGGGGAAAGGAGAAGGAAGAAGCACGACCCTTCATAGAGGACAAAAACCTCCATGTGTGCAAGGCAGAGGAGGAGAAGGAGAGAGAATAGACAAAGGACAAAAGAAACGGGCAGAGCCAAGAAGAAATTGAAAGAGAGAAGAGCCATAGGCATTACGGGATCGAAGCGGAAGATCCGGTTCCCAACATCTGGCATTGAAATCACCAAGTAATGATAAAGTTCAGCGAGAGAGACAGAGAAACAGGGATTATAAACCAACAGCAACGATTACCAACCCCTCGCCAGCTCCAGGCGAAGAGCCAAAACCTCCAGGAAACCCCCACGGAACGGCTGCAAGGGGAAATGTTGACATGGGATGTCTTCACGGACTATGAAAGCCAATCTACCCCCAACGCGCCTGGGACGGTCTGCACGAAGGAGGGAGTAACCCCGAAGACAAAAGCGAGTGTCAGGGGCAAGCCAAGTCTCACAAACCCCGACCACAACGTGGCAAAGCGCATCGGGGAAAACCTTGAAATCTTGTGATTTCCGAAGAAAAAAGTGGGCATGCCAAAAATACAAAGAGATACTACTGGGAAGGGAACCTATGAAGAGACTGAGAGGTTGAGAAACCTAGGCATCAACTGCTCACAAATATCCCAAGGGGAAACACCAGCTAGAAAGGAGGAGATAGCGTCAATAAGCAAGCGGAGGAGAGCTTCAGAAGAGACGGAGGGAGATGGGTCCTGTAATACTAGGAGGAGAGCAGGGGCAAGTAGAGGGAGAGAAACAACCACAGCTAAGGGAGTGACTATCCTGACGGCAGCAGGGAGGGACGTCCAACTCAGAGGGGGGCAGAAACATCGGACAACGCGTCAGACACACCCGACGGATCACGAGCGGCGGACCTGAAGGGGCGTGGATTGGGCCGGCTGGCATCACGATCACGAGGCGGGGGGGGGGAGGGCGACGGACAGCCTGCGAGTACGTCGACGGGTGGGATGTAGACGGAAATCTTTGCGACAGCGTCACCACAGACTCTTCCTCATCAGGGGTGTCGAGGGGGGAGAAGCGATTCGCGAGCGAGAAAGCCGAACGATGGGGAAGGGAACGGGGATGGGGCTGTGACAGAGGCTGAGATGGGGAGGGCACATACAGACCACGGACAGACGTGGAGCCAGGCCGAGAAGTCAACGACTGACGAGGCGAAGCAGCGGACCCCCTGGGGCCAGCCACCGAACGATGAAACCGGGCTGGAAGCGCGCGATAGACGTCCAGCACAGACGCACCATCCTCTCGGACTGTGCGGTGGAGCTCCACTGCCCTCGGCTCGCGACACGACACGGTGTTTGCCGAGACATACCGAAGGTAGCAGAACGGGTCCAGGTCACAATAAACCCCTTCCTTGGAGCGGGACCGGTGACCCCCACTACACATCGAACACCGGATCGAGCTCCTGCAGGAGGCGGACCCGTGACCGAACTGATGACCGTCGTAACACCTAAGCATGGGAAAATGACATACAGAGATGGGATATGAAACCGAGCTAAACCGCATGCGGACTGGGAGCGGACCCTTAATATTGAGGCGGACAGTGAGGGATTTGGGGGGATCATCAGGGCCCGGGAAGCTGGCAAGGAAGCGATGAGCCTCCAGCAGGGTACAGGGGCCCCCAGCCCCAGAGCCCTCAAGGACCAGTAGGCCAGAGAGCAGTTCATCAGAGGTAACATTCAGGCCCACAGGCCAAATAGAACCATACGAGATAGAGGAGTCCTTCAGGTCACAGACCCGGCGGCACCAGACCGCCGACTCGACCAGGGCCAAGGGCGCCTCCATGGGGGCGAAATCTGGGGGATGTCGGCCTCCCTGAGGCGCACCACCAGAGTCTTGCACCCTACACCCCACCATCCAATGCCCATCCTTGCAAAAGTGCTCGAAAGGAGAAGCATCCACAGCTCGGGAAACCTTAGTAGGGTTACAGAATACAGGAGCGCCAGACACAGCATGGACGAGAAAAGTAACATATGGAGTGGACTCATTTGAAGTGGGAGGGGGGGGGGGGGCCATAAGTGGATTGTCAGATACCTTGGACTGCTTCACCCCACTAACCTGCCCATCACCACCAACCGGCGAAGGATCCCTGGACCGCTGCTCCTCACTGCCGGTGAGGAGTCCATCAGGGAGGGAGCAGTAGCCTCCCCACCACTCCCCTTCCCAAGGGGCATAGCCAGAACCTCCACGAGACCCCAGCCGACCACAACACACACTCACACACAAGATAAACCAAGAGGGAACGGGAGAGGGAGCAGGCACGTCCACACTCTCCGAGAACCACAGTCAAAATCCTACCACTAGCCTAGAAACCCGCAGCTTGTGCGGTTATATCCCTATCCCGATCCTGATTTAAAACGGACACCACTATGATCATAGCTCTACGGGAATCACATATTATATATATATATATATATATATATATGCGAATATGCTTCCACACTAAAGGTGTGTAGAAAAGGGTAGGTTCACTGCACAAAGTTTAAAATATGTTAGTGCTAAAATTAAATTGCATCTAAAATATATTGCATGCACAAAATAAGGGTTTAAAAAGTATGTCCGAGTATCTTATTAGAAGGCTCGGACTGTTGTGTACATATTAAAATAATGTTTATGTAAAAGTGTTATTTTAATATGTACACAACAGTCCGAGCCTTCTAATAAGATACTCGGACATACTTTTTAAACCCTTATTTTGTGCATGCAATATATTTTAGATGCAATTTAATTTTAGCACTAAATTTTTTTAAACGTTGTGCAGTGAACCTACCCTTTTCTACACACCTTTAATGTGGAAGCATATTCGCATATATTTTTTACCACAAGAATAAATATTTTTCATGTTTTATATATACAGTATATATATATATATATATATATATATATATATATATATATATATATATATATATATATATATATAGTATTTATATACAGTATATATATACTGTATATGCATATATATATACTGTATATATATATATATATATATATATATATATATATAT
This sequence comes from Paralithodes platypus, assembly GCA_032716605.1. Classification (NCBI taxonomy): domain Eukaryota; kingdom Metazoa; phylum Arthropoda; class Malacostraca; order Decapoda; family Lithodidae; genus Paralithodes; species Paralithodes platypus. Next base: position 12,493,684 of record CM064555.1, read on the forward strand.
ATATATATATATATATATATATATTCATATATATATATATTATTAATTTGATTTTGTTTTCCGGGTTGGTTGGGTGGACATGCTTGGAGATTATTTCTTTTAAGACGGCCTCGTCATTTTTGTGTTCAGAGGACATGTAATTGCGGTAGAAGACGCGTTTCACTGGACAACCAGCATTATCAAGTAAGGAAGGAATGATATAAAAGGTAAACAGGAAGGGTATATATAGAGGGTGGAGGATCAGAGGAGGCGGAAAACAGGGGGCAAAAGTCTGCTATTGGTGGAAGGGAAAACTAGGAGAGAAAAAGGGGGTAACCGCTTCACGCATGCGCACTGGATGCGGGATGGTGGTCGATAGGTGGGGTCGAAGCTGATTGGCTGCGTGTCGAGGGGCGTGGCCTAAGTTGTGTGGCGCCTGCAGAAGACGAAGCTGAAGGAGGTAGCGCGGGGGGCTGCGTCAAGGGCACCGGGGGGCGAGGAGGGGTGTTAGGTCCTGTAGGGTAGTGCCTTTTGGCAGAAGGAAGGATCTGAAGGTCCAGAGTTTGGTTGTTGATGTTGGGATGTAAGGCTTGGATATATAAAGCTTCGAGTATAGGTAATCTCCTTGGGTCACTTTCTTTATCGAGTATGGTGGTGTGTTTCTCTAACTCGTTGCGTGTGAGGTGAGGGTGGTTAGGGGTGAGATAGTGGTCTTTGATGGCTCCAGCCTGAAGGTGAAGAGTTAACCGACGTGAAAGACGAGTCTGCGTCATACCAATATAGGAATGAGGTCCACAGTCCTCATAATTACAGGTATGTTGGTAAATGACGTGATCGTCGGTCATCGGGCTCTTTATCTTGGTGGAGGCTGGTTTGTTGCGGAGAACGAGGTTGGAGGTCTTGGGGGATTTGTAATAAATTATTAATTTGATTTTGTTTTCCGGGTTGGTTGGGTGGACATGCTTGGAGATTATTTCTTTTAAGACGGCCTCGTCATTTTTGTGTTCAGAGGACATGTAATTGCGGTAGAAGACGCGTTTCACTGGACAACCAGCATTATCAAGTAAGGAAGGAATGATATAAAAGGTAAACAGGAAGGGTATATATAGAGGGTGGAGGATCAGAGGAGGCGGAAAACAGGGGGCAAAAGTCTGCTATTGGTGGAAGGGAAAACTAGGAGAGAAAAAGGGGGTAACCGCTTCACGCATGCGCACTGGATGCGGGATGGTGGTCGATAGGTGGGGTCGAAGCTGATTGGCTGCGTGTCGAGGGGCGTGGCCTAAGTTGTGTGGCGCCTGCAGAAGACGAAGCTGAAGGAGGTAGCGCGGGGGGCTGCGTCAAGGGCACCGGGGGGCGAGGAGGGGTGTTAGGTCCTGTAGGGTAGTGCCTTTTGGAAGAAGGAAGGATCTGAAGGTCCAGAGTTTGGTTGTTGATGTTGGGATGTAAGGCTTGGATATATAAAGCTTCGAGTATAGGTAATCTCCTTACATCCCAACATCAACAACCAAACTCTGGACCTTCAGATCCTTCCTTCTGCCAAAAGGCACTACCCTACAGGACCTAACACCCCTCCTCGCCCCCCGGTGCCCTTGACGCAGCCCCCCGCGCTACCTCCTTCAGCTTCGTCTTCTGCAGGCGAATTTGGATAGAGACTCACTTCCCACTTCCAACGTTCAGGTATTATTCTTCTGATCCCATTACTTCAACGATACGTAGGGTACACGAATCACATGGGGTAAGTATCTCGTTAATTAACTCTCTGGTAATATGACTCGAAATCAAAGATGCAATTATAAGTAACATGGTTATTTCCCAAGAATTAACGTAAAGGGAATAACTGTAGCTAGGTTCACTGGTCGAGTCATAGTCGAGTATATTCACTTGGTTAGGTAATACTTAAGACAGAACATCAGTGGGGGCGATTCAGGTTTTTTGGTTAGTAATCACAATCACTTATTTCAGAATTGCTTCCACTCGAGCCGTAGTCCACTTTATTGAGACTTATTTCTTCGGCGAGGTTAAACCTGATAACAAGAATAATTACGGGAGTCAGTTCGCCTAGTTTAACTTCACTGATATATTTTAGCATGCACTAGCATAGGAATCACTTTCTTCTTAGCATCAGAGAAATCGGAACATAACTGAATACACTGGATGATTGAGTTAATGGTACCATAACACTGATACTTCGTGAATTAGCACTGTAATGGAGTTTCCTGGTTATCTTGAGGTGGTGATGTTGGGGGTTAACAGTTGCTCTGCGGCCGTCCAGGTTGTCCGGGAGTCTAGAGAAGATTACAGATGGGCTACTTGCTTAACCGGTGATGACGCCCCGATATGTTACTCTTGCTGGAGACCTTAAATACACTGTTTCAGGCTCAACCGGACTAACAATGCATCGGATTAACGTAAGACAGTCGGGAGAAGCGACTTTCTTATCTATCTCTGGTCTTTATAAAAGGTTCAAGGGGTGCGGGCGGTTTTACACCTTTTTGTCAACAAATGCTGATGGGGCCTACAATCAATTGTTGCCAAGGAGTCATTCTTGCAGAGTCTTCAATTAAGAGTTTTTCGCATAATCCCTTCTAACATAACAAGATCTTTCTGTCTTAGACCAGTTATGAGTTATGATTGCTTGTAAACTCAAGTAGAAGAGGGCACACTACAAGAGGTTTATAAAACAATCAATAATTGGTGAATTTGTTGTTTGCAGATATAATATGACCTTCGGGGGTCCCGATTGCAGTAAAACATTCACAAAGGGTTAATTCACTTCCTCACAGAGTTGCACAGATTACGGAACGCCGAATTATCGAGAATCTTGAGGGGGGGGGGGAGGAAGCACACTAGACGTCAACACAGAGCGGCACAACCGTTGCTTTGATCACTAATATTGAACTGCCCGACTGTTGTCTCTGTGTCGTATTTATAGGCTTGGTTAAGGAAGCTGCAAGAATATTCTAGAAGTACTGGATGTCGGGGCTATGAAGTAGTTAATTTATTTTGGTTAATTAGGGGGGTTAGTGAGAGGGGTCTTTAATTCGGCAGTAAGTAGCTTGTAATCTGATTTGTTATTGTGGATATCTTTACTCTAGTATAAGGTACTATTAGAGTTGGTTAGGGCAGGATTTGGTCAAGGGGTTGCACTACTTTACTTGGCGCCATACGTGCCCAGGCTGGAAGGCATTAGTCATCAATTCACATAAGTATCCTTCTCTGGTCTAGCTGACATGCTATTCGAAATCTAGGATGGGTTAAGGGGGATTTTAGTTTTGGTTAAGGATGGGGTAGGATGGTATTTGGATAGGTATTTATCTTTTAGTTCATAGCCTGTTGGAAACTCACCTGGTGTTTGGCAAGAATTTGCTGGCCGGCCCGGGTCAGGGTAAACCTCCGCGGGGGTTGGTGGGGTCCCCGTGGGGTCGGGTGGGGCATGCCGCGCCCTAAATACGTGTATATGGAGTTCTTTACGCTAATTGGGTTGATATATGATTTTGGGGGGTCAGGAGTTATACTCATAGTTATGGTTGATCAATGACTCTAGTTTTCATCTACTAGGATCACTCGTGGGGTTTATGAATAGTGGTTTCGTGAAAGTGCAAGTCAGGAGAAAAAGTGCACTTTTTAGGGGGGCGAGAGGCGGTTGTTCTAGTCTCGCGCCGTCCATCGTCCTGGATCAGGTTGTGGGTTGAGCTAGCAAGTTAGAGGATAGTTAATGGGGGTACAAGGATAGGTCTTTACCTTCTATTTACTGGGGCTGGGGAACGAACTGAATCGGCATGTTATAACGTTCTGATGGGCGTCTTTACAGGTGGGGGTTGTGAATTGGAAGGGTGGTGGGTTGAGGCTAGGTCGCCGCGTCGCTCGTGACCTAGGACAGTGACCCTTAACGCGCGGGACATATGGGTGGCATTGCCTTACGATAAAAACAGGTAGGGTGGTTTTCTTAAGGAGAAAGTGACAGGGGGATGCAAAAAGGTTATAACTGGGCATGGGGTCATGAAGTAGAGCAGTGTGGGTTGTGGACTAGAAGGGGGTGATTGAGAAGACGTATAACAGATGTGGAAAGGAAAAATGGAAGAGAGAAACAACATCGGGGATAACAGATAGCTACCCCAAGAAATGAATACATGCATGAATAACGGTATTATAGCCGTCGTCGTAATAAGATGATGGAACCTGGTTGGTATGCACGTGACACAATCCAACAAAAGGACAGTGCCGCCATGTCGTATTAATATCGGTCGGGCATAACTTTGGTTAATATTATATATACACTTAGTTACTAGAAAAGGGAACAACTGAGCATGCGGGTACATATATCTAGACTCGTCATGGAGGGAGATACTAGGTATCTTTCCTGCATCTCTCCTGATGATTGTATGCAGATTGTTCAAAATGAACTTATCCGAATTAACAGGCATAAATCAATACAATAACTGGCATAGGGTTATCGGGTGTATAGAGTCGTGGTTAAATGGCTTGGTCGGTAGTACAACTGGGGGTGGGGGGGGGGGTCATACTTGACACTGTTAGAATTACATATTTACCCTATTATAGTTATGTGTGTGGTAGGGGGGGAGTTATTACATAATCCATAATTAACTTATCTAAATCAACAGGCATAAATCAATACAAGAAGTGGCAAGGGACACATACACAAGGAAGGTTCTGTGGGAATATGCGGCGTCAAGATATAGTTAAAGACAGAAAAAAAAAAAACGTGAGGTTATGGATAGATAACTGCTAAACAATGGGGGAACGAAAGATAGGTGTCTTCCATTTCTACAAGTTCCCTTAATTATGTTAACATTAGGGAGTTGGTATATCAATAAAAATAGCAATGCGGACCCCAGTGAGTTATAGGGCTGTCTAGTGTAATTGCATAATTAACTATCGGAATTACTCCTAGGTACTTTGTAGAGTGAAATGGAGGTTGCATTAGGAAGGTTGGGAACATATATAGTTAGTGAATAAAACAACGTGAGGTTAGGGACATATAATTGCTAGAATTGGGGAACTATGATTGTTATATAACTAAATACAGGACTGACATAATTACGATCTGGTTTGTTGTGAAATGGAAGCTAAGGTGTCTTTAGATCGCCTCGTACCTACACAATGAAAGTATTATTGTCTGCATGGTTGTTACATAATTAAATACACTTAGTCAAAACATCAAGAATGTCAAGGAGTAAAGTAATGTGGTTTGTATACTAGAAGACTGTGATTGAAGAGACGTGTAACATGTGGAGTGAGGTGGGAGAGGGAAGAAAACAAAGTCGGGGATAATCATAATAATATTCGTTCCTGGGGAGCTTGTTGGGAATGGGGGTTTCGCTCCCAGGAATTTCGTTCCTGGGGTATTTTATATATATATATATATATATATATATATATATATTATATATATATATATATATATATATATATATATATATATATATATATATTATATATATATATATATATATATATATATATATATATATATATATATATATATATATATATATATATATATATATATATATATATATATATATACTGTATATGTATAATTATATATTTTGTTATATTTACTATTATTATTATTATTTGTTTTTTGTTTCTTTCTCTCAACCTCGGGACTGTAGGCTGTTCAGTAGTATGTAACTCTAACAAGGCCCCGAGATTATCGTTGAAGCTTCGAGATGTTGGGTGCTACATTGGAGGTTCAAGGTGTTGGTTGTTTCCATTCTGCCACACTAGATGACGACACCGTATTTATACACATCACTTGAGTTGGAGAGAGCAGCAATACAGTCGTTCACAGCATCTTCGAATATGGTCGGGCATCTTCTATGCTATGAATTGGTGACGATATTGGGGGTAATTTCTTAACATGTCAGTGTAGCCAGGATATTTGTAGAACAGCAGGAACGATCAGATCACCTCAGAGAAACCCCTGACGTTTGGCGTGGACTCAAACTGAGGTCCTTTAGGTCTGCAGTCCACGACGCTATCCACTGTGTTATTGCTTCCCCCATATACTGTATACATCTATATACTGTATACATCTAGTTCAAAACCCTTGTCTCTAAAAAACAACATTCCTGGGACCCCCTGAATACCCATACCAAGCCTCATCTCCATAGTCCCAAGGATTTGAGGGTTTATAGTGACACACGCAGACATACCTACATATCAAGTTTATGTATATAGATACAAAAGACCTCTAGGAATCAAAGAGGTTCAAAACTATCTCCTTTAATCCTTTGACTCACACGGATCTTTCCTAAACTGAATAGAATTGTCGAACTATAACAAAATGGAGAAACGTGTCATTGTTTACCGAAAACGTTAACCCTTTGAGTACCAGCGACGTGTGTTATATTTTATTCTAGCTATATTTAGCCGATATTATGCAGCTTAGGACGGATCTGGTTGCGATACTTTGCAGCCTTATTATTGCCAGAGGTCCTGTAAAAGCTGAATAAAATCGTCTAATAGTTGCCAGAATACAATGAAAAGGACGTCTCTGGTACTGAATGGGTTAAGGGGGTAGGGTATATTTTTTGGTTGATTTATTTGTTTATTTATTTATGTATTTATATACTTATTTTAGTTTCCTCGCTAGACCTCCATCAAGCTTAAAAAAAGACCCCCTAGACCCCCCTTCGAAATAAATGTGTACATTTTATGTCCCGGCCAAAGGCCGGTTCCTCCTAAAATGACAGGCTCGCAATCGCTCGCCAGGAAAAAGTTGGTTCGAAAGGTCCTAATATTGCCAAAGAAATGGTGTGAACAATCTTGAAATCGCCAAACTAATGGCACAAACGTCTTAAAATCTCAAAATTATTGGAGTTAAACATGAGTCCAGAAAAAAGCAACTACCTCTCCCTTAAAAAAACTGTGCTTTAGTATCCTCAGAGCAGCAGAATTGACTGTTAAAAAAAAGTATATAAGGGGTATATAAAGTCATTGGGTATACTAATATACCCTATTCCAATTAAGTAGGTCAAAACTGTTGAACATAAACCTCTATAAATCGGAAACATCCAGAGTAGGCCTAATCAAGCTAATATTTCTATCATTTGGGAAGTGTCAACCAGGGAATAGGTGTGGAAGTTTATAGCCCATTTGTTCTAGCCATTTTTGAGTTGCAGAGGTTAAGGTGTACGATTTCTGGCCTATCTATTTGGAATAAGATATAGTGATTTACTTTTCTAGCCTTCTGTTAGATGAGTATATATTTTCTACCAATAGGATGTTATATTATTTCAACCTATAATTTTTGACAGTGTACATTGTTAACCCATGTCACCATGTGTACGTAATTTTCATCATATTCTAGTTACCATTACACAATTTGTTTTAGTTTATAATCTACCTCTACGACTCAAGTGGGAAAATACGAGCTCGATAAACCTCTTAATTAACTTAGGTCCTTCTTAAACTGCATAAAATCATCTCATTACAGCCAGAAACAAAGGTAAAAATGCGTCATGGTACTGAAGGGGTTAACAATATTCTGTTGTTTTTATGATCATTGGACAAGCAGTAATATTGCCTGCAAAATACCGTAAGGTATACGGTAAAAACATACCTAACCATACTATTTTTATGTTCTATCTTCAGTGCAAGCTACAGCACTCTAGGGATCCTTGTTGCTGATGAGATGTGTACTCGTGAGTGTAAATGTGTGTGTGTATGTGTGCGCGTATAATTGAGCGTGTGTGCGTTCTGAGACCTGTCAATGTTGTGGAATTTGTATATAAATATTTACTTTAGCTATTCATAATAATAGGGTGTTCTATTTAACTGAGTAAAACAGAAAACGCAACTTTAGACTGCTAACATATTTAAAAACGTAAGACCATTCTTTACTAAAACCATAGACCTACTATTTTATCATTCATACATTTCGAATCCCATTACGCCATCAGACAGTAAACTAGGACCATACGGCTGGGAAAGTGTAGATAGCAGAGAAGAGGTGTTGTAGATAGAGGAAGGTGTTAATTACCTTTGAAAAATTCCGTCCGGGAGCGACGCAACTGAGGTGGACCTCTGCATACAGGTGGACCTCCGCTGTGTTGGCTTTGTTGTGTATGTCATTAGTCTGTATACGTCATCGCTAACCATTCTTATATAAATAATACTTATTATATGCGAATTCAAGTGAGAATTAGGTAAACCTTAAGAAAGAAGTTACGACCTTTCAAATGATAGATAATAATGCTAATAATAATAATAGTTCTTAAAGCTAGCGCATGCTAAGCCAGCTAAGGATAGCCCAATAAGGCCGATTAGGCGTATTTCCATTGGGGTCCTGTACTACAACCCCATCCCCTTGCTCATGAGGGATGGTAACGACTCAGTGCTTGTGAAAAAACATTAATGTGCCAAGCGTGGGCGCGATCCTGGGACCTGGGTGGAAGTCCAAGACACTAGTCACTACACCAGCGAGCCGCTGGTCAAATTAGATAGGTAGGAGAGGTGTGGTGGAGTGGTCTTGCCACTGGACTGGTTTTATAATCCAATGGTCCCGGGTTCGAGTCCGAGGTGTGAGACAGTGAACCACGAAGGCGAAGCGGCTCCAGAGAATCTGCTTCGAGCCGTGATTGGAGCTTTAAGTGCTTCACATGTCTCACTCCCTAGACTGGAAAAAGACCTCACAGGCTTCACTGCGTTGAGTGGTTGAATATACAGGTTCTCAGCATATGCCCGAGAGGGAGTAGTTGGAATATTGAAAATAAGAAGAAAAAGGTCAGGTTACAAAGTTTGCTATCATATATACTGTATATATATATATATATATATATATATATATATACTGTATAGTATATATATATATATATATATATATATATATATATACAGTATATACTGTATATATACGATATATTATTATATTTATATATATATAATTTTTTTTTTTTTTTTTTCTATATTCCAACTACTCCTTCTCGGGCATAGGCTGAGAGCCTGTACATTCCACCGCTCAACACGGTGAAGCCCGTGAGGTCTTGTTCCAGTCTGGGGAGTGAGACATGTGAACCATCCATCATGGCTCGAAGCAGCTCCATCTCTGAAGCGACTGGTAGCTTCGCTCAAGTGCTTCACCGTCTCACCCTCCAGACTCAGACCCTCACTCTCAGAACGCCACCTATTGAGCAGTGAACTCACTAGGCATTGTCCCCCTGTAACATATTTTGAATATGGGAATATTCATACAGTGTTATTTAATCAGGGAACAATGAGGGTATTTTCTTTTTTGGCATTTCGGTAGGCTTTGTGGTAATGCACTGATACTAGGTACAGCACAAATTCAATCCCAATAATATCTTCCCATTGACATATCGAGATTTGAACCCGGGTCCATTGGATTACCAATCCAGTGGCATGACCACTCCACCACACCTCCCCTATATATATAATTATATATATATATGGTGACAGGTCAGTTGAACCAGTGCCACTTCATCCAGTGCCACTTTAACCAGTGCTAACTCAACCAGTGGCCACTTCAACCAGTGACCATTTCAACCAGTGACCATTTTAACCAGTAGGTTAGGTTAGGTTAGGTTAGGTTAGGTTAGGTTAGGTTACTGGTTTAAAATTGTCACTGGTTGAAATGGTCACTGGTTGAAGTGGCCACTGGTTGAGTTAGCATTGGTTAAAGTGGCACTGGTTGAAGTGGCACTGGTTCAACTGACATGGAACCTACAGGTATATATATATATATATATATATTTTTTTTTTTTTTTTTTTTTTTTTTTTTCTTTAATACATACGAGGTTGAAAGAAATGGCAATTTCTGCGTTGGAAATTTTATTATTCAAAGTTTCCAGGTCTCTGATGAGTTTTCGCTGGGTGGCAGGAAGTAGATGAAGGAGATGAGCAAAATTCATGGTGGTACAGGGTTACATTAATGTACATGATGATACAGGATATACGACGCGTTTCACTGGACAACCAGCATTATCAAGTAAGGATAGAATGATATAAAAGGTAAACAGGAAGGGTATATATAGAGGGTCGAGGATCAGAGGAGGCGAAAATCAGGGGGCAAAAGTCTGCTATTGGCTGTATGTATTAAAGACAATTTATTACCTGGCTTTACTATCTATCTATCTATCTATATGCTCAGGCCCAATCCCCATTTTGGGGGTAGCCGACTCAAGACAGAGCAAGAACAGGGAAAACACAAAAACAACATAAAACAAAAAATAAACACAGATAAAAAACACAAACTCTCACACATCCAGGTCACCCAGGAGAAGACCCAGAGACCAGGGTTACCAAGGTCGCTCCAGCACTCCCCCGGCCCCTGACCACCAGGAGAGGTTCCGATCTCGGCAGGCAGACATGCAGCGGAGCCAAAGCGACAAGCCCTCCCACCACACTTCCAGGCACACCCTTCATATTAATCGTCTCCCCGGGCCAGGCGCCTGATGGACTATTATCTAGTCCAACTTGCGCCCGACCCCTTACTCCAAATGACCACGTGTTCACTCAACTATTCACAAGCATTCTCCATTCACTCCTGTCCACCACCACTTCCCCTGCCTGATCTATAGTCATTCCTCTATCATCCAAAGCCTTTCTTACACAGTCTCTCCATCTCAATGGGGGTCTTCCTGCCCTTCTATCTCCCCTTGTACCGGACTCACATATTCTCTTTGTAAGCCTTTCATCTCCCATTCGTTCAACATGACCATACCAGCTCAGCACCCTTCTGTCCACTCTGGCTGACAAATGTTCCTGCTGCCCCACTCTCCTACGTATCTCTTCATTTCTCAATCTGTCTCTACGAGTAACTCCACACATACTCCTCAAGCAGCTCATCTCCATCACATCCAGCCCTCTTTTCTCCTTTTTCTTCAGAGCCCATGTCTCAGCCCCATACATCACTGTTGGCACAACAATTCCTTGATAAAGTGCACTTTTTACTTTCACTCCGAGATTTCTCGTCTTCCACATACTTCCCATTGCTCCGAAAACCTTCCTTCCTTCACACACTCTCTGTTTTACCTCCACTTCCATACCTCCACTCCTGCTTATTGTTCCTCCTAGATATTTAAAACACTCTACTTGTTCCAATATTTCCCCATCCAGCCTCACATCTAGATTCACCCTATGCTCTCCCCTATTACACACCATTACTTTACTTTTATTGACGTTCACCTTCAGTTTCCTCCTTCCACAAACCACACCAAACTCTTTGACTACCCGCTGCAGTTTCTCATCAGAATCCGCCACCAATGCTGTGTCATCAGCGAACAGCAACTGATTCAACTCCCAATCTCTACCATTCTTTCCTACTAAACCCAATCCTCTTCCCATAGTTCTCCTTTTCACCTCCCTCACCACACCATCCATAAACATATTAAACAGCCATGGTGACATTACACAACCCTGTCGCAAACCTACCTTTACCTCAAACCATTCACTCAACTCACCATTTCCTACTCTCACACATGCTCTGCTCCCTTCGTAAAAACTCTTAACTGCTTCTAACAAATTTCCTCCAATTTCATAAATCCTTAACACCTTCCACATTGCTTCACGGTCCACACGATCATATGCTTTTTCCAAGTCCATAAAAGCCCAAAATATCTCCTTATGCTTCTCTAAATACTTCTCGCATAACTGTCTTACTGCAAACATCTGATCCACGCACCCTCTTCCCCTCCTAAAACCGCACTGTTCTTCTCCTATTGCAACTTCCGTACACTTTATTATCCTCTCTATCAACACCCTGCCATACAGCTTTCCAACCACTGACAATAAACTAATACCTCTATAACTTGAACACTCCTGCCGATCTCCCTTCCCCTTGTACAACGGCACAATACATGCACTCTTCCAGTCTATTGGTACCATTGACACAGCAAAGCACACATTGAAAAGTCTCACCAACCAATCTATTATCACATCTCCACCCTTCTTTATACACTCCACAGCAATACCATCCAAACCTTCTGCTTTTCCCGCTCTCATTTGTTTCACTGCTTCTTTCACCTCATTTTCCTCAATCCTTTCATTCATTCCCTGCCACCTGGGTGGCCTGGGTAACCTATTTCCATCCACCTCTGCTTCAATCACTGCTTCTCTTCCATCTCTTGTATTTAACAAAGATTCAAAATACTCGGCATATCTTTTCCTCACTTCAACTGGTTCCACTAGTAATTCTCCATTTTCATCTTTCACTGACTCTTCCCTCTTTTGTCCTCCTTTCCTTACTTTATTTACCTCCTTCCAGAACATCTTCTTTCGTTCTTCAAAATTCTCACTCAGCCTTTGACCCCACCTTTCGTTTGCATCTTTTTTCGCTTCTCTAATTTTCCGTTTTGCCTCTCTCCTTTTCTCCTTGTACCTCTCCCATACCTCAACACTACCATCCTGTAAAACCCTGGCTTTACTAACATATATATATATATATACATATATATATATATGTACATATATACAGTATATACAGTATATATATATATATATATATATATATATATATATATATATATATATATATATATATATATATATATACTGTATATAAATATATATATATATATATATATATATATAGATATATATATATATATATATATATATATATAATATATATAGAGAGAGAGATAGAGAGAGAGAGAGAGAGAGAGATGTGGGTGGTAGCGAGAGATGTGGGTAGGAGGGATAGAGGGGTGGGCGTGGGTGGTAGGAAGAGATGTGGGTGGTAGGGGTGATATTAGGATGGTAGGGAGTGATGTAGGTGGTTGGGAGAGGTGTGGGTGGTAGGGTAGGGGTGGGTGGTAGGGAAAGATGTGAGTGGGAGGGAGAGATGTGGGTGGAAAAGAGAGATATGGGTGAGAAGAGGGAGAAAAGAGTGGTTGGGAGAAATGTGGATAGTTTTGAGAAACATATGTGGGTGTTAGGTAGAGATACGGATGGAAAAGAGAGAAGTGGGTGGGCGGAAGAAATCTGGGTGGGCGGGAGAGGGGTGGGCGTGGTTGGTACGGTCTGTCATGGGTTATACAGACAGTAGCCAGGTGTGTCTCCTGTCAGACAGTCGTGCTTTTTACAGTCTCTCGTCTACTGTTGTATTTAACTATAGTATGTGCATTTTCCAGTCAAGTGTATTTAACCCCTTGAGGATAATGACGTGTTTTAGCAGTTTATTGTGGCTATCATTTGACGAGGTTATTCAGCTTAAGATCGACATGTGGAAGCCAGCAGGATAATTGAGTTGGTGTTGACTCCTTAGAATATATACTAGAGATCGTTCCTAAATTTAATAAAATTATCTAGAAACACCCAGAATACAAAGTAAACGCGTATTGGTATTCTGAAAGGATTAATTACCCCAAGTTAGTTCAATCACCACTTCCTTGGCCTCGAAACAATTATGTTTTTTTTTCAATATACAGTATATAACATTACAAATTTAATTTCCACGATTCTATTTGAATAATGTAAACAAAGATATAATTAATCTGTTGCAGTATTACATAATCATAGTATCATTAATAATTATGTATATATTAAACCTTTCCATATACCATGACACATTAATTGATTCAACTCCAGATATTTGTAGATGATTTTATTTAAATTAGAAACAATCTATGAAAGTGAAGGATAATTGAGATAGATATTATCTTTTTGATTGTTAAAGTTCTTTCATAAGCTCAATAACATCGAAAGGGTTAGCAAGAATAATATACAAAAGGGGTCAATAGTACTGAAAGGGTTAAAAATATAAAGCAAAAATAGTATACGAATATCATTTAACCATAGACGACCCCTTGTTACCTACAGTGTTGGGCGTGTGGCGAGGGATGGGTGGTGGAAGGACGCCCAAGGAAGGTACTACAGTGTGGTTGTTGTTTCTCCTGCTGGTGGTGGTGGTGGCTGTGGGCGTTTCAGAGGCCCGCCCTAGACAAAAATACCCTTCTCGATCCTCAGGTACAGTAGACCACATTATGTTCCCCTACATATTCAATTAACAAAATACGGCATTCCTTGACAAATAATTAACCCCTTGAGGATTATGCCGCGTTTTCACAGTATTCTTAGTATTATTAGACGATTTTTATAAATCTTTAGAAGATCTTTGGGAATCAAAAGGGCAATTAATTAGTCATAGGGATGTGGCGACCCCACCGCCCGTCACTTTGTGGGGCAGATAGCCCCTGGAGGTTGGAACTGGGAATCCCACCTCCAGATCTGCTAGGAGGAGGCTGAAGGCAGGGTGGTACTCCCGGGGAGTGCTAGGTGATAAGGACAGCTGGAACTCCTGTTTCACCACCTGGCCTCCCTTGCTGATCCTTGCAGTGTCTCATAAACCCAGCCTGCCCTCCAAAACACCTTCTCCTCCTATCAATACCTTATACTACAAACACCTTACATACTACACTAGCTTTGAAAAAATAATAATAATAATAATAAACTTGACAAAAATCACGACCCGCTTCGGAGTCCCCAGGGGGGGGACCAGAAATTCCACCATCGGTCTGTCCCCTGGAAATGACTCGCGAAAATGCTTCGGACCACAACCTTCTACTCTTACTACTAACTTCTGCAACATTCGTGGCCTTTCCTCTAACTTCCACTTTGTAGAACACCACCTCTCCTCCGCAACCCTGATCTTCTCTTTCTTACCGAAACACAGTTGTCTGGGACTACTGACAGCAAACCCTTCTCTGTATCCTCCTACTATCTCTATCTTCAGTTTCAAGCCAAAGGTGGATGTTGCGTATACATACGCAACAATCTTGCCTTCTCTTGTGTTCCCAACTTTGATTCTTCTGAATTCTCAACTCTCTGGCTAAAGCTTTCTTGTCATTCACCAACTAAATATTTCTGCTCTGTTTATTTCTCCCCTAATTCTACTTTGAGACTCTCCAAAATTCTTTGACTATCTAACTTCTAAAGTGTAACACATTCTATCCATCTCTCATTTTGCAGAAATCTCCATCCTAGGAGATTTCAACGTTCACCACCGCCAATGGCTCTCCTCTCTTTCCACTGACCAACCTGGTGAACAAGCCTACATCTTTTCTATCCTAAATGATCTAGAGCAGTTAGTCCAGCAACCCACCTGTATCCCGGATCGCTTCGGAGATCGGCCCAACATTCTTGACTTATTTCTAACCTCTAACCATGGTTGCCAAATCAAGTCCGCTACATAGTAAATAAATGCCAAGAATTGCTAAAATTATAGGTTTGATTCCCGGAGGGAAGTAAAGAAAACCTAATATTTAGTAGGGCCCCGTAATCATTGACGATATGCCTATTAGTATAATAGTATCCCATCAAACACTGCGGTTGCTAGTTTGAATCTACCGCGCGGGAGGACAGGAGTACTAACCTCATAAGTGCAATGCGTATTCTCTTATGGAATCGTCTTTATGATTGGGTACTCACTACGAAAAAACTTCGTAAAAAATAAAAAAATAAAATTAACTAAATAATTGATATACTCAAGCTTCCCACTGCGTGGATTTCTTGCGTGTGGATTCCTGACGCTGGCCCTCTAGCATCCATACTTCCTTCACTGACATATCAAGATTCAACTCAGAAATCAAGCGAATGGGAAGGGGATGGCAGGGAGGGCACTAACATCGTCAAGGTTACGGGGCCCTACTAAATATTAGGTTTTCTTTACTTCCCTCCGGGAATCAAACCTATAATTTAATAGTGGCCCCTCCATCATTGACGATATGCCTGATATCTAAGACTGGAGGGAGACATTCTTGACATTATCAAAACCACCAACCTAAATACCATAGGTAACAGAGAATCCGTATAACAATATAAGTTTTGTATTGTGTACACACAATATAAAAATATAAAAGAGGGCAAGCAGTGCGTTACTTCAAAGAAGATCTGCTTGTACATGACTGGACCTACACTTGAGATCTATTGCATGTGTAGTGAAAACACTCTTGTACTCTCATAACTTGAACATTAATCCTTTGGATTATGTTCTGGACTTAAAATTAATTGTACAATATCATATGTTTGTACATTCTGTTAATGCTACATAGATGCAACTATGATATATTTCTTAAGAATAAAACTTTAAAATAAAATTTGAATAAACTGTATAACCAGTTTGAATCATCTCACCGTTCGTGATTCGTGATTTCATCACAATCTCCGGCGGAGGGGTTCTGTACCCCTTGTTATAATTGACCGACTAGGTACAAATAGTCAGATCTCACATTGAGATTCATACACAAAAGAAAAAGAAAAATTTATTAGGGAGCTGTAGACTCAGCTCGACTTATCAATATCACGGCTTGTGAATTCATCATATTATCCGACGGAGGGATTCTAGGGTTCTATGGGCTTACCGACGCTCCCCCCCCCCCCCTCTTTTTTTCCTTGTAAGATCAAACTTAATGAGAAGCACATGGACTACTAGACCCGCTGCCGTGATACCACACAGGGCAGTTGCTGGCTTATCCAGAGCCATAGACAGGCATCGTGTCAAGAAAGAACGGTTGGGAGTCCACAACTTAGTGCTAGCTATGCCATCAATGGAAGATTTTTCAAAATCTGAGAGGCAAAAAACTCTAACTCGTGACTTTTGCGTAGTCCTTGAGCCGAGGTAAGGAGATGCATATCCCAACCTCTGCGTTACGTGTCAACCGGATAGGAATAACTAGGATTCCTGATTCCTTGCCCTTGGCTAAGCAACTAAGGAACATTACTGATCACCGGAAGTATATGTCTCTGTGTCTAACATACGAAAGAGGACACATCATCTTCCTGGATTGTCCATTCAGTTCTGGACAATCAGCAAAGAAAATTTTCGTCGTTGCTTAAAATCTTCTCGTTTTGTGCTTGTGTCTGTTGCTTGCCTACGCCCCACCTGTCTGGCGGGTTTGACGGTCTTGGTCTTCCAGTATCCGCCCCCCCCTCCTTTTCTCTAACTCGTAAAGCAACTTAACACTAAAGTACTATGCCTTCAGACCCGTTGCCGTACTGGGCCACCAAATTGATTTGGTTGAGCGAGAGAGAGAGGGAAGATAACCCGTGAGAGAACCCGGCTGGCTCAGCCGGAATAATTCCCTTAACTTGCCTTAGATCTATCACCGGGTATCCACGCCGGTGGCTAGCTCAGTGTTTGTAAACACCGGGAGCCTGATTTTTTTTTAGGCAACCACACGGCTCGTTAGTGGCCGTGAAGGTAGAGGAAGACGCCCTAAGGCCGATGGTAATGTGTCGTTTGTTCCTGGAAAGATCCAGGTTCGACACTTCCCGATGGGATACCCATTTTGACTGGGTACCCCTACGCTGACGGGGATGGGTGAAGTGTGAACTCTCGACCCAAAAATCTTGTTCCTTCATCTTCAGAAACGAGGACCCCAAAAGAGGGAGGCGTCTCAGATTGTTGCCGCATGATTCTGTATATTCATGACTGAATTAGTTTGAATAGTAATATCGAAAAAAGGAAATGTGAGCGATTTTGGAGTTTCAGTTCGATCGGATTCCTCTATTTCTATATACGCCAAAGACTAGCCTGACTGTTAGAGGTAAGGCGAGGCTGCAAAGGGTCTTATCTCGGAATGCCGAGATTAGTTAGCTACCGAGGAGCTAGCTACCATCTTGCATCCAAATTGGATCTTGACCCAGGATCGATTAGCACCCGAAACCCGTGATAGGTACAACACTGTGGATGTCGGGAAAAAACTGGGGTGAAACACCGGAGATACGTTCATTCCCCCTTTTTAGGCGAACGCCGGGATGAAGCGCCAACTACGACGTCGGTCCAACCGGACGTAGTTACATAAGGTGTGACACTGTGGGCGTAGGGTAAGGCCGGGGTGGAAGAGATACTGTCATTCCAACTTCTTAGGCCACGCCGGGAAAAGTAAACAGTCGATGTCCAACTGCCAGAAGGCAGTCTACTAAATGTTTTAAGGGTGGGCGCCGGGACATAGTGAAACCCGGCGGATTCCCACTGTGGACTTTTATAATAGGATTCCCACCGTGGATTTGTACCATAGCCCAGTCCCTTATCACTGTAGTGAGATAGAGACCGGCAGCGCGCTAGCCCCAAGGGGTCGGCCAAAGCAGGTGTTAACCATCAACATCGAATTCCTTTAGAGCCCTTGACAAATTGCATGTTTGAGCCCCCCCCCCCAATCGAATGATTGGAATTGCTCTGCCGGTGCCTGGTAGACCATAGAGTCTGCCAGCGTCGCAAAACTGTACAGACCATTACCTCTAGACCTCAGATGGATTGCATCTCCGAGGAGTGGGACCAAAAAGTTTCGAAGCCGGGGCTTAATAAACCACAATAAACGCCCGTTTCTGAAGCCTCAGTATTACACCTATCGTAGGCAGAGGATAAGAAGGCGACAGAAAACTGTGGTGCCGGTTCAACCTTAGCGCAAAGCAATTTCATACTTGTTCCGAGTGTTCCGTAATCACTAGCGGTAAAACGCTCCTTTACCCCCCAGAAGTCTACTTCTGGGACGTCTATCTGTCCGGTTATCACGGGCGATGAATCCAGATCAGTAAGCGTACTTGAGGTATAGAAACTTTTAGTTGTGCCTCCTTCAAGAGCCAAACGGCGTGGGACTCCGTTCTTGTAATTTCTCTAATCTTAAGCAAAGAAGAAAACGAACCCTAAAGCACTGAAGTGTTAGGGATATTGTGACATGCAAAAAAGGCTTCTGTCAGGACAGAAACGTTTTCCACTACGTGGTGGATACGTAAACCTGATCTGAGTCCTCTAATGTCATTACATACGTTATGAACGGAGTGAATCCGGTGAGATTGAGCTGCGTCCTGGTGCAGTGGACCAGTAACCCACTACGGCACAAGGAGTCTTGTACTCGGTAGTCGGAGTCAACCTTGAAGGGACGTTGCTGCTTTCCACTACTTGTGCTAAAGTCTGGTGACACAGCAGAGGGAGCATCGTTATACAGCAGGGTGCGTACGGCGGAATGAACATTTCTAAAGTCAATCTACTCCTATTGGATCATGGACAGAAATATCGTTTTGGACCGTGAGATTGAGTCTAGAAAAAACTGACAAAATATCTCAACTGAGGTGACTCCTACGGCTAAATTCGCAGATTTAGAGAGGGGGCTTATTAAGTTTTGTGACTTCTCCTGTACTAGGGAGGCAGTCAGTGTTAAACTCTACTAGGTTACAATCCTTCTAACCGGAATCCTGACTTGAAAGATTCGAAGGTAAGATTGGAGCAAACGACCCGTAACTGTTATTGTGTTGGGGAGGCAGACAGCGTCCGATTGTACTGGGCTACACGTAGTCTACCCAAGGGTATAAAACTATACCCTCCGGGCAGATATCAATTTGTAGACTGCGCCAGCTAATCATCTATCCCCGGGGGGCAAGCCCTGTGCAGTGTTAATGTTTTTAGTGCAGGCTTAAGTAGTCGTGACTAGCACTTGTACTATATTGGTGAGTGAGCTGGGAAACATACCAGAGGCACCTCCCTGACCGCCCTTCCGGCGGGGATCATGGGTTTTATGCCGTCCTGCATTAACTCTGTGATATGGATCCGAAAAACTAGCCTTTAAGCGAAAATTCCTCGGATTATCTCCCCGGTTTTGTGACATTTTGTACCGCAACATGCGGCATATGTAGGTAAATTATGGGGAGACATCTTGGTTTAGGAAAATCTGGTTAATGCCCAGATGATCGTTTGAACTCATTACCGAAACGGGTCGACATTCGAAACCCGGGAACCGAGGCGACGTAGATCGCCTATTATTACATGGTGTTCCGGCCGGGAGATAGTGAACCCCGGCGGGCCATATCCCTAGAGTTTATTGTGATGACCCACCACCTTATCCAGTATAAGTTTTCCAAAAAAAAAACGTGTCTATGTCACTTTCCTTGATCCATACCCTTCCTCAGGGGAAGGGAAGGAACTGAAGTTAGAAGTCACTGAGTTACTAAACCTGTGCCCGTGACTTGAATCCTAAGTCTGCCTTCACCAATGGTGCCTAAATGTCCGAGAGGCTAGACAAAGACTTGACACTAGAGCCCGCTGTCATAAGCTGACGTGGGGTAACAAAAAACAACTAATGTGTTTGACATATCTCCCACTACCGGCGAAGAACAGCGTCTATTTAAACAAAAAATTTGAATTCTGATTGCTATCCTGGTTCTTCAAAACCTGGTTGTCCGCCGCGACGGATCTAACGGGGATTATCCAATCCGAGTTGTTACCGTAAACGTAGTGTCGGGGGCGTGCGAGGTAGTGAACCTGAAACATTCCAGTTTGTAGAACTTATCCCACTATCGGCGACGAACAGCGTCTATTTAAACCAAAGAATTTGAATTCTAATTGCTGTCCCGGGTCTTCAAAGCCCGGTTGTCCGCCGAGAAGGATCTAACAGGGATTATCTAATCTGAGTTGGTACCGTAAATGTAGTGTCGGGGGCGTGCGAGGTAGCGATCCTGAACCTTTCCAGTCTGTAGAACTTAGATTTGGAGACGTCCAGATACCTGTGTAAAGAATACAACCTGTAGAGTGTAGATACAATGAAATTGGTGTCTACGAATATTCTCGCTATTTGTTCCACATAATAAAAGCCCAAATCGGACCTTTGCCTGTAAGATTTATGTCCCAAATGTACAGCCGTACACATCCTATTTCATACAAGTTATCCGTAATATCCTATAGTTGTAACTATGACAGATATGTAAAAATACGATAAAATGTTGAGCCGTCTCACCGGCTTTACTAAGGATAAACAAGCCAAGCCGTCTTCCCGGCTTGGTGTCAGCTGGAGAATTTTGAGCCGTTTCCCCGGCGTATCTTACGAAAAATTTATGAGCCGTCTCACTGGCTTGATTAACCGTTCCTCCTTGAGGCAAGGCATAATAATTTTATTGATCAATGAATGAGATACTAGTTGAACCACCCTTCCTTTAGACCTATTTTGGAGATCTGACCCAGCTCCTGCCCTTAGTCCGGGAAAAAACTCCGGCACCTTTGGGGCAGAAACCGAGGGGAGCGGTCGTGAAAACCGACTTACCTTTTTGTGCGACATAGGCTCTATACTGTCGTTTGGAAGAGCGGAGGCCCTGGCCGGAAGCTGTTCGACCTGCCGCCGGGGTATCAATCTAGATGGAGTCTGGCGATGCCGGGTGGGTTCTTATGTATTGGGGGGGGGGGGGGGGGGGGAGTTCGGGTTTACCTCAATGGATTCCTGGTCACTGCTAATGGCTAATTACTCAACTAAGTGTTGAGTATTGGATGCATAGAGAAGCGATGACTGTGACACTGGGGAATTCTTATTCAATGAGTAGAGCAGAGAGAGTTGCAACCGGTCTGCGACCTCGAATGCCACTCTTGTGGGCTAGGAGGTAAATTTTGTTATATATCGATCAAGGCCGCTATGGTCGAATGATCTAGAAAAGAAACTCATCCATTCCATATAAAGATCTACGCCCACCGGGCATTTCTGGGAAGTCCAGAGAAACTGAGACCCATCCATGCACATATACTAGTGTGCAATTATCGTCCCCGCTGGGAACGGTTTCGTCCTTTGCCGTGCTGCTCACGATGTGAAGAGATCTGGAAATAGAATTTCAAGGAATCAATGCTCATAAGGATAACCTGAGAGGTGTTAATACTTCCTACCTCAAGTCCGCCGGAAAATTAGCTATAGCCACTGCTACTCTAACCTTCCGCTGGACCCGACAGAAAAACCTGGGGTTTTTCTTTTCATATACATATGAACTGCTTACCTGTGACAAAACGTCACTGGCCCAATCGACCTTAAGCATTTTACTATCATTGACTATTTGCACTAGATAGATAGTTACTTAGCTTTTATGACTCGAGTCATAGTTAAGCCCACTTGACTGTTACGCCGGGCGAGAGAAGTCTTACTGCGTGAGGCTATCGGTCAGGGCGAGTTCACTCGGCGGGCCGAGTTGACTCCCTCAAAAATGTAGAAAATTCCGCCGGAAGGTTCGTGGTTCAGCATACCACGGACTCCCTAAGAATTTAGCATTATTCCGCCGGAAGGTTCGTGGTTCAGCACACCACACCAGGACATTTGATTGGTTTATCGTCTGAGACGAGAAAACGGTGGCTCTGCTGAGAAAACCGCCGGAAAAACGAACCAAAAATTTCAGAGGTGAGGACTAACATGGGAAAGTCAAACACCCCCAAAAATCCCACCAAATAAACGGGACATCTCCCAAACCCCTCAAGCATGAAAGCACACATGCCAAAACACATACATAGGGGAAAATATTAGGCTTACACATATATAGAGCTTAATTTATAATTTATAAATAACCCCTAGCCTACATTGGAGACCCTTAATGAGGCTGACCATGAGGTGATGACGAAATATCGAGGTGGCAGCAACCAGACGCTCCGAAGACCCAGCAGCAGCAGCACGAGGAGGACGAGGCCCACGATAGGGGCCCACGCGCAGATACGGACTCCAGAAGATTCCACACCACGTGTGACAACCCTTGAATTAGAGCATCTGCTAAAGAAAACTATGCAACTACCTCATGTTGACGGCCTGAAGCATAAACTTGCGGAATGGTAGCCTCCTAAATAACTATCAGAAAGCTAAAGGCGCAAAACAAAACACACAATAACAAACATGGCGCGATGATCCTGGGATACGTAGGCGCCTGTTACAATAGTACCCTAATTTACCAACCTCCTGCGGATGTACCAATGGGGTAGTCTGTGCTAGCTAATCTAAGAACATGTTCAATACAACTCAGATATATACGAATGAGCAAGGACTCACTAGAAGCGATCGAACGAAGAATGAAGCTGGAGCACAGAGCAACCCACCCTCACGGAACGGACGCGGGAGGAGGAAGGAAGTAAGGATGCTAGGGGACCAGCGTCAGGAATCCACATGCAACAAATCCACGCAGTGGGAAGCTTGAGTATAGCAATTATTAATTTGATTTTTCTTTTTTCTTTTTTACAAAGTTTTTTCGTAGTGAGTACCCAATCATAAAGAGAATACGCGTTGCACTTATGAGGTTAGTACTCCTGTCCTCCCACGCGGTAGATTCAAACTAGCGACCGCGGTGTTTGATGGGAGACTATTATACTAATAGGCATATCGTCAATGATGGAGGGGCCACTATTAAATAATGCCACAATCTCTAGAACATCGCTCTAAAATGGCTCAAATCTCCAGAATGTCAATAGAATTCATGCCAGTCGATGTAAAAATGTGCCTCTCGATCGAAGTAAAAACCTATAGATCTAGCGGGAAAGTAGCTAAATTGGCAACACTACCTCTAACCCCTCTGCTTATACTATAAATCTTTTCTCTCCTTTGGGCTCCTCCGACCATAAACTTATCTCTGTCACCTGTCCTATCTCTCTGGTTCGGCCACCCGATCCTCTCAACTGGCGGCGCTTGTGGCACTTTGGCACTGCCGAATGGGAGGCTCTTCGGCAGTACAGTACTTCTTTGATTTCCCATGAAATTACTTTTGCTTCTGTGGCCGGGAACCTTCGAAGATTGCTGAACGCATTACCGAGGTAATCCTCTCGGGCATGGAAGCATACATTCCATTTTCTTTCTCTCAGTCTATTGCAAACAAATATTGGTTTATTCATGCTTGCTCTACTGTTGTCCGCAATAAGGAGGAAGCATTCAAATGGTACCGTCTCCTTCAAACTAAAGAATCTCATACTTCCTATGTTTCTGCCCACAATCAAGCCAAATCTGTTCTCCGCCTCGCCAAAAATTCTTTCATTAATAATAAATGCATTGAACTATCCAACTCTAGCTCTTCCCAAGCCTTCTGGCATCTAGCCAAAAAGTTTTCCAACAATTTTTCTTCCTCGTCTTTTCCTCCTCTTTTCCACTCTGGCGGCGCCACCGTCACTTCTTCCTCTGACAAAGCTGAACTCTTCACTAACACTTTCGCTAAAAACTCCACTTTGGATGATTCCGGTACTATTCCTCCCTCTCCACTCTCCTCTCTCCTACTTATGCCTAACATCATAATCTCTTCCAAGGATGTACTTTCCACCCTCTCTGGCCTTAATACCAAGAAGGCGTGTGGACCGGACGGTGTTCCTCCTATTGTACTTAAAAACTGTGCTTCCGTGCTGACTCCCTACCTAGACAAACTCTTCCATCTCTGATCGCCAGTAAGGCTTCCTTAATTAAGGGTCGCTCTACTGGTGATCTTCTTTCATATCTTACTCACTCTTGGTCATCCTCCTTTCGTGATTTCGGTGAGACCTTTTCTATTGCACTAGACATATCGAAGGCCTTCGATACAGTCTGGCACAAATCTCTTATTATTAAATTACCCTCCTTCAGTTTCTATCCCTCCATCTGTGCCTTTGTCTCTAAATTTCTTTCTGGCCGTTCCATAGCTGCGGTTGTGGACAGCCATCGCTCACTTCCTCATCCTATCAACTCCGGTGTTCCTCAGGGCTCTGTCCTATCTCCTATTATCTTTCTAATTTTCATAAATGATCTTCTCAACTGTACCTCCAGTCCCATCCATTCATATGCTGACGACTATACCTTACACTACTCAATTAGCGGTCTAGAGCAGTCACCCTTCTTTCGGACAGGTTGAATGCACAGCTTTTTGCTCTGTACAGGGGCACAGTGCATCCATGTATTGAATATTGTTCACACGTGTGTGGAGGATCCTTTCACACAGCACTTCTAGACAAAGTAGAAAAGAAAGCCTTCCGTCTCATTAACTCACGTCCACTCACCAATTCTCTGCAGTCTCTCTCTCTCCGCCGCAATGTTGCATCTCTCCCACTATTCTACCGCTATTACAATAATCAGTGTTCCTCAGAGTTCTCTCAGTGTATACCACCCCCTCTTCGTAGAGCACGTAGCACTCGTCTTGCAACACAAACCCACCCCTACTCTGTGCAACTCTCCAACCCAAGAGTGAAACGTTATTCTCAGTCTTTCTTCTATACAACAGCTGAGCTCTGGAACTCTCTCCAAGAATCAGTCTTTCCCTCATCCTATGACTTAAATTACTTCAAACTCCGTGTGTCCAGGCATTTTGGCTCGAACGTCCCTTGATTTTGGCCCTGTCACTCTTTCAACACTGGGGGAGGTACTCGCTACAGGCAATTCTGCCTTTTGTCTCCCTCACTCACATAGAGAAAAAACATGATCTCAATTAAGGGGACCGACTGGTTATTTACTAAATGCTATGTAAATGCAATTTGGCACAGGTGTATGTGACCATCAAACTAGGTCAATTTTGTTTTTTTGTTTTTTTTGCTGTTTTCTTTAAATTTAGGTAAAACAACAAATTGAAAACTATAGCACTACTAAGACGCATATAACTCCTACAGAAATCCCTACAGCACCTGCTGTATGTAATCAAACAACTCACAATAGGTGTGTCTGTAGTTTCTATAAAAAACATTTCATATATTTTGTGTAAATTTGGATTTAGGTGATTATGAATTAAGGTGAAATTATTTTGTAGACTTTTAAGACTGTGACAACATGCTGCAACCAAACAAAGTTAGCTAGAGTAAATTAGCTTTATGCAAAATGTAGTGTTTTTAATTCCCTTTCCAATGGCATATACACCATTCCTATAGGTCCAATAATACATTTATTATAAGATCCCAAAGTGCGATAATACAGTTTTGAGAAAAACATGTGAAAGTCTAAGGTAATTAGGTGAATTTGTTTATTTTTGTTTTGTTTACAATATTTTACGCAGGAACACGGCAGAGTAGAAGATAAAGCGTATGGGAGGTTGTAGAGTATTTTACGCTCTTTCCATTTATATATGTATGATCCTCGTACGACCAGTAGTTACTGAGCATGTCAATTTCAAAGTTCGCTATATAACGTTTTTATAATTACAGGAAAAGTTTGGAAAAAAATAAAAACAAACAATTTCCATTGGGTTTTCACTAATAACATTTCACTGGCTTATGAAGGGATGTTGACTCTTGTTAAGTAAACACCTAATGGTATTTTCAGGATTACGAGCTTTTTAAGCCTAAATAACCGGTCGGTCCCCTTAACACTCTAAGTTCCATATAACGTTCCTAATCTGAATAACATTTTCTAATAATAGCCAGAAAACAGAATATAAATGCGCCATCGCATCTTGAAATGGTTAAGAAGCAATGATATTCTGCACGAGGATAGATATATTATATTTATTCCCGTCTTTAAATATCAGCACAGTAGCGGCAAAGAGGAAAAATCTTCGCCTAATTACAGTGAACAGAGTATAGACCACTATACTTACTACATTGTCAAAGATATGGGGATAAGAAAGGTATGAAAAGGATAATCTAAGTGCCCATAATGATTTACCCTTAAAGTAATAAGGGTAGTGATAACCTCATATAATTAAAAGGATAGAAAAGTGTAATCCCGACACTGACTTACGGAAGCGAAGCATGGACGTTGGTTGAGAGACTCAGACCAAGAGTGAGAGCAGTGGAAATGAGTTACTTAAGGAGTGCGTGCGGAGTTACATGGAGGGATAGACAGACTAATGAGGAAGTAAGAAGGAGGTGTGGTGTGGAGGTAGATGTGCTGGAGGGTGTGAGGAGGAGCAACTTGAGATGGTTCGGCCATGTGGAGCGTGTGGAGGGCGGGAGAGTGACTAAGAGGGTGTGCGAGAGCGAGGTGGAGGGACGGAGGGGGAGAGGTGGACCGAATATGAGGTGGAAGGATGGAGTGAGGAACTACATGAACGAAGGCGGTGCTGGTTGGGGGGAGGGGCGTCGACTGACTGGGGACGGAGGTGCATGGGGGCGGTTCGTTCGTGGCCACCCCTTCGGGGATCACGGCGTCAGGCAATAGATAGATAGATAGAAAAGTGTATCAAATAATCAAAGGTCAATTTAGCTCAATATGCCCATGATTATATTTAGTTTTTATACAGTATAACTTTCGATAAATTACTCTATACTGTAATGTATTCCGTCTCTAAATACAGTATCAACAAAATCTCTCTTTCTCTCTCTATCTATCTAACTAACTAACTAACGATCTAACTAACTGACTGACTAACTAACTGACTGACTGACTGACTAACTAACTATTTATCTAATGTGACGATTTGTTTATTGATTGCGATATATACTCCAGTCTTCCAGTCCCTCTGGCCCTTCCTCCCCCGACGTCAACTCACTAGCCGACTAAAGCCCCGTAAGGACGCCTTCTTCAGCATCTCCTACGTCATGTCCATCGTCAGAACAGGGGAGAGGCTCTTTGCTCTGCTAAGCCCCACCACTGGCATATGTGAGTAGATTATTACTATTATTTTTATTATTATTATTATTATTATTATTATTATTATTATTATTATTATTATTAGTTTGTTTTGCATCATTGAAATGTAAAGTTAGAGAAAAATGAAACTAGCAAAGATGGTGTGGGAGTTGAATAGATTTATGTTTTATTGTGTTGTGATATGTATTTAACTCCAAACGAGACACTCCTGATCACACACAAAACATAAACACACACGATCATTCGCACACACCCACACTCACTCACTCTCGTCTCTCTCTCTCTCTCTCTCTCTCTCTCTCTCTCACACACAACATAAACACACATACACGGAGTAAACCTGATTACTGTATAATGATCGAAGCCAGGCCCCCATAGTCAAGTTCCCTACGTCTATAATTAGTTCGTAATGTACCTCAGTAATTTCATGCTTTCTTCTCACGACAACAGAGAACGCAAATCATAGGAATGGTCTGCAGTACTATCATCAAGTCCATCATCATCATCATCACTATCATCATCACTATCTTCATTATCGCCTTCGTCGTTATTATCAAAATCTTCATAATTAATTTGACGAGCAGTATTATTATTGTCTCGATCATCATCATCATAGCCTAATCAATATAATTATTATTATTATCATCATCTTCATTACCATCATCGTTATTATTATTATTAGCAGCATTTGTATTGTTATTCTCGTAGCCACCGCCATCTTTATCATCATCCTCTTCAATATCATCCCAAATTCATCATTCTTTTCATTCTTATAATCACCATTATAATCACCATCATTGATTATACTATCATTGTCATCATCATTATCATCACCATCATTAATTATACTTTCATCGTCCTCGTCACCATTATCATCACTATCACGTTCATTAATTTATCTATAATCATCATCATCATTACTCCAAATATTAGTTCACTACAATATTGAGGCCTCTCTGCAACATGTACAGTACACTCTGCTCTATTAGATGTTGGCAAACTATTAAAGTCTGCCCAGGCAAACTTTGGAATCTAGTACAGTTGCCTGCATGAATACACTTGGTGAGTTCATGCATGGAAGTAATCATAGTGTGATTAAGTTACAAGAACAATTTTCTATGAAACTGTTAAACCCTTGAGGATTATGACTCATTTTGACAGTATTATTCTGGCTATCAATGGACGATTTATGCAGATTAGGAAGGTTATATGGAAGTTGGAATTTGATTGAGCCAGTATTTACCCCATTTAATTCTGACAGATTATTCCTAAGCTGTATGAAATCCTCTAATGATAGCCAGAATAAACTGTCTAAACGCGTCCTGATCCTCAAAGGGTTAATTGATTATAGGAAAAAAACTGCTTCATAAACAACTCCACTCCCAATGAATGTATACTGTATTTCCTTCCATACATACAATCAGGGAGTGTATGCACATTTATGTGGCCAACTGTAGGCTACCTCCATCCGTAACTAGTCAAAGTCAAAATTCAAAGTAAAAATCCAGGTCAATAGTCAAAGTCAAGTCAAAATCAAAAGCCAAAATCAAATTCAAAGTCAAAAGTCAATAGTCAAAGCCAAGTCGTCAAACTCAAACTCGAAAGTCAAAGTAAAAAGTAAAAATGTGTGAAATGTTGTCTTTGTAATGCTTTCGACTGATGGGTTAGGTATTAATTATATCTGATCTGACGTATTGTGGGTTAATAAAGTATTTTGTTTAATTACTATTGACGATTTTCCTTTGTTCGCCATTTTCGAGCAATGTATTTTAGATTTCCCCCGAGGCTAACAAAATAGCCTTCCCAGACTTCATTCACACTATAAAATGTCCACCAAGACTTCCTTCAAGTTAAATTTGTACATTTTTCGACATAAAAATGTCCAGGCCGAAGGATGATTACTTCTAAGTTACAGGCTTGCTATCACGTTCCAAGAAAAAATCGACACCTGAATGGGATGGAACGTCTTATTATCGCCAAACTAATGGGGTGAAACATCTTAAGATCTCCAAACTAATGCAGCAAAACAGGGTATCCAAAATATACCCCCTCGGATCAAATAGGATTAATGGTTTGGGTACGCTGTTAAAATTCGCTACTCCAATAAAGAGCATATAGAGTGTATCATAACTGGTACATATTCTAAAAGTTAAAAGTAATAATATGGACACAATTTAGGAAGTTTCAATAATATACCACAGAACATCATGGTTTTATGCTCTATTAATATATATACAAAAACATAATACAAATAATAACACAAAAATATATTGTGTTCCAAATAATACACCACCCGATTAGTAACAGATTATATGTACAATATCCTGTTCCAAAAAAAATAGGCCAAAACTCTTGAACATTATCCTCTATAACTCACAAACGACTAAAGTAATAGAGCTAATAGTGCTAGTATTTGGGAAGGGTGAGCTAGGGAATAGTTGTAGAAATTTACAACCTATTTGCTCTAGCCCTTTTTGAGTTACAAAGGTTAGGGTTCACGATTTCTGGCCTACCTATTTGGAATGGGGTATAGCTTTGTTGTAATCTGTGTCCAATATTACACTCACACACACATTTGGAATGGGGTATAGCTTTGTTGTAATCTGTGTCCAATAATACACTCACACACACATTTCCTATAGATATTATGAAAATCAATAGAACACGTATGGAATTGTGCCAGAGATACCATTCTGAATACAGCTAGTCTATAACAAACTAACCAATTGACTAATTGCGAGTTTCAGACCATAAGGAAGTTCGAACCGTAAGCATCAATATTAAACAGGAATGCAATAAATTGTAGATTTGTGATTGATTGAAAGTATGTCGAATATGATTTTATGTACTTACAAATTAACTACAACCTTATTTTAACTGAAAACTCTACAGCTCCAACTTCCTTATAGAATGAAACTCTTATGTGGTCACTTCGTACACGGTGAACTATTACGCAAAAATCCACAAATACTACTACTGTACTCGCATAAATATCATAGTTAGATTAATAAGCTAAGTGTCGGAATAAACCTTAACTATCGTGCCTATATTGATACTAAAATTAGTAAGGTATTAATGTAACGCTAGTAATAATATTTTTGTTTTAATCAACTTCGCGTACAAATGGGGTCACCACGTACGAATAACCCACTATACCCTATGTAGAAGGAAAATGTGAGAATATCGATAAAGGAAGATTATGCATGGATTAAGAACTTATTTAAATAGTTCGACAGACAGATACACAGACAGACACACCAACAGACAGACAGACAAGCAGAGAAAAATACATACAGACAGAAAGACAGATAGAAACACGAACACACATACACACAGCCACACACAAAGACATACAGTGAAAGTTTAAGTCTACCACCCTCCAATTCCGATGATACTATTAAGACAGCACCAAACATTAACTGGTGCTGACCAATATACCGAGATACACTGATTAACCCACACACACACACACACACACACACACACACATACACCGACATATAAACGCAAACAGGCAAGCAAACATGCATACATACAGTACATGTATATATACACACATATCAACATATAGATGATCGGAATGGAAAAGGTGAAAGTCTACGGCTACTACCATCCACTTCCGGTGACGCTATACACACATCACAAACATGAACAGGTGCAGATCACTACACTGAGATGCACTGATTAACACACACACAGAACACACATACACATACACCGATAGAAACACACCTAGACAAACATTCACACATTCATACATACTGTATATACCATTATACACACATAGATATACAGACACAATTAGGTAAATAATGAAAGTCTAAGGCTACCACCATCCACTTCCGGTGACACTATTGAGGCAGCTCAGACATGAACAGGTGCTGACCAATAGACGGAGAACCACTTATTAACCCTTTCGCTACCGGTGCTCTCCTTTTAACTTTGTTCTGGGTACTGTTAGACAATTGTGTTCAGTTCAAAAAGGGCCTCCAGCAATTAACAGGCTTCTAACTATCTCACTAAACAATTTTTACTACCACAGCTCCTTCTTAAAATTAACAAAATCGTCTTAATATAGCTAGAATATAATGAAATAGACGCCGCCGGTACATAATGGGTCAAGCCAAAAGACAGGCATACACCCACAGACAAACACACATAAATACTTACAATTCTGGCAGGCATACACACACACACACACACACACAAGCATACACACACACACACAGACATACATACATACCGACAGACATAATCACAGGCAGTCAAACATACGTACTTGCTTATATATATACAGTATATATATATATATATATATATATATATATATATATATATATATATATATATATACACACATAGGCGTATAGTGAAAGTCTAAGTGCTGACCAATACACCGAGAACCACTGATGAACATACAGGCAGGCACACACACACACACATACCGACAGACATGAATACAGGAAAGAAAGCATACATACATACTTACACACACACACACACACACAGAAATGAAGTGAAAGTCTACGGCTACCACCATACACTTCCGGAGACACTATAAACACCGCAACATTCACGGGTGCTGACCAATACAGCGAGGTAGCATTGATTATGGCTCTCTTAGTATTTGATAACGCCATTCTTCATTTTAATCTGACTATGATTAGACGATTTTATGTATTTTAGAAAGGACCTCACAGCTCAAAGGAGTAAATAACTGCATCGATTAAAGTGAACGATCAATTATGAATCCCACTTGACTTGACTGCTACAGTTTCTTCCGAAGCTGAAAAAAAGTCTACTGTTAGCCCACAGAAATACCATGAAAATCACCCTATATCCAATATATTAACACTGTATAAATACGTCCATAACTCAAAATATGCAATGGCATTCAGTACCTAGTGAGTGAAAATCTCAATATGTATCATGAAGTGAGAAGGTACTCTAAGGGGATGAGTTAAGGCATCGAGGCAGTGATGGTGCTGATAACTACCACAAGTTCCTTCACATTTGATTGTACCTCTGAGGATCATGACGCGTATTACCAGTTTATTCTGGTTTATCATTAGACCATTTTATTTAGATTAGGAAGGGTATATGGAAGTCAGAGGGTTAATTGAGACAGTCTTCACCCTTTTCAATCCCACAGATCCTTCCTAAGCTGTATAAAATTGTCTAATGATAGCCATAATATACTGTCAAAAAGCGCCATGATCCTCAGGGGGTTAAATTCGTCTAATCGTAGCGAAATATATAGAAGAAATGCACCAATCGTATAATGACTAAGGCTAAGGATTCCAAGATTGGCTACTGGTTGACTAACATATAAACTCATTGGATGTACACTCAGATGCCATAGTCTCTAACCCACTCATACATATTCGTGGACTTCACCTATTATGAATTATGGAAGGATATCTCTGGAAGCTAATGTATGTATATTATTGTCTTCATATCAAATACAAAACAATATATACTAACCATTGAAAAGCAAGTTCTATCCAAAAAATCAATCTAGATAGATATAATTGCATAAATAAAAACAGGGGGTCCAGGAATTCTTATGAGTGGGTTAGAGACTATGGCATCCGAGTGTACAAGACAGGCAACTGTAACCATGATACAAAAAGAAGGCGTGTTACTTGGTCCAATTTCTCCAGCTTAGAAAGTTTTAGAAGGTATGGAGTTAGAGATAAGTGGCAGCCAAAGTTTTAGAAGGTATGGAGTTAGAGATAAATGGCAGCCAAACATTGTACAACGTCTGTTACATTAAGAAGCAGAACAGCGTGTTTTGTTCTTAAGGGGAGACTGGCCGTTTGTTTGGTCTATTAAGTAATGTATTCATATATTTGTTTTAGTTTCCTCCCTAGACCTCCATCAAGCTTAGAAAAACACCCCCTAGACCCCCCTTCAAGATAAATTTGTAAATTTTTCGGTAGAAACATTTCTTAAAATTGCAGGCTCGCTGTCGCTCGCCAGGAAATAATCGACACCTAAATTACACGAAAGGTCTTAAAATTGACAACGAAATGCGGCGAAAGGTGTTAAAATCGCCAAACTAATGATCCGAACGTCTTATAATCTCAAAACTAGTGGGGCTAAACATTAGGGAGAAGGGGGTCCAGAAAACCGGCCCATCCCCCTTTAACCCCTTTTACTACGAGTGAAATTATCTCTCTTCATAAAGTTGGGCACTTTATTGACGTGAGTTGTGGGGAAGTCAGGAGCGGCATTCAAGTTGTGGGGAAGTCAGGAGCGGCATTCAAGTTGTGGGGAAGTCAGGAGCGGCATTCAAGTTGTGGGGAAGTCAGGAGCGGCATTCAAGTTGTGGGGAAGTCAGGAGCGGCATTCAAGTTGTGGGGAAGTCAGGAGCGGCATTCAAGTTGTGGGGAAGTCAGGAGCGGCATTCAAGTTGTGGGGAAGTCAGGAGCGGCATTCAAGTTGTGGGGAAGTCAGGAGCGGCATTCAAGTTGTGGGGAAGTCAGGAGCGGCATTCAAGTTGTGGGGAAGTCAGGAGCGGCATTCAAGTTGTGGGGAAGTCAGGAGCGGCATTCAAGTTGTGGGGAAGTCAGGAGCGGCATTCAAGTTGTGGGGAAGTCAGGAGCGGCATTCAAGTTGTGGGGAAGTCAGGAGCGGCATTCAAGTTGTGGGGAAGTCAGGAGCGGCATTCAAGTTGTGGGGAAGTCAGGAGCGGCATTCAAGTTGTGGGGAAGTCAGGAGCGGCATTCAAGTTGTGGGGAAGTCAGGAGCGGCATTCAAGTTGTGGGGAAGTCAGGAGCGGCATTCAAGTCTATCCAAAAAGTGAAGGGGAGGCAGACCGTTTTTCTGGACCCCCTTCTCCCTAATGTTTAGGCTCACTAGTTTTGAGATCATAAGACGTTGGGCCCATTAGTTTGGCGATTTTAACACCTTTCACCCCATTTCGTTGTCAATTTTAAGACCTTACATGCTATTTAGGTGTCGATTTTTTCCTGGCGAGCGATAACGAGCCTGCAATTTTAAGAGGAACCGGCCTTCGGCCGGGACATTTTCTACCGAAAAATGTACACATTTATCTTGAAGGGGGGTCTAGGGGGTGTTTTTCTAAGCTTGATTTAGGGTTTAGGTAGGAAACTCAAAAAATATATGAATACATGAATTAATAGACCAAACAAACGGTCAGTCTCCCGTTAACCCCTTGAGGCTTATGACACATTTTGACAGTTTATTCTGGTTATCAATTAACGACTTTATTCAGTTTAGGAAGGGATTGTGGGAGTGGTTTGATTGAGATAGTGTTTACCCCTTTGACTGCTAGAGGGCCTTCCAAAAATGATTAAAGTCGTCTAATGATAGCTAGAATAAACTGCCATAAAGCGTCATAATCTTCAAGGGGTTAATGAGTTGTGACTGGTGATGAAACCAACGTACCGACTCTTTTTGGTCAAAATCATTCATTCATAATTGAGATATCTTGCAAACAGCCACGCAGACAAACATAATGAAACACTGACAGGAATGATCACTGTACAGTCACTCTTACAAATCTAGGGACCTCACCTATTATGAATATGGAAGTTTATCTCTGGAAATTAATTTATGAATATAATTTTCTATACATCAACTACAAAACTTGCTATACTAGTTATTGAAAAACAACATATATAGAATATAAAAATCAATCAAAATAGTTATAATTGTATAAAGAAAAACATTGGGGGTGCTAGAAATATTTATAAATGACTACAATACCCTGGGCTTACCGGAGGTGCACAGAAGGGTCACTAAAATATGTTTATTTTCAGCTGACGGTAAATTGGGAAGGTCTCATCACGATTTCTCAGTTGATACGAATATTTTGTAGTGAAATATGGTGCTAATTATATAAACTTGGTATCTACTGTATATGATGCAGAGACAGTAGTTTCATATTTTCCTATTAATTATCGAGCAATCAGTGGCTAAGGGATACAATTTATCGTCGGCTGAAAAGAAACATGGTAGCTAGGGTCTACAGGTGACAACTGACAAACAAACAAATGGTACCGGTTAACCCTTTTAGCATACATTGACGCATTTCTTCCTTTCATTTTGGTTGTCATAGCACGGTTTTATGCAGCTTAACCCTTTGAGGATTATGACGCGTTTTAACAGTTTATATTCTGGCTATCATGACACAATTTTATACAGCTTAGGATGGATGTGTAGGAGTTAAAAGGGTGAAGACTGGCCCAATCAACACTCTAACCTCCATATACCCTTCCTAATCTGAATCAAATCGTCTAATACTAGCCAGAACAGAGAAAATGAATGCGTCATCGTATCTTCAATGGGATAAGAACCAATGGACGTAAGAGAGTTTATAGACATCTTTCGTATCCTTTAAATTTCTAGAGATCCTATTTTTATTTAAATAATACAATACTATTAATAAGTCGTCTTTTTATAGTGAAGGGGCTAAGGTAATTCAAAGTCCTGATTGTATGGTGAAGGGGAGATTTGTTATTTACTTATATATATATATATATATATATATATATATATATATATATATATTTTTTTTTTTTTTTTTTTTTTTTTTTTTTCTATGTGATTGAGGGAGGCAAAAGGCATAACTGCCTATAGCGAGTGCCTCCCCCATAGTTGAAAGAGTGACAGGGCCAAAATCAAGGGACGTTCGAGCCAAAATGCCTGGACACACGGAGTTTGAAGCAATTTAAGTCATAGGAAGAGGGAAAGACCGATTCTGGGAGAGAGTTCCAGAGCTCAGATGTTGAGTAGAAGAAAGTTTGAGAGTAACGTTTCACTCTTGGGTTGGAGAGTTGCACAGAGTAGGGGTGGGATTGAGTTGCAAGACGGGTACCACGTGCCCTACGTAAAGGAGGTGGTATGCACTGGGATAGCTCTGAGGAACACTGATTATTATAGCAGCGATAGAATAGCGAGAGAGATGCAACATTGCGGCGGAGAGAGAGAGATTGCAGAGAGTTGGTGAGTGGACGGGAGTTAATGATACGAAAGGCCTTCCTTTCAACTTTGTCTAGGAGAGCGGTGTGAGAGGAACCTCCCCACACATGTGAACAATACTCAATACAAGGGCACACTATGCCCCTGTACAGAGCAAGAAGCTGTGCAGGGGAAAATAACCCCCTAAGGCGGTTGAGCACACCCAGCTTCTGGGAGGCTGCCTTAGCAAGACTGGTAATATGGTCCTTCCAAATGAGAGCAGAAGAAAAAGAGACACCAAGAATATTGAGAGAAGATGAAGGGTCAATTTTTGTATTGTTGAAGAATAAGGGATAGTCCGCTGGGAGATCCTGACGGGTAGATAGATGGAGAAATTGGGTTTTGGAAGCATTAAAGTTAACAAGGTTTTCTCTGCCCCAATTGGAAATAGTATTTAGATCAGAATTTAAGAGTTCTACGGCTTCATTACGTTTGTCGTTGAGGGATTGCTGGCTGGGGCGTTCTGAAAAACTAATGGAGTAGTGTAAGGTTGAGTCGTCTGCGTATGAATGGATGGGA
This sequence comes from Paralithodes platypus, assembly GCA_032716605.1. Classification (NCBI taxonomy): domain Eukaryota; kingdom Metazoa; phylum Arthropoda; class Malacostraca; order Decapoda; family Lithodidae; genus Paralithodes; species Paralithodes platypus. The sequence continues at coordinate 12,530,409 of CM064555.1, forward strand.
TATGGATATACTGGTATATATATATATATATATATATATATATATATATATATATATATATATATATATATATATATATATAATTATATATAAAATGTCAAAACTAATGGAGCTAAGATTGCAGGAGAAGAGAGTCCACAAAAAAACATCCCCTTAACCCAAAAGCCTACCTATTATGAGGCAGTGACATTACTTCTTATCTGATATCTCATAACTAATCCAGAACAATAATCAAATACAGAACCTACAGAACAGGAAAGACATACATATAGACAGACTGACAGACTATCAAACAGACAGCGATCACATTATCTCTGTAAACTTCATTTGACAGATATTAAGATATTCGTTTCAATTAATATGGATCTATACTGGGAGATTATTAAAATCTATTGCAAAGAGAATTGCAACCAAATTATAGGTTTGAGTCCCGAAGAGAAGAAGGAAAACCTAATATTTAGTAGTGGCCCCGGAATCATTGACGATGCGCCTTAACATTGTTTATGGCCAATCTTTGAACTCAAGCTTGTCTTTCAAACTTCCCACCCGCCCGGGAGAGATCAAAATACGATTGCCACACATCGTGAGCGAAACGCTCTTAAAAACCACTCACGGACTCCTCCTATATGATGTGGGTACCACTACTAGAAAAAACTAGCAAAAAATAATGAAAATAAAATTTGTTAAACTTGATCTTAGCCTTGTGCTTCTGCTGCGTCTGCTGTTCCTCACGCTTCGCCTCACTCATCGAAGCGATCTCTCATTTTTAATCTGATATATCAAAACTCTCAAAACATAGCAGATGAATGGGAAGGGGATGGAAGGGAGGGCCAAAATCGTCAATGATTCCGGGACCACTACTAAATATTAGGTTTTCCTTCTTCCCTTCGGGACTCAAACCTATAATTTATTAGTGGCCCCTTCATCATTGACGATGCGCCTGATATCTCAAGACTGGAGGGGGACATTCATCATGAACATCATAACCACTAATAACTTACTAAGGTTAAAGAGAAACTCGTACGAAAAAGATCATAGTTTAATACAAAATAATAAAAGAATAAAAGTTGTACAGGCGGCGTCTCTTAAAGGTTGCCTGTTGTGTAGCACCGTTACGTTTGACAAAACAGTTGGTGTGACACACATAAACTATATATTCTAGCTTATGAATACATAAATCAATCAATATCTTGTCTCTTATAAAATACTGATAATATTGTGGCCTATATACATATGGCCTACAGGTACTGTATTACAAAAATATTTGTAGGCCTACTCTTGCTCTTAATCCTATCCTTAAGATTAATGAGTATAATGGAAACTATATTGCCATACATAAAGTAAACATAACATTTTCCTGACTAGACTTACTTTAGCCTAAGAAATGGGTTATCACATGACCTTCATTCTCGTCATCACGTTGTATCACATAGGAGGCAGGTTAGAGGCCGTAGCTAGGATACCTCCCCCCCCCCCCTTTTCTTACAAAAATAGCTTAAAACTAGACTCTCTGCCTTAATGCTATACATGTGCTAGAAGGTTTCATGAGATTCACGGACAGGTAACGGGTTCAGAAAGTGTGATTAGATGACCATAGCTTGGTCTGTTGAATATCATCGAGAGAGTAATTATGTAGGAATCTGAGTGATGCCGCCCATTTCTGGATATCGTGTGATCTAGCAAGAACGCTCGGATTACTCTCTCTAATTACTTCTACCAATAACGCAGCCAGCTGTCGTTTTTGAAGACGTTTACCTGTCCGTGAAACCCAGAGGGATCCCGCCTGAGTTGGCCGAGATTCCCGCATGAATAAAATGAGTGATTACACCGGGCAAAGTAAATGGTGTGCTTATCGCCCTGTTTCAGAGCAGGAACTTTAAGCTCTGTAAAAACATGATTACCGTGTTCATTTTTAGCAATGAAATTGGGAGCAGGGGCAATATGTACACTCATGTTGCGCCTCGAGAACCTTAAGCAAGATGGCTCCGAACTCATAGCCGCCAACTCAGACACCCTATCACCCGTGCCCAGTGCCATTAGAAAAATGGCTTTCTTAAGTCTTAACTCGAAAGGAAGATTATGACAATATTTACGGGAATGAAGCATTTCAAGGGTCAAATCAAGAGACCAGGTGGGTGTGAGTTGACGTGGAGGAGGGCGAAGCCGGAAGCAAGACCGCATGAACCCCTTTTCCTCCACCTCTGGCACGGACAGACCAGTTAAATCGAAAAAAGGTGTCCGAATTGCTGTGAGGTGATTCCTTAATGTGACAACTGACAACTTTTGTATATCAAAAAGGTAATTTAAATAATTAAACACCAGAGCCACGAGGACTGTTGTTGATCAGTTTCTACGATCCAGGTAGTAAATGACTTCCAATGAGATTGATACTGTCTTTGTGTTGATTAAGCATACTGATTAATCAACTTGTGAGTCACGGCTTCCCCAAACTGGCCTAGCCACTTGGCCTTCTGAATATCCATAAGGCAAAAGTCAGCGAGGTCTTGAGGTTTCCAATTGTGTCTAGGGGCGTCTGAAGGTCAAAAGAATTATTTTGGAAGGAAACAGGTGCTTTCCGCTGTTGCCAGCGGATACACTGAAGAAAATTCCAAAATTAATCCAAAACCTCCTGGCGGCTTGGGCAAAGCCAGAAGTAATGCACTCCTCCTTGACATGGACAGCTCCTCCTCCGATGGTCTGGATAGATACAGACGCGTCAGGTACCCTGGGATGGGGTTACCAGTCAAACCTAGGACATCAGGGTCAGGGTCTATGGTCCAGGTCAATTCACCTTCATATCAATGCCAAGGAGTTGTTAGTCCCCTTATTCGTTCTACAGGAGCACGGCATGAGCCAGGCGGGAAAGTCCCTAGCCTTCAGAATGGACAATCTGACTGCAGTGACATGCATTCAGAAACAAGGGTCAGCGAGATCTCGAGTGTTACAAGGGTTGTCGGAAAAGATATTTCGACTGGCTGCAAGGCTAGAGATTCATCTTCATGCAACATATCTGCCCGGCGTGATGAACGTGTGGGCAGACGCTGTCTCGGAGACAGAGCACTCAAGTAGAATGGGCTCTCAAGCAAACCATCTTTCAAGGGATGATTGCCGAACCCTACCATCCACAAGTGGACTTGTTCACGTCAGAGGCAAACCACAGGCTGCCTCAGTACCTCACACGTCGGAGCCAGACTCCGGCGCGAGATCCGGACGCATTTCTGGTAGACTGGAACAAATGGAGCTTCATTTATCTATTTCAGCCTCCAGACGCATCCTTAATGTGCAAAGTAGTTCACAAACTACGGGGTTATCGAGGCATGGTCTCGATGATCGCGCCGTTGTGGCCGGCTCAAGTTTGGTACAATCAATTAAATATGTGGTGCAAGAACCCGGTGTTGCTCCCGATCTCGTAGCATGTATCCAATTGAGTGAGCCCACCAGAGATTCCCAGATCCTCCTCGTTGTTGTCAGAGAATGAAGAAACCGAAAGAGTTTCCTCCGAAACCTCTGACGGTTGTCTTCGCTCTGACTCAGAGTGAGTAACTCGGTATCCCAGATAAGACCCACCCACTGGATTTTCCTGGTGGGGATCAAGGAAGACTTTGCTAAGTTCACCTTGAACCCCAAGGCAGCTACATGATATAACCCGTGGAGCCCCGGCTAGTTTTGTAATGTTTGTTCACCAGAACCCGGCCGGTTTTCAAAAAATGGTTTTATTCCAGAAACAATGGCGAATGGGTTAGGAATGAAGGAAAAACTACGAAAAACCGCTCAAAAAGCTTAAAGAATGGTCCTACAGAGCCCCCGAAAACGTATTTTACAAGAGTAAAAAATTGAAGGCAATTACCCAAAAAAACCAGGTTATTGCGCGCTCACGCGCACGCACGTGGACTTTGAGAGTTTTCAACCATCGGCACGGTTGCGTGGGATACGTACACAGTTCCCATACAAATCTGAGCCCTCTCGAGTGGCTACACCTGAGGTTACGGTCGGAGCAATTAGGGTGACTCGTCAGACGCGTCGCTGGGGCTGTGCGTTACATACACGCACGCTGGTGCTGGACGGGTTAACACCTGTTGTACATGTTGGAGGCAAATTATTTTGGTTTGAGCTGCTATTAAACCAGTCGTCGAGGTACCATAACACCATGATCCCCTGGTTTAGTAATGGTAGCAGAGCCTGTCGGACTAATTTTGTGAACATTCGGGGTGCCAGATTTAGATCACAGGGCATTCTTTGAAAAACAAACGTTTGATCCCCGTTGCGCAAAGCTAGATATTTTTTAAAACGTTTGTTGATGGGGATATGCCAATAGGCTTCTGTGAGATCGATGGAACACATCCACCCCTGCGGCGGAAGTGTCAATCTGATCTGATTCACAGACAGCATCCTGAATGACTGATTGTGAATATGGGTGTTGAGATAAGAGAGGTCGATCACCGGCCTCATCTGAACATGGTCCCTTTTTGGCACCAGGAACAACCGGGAGGTGAACACGGGCTGTGACAAAGGACTGGGGATAATGATCTGTTTCTGGGCCATCTCTTTGACGACAGATCCCACCTCTAAAGAAACATGATTGAACTCTGTGGGGATACGTAAACGGGGTCGCCGGGACCACCGCCATGAGAGGCCTTTCTTGACCACTGTCCTTGCCCGTGTTCGCCAGGGCCATGCCCGATGACAATCCCGGAAGTTGCCAGTCGCATGACTGGTGTTGTCCGGCAGTACTACTCTCGGATCCGCCTCGCCTTGCCTTGGCACCAGGAGTGAGAGAGCCTTGTGGTGTCTCAGTTTTTTGGATTGGAGGGTTGTGACTCTGATTTTAGATTGGGGGAATGAGAGGCCTTGCTACCATCACTATTGGGTTTACCCCTAGACTGACCCCTGAACCAACGCCCTCTACCCCTGGATTGACCTCGACCTCGAGATGTCCTGACATTCCCAGGGGTTGTGTAAGTCTTGGCTGACTGAAAGGACTGGGTATGACCACGAAATGAACTCTTAGCATTAAATTTAGGTTTGAATGACTGCTCACTCTTTGACTTAGAAGTAGTGGCAGGTTGAGAGTCTAATAAGAAATTGACGGTGCGCCAGGCATCGTCAGAGGCTAGGGTCTTGGTGAAAAAATTTGATAAGATAAGTCTCCTACCAATCTCCACAGGGAGTCTCCTTACCAAGTACACCCTCAGGTCTTGACGAACCCGTACCGCCTCAAAGAGAGCTGTCCGGATGTCGCCGAGAGACTGAATGGAGTTTTGGAGAAGGAGGCGCCTAGTTAGAGAAAGAGCCTTCTGGGTGCCGACGTCCGTTACCAACTCAGTCATCCTGGCCAAAGAGGCCGCAAGCTGGCGGCTGAGTAGGAATTGGGACGCCAGTCTCCAGGCTTTCTGCCTCATTTTAAAATCTTTATCGATCTGGACCTGTTTGGGGGGACAAAAAGGTTCAGGTAATTGGCATAAAGAAAGTTTAGAGGCCCCCAAAAAGTAAAAAAATTCTTGAGGGATTCCGTCCGCCTTGCCTACCGGCATAGAGAACCAATGATTGTCCTCTTGCAGGAGCTGATGACTGCTCATACTTGTTATAGTGCTGGCAAACAGCTGGGCCTCATGTGCCCACACCACCCACGGACCCGACTCCCCCCCCCCTTGAATCTGAACTACTGGTGAACCCGCAGAGTCCCTGAAGGGTATTGAATGTAACTCCGGGGTCAAGCCCTGCAAAAGTTTTAAATCGTTAAACCCATCTGATTTAGTCCAGTCAGAAACTAGTTTTCCGGCGGAAGCAGGAGGCAAGGCAGGGGATGGCATGTACACAAAATAGTCAGGATTGTAAATAGTGGGAATGGCTTTTACAACAAAATCAAGTACCTCCCCAGATTGGTTCTTGGCCCTTAGTTTCTTAGCCTCACTTGCCTGAATAACCCAATGATCCAGAACAGGTGACTCACCTGTAACTGTGGGTTGTGCGACCTCGGAGCGTAAAGGCTTAATGACAGACCAAGATGTATCCGGTCCATATAAAAGAGGCATAGGGCCTTTCTTACTAGGAATAGATTTATCAAGTGGGGGAGGGAGCAAATCAGAGAACAACTTCAGATTAGGCGGCAAAAGCGCCGAGGCTCCCGAAGTGGAAGCTGTAGGAGTGACAGTAGGGGGAGGTAAGTTTACGTGAACCTGAGGTTGAACTAGTACTTGTCCCAGAGGTCGCACCACCGGGGCTACTGGTACTGAAACTGTTACCTATCGCTCTCCCTTAACCTGTTTCATAAAATCAAACACTCCAGTAATTTTTTCACTTGTAACAAAAACACCACTTCCTTGGTCTGACAGGGACGTGGACTGTGACATCTCTGAGTCCTGCGTTCCCGAGTGCCGAGAAGAAGGTCGTTGGCCAGACGTCTGCTCCTCGGCGTTTACTCCATGTTGGTGTAATGTAGATCCCGGTGACCGGGTCAGGGGGGCCGGTAAAGCCGCCAACTGAGACTCGCCGACCCGGGCAGCGGAATCGTGTCTTTCTGTTTGTGAGTTGTCAAGAACGTTGGACTCAGAGAGGTCCTGCATGTTCAGATCTGGTATCTCATACTCTGTAGGGTCTTGAACTGAGGCGGGTTGGTTAGAGGAACATTCATCATCCTGCCGGCGAGAAAACACACTGCTGCCCCTCTCCGATCCCAATACTGGTACAACTGTTGGTTCAGGTTGAACCCGGTGGGGGATGGTAAACCGTTTAGAGTGGCCGGAGACATTGCTGGATGTGTCTCTTGGTGCCTCCTTGTGTGACGAAGAATGTTTGTCCGGTTTAGGTGGGGGCTGCGCCGCCTTCGTCGATGAGGAGGACTTCCTAGACTGTCTCTTCTTGGTTTTGTTATCGCCAGCAGCAAGAGCGGCGCCAAATTCAGAGCGTGACCTCTTGGACGCTTGTTCAACAGAGGGCGACTTGGGTCTATATCTAGGAGAGCAGGACCTGTCACGCCGGCTAGACGAAGGCTGTGCGTCCGGCGGATCAGAGGTCCTAGGTCGCTTGGGGTGGCGGGAGGGAGTTTCACGAGAATTATCCCCAGGGGTTATAGTAACTGACGGCACTTTAAGCAAATCTTCTAATATTTGATCATCCAATTGCAATGATTTGTGGGCCACTGTCTTACAGTACGTTACATATGTTGATTGGATGTGTAGCAAAATTGTCTTACACCATCCATCGGCATGGTTTAAGTATGCATTGCGAAAGGCTGAACACTTGGGGCATGATTGGGAAAGCCAACGACCACGAGATCAATCTAAACATGGGACACACTTAACACATAAAATGTGTCCAATTACTGTCAAATTTTTACAGCCCAAAGCAGAACAGAAAGAGAAAGCACTCTTATCCATGGTTACCCCTTCCCGCCAGGGAGATGCAGATCCTCCTAGGTGTCTCACATGCGAACCTGTGGGTGAAAGAATTCCAAGAATCAATGCTCATAAGGACACGCTAGGCTGGAAAAGCTAATAATCAATATATCTCCAACGTTAGAGAGAAAAAAAAGAGTTGAATAACACTAAACAGTCTTAGTTCCCCTTACGTTAAGTACATTCCCCAGAAATGTAAGTGAGTAGTTAGTAGCATACCATGTGCTACTTGTGTATATAACTTCTTATCTAAGTGACCAACACTAACCTCATCCTGTCTTGTTATGAAAGAAATAAACCCGGCGACCAACGCTACTAATGGTTCTAAATTCTTTACTCGCGGCGGACCAACGCCTTAATGATAAGCCATACAGATAACTGAGAGCTGCAAGATAGGAATGGGTGAGTTCATTTCTCGCCACAGCCGTAATTGTCCCGGCGGAGTTAGCTACTCACTACCAACCACCAGGATAAACGTTCGGACAGTACCAAACAACGAACGTTTTGTTGTTTAGTTTATGCGGCAGAATAAGTTGTTGAAATGGAGGCGGGTTAGCCGAACATTCTCAAAACACAATTTTAGTAAAATGCCGGTCAAGCCGAAATCATACTAGACACCGTAAACAAAACTGACAAAATCCATTTCTATCCCGCACCGCACCAAACGAGGATATTCTGAATTTTAACACAACTCTAGATATTTCCTGGCGGAAAAACCACGTGAAAACAACTAGAGGTACGTTGACTTAAGTCTCACTTTTTTATAAATCCCGCAGGAATGGCCAACCCCCCAATAATGGAATAATCAACATATACATATATGGCATAGTTATACATGAATAATACATAAAAATCAATAATAACATTTCCTAGCCATACATACACAACCTACATGAGGCCAACTAGATGGGGGCAGATGTCGATATCAGTCGTAATAGCACAAACCTGCAAACCAGCGTCGACCATAATACGTAGAATCACGAAGAGTAGGTTGAAGAGCAGCGTGGCTCCGTGCAGGATCCCTCAATTAAGTGAGACAATCCATGAGCACTAGTCCACGTGCCATACTATTGAACACCCAAAACGGACCGAACAACAGGCCCCGGTTCACCCTACAAGAAGCCTCATGACTAAATAGTGAACTAATAATGAGCTAGGATAATAAAACAAGCATATGGGAGTCTCGCCTTATCATAACGAGGACTCCGCCTAACACACTCGCTTTAGCAATATGAACCCTGAAAAACAGTCTCCAGTGCCTGCTAAAAGACGTTCACAGCACACTCCTAGTCTATAAGCTACCTAACCTCAGCACTTAGCATGTACATGTGAGTAAAGACTCACCATAACCGAGGGAAGGTGAAGAATAAAGGAGGGCTGGAACGCCCACGAAACACGTCCGATATGACTGGGCCCGGGAGGAATAAGAATGAGAGATGCTTCGATGAGTGAGGCGAATCGTGCGGAACAGCAGACGCATGAGAAGCGCAAGGCTAAGATCAAGTATAAAAAATGTATATTCATTATTTTTTGCTAGTTTTTTCTAGTAGTGGTACCCACATCATATAGCAGGAGTCCGTGAGTGTTTTTTAAGAGCGTTTCGCTTACGATGTGTGGCAATCGTATTTTGATCTCTCCCGGGCGGGAAGTTTGAAAGACAAACTTGGATTCAAAGATTGGCCATAAACAATGTTAAGGGCATTGTCAATGATGAAGGGGCCACTAATAAATATGGAAAACTATACATTCATCAGCTATATCACAGTGATGAAAATAATACATGGATATATATATATATATATATATATATATATATATATATATATATATATATATATATATATATATATATATATATATAATTTATATATATATATATATGCAACTCTCTTATAATCGATAATATATATGTATAGATAGTCAGTCAATTCTTTATTTCATAAAAAGCTATACATGGTAACTTTTTATATATTTACATATACAATTAAAATTAAAGGTAAACATTAACGCATTGTTGATAGATAGATATATAGATAGGTAGGTAGATAGATAGATAGATAAACCAAGTGACAGATACAGATATAGATAAATATTCATATAAATATAAGCAGTAAATGAGAGCGAATCTTATGGTGTTGAATAACCTGTCATGCAAGTAGAGAGAGAGAGAGAGAGAGAGAGAGAGAGACAATGAAACAAATAACAAAACAAAAACACGACTCCACTTGGCCTTCCTTCTATAAAAACCGTGCCTTCCACTGCTTGATGTCTCCAGGCACAAGACAGGAACTCTGCTTTGTGGGTCACGCACCAAACGGGTTCCATTTAAGGGAGCCCACCTCGCTTGTTTTCTCTTTCTCTCCCTCTCTATTTGTTTTTTATCCATTTGGCCCCATTCAGCCTACTGTTTTTAGACGTTTACCCCATCCAGGTGTCAATATTTTCCTGGCGAGCGGTAGCGAGCCAGCATATATATATTTTTGTTTTGACAGCAAGCTAAATTTGTAAATTTTTCGATAGAAAAATGTTTCCGGCGAAGCCGGATTTCTCCATACAATGCTGGCTCGCTATCGCTCGCCAGGAAGAAATCGACACCTGGATGGGGATAAACGTCTTAAAACAGTTGGCTGAATGGGGCCGAATGGATACAAGCCAGGGAAAGAGAGAAAAGGAGAGAAAGATAAAACAAACAAAAAACGGTGACCCCCTTAACAGCCTAGAACATCGCTTGGCGGTATAATTCCCTTATTGTACCGAGATAAGGCAAATTTTCACCGTGTTTCCACTTTCAAATATAGTTATTAACTAATATTATTACCAGTTCAGTGCGATAGCGTCCTCTTAAGTTTATACTGGGCAGCATTATATTATTACCAGTTCAGTGCGATAGCGTCCTCTTAAGTTTATACTGGGCAGCATTATATTATTACCAGTTCAGTGCGATAGCGTCCTCTTAAGTTTATATTGGGCAGCATTATATTATTACCAGTTCAGTGCGATAGCGTCCTCTTAAGTTTATACTGGGCAGCATTATATTATTACCAGTTCAGTGCGATAGCGTCCTCTTAAGTTTATACTGGGCAGCATTATATTATTACCAGTTCAGTGCGATAGCGTCCTCTTAAGTTTATATTGGGCAGCATTATATTACCAGTTCAGTGCGATAGCGTCCTCTTAAGTTTATACTGGGCAGCATTATATTATTAACAGTTCAGTGCGATAGCGTCCTCTTAAGTTTATACTGGGCAGCATTATATTTATATTGTTTCCGCTTGGGAAAGTCCTTACGGATTTTAAGGATCTGACTATCTTCGCTAACCTTCTGACTCACACGGTTGCTTTTTAAAATGTATAAAATTGTCTCATGATGGCCAGAATACAATTAAAGATGAGTTAATCTTCCCGATAGAGTTATACATACTATAATATTACTCAGGAGCTAATTCCTTAAACAAGTAGATTAATAAATAAATATATAAATAAATAGATACATATATAAAATCTCCGTTTAAAGGTGGCCAGAGTGACTGGGCTGCAGTAACTGTGGGATGGACTTGGAGCATGGAATGTATTAACCCCTTCTGTACTGGTCACGTCTTATTCATTTTGGTCTTGCCAAATTTAGACGATTTTGTGCAGCTTAAGAAGGATTTGAGGTAGTAAAAAGGGTTAAGTGAGATAGTTCAAAGAGTGCTAATTACTGGAGGCTCTTTTTAAACTGAACACAATCGTCTAAACATAGCTAGAATAAAATATAAAAGACATCGCCGGTATAGAAGGAGTTACGGGCTAGGCTGGACTCATTACAAAACAAATACAGAACAAGAGAAAGGAAAGAAGAATGCAGGATTTCTCTCTTTATCACCCGGGGAGGAAGGATGGAGACGTGAAGGTACACTCGGGTGCCATAGTCTCTAGCCCACTCAAAAATATTCGTGGGTTTCACCTACAGTATTTCTAATTTTGGAAGTATTTCTCTGGCAACGAATTTATGAATATAAGCTTCTATGCATCAACCACAAAGCTATATATACTGTTTATTAAAAAGCAGTTTCTACCCCAAAATACATCAAGATGGTTATAATTGCAGAAAGAAAAACATAGGGGTCCACTAATTCTTACAAGTAGCTTAGAAACTAGCATTCTAGTGTACCGACAAAAACGATCCTATAATATTACCCCAAAGGTCAGACTCTGGGTGTTCAGCTTTCTCTTCGGGGGAGGTCGTGATGGTATGGAGGCGGTTTCGCAAGAGCTCTGTTTCCGTCGATTTTCGTTTGATTTCGACTGTACAACCTAATTTATGGCAATATAATGATGTATACCTCCCGATAATAGTGATAATAAAACACTTGATTCATTATAACAAGGGGAAAAAAGAGAGAAAGAGAGAGTGGGAAAGAAAATACCTCGGGCGTGGGAAGGAAGGAGTGGTGGCGTTGGTGGGGTGCTGGGTGGGTTCCTAATCTATCTATCTATCTATCTATTGCCTGACGCCGTGATCCCCGAAGGGGTGGCCACGAACGAAACGCCCCATGCACCTCTGTCCCCAGTCAGACGACGACCCTCCTCCCAACCAGCACCCCCTTCATTCATATACTTCTTCACTGATCCATCCTTCCACCTCTCTCTCGGTTTACATCTCCCTCTCTGTCCTTCCACCTCGCTCTCGTACACCCTCTTAGTCATTCTCTCGCTTCCCATACGTTCCATATGGCCGAACCATCTCAAGGTGTTCCTTTTCACACTTTCCAGCACATCTACCTCCACACCACACCTCCCTCTTACTTCCTCATTCGTCTGTCTATCCCTTCATGTAACTCTGCACGCACTTCTCAAGTAACTCATTTCCACCCCTCTCACTCTTGGTCTGAGTCTCTCCACCAACGCCCATGCTTCACTTCCGTAAGTCAATGTCGGGATTACCACACTGTCATGCAAGGACTTCTTCACTTCCATGCTGACCACCCTATTTCTTGTTACTTCTTTCAGCGTTCCTACAACGCTCTTCCTCTGTTGCACCCTCTCCCGCACTTCTTCATCCATACTCCTATCTTTACTCAGCACACTGCCCAGATACTTAAATGAGCTGACAATCTCCATAGCCTGAACGTTCAACTTCACCTCACACTCTGTGGCTTCACCACTTTCGAAGACCATAACCTTGCTCTTCCCCGCATTTGGCTTCAAATTCCGTTTTACGCACACTGTTCCAAACATATTTACCAGACCCTGCAACTCCCATTTATTATCGCTCGTCAGAACCATATCATCAGCAAACAGCAGTACAGGTAGCTTCCACTCGTTTCCCTCCCTTATCAGCGATACATCAACATCCACTGCTTTTTCTTGTATTTCTTTCATGGCTCCATCCATATATACATTAAACAACCACAGGGATATCACACACCCCTGTTTCAACACAACATTCATATCAAAGAACTCTTTCTGCTCATTCAAAATACTGGCTTCTATTATAAAATGACAGTTGACCATTAAGCAAATAAATTAAATGAACACAATTAGATCAGTCACACCACTCGTCACTTACCGCTCTCTTCTGTAATTTTCACCTTTTTCTGTTAAAATAAACTTCGAAAAGTTGACAGAAAGAATATAAACCCTATTTGAAGAGGAACACTTTATTGACAATGTTTCGCAGAGAGCTTCTTCTGGTCACTAACGTGGTTAGTGACCTGAAGAAGCTATTTGCAAAACGTTGTCAATAAAGTGCTCCTCCTCAAATGGTGTTTCAATTCAACTACATATCTTTTTACTTCTAATGTTTTCTATTTGGTCTCTACGAGTTTCTTGCTACCACCGTCTTCTGCTTAACCCTTTATGTACCGGTGTCGTCCTTTTAACTGTATTCTGACTACTATTATACACATTTATTCAGTTAAGGAAGGACGTCTATCCAATAAAAGGCTACGAACTATTTCAATTAATCCTTTTAAGTACCATATATTCTTTCTAAGCTAAATACAATCGGCTAATCGTTACCAGAATATAATGAAAAAGACGTCGCTCGTACAGAAAGGGTTAGCATTATTTTCTGTTTCGCCGCTTATGTCTTCTTCCTTCCGCTCATTATATTAATTTGTGTCAATATATATTTTTTAGTTTGACCCATTGGTAAGTTATATTTAAAGATAGAGTGAGAGTGTGTCAATGAAGAGGTGAGAGTGAGGGTGGTGGGATGTGACGGGTGTAGCGGGAGAGCGCCTTGCTTATGGAGTGAGAGTGAGAGTTAGGAAGAGGAGATTGTAGGATGATAATTGGCAGAAATCTCTCTCTCTTTCACTCCTATTACTATAGGAGAAGGATGGTATGAAATGACCTACCCTTTTCTAACTATTCTATAAATTCCTTCTGGCAGTTTCCAACCCCTGTCTATGCTACAGTAATTGTCGGAGGGGACGGAGGGTAGGGGAGAGCGATTTTCTTTTCTATCTTTTCCTTGCACTTACCCTTACTATCGGGTTTGGTATACCCTACTATATATAAGTCCTGACCACCTCGCTGGGATCGTAAGATCTGTGTGGCCAGTGTATCTATGTAAATCTCTCCCCCATGTTAATAGTGGAATACCACAATCGTAAGGTATTTTTCTTTCCCTTTCTTTTAGTATCAGTTTCCAGTTTTTCTCTTTCATATCGTTGCAAGCGATCATATCCTGTACCGTCTTCCTCCTCCCTCTCCTCCACTAGGGCAACATCATTCAACATAGCTGCTCTCTCTTGCCATCTTTTGGGTAATATATGCAGACTTATTTTTGCAGTGATGGTCGTATCCTGCTGCTCGCGTTGTAAACAATGGCCTAGTTAAATATTTGGACCTGTGTTAGCAATGAAAGTAATAGGTAAAGACTGTATATATGTTGATTGTGCTTATGCACCCAAAAAAAAAGTAAAATGGTACAGATTAAAGAAGCTCTGTGTCACTTGGACGCGAGGGAACGAAAATCTCTCTATAGATGGCACATGTGTTTCACCTTCCTTTGGCCTAGTCTTCGGTCTTTTAGTCAACTCGTCTTCAGTCAGTGTTGCCGCGGTTGTCAGAGGGAGCGTGTGTTGCTCTGTGCTCCGAATATCTTGAAGTCTGTACTCGGAAACTAGTGGATATTTGGAAGTGTGATTTATGGATAGCACAGTGAATTTTCGTGATAAATATGACGATTATGGTGATATGTGTCATGCGATGTGGAAAACCGTGATTATTGACATACCGGTATTTGCAATGTTTCTGGTGGAAATTTGCGTGTGTATATGATTCGCTTGCAAGATTTGACCCACGAATTTGCAGTGGCAAGTTTATTATCTGTGGGTTATTCAATAAACTGAACTGAAATGATCTACACGAACCATATAGTGTTGTTGAACCAAGACTGTTCAGCATATGCTGATATTAGGAATACAACAACATTAATGTTCATCGATAGTGAAGATTGAAATTGCTATAAACTTGTACTTTAATGCAGTGATTTTTTTGGTAACATTCAAGGAGACTCCTGCAGGACTCTTCTTGTTCTTCTTCTTACCTCTGACCGGGTTCAGGCTATCCTAGTGTTTACTAGCCTATACCCCTTTGAAAGGACATTAGCCTAACCTAACAACCTTACCTAACCTATCCTAGTATTATAGGTGGGGGCTGCCGCCCCCACACCCCCGCTTTGACTTAGATTTTTGGTGTATTTGTCTGTGAAGTGGGTATTTTTCAATTTGTTGATAACGAAAATCCTCCATGCGGACTTAATGGAGAAAAATATGGCGAATCTATTGGTGCATATTTTCACTAATAAATTGTTTCTCATAACGTCGCACTAGTGTCCTTGAATATTATATTTTTTTCTTTATAATGAAGGATAACTTGGATTTTCAGACAATTTGTAAATAATATAGAATGTCCTTGTAACACATTGATGCACGTCTTATTCCAGATCAATACATGGACATAATTATTATATCGGTGCACGTCTTATTACAGATCAATACATGGACATATTATATAGGTACACGTCTTATTCCAGCTCAATACATGGACATATTATATCGGTGAACGTCTTATTCCAGATCACTATATGTATATATTATATAGATTGATGTTATACTTTGCGTGCTATACTGTATATATAATACATTTGTGGAAAAATAAGATGGACAGAGCTAAGTTAGTTAGGTACAGTATCGGTCATTAATGCGGAGACACATTATCGAATAGAAACTCTTTATTCATTCTTTACCTGATAATACTTTTCGGAGATTCGTTTAAAGTGGGGATGCGCTTCTTTATTTTATATTTTTATTTTATTTTTATTTAGGCTAGTTTCGTCTCTATACCTCCGCCGACCTTAAAAATAAAAAAATAACCCCCCCCCCCCTTCAAGATATATTTGTACACTTTTCGGTAGAAAATTTCCCGGCCAAAGGCCGGTTCATCTTAAAATTACAGGCTCGCTATCGCTCGCCAGGATAAAATCGACACCTAAATGGCACGAAAGGTCTTAAAATTGACAACGAAATGGGGTGAAAGGTGTTAAAATCGCCAAATTAATGAACCGAACGTCTTATAATCGCAAAACTAGTGGAGCTAAACATGAGGAAGAAGGGGTACCACAAAAACGACCCATCTCCCTTTAATCAGTTCCAGGCTTAAACATTTATCAGAATTAATGGCCGCGACTGTAAACTGTATATATATATATATATATATATATATATATATATATATATATATATATATATACTGTATATATAAAATATTGTATATATGAATCACAGCTATTTGTTCAGGGACTAAGAACCAAAACAAATATATTTCTGGATGGATTAGTTAACCCTTTCAGCATCTATTCTGGCTGTCAATAAGCGATATTATTCAGCTCAGGAAGGGGTATGTTGGCGTCGAAGGATAAATTAAGATATATTTTACCATTTTGATTGCTAGAGGTTCATTCTAAGTTGCATACAATCATCCAGTGCTAACAAGAAAATATATAAAACGAAACCCTGTTACTGAAAGGGTTAAGGTGGTATCACACGAGTAACAACTGCCGTGGAGTCTGTTAATCGGTTCAGCAATGTTGAATTCATTTTGCCTTTCTTTTTAGTGTTCGTTTGCATTGGTTTCGGCATACAGAAGGAACGTAGATTATTAAAGGTGGCTGAATACTAACATATCGCATGATTTCAAAACCTGTTAGATCAAAATGTACTCCCTAAACACATAATTTTGCGAAAAAAGTGATAATTATATCATGGATAATTTGGATTACCGTACAACAAAACAATGTAGCGTCATTATAGAGGTAAATATCACCAGCAATTAGGGTCTACCACAACTCCATACTATCAAGAAAAGAAAGAGATATAAATAAAATAATCATCCAATTTTATACTCTGATTTTCCGAGGATATCCGCCGGTAACAATGCTCGTGTGGTACTGCCTTTTCCGCGTGAAGGAAATTAATGCTGTAACGTTCTGTCGAGAATAGCAATTATGTGGTTATGGTAATAACTAAATAGCTGTGACTGTCATGGGCTTGTGGTGATGGTAGTAGTAGTGGTGATGGTGGTAGTGGTGGTGGTGATACTGGTGATGGTAGTGATTGTTGGTGGAGATGGTGGTAGTGTTGATGGTGGCAGGTGGTGGTGGTGATCGTGGTGATGGTAGTGATGATGGACGATGAGTTTGTGTTAATAGTAGTGGTGGTGGCGGTGATAGTGGTAGTGGTGGTGATGGTGGTGGTAGTGGTGATGGTGATAGTGGACGATATGGGTTTGTGGCAAGGGTAGCCTAGTGGTGATGGTAGTTATGAGCTTCTGATGATGGTGATAGTGGTGGTGGTAACAGTGACAAATATAAGTTATGTAGTGATGTTTGTGATGATGATGATGATGATAAAGACAGTTATGAGTGTATGGGGATTGCCTTGAAGAGAGAGTGAGAGTGAGAGTGAGAAGAGAAGGAAACAGAGGAGGGGAGAGCCTAGAAATCCCTCCACCACCAACAAACTTTCTCTCCCGAGCGGCTAACTGTATGTCTGTCTGTCTGCCTGAACGCCCCACTCATCCGGGTCCAGCTACACAGAGATGGGGCGGCTTTATTTTTTCAGGTCGACTGCTTTCTTCTGCTTTATAAAAAATGGAGACACAAAAACAGGAAAAAAATACAGCAGCGAGAGAGAGAGAGAGAGAGAGAGATAGAAAGAGAGAGAGAGAGAGAAGTGTGTGTGTGTGTGTGTGTGTGTGTGGGGGGGGGGGGGGGGGGGCTATATTATGCCTGTCAGTGAACTCTCAAATTACATATTACCGAATCTGGCTGTCTGTCAGTCAATCAAGAATTCCATGGCGTGTATGTTTGTGTACAACCGTGATGGATTGGAAGTATATGTCTACGTATGTGCTATGTATATATGAACGTGCCTATGTATGTGTTGTGTATACATGAACGTTTGCATGTATGTATGTGTATGTGATAATGTGTGTGTATTAGTGGAACCTACCCGCGAGCTAGAGAGAGTTTTCTGGGTCATTAGTACGTACCGGTAGTAGCGTTATGTGCTGTACAGTATGTGCATGTCATTGTTTGTGTGTATGGCTGTGTATATGTATGTGCATATGATCGTATGCGTGTGTGTATTGTTCGAATCTACATAGCCTAAGAGAGAGAGATTTCGGGAGAGAGGTTTGTGGGTCAGTGGGGTGGTGGTGACTGTCCCTCCCTCCCTCCATCCTTCACTGTGGGGTAGAGAAGAAAGTTACCATAAAAAGTGGATAATAAGAGTTCCTACCTGCGTTCACTCGCGTTCCATAGTCTTGCGCTAGACTGTACTAAATTGTTCAGTTTAGGAATGACCTCTCAGCCGAGAAGGGATTAAAACTTAATTATTGTTTAACTCCTACAGATCTCTTCTTAAATTACACCACAATTGTCTGACTAAGCCAACATGATATAAAAATGGCGTTAGTGTAATGGATAGGGTTAAAATCCAAATTGATATACAAATGTAATAAATAATTGGCTTTCACAATTAAATAGGATAATGTGATATTTACATACATACTGTAAATATTGGTATCTTGGATTCGACAGTTGAAGTATGGTATGGTACCGCAATAAAGTTGAATAAAATATACAACCTTGCCAATTCTGAGGTAAGGATAAACTGATAATGCCATAAGTCATAATGAACACAATTCTGAGGTAAGGATAAACTGATAATGCCATAAGTCATAATGAACACAACATTGTCTAATGAACAAGTCAATTAAGAAAGCTATTACTTATCAATGGAACAGCCTGTATCGTAGCCTTGTGAAATATTATGAAGAACTTAGGTGTTAAATGTCCTTTGTGTTCATTTCCGTTATTAATATCAAGCTTGTAATATTACGTTTTCATCTAGGGCGTAATAATGGGGTTGTCTTAAACTAGATAACTGTCGTGCATTATTAAATTATCGTAGCTAATATAACACACAGTCAGCTATATAATGTGTCGGTATCGATATATAACACACAGTCAGCTATATAATGTGTCGGTATCGATATATAACACAGTCAGCTATATAATGTGTCGGTATCGATATATAACACACAGTCAGCTATATAATGTGTCGGTATCGATATATAACACACAGTCAGCTATATAATGTGTCGGTATCGATATATAACACACAGTCAGCTATATAATGTGTCGGTATCGATATATAACACACAGTCAGCTATATAATGTGTCGGTATCGATATATAACACACAGTCAGCTATATAATGTGTCGGTATCGATATATAACACACAGTCAGCTATATAATATGTTGGTATCGATATATAACACAGTCAGCTATATAATGTGTCGGTATCGATATATAACACACAGTCAGCTATATAATGTGTCGGTATCGATATATAACACACAGTCAGCTATATAATGTGTCGGTATCGATATATAACACACAGTCAGCTATATAATGTGTCGGTATCGATATATAACACACAGTCAGCTATATAATGTGTCGGTATCGATATATAACACACAGTCAGCTATATAATGTGTCGGTATCGATATATAACACACAGTCAGCTATATAATGTGTCGGTATCGATATATAACACACAGTCAGCTATATAATATGTCGGTATCGATATATATACGAGAAATCTCGGAGTGAAAGTAAAAAGTGCACTGTATCAAGGAATTGTTGTGCCAACAGTGATGTATGGGGCTGAGACATGGGCTCTGAAGAAAAAGGAGAAAAGAGGGCTGGATGTGATGGAGATGAGCTGCTTGAGGAGTATGTGTGGAGTTACTCGTAGAGACAGATTGAGAAATGAAGAGATACGTAGGAGAGTGGGGCAGCAGGAACATTTGTCAGCCAGAGTGGACAGAAGGGTGCTGAGCTGGTATGGTCATGTTGAACGAATGGGAGATGAAAGGCTTACAAAGAGAATATGTGAGTCAGGTACAAGGGGAGATAGAAGGGCAGGAAGACCCCCATTGAGATGGAGAGACTGTGTAAGAAAGGCTTTGGATGATAGAGGAATGACTATAGATCAGGCAGGGGAAGTGGTGGTGGACAGGAGTGAATGGAGAATGCTTGTGAATAGTTGAGTGAACACGTGGTCATTTGGAGTAAGGGGTCGGGCGCAAGTTGGACTAGATAATAGTCCATCAGGCGCCTGGCCGGGGAGACGATTAATATGAAGGGTGTGCCTGGAAGTGTGGTGGGAGGGCTTGTCGCTTTGGCTCTGCTGCATGTCTGCCTGCCGAGATCGGAACCTCTCCTGGTGGTCAGGGGCCGGGGGAGTGCTGGAGCGACCTTGGTAACCCTGGTCTCTGGGTCTTCTCCTGGGTGACCTGGATGTGTGAGAGTTTGTGTTTTTTATCTGTGTTTATTTTTTGTTTTATGTTGTTTTTGTGTATTCCCTGTTCTTGCTCTGTCTTGAGTCGGCTACCCCCAAAATGGGGATTGGGCCTGAGCATATAGATAGAGATATAGATAGATAGATATATAACACACAGTCAGCTATATAATGTGTCGGTATCGATATATAACACACAGTCAGCTATATAATGTGTCGGTATCGATATATAACACACAGTCAGCTATATAATGTGTCGGTATCGATATAACACACAGTCAGCTATATAATATGTCGGTATCGATATATAACACAGTCAGCTATATAATGTGTCGGTATCGATATATAACACAGTCAGCTATATAATGTGTCGGTATCGATATATAACACACAGTCAGCTATATAATGTGTCGGTATCGATATATAACACACAGTCAGCTATATAATGTGTCGGTATCGATATATAACACACAGTCAGCTATATAATATGTCGGTATCGATATATAACACAGTCAGCTATATAATGTGTCGGTATCGATATATAACACAGTCAGCTATATAATGTGTCGGTATCGATATATAACACACAGTCAGCTATATAATGTGTCGGTATCGATATATAACACACAGTCAGCTATATAATGTGTCGGTATCGATATATAACACACAGTCAGCTATATAATGTGTCGGTATCGATATATAACACACAGTCAGCTATATAATATGTCGGTATCGATATATAACACAGTCAGCTATATAATGTGTCGGTATCGATATATAACACAGTCAGCTATATAATGTGTCGGTATCGATATATAACACACAGTCAGCTATATAATGTGTCGGTATCGATATATAACACACAGTCAGCTATATAATGTGTCGGTATCGATATGTAACACACAGTCAGCTATATAATGTGTCGGTATCGATATATAACACACAGTCAGCTATATAATGTGTCGGTATCGATATATAACACAGTCAGCTATATAATGTGTCGGTATCGATATATAACACACAGTCAGCTATATAATGTGTCGGTATCGATATATAACACACAGTCAGCTATATAATGTGTCGGTATCGATATATAACACACAGTCAGCTATATAATGTGTCGGTATCGATATAACACACAGTCAGCTATATAATGTGTCGGTATCGATATATAACACACAGTCAGCTATATAATGTGTCGGTATCGATATATAACACACAGTCAGCTATATAATATGTCGGTATCGATATATAACACAGTCAGCTATATAATGTGTCGGTATCGATATATAACACACAGTCAGCTATATAATGTGTCGGTATCGATATATAACACACAGTCAGCTATATAATGTGTCGGTATCGATATATAACACACAGTCAGCTATATAATGTGTCGGTATCGATATATAACACACAGTCAGCTATATAATGTGTCGGTATCGATATATAACACACAGTCAGCTATATAATGTGTCGGTATCGATATATAACACACAGTCAGCTATATAATGTGTCGGTATCGATATATAACACACAGTCAGCTATATAATATGTCGGTATCGATATATATACGAGAAATCTCGGAGTGAAAGTAAAAAGTGCACTGTATCAAGGAATTGTTGTGCCAACAGTGATGTATGGGGCTGAGACATGGGCTCTGAAGAAAAAGGAGAAAAGAGGGCTGGATGTGATGGAGATGAGCTGCTTGAGGAGTATGTGTGGAGTTACTCGTAGAGACAGATTGAGAAATGAAGAGATACGTAGGAGAGTGGGGCAGCAGGAACATTTGTCAGCCAGAGTGGACAGAAGGGTGCTGAGCTGGTATGGTCATGTTGAACGAATGGGAGATGAAAGGCTTACAAAGAGAATATGTGAGTCAGGTACAAGGGGAGATAGAAGGGCAGGAAGACCCCCATTGAGATGGAGAGACTGTGTAAGAAAGGCTTTGGATGATAGAGGAATGACTATAGATCAGGCAGGGGAAGTGGTGGTGGACAGGAGTGAATGGAGAATGCTTGTGAATAGTTGAGTGAACACGTGGTCATTTGGAGTAAGGGGTCGGGCGCAAGTTGGACTAGATAATAGTCCATCAGGCGCCTGGCCCGGGGAGACGATTAATATGAAGGGTGTGCCTGGAAGTGTGGTGGGAGGGCTTGTCGCTTTGGCTCCGCTGCATGTCTGCCTGCCGAGATCGGAACCTCTCCTGGTGGTCAGGGGCCGGGGGAGTGCTGGAGCGACCTTGGTAACCCTGGTCTCTGGGTCTTCTCCTGGGTGACCTGGATGTGTGAGAGTTTGTGTTTTTTATCTGTGTTTATTTTTTGTTTTATGTTGTTTTTGTGTATTCCCTGTTCTTGCTCTGTCTTGAGTCGGCTACCCCCAAAATGGGGATTGGGCCTGAGCATATAGATAGAGATATAGATAGATAGATATATAACACACAGTCAGCTATATAATGTGTCGGTATCGATATATAACACACAGTCAGCTATATAATGTGTCGGTATCGATATATAACACACAGTCAGCTATATAATGTGTCGGTATCGATATATAACACAGTCAGCTATATAATATGTCGGTATCGATATATAACACAGTCAGCTATATAATGTGTCGGTATCGATATATAACACAGTCAGCTATATAATGTGTCGGTATCGATATATAACACACAGTCAGCTATATAATGTGTCGGTATCGATATATAACACACAGTCAGCTATATAATGTGTCGGTATCGATATATAACACACAGTCAGCTATATAATGTGTCGGTATCGATATATAACACACAGTCAGCTATATAATATGTCGGTATCGATATATAACACAGTCAGCTATATAATGTGTCGGTATCGATATATAACACAGTCAGCTATATAATGTGTCGGTATCGATATATAACACACAGTCAGCTATATAATGTGTCGGTATCGATATATAACACACAGTCAGCTATATAATGTGTCGGTATCGATATGTAACACACAGTCAGCTATATAATGTGTCGGTATCGATATATAACACACAGTCAGCTATATAATGTGTCGGTATCGATATATAACACACAGTCAGCTATATAATGTGTCGGTATCGATATATAACACAGTCAGCTATATAATGTGTCGGTATCGATATATAACACACAGTCAGCTATATAATGTGTCGGTATCGATATATAACACACAGTCAGCTATATAATGTGTCGGTATCGATATATAGCACACAGTCAGCTATATAATGTGTCGGTATCGATATATAACACACAGTCAGCTATAATATGTCGGTATCGATATATAACACAGTCAGCTATATAATGTGTCGGTATCGATATATAACACACAGTCAGCTATATAATGTGTCGGTATCGATATATAACACACAGTCAGCTATATAATGTGTCGGTATCGATATATAACACACAGTCAGCTATATAATGTGTCGGTATCGATATATAACACACAGTCAGCTATATAATGTGTCGGTATCGATATATAACACACAGTCAGCTATATAATGTGTCGGTATCGATATATAACACAGTCAGCTATATAATGTGTCGGTATCGATATATAACACACAGTCAGCTATATAATGTGTCGGTATCGATATATAACTTAAGGGGAGATGGGCGTATTTATTTGCTCATGTATGTATCTTTTTATTGTGTGTTTTTTTTTCCCCTCGGTAGACCTCCATCAAGCATATAAAAACACCCGCTCAAGGCCCTCCTTCAAGGTAAATATGTACATTTTTCGATAGAAAAATTTACCGGCCAAAGGCCGGTTACAGGCTCGCTATCGCTCGCCAGGAAAAAATGGACACCTAAATGACACAAAAAGTCTTAATATTGACAAAGAAATGGGACGAAAGGTCTTAAAATCGCTAAACTAATGAGCCGATTGTCTTAAAATCTGAAAACTAATGGGGCTAAAGATAAGGGAGAAGAGGGGCCAGAAAAACCGACCACCTCCCCTTAAATATGTATATAGTAGATATTAAGACCAATTAGCCTACATTAGTCAAATGGTGTCAGTGGGTTTTATAGGTAGATTCTTTATAGACTTGAGGAACTGTGTGAAACTTAAGGATGATTCGGCAGTAATTTGCAAGGCGTGAGAGAGAGAGAGAGAGAGAGAGAGAGAGAGAGAGAGAGAGAGAGAGAGAGAGAGAGAGAGAGAGAGAGAGAGAAGGGTGGGGGGGGGGGGGGAAGAGTAAGATGATGTGTGTAATTATCTCCGCCATTCGAAATTTACAGAAATTATGTGTCTGTCTGTTTGAATTCAGGATTACTCACACACACTAATGGTTAGATTATGATGACATTTAGTCAGCACTTATATTTAGTACCAGAATAGAAACGATTAACTTTTGACCAACATCCTATGACCCCCTTCGACTACTGCCTCCCCCTGAAATGAACCCCTGCAATAACATTACAACTCAAAGATAGTATTTGAACACAGTATTATAAGCCAATCAACTCGAAGATAGTATTTGAACACAGTATTATAAGCCAATCAACTCGAAGATAGTATTTGAACACAGTATTATAAGCCAATCAACTCGAAGTAAAGTTCTCTAGTTTGGGCCGTTTTCTGGTCCCCCTTCTTCCTCAGATTTAGCCCCATTAATTTTCAGATTTTAAGACATTCGCCCCATTATTTTGTCGATTTTAAAACTTTTCGTCCCATTTCTATATCAATATCAAGATTATTCGTGCCATTTAGGTGTCGATTTTTTCCTGTAATATTAAGAGAAACCGGCCTTGGGCCGTGACATTTTTTATCGAAAATTTACACATTTATCTTGCAGGGTTGCAGGGGTGTTTAGGGATTTTTTTTTTTTTTTTTTTTTTTTTAAGCTCGAGGAAAGTCTAGACACAATTGTGGACTCTCCTTATGTTTCTTTTGTACTGACGGTAAATTGTAAAGTTCCCATCAAGATTTATCAATTATTTTAAGGATTTTGCAGTGAAATATGGTGCTGATTGTATACATATGGTCTTAAGATGATGCTGAGACATAGTAGTTTCATAATATTTCATTAAGGATTGAAACATAAGCTGCTAAGGGATTCAATTTATCGTCAGTTGAACATAAACAGAGTATAGTCTATCCACGGAGATTGATTCATAAATGCATATTGTTATAAAGTAAATATTACACATGTTTTAAAAATTTAGCTACTGAAAAACAAAACTCCGCGATTTCTTATAAGCGCCTTTACATAAGAAACAGTGGTAACCATGGGAAAACGTTTTCTTATTGCTTTGCAGGTATTACAATTCTGAGTGCTGATGGCGTACAATTTGTTGCTCGATTATATCAATAGTGGAGATTTTGTTTTTGTTTTTAATAAGAAAAAAGAGAACTCGCTTTATTATTGTTTTTGCAATATATATATATATATATTTTTTTTTTTTTTTTTTTTTTTTTTTTTTCTATATTCCAACCTTACTTCCTCTCGGGCATAGGCTGAGAGCCTTAACATTCACCACTTTACAATGAACAGTGAAGCCCGTGAGGTCTTGTTCCAGTCTAGGGAGTGAGACATGTGAAGCACGTAGAGTACAACGAGCACCTGCCATCTTGCCTTCACATGAGGCACGGTGCTCACTCATGGCCCGAAACGACCCCATCTCTGAAGCCATCTCGTTCCCGTGCTTCACTGTCTCATCCCCTACACTCGGACTCTCACACTTATACACACACAACGCCACCTGTTGAGCAGATAACTCACCATATATATATATATATATATATATATATATATATTATATATATATATATACGATAGTTCTGAGGCGCATTTTTCCCGCTATGAAGGAAGGAATGTTGGTAAAGAAATGGCCGAAAAAGACGTCGTAGTATTTTGAGCTGATACCAAATACGTTTCTCGCCGCTTTATAGTAATACGGGGGCTTTTGTATGTACGAAATGGAAATGGAACTTTAAATGGTAGCTTGTTTTTCTATGGTATTTACAGTTTTTGTTTTGTGTGTGTTTGTTTTGTTTTTCATAGGGGAATTTTTGTATATACGAAATGGAAAGGGGACGTTGTGGCTTGTTTTTCCTGTTGTGTACACTTTTTATATATTTTCAATTCTATTCCGGAATGAAGGTCACCGTTATGCTGACTCCCCAACAGTTACATCAGTTTCCCCTGTACCGTTTTCTTTTTTCGCTCGTTTTCTGTTCTCTTTTTAGTCTAATATTCTTCTTCGTTTTTCCTGTCATCTCCAGTTTTCGTTGATTATCTTATTGTTTGTGTTTAATTGAATAATTGTAGGCTAATGTTCTATCTTTTTGTCCTTGCTCCTACTCTTCGCTTCCTTCCGCCTTTTCTCTCTTTGGCCTGTTTTCTCTTTTCTCTTTCCCATTCCTCTTGTTTATATTTCCCTTTTATCAACATTCAATTTACACTAGCTCATAAAACTTTTTTCATCATGCGGGTATAATTTTTCCATTTAAGTATTCGTAGAACTGAGGATTTCTCTTCTCGTCCCCTTCTCTCTCTCTCTCTCTCTCTCTCTCTCTCTCTCTCTCTCTCTCTCTCTCTCTCTCTCTCTCTCTCTCTCTCTCTCTCTCTCTCTCTCTCTCTCTCACTTGAAGCTGTTTGAGTGTGACCCCTATTTTCGTAGCAATTGTACATATTATAGTCTTAAGAAATATATATATATTTTTTTTAAATAAGGATATTTGGCTTGTTTTACGGTGATGTATGTATGTACTGTGTGTGTGTGTGTGTGTGTGTGTGTTTTATTCATTTTTAAAACATATCGTAGTGTTAACAACGGTCGCTCTTCCGTAAATCTAAAATGGCTTCCTTGATAATAGGTAAGGTGGTGGGACCATGTTAAAAAAAAATATATATATATATATATATAAATAAATAAATGTACATAATCTCAAGTCATACAACTCCAGGCAGGTGAACATAATCTTGCTAGGCCTAATAGCTTTGCTGACCTATGCATACTTATGGGATATATTAGCCCTTTTGCTAATCAAGTTATCTAAATATTTATTGTAAGACAAACTGGCGCATTTGTCTTGATTCACAATGACACAAGAGGGCTAAGCATGTGATAGTGAACAACCGGCAATGAAGTAGGTTTTCTCAATCATTACCAAGAAATAAAGAGAGAAATAACTGTGTGACAATAATGAACGATGTGTGATAATGATAGTACCGGTAACATATATAGAGAGATAGTGTAGTGTATGGAGGACATTACTGAAAAGAGAAGATTAATTTATATATTTCCACCAGATCTATTAAAAAAATATATAATAAATCATAGGAAGTAATATTTGTTCTCCTGACTCTCTGGAAATCACTATAATTATATGGTTTTGTTTTCCCCAGATTACAATATCCCGAAACAGCAAAAGTGATAGTTAATAAGCCAAACAGATCAATTTTCCCACCATCTTACGTATCAGGAATTACTTTTTTTTCTCTATATCTATAAATAGACAGAAAGCCAAATCACACGTGAATCTGATAATGCTTATATCTATATAAATATCATAATTCTCATCAATGCCCGGAAGCCAACAATTCATCTTCCAAGGACGCAGAAGCACTTGGTCACTATTAGCGTGGTTCTTTGTCTTCATCATCCTATCCACCTTAGTCCAACCCTCAACACCCTTCTTCTCAAACCGGGACAGTGACGAAGTTCAAGATAACAATGGACTCATGCGGCCCCTGGGACAGTTGGCCGTGGGTGGGGGGACCAAGATAGTGTACGATGTGCTCACTTTTAGTTACCTGGACAGCTACAAACCGGCTATTCGTCGCCTGGCAAAGACCGCCGTCATGAACGGCGGAGGCTGGGTGCTCTCCAATATCATCAGCAGTATCTGGAGCATCATCGGTTTACTTCTAGAGTTTTTATACGGGTTTATTGAGACCAACATATTTCTTAACTGGATGATCAAGTGGGGCATCACGTCCTTCATCCTGGATCAGCTAATATAGACCTAATGAAGTTCCAGGAGTCAAACAAAAGCCAATTCTATTATGTTTAGCCTTTTTGGTTGTATACGTAAGGATAAAATTGTGGTTTATAGTTAAAATGTTGTCTTTGGAAGTTGTAAAATGGCCATACAAATGCTATTTCATATTAATTTTCTTGTATTCTTCTCAAAGTCATTTTATTCATCACACAAAATTGCTCCGGTTTGACACCCAGGCCAAATCCCTTCCGAGCGCCCTCAACGTTTTCACAGGTCGGACACTGGTGGAGGAGCTCTTGCAGCAGCCATAGGTTCCTAAGTTCCTTGAGGTGTCAGATGAGGGAAAGTGGTGGGAGTCAAGCTTACTAGTGTAATGCAGTAAAATACTCGACTTTACAGAGATATAGGCTTATTTCCTTTGAGTTAATGGTAGAGGAAATGATTGGGAATGTGCTGGAGGATGGAAATCTAAATGCACTATCAGGTTCCTTGACCTGTCGGGTGATGACAAGTGCAGGGGACAAATTCATATATATTAGTATGATGAGGTAAAATACTTAACCTTATTAAGAATATATTAATTTCCAAAGACTTGAAGTCAGAGGAACATATGAATATCCTTAATGCAAAATATAAACATTCTTACATGACTTAATCGGTCTAGTGAAGGAGAGAAGTTTATGCCAAAGTGACTGCTATAAAATACTCAAATTGCCAAAAAAAAGTCATATCTCATTGACATAAGAGAATATGTTCTGTAAAGTTTACAAGGAAAACTAAATAGCTACATTTTCATATTTCTTGAACTCCTGCACAAGATTGAATGATAGACCCCCAAAGTAACGAGCATGCCAAAGTAGTTAATAATACTCACATTGACCAAGAACTTACTGTGAATGAGTAGATGGACTAAACTAAACATACTAACATGTAAGTTTCTGTTTGTGTTACTTTTACAATTTTAATTTGTGATATGTTCAAGATTAAAAATTCAATTCAAAAGTTAGCTAGGCTAGTGTTAAAGAAAATATTATGTAGATAGCATCTTACATAAATATTTATGTAATTATGAAAACATTAATTTGTAGATTAATAATACCGTACATAATTGTGTTATTGTTCGAAGTGATAATATTTGTAAACTATAGCATGAGCATGAAATTATATGTAAACATATATGATATTCGGCTGTGAAGTTGTACGATTTATTATTTGTGTTGATCAAGGAATTGCAACAAAGAACATTTATATGGAAGTAGGATTTTATGTATTGGACTTTTCAGAAAACTAAATTTAATTCCACTTACCAGGAAAATAATAATTGTGGCCAAGTGTAGATTGGCATACGGTGCAAAACAGAAATAGACATGCTAACCAATAATAAATAAAACAGCTTTTGACAGATAACAACACACGCAACATTTGTAAACATTAAATCTTTGACTGACTACAATACACTATGCATTTTTAAATTTATTATAAAATACATTTACATAATAAGATATAAACTTTGACGAAAAATTCTTATGTGTACAGAGAGTGAACACGTCGAGACCATGTAAGTGGCTTGAACACAATCATAAGCACTCCAGCTACTAGAAAATGACGATACTATCTACAACTTCGATCGATATTTAGAACCTTTTGTATGCCATTCCTAACTAGTAGGGATAGGCTGATCCTGCAGGCTTGTGAAGTGGACTAACTTGTGATTCACCATGCAGCTGGATCACAGATTCACCACTCGGCTGCTTCTAGTGATCCTGTTTCTCCTGGTTCTTGCCCGCCCCTCTCATAACTTCTTCCTGAATCGCATTGGCGACGAAATAGCCGATGGGATTGATGACAATGTCCTTCAACCCCTGGGGGAACTGGCCATTGGTGGCGGGACCAAGATAGTCTACGATTTCCTCACCTTTAACTTCCTGGGCATCAAACCAGTGCTCCGAGACATCGCCCGGACGGTTGTGATTGAGGGAGGCGGCTTCGTCCTCTCCAACCTCATCAGTAGTCTTTGGAGTCTCATTGGGATAATCGCCCAGTTCATCTATTGGTTCATCGAGTTTAATGTCATGTTGACCTGGCGGATTAAGTGGGATATCAAGTCCTTCATCCTGGATCAGATTATTCAGGCCCTGTTTGGTCGTTCACTCAATACCTTCGTGGGGCGCTCGCTGGTGGAGGAGATACTGCATTATGCCGATGATAAACCGTGAGGATCCAGGTGAGAAATTTGTCAGCGAATTATACAGATGATAAGAAGTAACTTCGGTAAGAATATATGAATTATGCAAGCGATTAATAATAGGATATACGAGAACAAGAACAATTTGTGTAGCAATTAATGTGTAAATTATGAATGTGATAATATGAATGTGACTATAATTCATGAGAATTAGAAAACATAATTAAGAAGCACTCAACAAAGTGTCGGAACCCCTGGATCAAAATGTCTCTTGGAAGTTGAAACAAGACTAAAAACAAAGCATTCAGTAACTATAGTCTATTTTTTCCCAGCTGATGGTAAATTGAATCCCTTGGTAGTTGATTTCTCGATACTTAATGGACAAATATGAAACTACTATGGTTGTGTGTCGTATTAATGCCAAGTTTTCATAATTAGCATCATATTTCGCTGCAAAATCTACCTTATAACTGCGTAACAAAGATAGAAACATGACAATTTACCCTCAGCTGGAAAAAAATTGACTATAGTTGGAAGCATTGCAAACTGTTCGTGCATGGGTCGTTGTCATAGAGAAGAGATGAACACAGTGATGAGAATGGACCTTTCTTAAGAGGGTAGTGAATATTGTTTGGCCTATTAATTTACTATATACATATATTGTTCACTTTAAAAACGCCCCCTAGACCTCATTTCAAGATAAATTTGTAAATTTTCGGGAGAAAAATGCACCGGTCAAAGGCCAGTTCCTCCTAAAATTAATATCGCTCGACAGGAAAAAAAACGACTCCAAAATGAGACAAAAAGTCTTGACATTGATAAATAAGTGGTACGAAAGGTCTTATAATCGACAAACCAATGAGGCAAACGTCTTAAAATCTCTAAACCAATGGGGCTAAACATGAGGGAGAAGGGGGTCCAGAAATAGCAACTACCTACTCCTTAAGTTGGGCAACTTTTCGTAGATTGTAGAAGGGAATCATGTTTCACTTTAAGGGGAGGTGGGTCGATTGTCTGGTTCCCCTTCTCCCTCATTTTTTATCCCGATTAGTTTTCAGATTTTAAGACGTTCGGCCCATTAGTTTGGCGATTTTAACTTAAGAACTTTTGCCCCATTTCTTTGTCAATATTAAGAATTTTCCTATCATTTAGGTGTCGACCATTACCTGGCGAGCGGAAGCGAGCCTGTATCTTAAGAGGAATCGGCCTTCGGCCGGGACATTTTTCTATCGAAAAATGTATTCACATTTATCTTGAAGGAGGGTCGGGGGGGGGGGGGGGGGGGGGAGGTAAGCTTGATAGAGGTCTAGGGAGGAAAATATAAAAATAATATAAAATATACATAAATGAGCGAATAAATAGGCCCATCCCCCCTTAATAAATAGGCCCATCCCCCCTTAATAATGATTCATTCTTTTCATGGTGTTTTCAACTTATTCTGTCGGTATCTTTGCCTGATAATTCAGGTCACAGAAATCTTAGATACAGTCATATATCTTGGTAAGTCAGCGCTCTACAAAATTGTAAGACGCAGTGTTAACCCCTTCAGTACCAGTGCGGTCCTTTTAACTTTATTTTGGATACTAATAGACGATTTTATTCAGTTTAAAAAGGGCCTCCACCAATTAACAGGCTCCAGACTATCTCACTTGACCCTTTTTATTACTACAGATCCTTCTTAAACTGCACAAAATCATCTAAATATAGGTAGACTAAAACACAAACTACTATGGGTTTCAGAGGCCGTGTTACATGGTTTTTCGGGAATAACTTATTAACACAAATTTGGATTAGTATGATATTTTGACACAGCTTTATTCACACCCTGCCCTAATTTTCGCCAATATCGTGCATTACCAAAAGTGTAGAATTAAGGTACTTGTCCCTGTGTCATGAGGTTAAAGTCGCACCTGGTCACACCTGGATGATGAGGAAACGAACAAGGTTAGTCACCCCCCATCTCTCTTTCTTTCCCTCTCGCTCTCTCGCTCTCTCTCTCTTGCTCGCTCTCTCTCTCTCTCACTTTCTCACACATGGAAACTACGGCCACTGGCGCATTCATTATACATATAAAGTGAGGCATGCAAAATGTATTAATTTTATATTAATGTATGATAGTGACATAAACTGACTGCAAGGGCAACAGTAGGGTAGGGTGGTGGGTATAAAACGAGCGTGTGTGATGGAAGAGCAGTGGTTTGGTGATTTCCAGGTGTTGTGTAGTTTTGTGTTGGCATGATATTGCATCTACTGTAAGGTGTAATATGATCATCGTATCGTCAGGTTGTGTTGGATGTCAGGTGGGATGGGGCAGTTGACGCTTGGTCATTAATTACGGGTTGGGAAGGGGTGAGGATGGGAAAATGTTGGGGGAGGAAGGGTAGTGTAGGGTAAGTAAGTACAGTCACTTATACAAAATCGTGGACCGGTACGATTTTCGTTATGCAATTACTATCTGGGTTGATTATTGGCTGGGACTTGCTTTATAATCAATGGTATATGTAGGTTCGTAATTGATGTATAGACAATCATATTCGTAAATCCGTTTGTAGAGATATACTTCCATAATTAGAAAAAAGGTGAGGTCCATGAATTGTTATGAGTGATGGTACGTTGAGGAAGATGCTGCCGACAATAAAACAAACAATACAACAAAAACACGGAGGAGAAGGGTGGGACAATGGGACATTTATACAAAGTTTATAGGAATGTGGAGGGGTGAGTGTGGCCAGGTTTTATTAATAGGTCATTTTATACAACGAAAGGAAGCGGAGACATGAAGGGTGGACAAATGATTGGACAAGCCGATTGGCGGCTTTCTCCCTGCTGTATATGTAGTAAAGACGCATGACAAATGCGTTTTTACACCCACGCGGACAATGACGCAACATGGTTGCCATAATTTGCCTTGCTGGAGCCAATGTCACGTATGGCTGACTGTATACGACTGCTGCCGTAAGCCCGTGGCACCCGACGAAAACACACAACACCCGGAAACAACCGAACCATTGCTCATCGATGAAACACGGTCGTTATATACCCAGCACCCTACCATACTCTTGTCCTTACATTCACGTTATGTCACTATACAATATAAAATTAACACATTTTGCATGCCTCATTTTTATATGTATAATGCATGCGCCAGTGGCCGTAGTTTCCATGTGTGAGAAAGTGAGAGAGAGAGAGAGCGAGCAAGAGAGAGAGAGCGAGAGAGAGAGAGCGAGAGGGAAAGAAAGAGAGATGGGGGGGTGACTAACCTTGTTCGTTTCCTCATCATCCAGGTGTGACCAGGTGCGACTTTAACCTCATGACACAGGGACAAGTACCTTAATTCTACACTTTTGGTAATGCACGATATTGGCGAAAATTAGGGCAGGGTGTGAATAAAGCTGTGTCAAAATATCGTACTAATCCAAATTTGTGTTAATAAGTTATTCCCGAAAAACCATGTAACACGGCCTCTGAAACCCATAGTAGGTTGCCGGTACAGATGGGGTCAATGAATGTATGCAGAACAGTTATATATCTTCAAAACACTGATCCCCTCTGTCTTCTTATATGGTTGTGAGACATGGACACTCAACATATATTTTGAGAGACTCTTCATCTTTTTTTGTACTAAATGTTTCCGGAGGATTACTAGCTACTGCTGATATAACCACTTTTATAAAAGTTAAACCTGGCTATATTGTTGATCGTGATATGGTAATAACTAACGCTACTGTTAAAGGGAGGCAGACCTTTTTTCAAGGCACCCTTCTCCCTAATGTTTAGCCCCACTAGTTTTGAGATTATAAGACGTTCGGCCCATTAGTTTGTCGATTTTAACACCTTTCGCCCCATTTCGTTGTCAATATTAAGACCTTTCGAGCCATTTAGGTGTCAATGTTTTCCTGGCGAGCGATAGCGAGCCTGCAATTTTAAGAGGAACCGGCCTGCGGCCGGGAAATTTTTCTACCAAAAAATTTACAAATTTATCTTGAAGGTGGGTCTAGGTTTTTTTTTCTTCTAAGCTTGATGGAGGTCTAGGGAGGAAACTAAAAACATATGTGAATAAATGAATCAATAGACCAAACAAACGGCCAGCCTCCCCTTAACGATTCTGTACACGCTCACGCTCTCCCTCTCCCTCTCCTCCTTGGAAGTATTAATACCTCCATGCTCTCCCTACCATACTGAAACCTGCACAGTGTTAAAAGGTCCGACTGTATTATCTACCCACCTGTTCACTTATCTATCTACTATATCTCTCAAAGTACCCGTGTTAAAGAGATCTACATATTTATCCATCCACTTATCTATCCACTGTATCTCTCCAAA
Organism: Paralithodes platypus; assembly: GCA_032716605.1. Taxonomy (NCBI): domain Eukaryota; kingdom Metazoa; phylum Arthropoda; class Malacostraca; order Decapoda; family Lithodidae; genus Paralithodes; species Paralithodes platypus. Next base: position 12,565,144 of record CM064555.1, read on the forward strand.
GTACCTGTGTCAATTTTTGTTCTTCTATATTCCATCAACTCCCTCTCGGACATAGGCTGAGAGCCTGTACATTCAACCGTTATTGAACGGTGAAGCCCGTGAGGTCTCGTTCCAGTCTGGAGGTGAGACATGTGAAGCACTTTTAGCTGCAACCAGTCCCTGCTATCTTGCCTTCGCAGGATGCATGGGGCTTAGTTGCTCACTCACAGCTCGAAGCAGCCCTATCTCTGAAGCTGCCTCGCTCCAGTGCTTCACTGTCTCATCTCCTAGACTCAGACCCTCACTCTCAGAACGCCACCTATTGAGCAATGAACTCGCTAGGCATATATCTGTCTATCCATCCACCCATCCACTTATCTATCTATTGTATCTCTCTAAAGTACCTGTGTTAATAGATCCATCTATCTATCTATCTATATCTCCATTTATGTATCCATCTTTCCATAGTGCCGGTGCTAAGAGGTCCACCTATCTATCTATCTATCCATCCACTTATCTCTCCATCTCTCCACAGTGCCAGTGCTAAGAGGTCGGCGATCACTAAGGCAGAAGACCCCCAACAGACATCCCCCAGAGCAGAAGACCCCCAACAGATATCCCCCAGAGCAGAAGATCCCCAACAGACAGCCCCAGAGCAGAAGACCCCCATCAGACAGCCCCCAGAACAGAAGACCCTCATCAGACAGCCCCCAGAACAGAAGACCCTCATCAGATAGCCCCCAGAACACAGCCCCATACACCACCACTACCAACAGGACCCCAACAGACCCCTATGAGGCTCAGTCAGGTCACGTCGAAAGGTACTGCACTGTAATATAGCACTTGTCATCCACAATTTTAGTGCGATAGCCTTTTAACTAAATATTTTTTTTTTAATGAGCCCCATGTGCTAAACTACCTTATAAGTCTATTCGTCAATAAAGACCTACATCACAGGGTCTGGTTGCTATGGTAACCAGCGACGCTTGACCATGTTTTGTTGTCGGAAGGTACCATCACAACAACAACATAAAATGGATGATTTAACAGTTGTTGTTGTTGTTGTAGTTCGCCACACTGTCTGACCGAACAGTCCGAGTCCGGTTGACCGAAGCCGCTCCTGATGCGCGGGCCCCCGAAGGGGCCCCTGGGCCAATGTCCCCACCATCCGCAGCCCCCCTTGCAGTGCCACCCAATCGGGCGATCTCGCCAGGACCCAGAAGGAAAAGTATTACAGTAAAAGAAACAGATAGAAACGGCTGAGATTAGGTAGAGGATGCCAAACTTCACTCTGGATAGGACCAGCCCCCACCCACGAGAGAAGTATCTGGTGTTGAAATTAAAGAATTGCCGATACCAATGCAAAAGAGTCCCTAAATGTCGCAAAATGCATATTACAAATATAAAATATGTCCCCAATCATAGAAAATTACCGCTAAAGAAGATAGTGATTAGGCGCTAAAATGTATCAAGTGTATCCGAATATGAAATATAATTATCTTGTTTCATTCATTATTTCTCATTTTTTATTTGCTACCGGTATATCTGTCTGAATATGTAATTTTTCTCCCTTTCAGGATTATGCAGCAATAGAGTGTGGGCATGGACATCACAACAGAAGACGGAGTTCGAATATCAAAGAACAAAATAGTGTGACCGACGATGGTAAAATGGGTCGTAGTGTGAAGGATGGGTATACAAAGGTGGTAAAATGGGTCGTAGTGTGAAGCATGGGTATACAAAGGTGGTAAAATGGGTCGTAGTGTGAAGGATGGGTATACAAAGGTGGTAAAATGGGTCGTATTGTGAAGCATGGGTATAAAGAGGTATACCGGTATATAAAGTCATTGGTAATGATAGTGATTTACCATTCTATCCTTGTATAAGAGGGGTTTATTACCACCAATATACCTATAACCCCTACAGTACCGGCGACGGATTATTTATTTATTTATTTATTTTAGCTATGATTCAACGATTTTGTGCAGTTTAAAAAGGGTCTGTGGTAGTAAAATGGGTCAAAGTAGATAGTTCGAAGCCCGTTAATTGCTGGATGTCCTTTTTAAACTTAATAAAATTGTATAATTGTAGCCAGAATCTAATGAATATGACGTCATTGGTATTAAATGGGTTAAAGGAGAAGATTGTTACTGAGACTTTAAATACGCTGTTTATACCCATTAATTGTTTACAATGCTCTCTCCCTTACTCTTATCTAAGACAACTCAAAGATAGGGATTGGTAAAGTATTCCCCATGCTTAAACCTGTCAATACGATGATTATTATTTTATGTTTTTTCAATCTGGCTACCATTGGATTCTGTTAAGCTTGGGAAGGACCTGTGGGATATTAGTTTCAGACCTCCTGTACTAAAGCTGGCTAAAACCGTGTGTTGTTAGCCAGAATGTACACAACAGACGTCATCGTGCCGTGGGTATTCTTAAAATTACCATTCGTTGGACTTGAAGGGACGAACTCTTCCCTCGCTCCAATGAAAATTAAACAATTAAGGAGGGAGCGTGACCCTTCCGATTGCTTAACCCCTTCAATCAGCTAACACTAGTGTGTGTTATATTCTAGCAAGGCAATTTTATGTAATAGATTTTAAACCTGCCAAAATTATATAGTTAATCGAGATCGCCTTTACCCTTATGATTCTTTGATATCTTTCCTGGGTATAATCTTCTGCCAGTAGCGATTATAGAGTAAACCAATATGTCTGACTGAAGGGGTTAAGAGTAAGGTCCTCTATGCCCTTTGACAAAATAATAAGAGACTAAATGCCGCCATTTTGCTATTCGAAACACTGTACAGCAAAAGGGATCTTTGCCCATTATTTTAGATATTTGTTTTCGGGTTACCTCTTCCCTACCACATTCCAAAACAAACTGTCCGAGTGAGAACATTCCTTAATTGAAATTCGTTGTTGTCATTGCAGATTTTTTTTTTTTTTAAACAGAATCATATATCTTCAGCTGAATTACTCATAACATATTTTAATATATTAAATTTATCGCGTATTTAACAGAATGGTTATGCATGCCACTTCATTAAGTTAAATATGACATACTATAGTCGGTTTTATTTCAGCTGATGGTAAATAGAATCCCTTAGTAACTGATTTATCGATAATGAATGGTAAACATTTATGAATGTACTCTATATATGTGTTGTTTTAATGCCAAGTTTCCATAATTAACAAACAAATCGCTACAACATCTACATAATAGCTGAGTAACCAAGATAGTATCATGGCAATTTATTATCAGCTGGACAAAAACTAGACTCTAGTTATGTGTAATATTAATTTTAAGTCAATTCTCCACGATAACCATATTTTGTATATAACTCAAGAAACAGGAATGGAAAACGTAGCTGATTATTGAAGGGCTTAGTATGTCCATGGTTGATCAAGTTACTTAAGATAGATGACTATAATTATGCTGTAAAACAGATGAGATTGGTTTCAGGAGAAGTCTTGTGTATTATCCTGTTGTTGACATTGTGTAAATAGTTTTTGTTATTTATTGATAGATACATTTGTTAATGTAAGTAATGTGTGTGAGTGTGCCTAATACTAAACTACATATTTATTTTGTACAATCATGCATGGAAGTCACTTCCTTTTAATACAATGTTATCCCCTATTAAATACAACAAAGACAAAGTAAAGCGTATGTATGATATATAAATATTCATACTTCTGGCGCACCTCTGCAATGCTGATTGAAGAGGTGCGCCAAAATAAATTAGCTGTTTCCTTATATCAAGAAGGACACTATAATGGACGCTGTGGAGGAGGGACACGATGTCTGACCTGGGTTGTACTTAGAAATATGACTACTAATAATACAAATGTTCTCTTACATTACCTTACTTTAACTTAAATTGATCTTCACTTATACTTTATTCTTAATGGGATAAGGTGAGGATGACCCCCCCCTCCTCCCCTTACATATACAAACAGTTGTCCAATCCCTTGCATTGTTTTATAGATACTCTCATAGTAAAATTTCAGTTGAACTTGTTTCAAATGTGCCACCTCTTCACATCTTTCCCTGAAAGGGGGTCACCTGCTTTTTGTTTATCTTTCTCTCCTTTTCTCTTTCCCTGGCTTGTATCCATTCGGCCCCATTCAGTCAACTGTTTTAAGACGTTTATCCCCATTCAAGTGTCGATTTCTTCCTGGCGAGCGATAGCGAGCCAGCATTGTATGGAGAAATTCGGCTTCGCCGGAGACATTTTTCTATCGAAAAATGTACAAATTTAGCTTGCTGTCAAAACAAAAATATATATATATGCTGGCTCGCTACCGCTCGCCAGGAAAATATTGACACCTGGATGGGGGTAAACGTCTTAAAACAGTAGGCCGAATGGGGCCGAATGAATACAAGCCAAAGAGAGAGGGAGAGATAGAGAACAAAAGCGAGGTGGGCTCCCTTAAGCACTAAGAGCGTCTGTTAAGGGGGTAGTGTGTATTATTTGGTCAATATATTAACTTATTTATATAGTTTTTAGTTCCCTCGCTAGACCTCTATCAAGCTTTAAGAAATACCTCCAAGACCCCCTTTCGAGATAAATTTATATTTTTTTCGGTAGAAAAAAGTCCCGGCCAAAGGCTGATTCCTCCTAAATTACGGGCTCGTTATCGTTCGTCACCAAAATTACACAAATAGTCTTAAAATCGCCAAACTGATGGGGCTAAACATGAGGGAGAAGGGGGTCCAGAAAACCCAAACTTCCCCTTAAACATAATGCATAATTATGACTGAATTTTACCCTTTCAATTAAAGATGCCAATATGGGTTTTATTTGAGCTACCTTGTGATGATTTTCTTCAACTTAGGAAGACCATGTCAAAGTTAGAAGGTTAAATGAGCTTTACTATTCAGCCCTTTGATACGTAAAAGTCCTTCTAAGCTGAATAAAATAGTCTGCAAGCAACTAGAATATAAGAGAACATGGATGACCTGATTGAAAGGGTTAAGAATGTCGTGTGTCTCAGGTTTTCTATGTATCTGCTATAAGGTTAAGGGGAGACTTTCACTTAAGGGATTTTTTTCGAACCTCCTCCCTCATGTTTAGCCCCATTACTTTTGAGATTTTAAGCCGTTAGTTTGGCGATCTTAAGACATTTAGCTAATTGTTTTCCAATTTTAAGATCTTTCGTGCCATTTAGGTGTCTATTTTTTCCTGGCAAGCTATAGCGAGACCGTAATTTTGGAGGAACCGGCCTTTGGCCGGGATATTTTTCTACTGAAAAATGTAAAAAATTGTATCGAAGGGGCGGTCTTGGGGTATAGGAAGTATACTAGAAATCTCCCCTTAACCCTTATAGTACCAGTGGCATCCTTCTTATTAACCCATATAGTACCAGTGGCATCCTTCTTATTAACCCATATAGTACCAGTGGCATCCTTCTTATTATATTCCGGCAACTAATAAACGATTTTAATAAGTTGGGTCGGTGGGCTTGCGACCCCCACCCGGAAAAAATATCTAAGCAAAGAAAAACGAACGAACAGCCTCGGATGCGGACGGAACCAACGCTGACGAACCACGACCGACTAAGGACATGCCTTCGGACATTCTGAGAATGGCTACGTGGAATGTTAGTGGCATGAATGATGGCACAAAAGAGAGAGAGGTTCTGGAAGTGTTAGTGAATGCCAGGCTGGATGTATGTGGAATGACAGAGACCAAATGGAAAGGTTCAGATGTGAGAGAGTGGGAGTGTGGAATGGGTGTGTGTGCTGGAGTGAGTGAAGGAACAGCGAGAGAAGGTGCATGTTTGTTTGTAAGTAGCAAATGGAAGGAATGTGTAAGAGAGTATGGGTCTGTGGGTTCAAGGATTGTGTGGGTGAGAATGAAAGTAGGAATACAAACGTGGGTGATTGTATGCGTGTATGCCCCGACAGAGGATATACTTGAAAGAAAGAAAGAGGAGTTCTGGATGAATGTGGAGGCGTGCCTGGAGAAGTTTGACAAGAACGAAAGAATATTTCTGATTGGGGATATGAATGGTAAGGTGGGTGATAGGAAAGTTGAGGGAGTGGTGGGAGGGTGGGGGGTACCATCAGAGGTGAATGGGAATGGTAGTGCACTTGTGGACGTATGTGTGGGGAGGAGGCTGTGGATAGCCAACACCTTCTTCCGACACAGAATGATCCACAGGTACACGTGGAAACGGATGTTGACGATGAAGGATAAGACAGTGGTGGAACGAAAGTCATTGATTGATTATGTATGTGTGGATGAACGAATGAAGAAATCTGTGATGGATGCTAGGGTGTATAGGGGTATTGGAGGGGGTCTGTCTGATCATTATGTAGTGGTAGCTAAGGTTAGGATACAAAAGAAGTGGGTGAGGAGAGCGGGAGGGAGGCGAGAGGAGGGTGGAATGGCGAGGAGGGTGGAGAGGTTGCAGGAGGAGGAAGTCAGGGAGGAGTACAGGAGAGCAGTGGAAAGACGACTAGGTGGGTTCGACCTGGAAGTTATGGAGGAAGTGGAGGAGATGAGCAAGGTGTTTAAGGATGAGATCTGTGCAGCATGTGAGGAGGTGTGTGGAGTGAGGAGAAGAGGGAGGGGAGTGAAAGGTACAGCATGGTGGACAGAAGAGGTAAGAATAGCTGTGGAAGAAAAGAAGAAAGCATATAGAGAGTGGTTGGGTAGTAGAGGGAATGAAGATTCCGAGAGACAGAAACGAGCGAGGTACGTGGAGAGTAAGAGGGTGGTGAAGAGAGTAGTGAAGGAAAGTAAGAGAAGAGTAGATGAGGAATTTGGAAGGAATCTGAGTGTAAAATGGAGGGAGAGTAAGAAACTGTTCTGGAAAGAAGTCAAGAAAGTTAGGGAAGGTAGCAAGGGAAACAGTAAGGGTGTGAAAGATAAGAATGGGAGAATGCTAGCCGAGAAGCAAGAGAGAGTCGCAAGATGGAGGGAGTACTTCAGTGAGTTGCTAAATGTAAGGAATGAAGAGCCAGCAAACATAGCTGGATATGGTATGGGAGGGAGAAGAAGAGAAGTAGTGGAGGAGGAGGTGGGGATCAGGAGGTCAGAAGTGTGGGAAGCCATGAAAAGAGTGAAGTTGGGGAAAGCACCAGGAACAGATGGAGTGTGTGGGGAAATGTTGAGGTATGGTGGTGAGATAGTGATAGAATGGGTATGGAAAATGTGCAAACTAGCATGGGAGAAGGGGAGTGCACCCGATGACTGGAAGACTGGCATAATAGTCCCCCTATATAAGGGCAAAGGGGAAAGAGGAGTGTGTGGTAACCACCGAGGAATATGTCTTCTAAGCGTAGTAGGGAAGGTATACAGTAGGGTAGTGATTGAGAGAGTGAGAGTGAGAACGGAGAAATGGATAGGCGACGAGCAGGGAGGTTTTAGGAAGGGAAGAGGATGTGTAGATCAGATTTTTACCCTGAATTGTGTTGTGGAGAAGTATCTGGAGAAGAAACAAAAGGTGTATGTTGCCTTTATGGACTTGGAGAAGGCCTATGACAGAGTGGATAGAGAAGGTTTGTGGAAAGTACTTAGAATATACGGAGTAGAGGGCAAGTTGCTGAAAGCAGTGAAGAGCATGTATGAGGGTGCAAAGGCGGCAGTACGTGTGGAGAGTGAGCAGAGCGAGTTCTTTGACCTGAATGTTGGTTTGAAACAGGGGTGTGTGATGTCCCCGTGGTTGTTTACTGTATATATGGATGGAGTTATGAAAGAAATACTATCAAGAGCAGTGGATGTTGGTGTATCGCTGAAAAGGGAGGGAATTGAGTGGAAGCTACCTATACTGCTGTTTGCGGATGATACAGTTCTGATGAGTGATAATGAATGGGAGTTGCAGGGTCTGGTAAATGAGTTTGGAACAGTGTGCGAAAAACGGAATTTGGAAGGTAAATACGGGGAAGAGCAAGGTTATGGTCTTCGAAATGGGTGAAGTCACAGAGTGTGAGGTGAAGCTGAACGGTCAGGCTATGGAGATCGTCAACTCTTTTAAGTATCTGGGCAGTGTGTTGAGTAAAGATGGGACTATGGATGAAGAGGTGCGGGAGAGGGTACAACAGGGGAAGAGGGTTGTAGGAACGCTAAAAGCAGTAACAAGAAATAGGGTGGTCAGTATGGAAGTGAAGAAGTCCTTGCATGACAGTGTGGTAATCCCGACACTGACTTACGGAAGCGAAGCATGGACGTTGGTTGAGAGACTCAGACCAAGAGTGAGAGCAGTGGAAATGAATTACTTAAGGAGTGCGTGCGGAGTTACATGTAGGGATAGACAGACTAATGAGGAAGTAAGAAGGAGGTGTGGTGTGGAGGTAGATGTGCTGGAAAGTGTGAAAAGGAACAACTTGAGATGGTTCGGCCATATGGAACGTATGGAAAGCGAGAGAATGACTAAGAGGGTGTATGAGAGCGAGGTGGAGGGACAGAGGGGGAGAGGTAGACCGAATATGAGGTGGAAGGATGGAGTGAGGAACTACATGAACGAAGGCGGTGCTGGTTGGGGGGAGGGGCGTCGACTGACTGGGGACAGAGGTGCATGGGGGCGGTTCGTTCGTGGCCACCCCTTCGGGGATCACGGTGTCAGGCAATAGATAGATAGATAGAATAAGTTAGGAAGGACGTCTACCCATTAAAAGGCTACAGACTATTCAAATTAATCCTTTTAGCTATCACATCTCTTTCCATAACTTTGTGAAATCGTCTAAATGTAGCTGAAATCAAATACAAAAATAAGACGTTGCCGGTACAGAAAAGGTTAACCCATTCAGTACCAGGGACGTCTTTTTCATCATATTCTGGCAACTATTAGACGATTGTATTCAGCTTAGGAAGGACCTCTAGCAATAATAAGGCTTCCAACTATCTCAGCCAACCCTTTTAACTACCACATATCCTTCCTAAGCTACATAATATTGTCTAAATATAGCTAGAATTATATATAGCACACGTCGCTGGTACTCAAAGGGTTAAATGCCATGTATCATAAATTCATAATACTGTTACGTGTTCTGTGCCAATAATTAATAATAATATGGTGTGAATAACGAGAGTGAGATTTATTGACCCTCTTCAAAAATGCTCTTAAGGGGGGTCACCTGTTTTTTTAAAATCTTTCTCTCTTTTTCTCTCTTTCTCTGGCTTGTATCCATTCGGCCCTATTCAGCCTACTGTTTTAAGACGTTTACCCCCATCCAGGTGTCAATATTTTCCTGACGAGCGATAGCGAGCCAGCATATATATATATTTTAGTTTTGCCAGCAAGCTAAATTTGTAAATTTTTCGATAGAAAAGTTTCTCCGTTTCTCCGGATTTCTCCATACAATGCTGGCTCGCTATCACTCGCCAGGAAGAAATTGACACCTGGATTTTTTTTTCTATGTGAATGAGGGAGACAAAAGGCATAACTGCCTGCAGCGAGTGCCTCCCCCAGATTTCAAAGAGTGACAGGGTCGAAATCAAGGGACGTTCGAGCTAAAATGCCTGGACACACGGAGTTTGAAGCAATTTAAGTCATAGGAAGAGGGAAAGACTGATTCTGGGAGAGAGTTCCAGAGTTCAGCAGTTGAATAGAAGAAAGTCTGAGAATAACGTTTAACTCTTGGGTTGGAGAGTTGCACAGAGTAGGGGTGGGATTGTGTTGCAAGATGGGTACTACGTACCCTACGTAGAGGAGGTGGTATACACTGGGAAAGCTCCGAGGAACACTGATTATTATAGTAGTGATAGAATAGCGAGAGAGATGCAACATTGCGGCGAAGAGAGAGAGATTGCAGAGAGTTGGTGAGTGGACGGGAGTTAATGATCCGAAAGACTTTCCTTTCTACTTTATCTAGGAGTGCGGTGTGAGAGGATCCTCCCCACACATGTGAACAATACTCAATACAAGGACGCACTGTGCCCCTGTACAGAGCAAGAAGCTGTGCAGGGGTAAAGAACCCCTTGAGGCGGTTGATCACACCCAGCTTTTGGGAGGCTAACTTAGCGAGACTGGTAATATGCTCTTTCCAAGTGAGAGCAGAAGAAAAAGAGATACCGAGAACATTGAGGGAAGATGAAGGGATGATTTTTGTATTGTTGAAGAATAAGGGATAGTCCTCTGGAGGTTCCTGACGGGTAGTAAGATGGATAAATTGAGTATTGGAAGCATTAAATGCAACAAGGTTTTCTCTACCCCAATTGGAAATAGTAGCTAGATCAGAAGTTAAGCATTTTATGGCTTCAGTATGTTTACTTTTGAGGGATTGCTGGCTGGGGCGTTCTAGAAAACAAATTGAGTGGTGTAAAGTAGAGCCGTCTGCATATGAATGGATGGGACTGGATGTACAGTTGAGAAGATCATTTATGAAAATTAGAAGAGAATAGGAGATAGGACAGAACCAAGAGGAACACCGGAATTGATAGGATGAGGAAATGAGTGATGGCCGTCCACAACCGCAGCTATAGAACGGCCGGAAAGGAAATTAGAGAAAAAGGCACAGATGGAGGGACAGAAACCGAAGGAGGGCAGTTTGGAAATTAAAGATTTGTGCCAGACTCTATCGAAGGCCTTCGATATGTCTAGTGCAACAGAAAAAGTCTCACCGAAGCCCCGAAAGTTGGATGACCAAGAGTTAGTAAGATATGAAAGAAGATCACCAGTAGAGCGACCCTTAACCTCTGAAGTGCGCATGGGGGTAATTGGAAACGTCCCCCTGTGCTGACGTATGTGAGGTGTTTCCGTCACTAAAATATTCATTGTGCCATTAATAGCATTAATACTTATCCATATGCGCCTATTATGGGTTGATTATAAAGGTATTAACCTGAAACAACAATAAAACAAGTGAAAACAGCGTTTGGATGGTCAAAATCGGAGATATAGCCCGCGAGTTGTATAATGTATGGGTGAGGCAAGCTACTTTGCCGCCAATTTCCCCCAAGGCCACTGAGACACAGTCGATCGATACTCTCTCTCTCTCTCTTGCACTCGCTTGCCATCAGTGATGACAACACCCTGCTTGCAACTCGCTAATGTTAGCACGAAAATATACCTCAGAATAAGGGAATAACAGGGAAAATAGGTGATAACTGAAGGAGAGGAGGAAAGTGGGGAAGGAGGGGAGGTAGAGGACTGAGATTGTGCATGGCCCAGGGGCCAAAAAAAAATAAAAAAATAAAAAAATAAAAATATATATTTTTTTTTTTCGATGTCAAAAGTTGATTTTTTTTTTCACTCACTTATAAGAGTCTCCCCGCAGTCCGCCGGGGGAACTCTTAAGAGTCTCCCCGCAGTTCCCGGGTTAAGGAAGTCATACTGGCGATCTGAGAGCAGATTATGAGAAGAGAAATGCTTAAGATATTTGGAAGCAAGAATAGTTTCAAAAACTTCAGAGATAAATGAGATGACGGGTCTGAAGACGAGCCACCCAAATAACAGCTACAAAATAGCCAGTCTGCAATTCCAAGACCCCATAATCAAGACAAGAAAATAGCAGAGACACCCCAATTCTCCCATGCTCTAGTCCTGGACAAATACCCAAGCGACCCCTGTTTCACCGTTTTCTACGACGAGACAAAGGTATGGGAGGTCACCCAAACTTATTAGCCACCTGCTCGGGTCACGCCCCCTCGCAGCCCGATACCGGCACGGGCTACATGTACTCAGCTCCCGGATAGGGAGGACACGAATGAAAAGTGGTTATGCAAATAAAATATCAACGGCCTGGATTCTACCGACAGGAATGGATAAAAACGAGAGGACACATTGTGGCGGATCGGGAGATCCAATAAAGCTCGACCAGGAGCAAAATTAAGCGAGCTATATTAATGTTTGTTTAATAATGTAGCTCGGGGACAAATCCATCCACATCCCATTTCTCCCTTATTAGACTAAGTAACTAGGTTTTAAGTAATTAATAAGCTACCTAGCACATATGTATCCATGTAAACTACCACTAGGTATACCTACGATAAGTATGTACCTCACAATGACACATAACCTTTTTCCCCATAGCCTTGTGACTCCGAAACCAGAACACCAAGGGTCAAAGATAATCTTGCATAGGACCTCCAAGAAATAGTAGAGGAGTATACAAACCACACCTGAATTTTATTTGTGGCGCCTCCCGGCGTTAGCAAAATGGTTGCGTGGGGCATTGCAGCTCGCTAGCGCTCGCCAGGATGGGGGGATAGGCTACAGTTGTCCTAGAATGATCTGCTTTATTTCATTAGTGTCGTGTTGCCACAGACAGTCTAGAAGTGGTCTTTGTTTTGGTCTGTGGCCGTGCCTTATATTTTATATTCGCTATAATATAAATGTTGCTTGTGTGGGAGGCGAGCGAGAGAGTGTGAAGGAGTACACCCAGCAGCGTGGTGAGCTATGACACAGCTCGCTTGGGCGCTGACGGCGTTGGCGGCCGGGTGGTCAACTAGTCCCTTCCCGTCGCTGCCTCGTGTTTTTTACCAGCTCAGAGCTTGCCTGACACGCGTATCGCCTACATCCTTTGCAATTCTGTCCCCCATACTCGCTACTTTGCATACTATTTCTCTCTCTCGACTTCTCCTTTCTCATTCTCTAATCTTTATTAAACTCAACATCCCTTCTGGTTTCAGCATAGACGTTCACCGTCGACCAGTCGTATTGTACGCGAAGCTCTCAGATATTTCCATGTATTAGGTTAAGGAGGTATTATGCTTTATTGAGGTTTAGAGAGACGGACTTTTCCGTATGTGTCCTCTCTCGGGAAGGTTGTAGACCGGTATATGTCTCCCTTGCAAGGTGTTGAGTGATTCTGCTTGGTTATCTAAAGCTAGACTAGGGGTATAATAATAATAATAATAATAATAATATTTATTCAGTTAGCAATTTACAGAGTTGGTACCACATAGTTTGTTACAAATATGACATGTACCAGCCTTGCATAATTCCAACTAAGGATAGCCCAATAAGGCCGTTAGGCGTATTTCCATTGGGGTCCTTGTGGGATTAGGTTAGCTGGGGAAAATGGGGAGGATAAAGAAATAGATACTTTAGAGAAAGTATTTCTAGGGGGTTATTTTAAGATACCTTACATCCTATAGTAAATATCAGTAATCCGTAATCAGTAATCATTTCAGTTTGGTTTGTCTATCTCTTATGTCGCATTTAGTAGTAGACATAAGCTTGGTGCTCCCTTCTCGCAGCTGTCCGGTTCAGGTGTTCCTTCAGGCTACGTCTGAAGGAATACAGTGTTCTCTTTACATGGACTGACTGGGGTAGGTCGTTCCAGTCTTTGATGGCGGTGAAGAAGAATGTTTGCTTACCCTTTCCTTGGATTCTCGGGACCTTAAAATTAAACATCCTGTTTCTTGTATTATGTCCACTCCTCTCATTTGCTTTAACAAAATCATTCTTTAGGTACTCTGGAGCTCTGTCATAGAAAATTTTGAAGGCATTAGTGAGCCTGATTTGTTTGGCCCTGTCAGCGACATTGAGCATACCTAGTGACTGAAGTTGTTCCTGGCCAACATGTGATCTGGGTCCTAGGTTCAGCATGAACCTAACCATTTTATTTTGAGTGACCTGAAGTTTGTGCTGTGCTGATTTAGATGATGCAGAGTACCAGGATGACACAGAATAGTCAAAATGACATTGAACAAGCGCTTGGCAGAGGGTCTTTTTGGTCGCCGCGGGCAAGCATCCCACCTGTCTATACAGGTATTTTATACGTGCTCTACACTTACTCAGGATAGATTCCAAAATTGTTTCACCTGACAAACTCGCGTCCAGTTTTAGTCCGAGATATTTAACTTGTGACACTGTTGTTATAGGAATATCATTACAGTTGACCGAGAAGCCCACAATGTCTTTCAGTTTGCGTTTTGTTCCACATAAGATGGCTTCCGTCTTGCCCAGGTGAAGAGATAGTCTATTGTCTACTAGCCATTCACTACATGATTCTAGTTCTTTGGAAAGTGAAGCGGCAATACTTATTGGGTCTTTTCCTGAAACCAGGAGCACGCTGTCGTCTGCATACAGTAATAATTTACATGAGACGCTCAGTTCCATGTCGTTCACATAACAGAGAAAGAGTAAGGGACCAAGGATGCTTCCCTGCGGGACCCCACAGTTAATTGGCATAGGATCAGATATATTATCGTCAATTTTGACTCTTTGGGTTCTACCACTAAGATAAGATTTAAACCAGTTCACAGATCCTATGCCCATTGCTTGTAGTTTATTACATAGGATATCATGGTCTACTGTGTCAAACGCTTTTTGTAGATCAAGAAGAACCATACCGGTGTAGTTACCTTTAGACATTTCTTTACGAATGTGATCCGTTAAGTGGATGAGACAGGAGTCTGTCGAGTACATGCATCTGAAACCTGATTGAAACTTATAGAATAGATCATTTTGTTTGAGGTAGTGTTCAATTTGGGTGTATACCGCTCTTTCAAGGATTTTAGATACAATACATAATATGCTAACTGGTCTGTAGTTGCCAACTTCTAGTTTATTTCCTTTCTTGAATAGAGGGGTTACAATAGCTTCCTTCAGTTCAGCAGGTACAGTGTTGGTGTTAATTGACAAGTTGATGATGTGGGTTAGGGGGCCTGCTATACCAATGGCTCCATCTCGTAGAAATTTGGCAGGAATTTTGTCTGGTCCTGTGCTTTTATGTACATTTAGGTTAGAAAGCTCGTCAAAAGTGTATTTTGGTGTAACATTTTGCAATCCAAATGTGTTTGGGTGTATGTTTTTATCTCTGTAGAAATTTCGAAAGGTGGCCGTTGTTGTCGTGTCTTTATTGAGAGGTTGAGGTAGGTTCTGTGCAAGTGTGTTTGCTATGGAGGTGAAGAAGGAGTTGAAGTAGGTTGAAATTTGTCGTTTATCGTGGCAAATCTGATCATTAATGGTGAGAGCAATATTAGTGTTAGACGAATCCCTTGTCTTGTTGCTGTAGCCTGTTGTTTTTAGGTGCCTTCATAGTTTCTTTGGGTTATTCTGATATTCCTCTGCCTTATTGTGAAAATAATTAGTTTTCGCTGATTTTATTTTCCTACTTAGTTTATTCCTGGCCCTGTTGAACTCATGTTTCAGACCTTGATCCTGTCTATGTTTCGCTAGCCTTTTTAACAGATTGTCTCTGTGTTCCAGATGGTGTAGTATGTCATTGTTGATCCATGGGTCTGACCTTGCTTTAATTCGTATGTCTTTCAGAGGAGCTATTTCGTCTAGAATGTTTGTGATGATGGTTCTGAAGCCAACCCATGCGTCATTAACGTTTGTACTTCCAAACACTGGAGACCAGTCTGTATTCCAATAAATGTCCAGAAATGTTTCTTTATTGTAGTTTCTGAGTGACCTTGTTTTGATAATCTTGTGATTCTCTAGGGTAATTTTTGTGGTTTTTCGTGTGCAATATGTGACGAAGTGATCACTTATCCCAGTCTGTATAACCCCTGATTGGGATATTTTGTCCTCTCTGTTACAGTTTATGTGGTCTATTATTGTGGCAGTGTTCTCAGAGATACGTGTGGGGGTTGTGATGAGTTGTTTGTGATTGTGCATTGTCAGTATATGCCTATATTCTCGTACAAGCCTATCATTTCGTTGTTTGTAACACAGGTTAAAATCCCCTAGTATGATGGATTCATTCCGAGGGTCTAGCGATGACAACGTTCGTTCAAATTTGGTCAAGAATTGTGTGTCGTCTGGTGGCCTATAGCATACCCCAATTGTGATGGGTCTTGTCCTTGGCAGGTGTAGATCGATCCACAGAGCTTCGTGATTTTCTACATGGAGGTCGGTCCTGGTTGTGTGTGTGAGGTTGTTTTTTACATACAGACATACTCCTCCCCCATGCCTATTGCGATCATTCCTAACCATATTGAAACCTTGAATGTTTATTTCACCATCGTTTATACTTGAATCCAGCCAGGTTTCTGTGATTGCAATTATTGAAGCTTTGGCCTTATTAGCTAACAAGTTTAATTCTGACAATTTATGGTACATTGATCTGGCGTTAATGTGGATAAGATGGAGCCCTTTGTTGGTGAACACTCTGTATTCATCTTTGATTTTGAATGTGTCCTGGCTGGATTCTGAGTTGTTAATACTAATTGGTTCATTTACATTAATATTCGGTAATGAATGCAAGGCACATGTGTTGCATAGGAATTCCCGTTCTTCACTGTTGGTCTTCTTAGAGATGCACTTCATGTGAGCTACAGTTTTAAACTTAACACAGTTTATGATCCTTTGTTTTCTTGTTATGAGTGATTCACATATTTCACAAATGATTTTAGGACCCTTAATAGCTACTTCCCTACATTTATCGCATTCCACTTCTTTTCTGCTAGTAACGTAAGTACATCGATCGTGTACTGTTTCATTACAGCTACTACATGGTGACGTTGTACTCCTTTTGTTGAATCCAATATCGCACACTATACATATTTTCCTGTTACTGTTCATCGTACGTCTGGCGGTGTGGTGATCAGCTGTGCGCCGTGGCGGCTGATGGTGTGTGAGCGCGTGAGATGAGGACAGGTAAGGTTACTGTGTCGTTGTCTCCGATGTGTGCAGTGTTAGCTAAGCTCTGCACGACATCGACAGGTACTGTGGGAGCCTAATGGTGGGTTCACACATTCACGTATATTGCTCCCGTCAGCTCCCGTCTGTTGTAAACGAAGGTATATTGGTAGTTGGCAACCGATTACGTAAAACGTAATGGCATAATACGCAAAACTTTAATGAAATTACGGCCAGTCGGGGGGGTACTCTCGCATGGCGCGAGTAGAAACGAGTAGCCCACGTGGGTCGGGAATGTTGTGGGTGCGGCCAAGGCCGCGCGGTTGCTGATTCGAGTCGAATCAGGAACGTGGCTCGCCCTCACGTATGTCAAAAGACGGGGAAACTTACGACCGACCAGGCCACCACGGTCGTCTGACCAGAGCATCCTCGTCGGACGTAGCAGCGACCACGTGAGACGAGAGCTGCTCTCGTCAAATCGTAGAAAGTTCCAGTCGAACGTGGAAGTATACGTTAGTTAGGCCGCATCTGGCAGAACCGCCGCACTGCGGGTTGGCGGGAAGACGCGGCATCGTTGTACGAGGGGACAACGGGACCAGCGAGGGACCCTCCAGTCACACCTCACCACACCGGAGCAGCAACCAACAAGCCAACCCTGCCACCCTCTGCACCCTGCCGAAAACAAATCGTAGCAGCGAAACGACTGCACCTATGGCTTTCATATTTTTACCACATGTACCTTACCCTTTAGGCTACCCACCACAAAAATCCCAAATCCCTCCTCCCACCCACTCGCTGACTGTCGGTCCCGTCAGAAGGAAAAAAAAGGAAAATCTGTGGCGGCGAAACGACTGCACCAATCGGTTCCATATTTGTGTGACAAGTCTCTACCCTTCTGCCTTCCCCCCACCACACCCCCAACCTCCTCCCACCACCCACTTCTAGTATCCGTACGAAGAAAAGGAAAAAAAAGGAAAATCTGTGGCGGCGAAACGACTGCACCAATCGGTTCCATATTTGTGTGACAAGTCTCTTACCCTTCTGCCTTCCCCCCACCACACCCCCAACCTCCTCCCACCACCCACTTCTAGCGTATCCGTACGAAGGAAAGGAAAAAAAGGAAAATCCGTGGTGGCGAAACTACCTCACCAATCGGCTTCATATGTGTAACACAAGTCAATTACCCTTCTACCTTCCCCCAACCAACCCCAAAACCACCCTCCCACCCATACATTCCGATACCATAAAAGTCTCTGTAGTCTATAGTGTCTTTTCAGCTACTTTCGGGACCATCGGGGACCTGATTTCTGGCGAGGGGAGTGTTTTTTTTTACCATTTCTCTCCCAACTTAATAGATTTAGCCAAAAAAAAAAAAAAAAATATGGCACTGGCAGAAGCACACCGTCAAAATTGGCTGGCACTCAGCGGGTTACTCCTCCAGGATGAATTCCTCGATGTTACTCCTCCAGGATGAATTCCTCGATGTTGTTCATGGTGCCGATGAAGGACTGGGAATGGGAATGGTGTGGCCATTCCTGCCCTTTTGTAGTTCCCAGATTCCAACCCAGACCTACGTGGTTGACAAAGACTGTCTTTGTCTGTGTTTGGTCAGACGGGGTGTGCCTACGATTGGCCAGAACCGGTCCAGGTACGACCTAACAAATCCCAAGACATGCGGCCTCATCTATGCCGGTCTTGAGGGGGCGTGGCATGGGCGTGGCCTGTGTTCCCGCAAATCGTGCAGCCCATGAGGTCGAACGGGGCTATGCTTACGCACGTCGCAAACACGTACGTAGTTCAATACGACTCCATTACGTCTGACGTAACACTGGTCCCGTTACGCTACGTCTGTCGGTAAGTGCAATAGACGTGGAAGAACGGTCGTTCAACGGCAGAAACTACTCGCGTCTTTACATAAATTGGCGATACGCCGGACGGGAGCAATATACGTGAATGTGTGAACCCACCATAAGTTGTCTTCGGGTTGGTTTACTTTGCGAGCACAGCGCTGTGGTGTGAGAGGGCCATAGCCTATCCCTCACAACATAGTGCTGCCTCTTTGTGTTGACTTCTGAGGGATCGCCAGGATAGAGCTAGGTACTAGAGACCTAGATTTATCAAGAGAGCATCCCCGTCATATATCGTAATCTTCATTATACCACCCTTGGACAACGTTAGGCTAAGAGCCGCATGCTCGCCCATTGTTGCCCTGCCTTGATACCCCAGCTAGACTTTATTACAAAGCATTTCTTTAGTTGTCGAGCATTACTACCTTTGCGCAGTCTTTATTATTCGCCTGCCTATTATTACTATATATGTCCTAGCATTTATTGTGACCCGTATTCTGCATTATAATTGTTCAAGATTCTTTACGAACATCTTCCCAGCATCAGACTTTTCTTTAATACAGGAGTGCCAGTTATTTGAGTATCTACCGTAACGTTAATTAATCACGTTAACTATCTTTTCTTTGTGTAACATAATCGAGTGATCTTTTACTGTTTGAGAATAGGCTATTTCATTGAGCGTCAGCCTAGTGTGTGTGCACCAGTTACCGAGTCATAGGATACCTCGTTGTCCAGGCACGACTCAGGGCGGTAATGGTATTTTGTTTTCCAGTGTTTAAGGCAGGGGTTGGATCTAGTGTTACCGTTGTTGCTTTTTGCCATTATCTAGTCCAATGTTGAAGAGCCCTGTGTCTTTGAGAACCTGGATCGTAACAAATGGCGATCTAGCTCAGGATCTTGTGAACTAAGAGATAATTGCAGGATTGTTGTGGTCATTTGTTTTATTGAGGAATATAGTGGGCACATTAGATTTTTTTTGGCAAAGTAGTATAGCACTTGAGAGTGTTCAGACATTTTTGGCAAGTGAATAGTGCTACATAGGAGCTTGGGTACTTTTTTTTTTTTATAAACGTGAGAATTTTTGGTGGACACCATGGGAGACGAATCAGATCATACTGAGGGTTCAGGGAATGATGCAGGCTCTGATGGGCAGATGCCAGGGGGGTTAGTAACTAGTGAGGAGGCCGCAAAGAAGTTTTTGGAGGTGCCTATAACAGCTGATCGACTAGAGGGAATTAGCAAGTATGGTCTACAGTGTTTGGCTCCCCTCATGGGGCTTAAGGTGGCTCATGGCATCAAGAAGAACGATTTGAGGGCTTGCGTACTGGGGGCGGCTAGTGAGGTCCAGGGTGGAGAGGGTGCTCAGGGACTTCTGCTCGAGCCCCCCCTCCACTCTACTCCCATCGGGACCTCTAGGATGCCGGAGTTTAGTACGTTCCCGCAGGCCGATAGCCGCTGGCAGCGTGGTTTAGGATCGCTGGGTGGGCCTCCAATAGTTGCACCTCCTCCTCAAGGTTTCACTACAGAAATGCTCTTCCAGCTTGAGATGGCTAAGATGCAGGCTGAGCGTGAGGAACGTCTCGAACTCGCTAAGGTTAAACAAGAGACTGATCTCGAACTCGCGAGAATAAAAGCCCAGTCGGAGGCTGAGTCTACCAGGTACCGTGCAGATATCGATCTTGAGAAGACTCGGGTGGAAACGACAGGGCAACGTCTCGGTGGTGGGAATCGTGGGCATGATCAGTCTTTGTCGCACCTGTTGAAGCTGGTCCCTGTATTTGATGAGTCGGGTGTCACCGAATTTTTCATGAGATTCGAGAAGAAGTGCCAGGAACACCAGTGGCCTGGGGAGAAGTGGGCAGCCCTTGTTTCCTCTAGACTTGTGGGCAAGGGACTCAAGGCTTATGATGCATTGCCTATAGAGTCGTGTATTATCTATGAGGAACTCAAGGAGGCTGTCCTGAGAGCATACGAACTACAACCAGAGACGTACAGGTTGAAGTTCCAGGGTGTTACCAAGGGTCGGGAGAGCACCTTTTTGGAACATGCCCGGGAGCTGTCCGATGCTTTTGGGAATTGGCTGAGGTCGGAGAAAGCTACTACGTTTGACAACATTAAACAGTTGGTGCTTTTAGAGCAGTTTTTCAAATGCACGGGCGGCGACCTGACGTTAAACCTGAAAGAAAAGCAACCAAAAACTCTACAGGAGGCAGCTGAGATGGCTGACCTCCGGCTATCACTAATTCGTGGGTGCGGGTCTGCCCAGCGTAGTGAGGCAGGTAACAAGGGGCGTGACGCCCCACCCCCCCGAGTTAGTGATATACCTTATGCAAACAAGTACAAGAGCCATGATACCAAGACTGACCACAAGACTAGCACTGTCCCGTTTAAGAAGGGGCCGGGCCCTTCCCAGTACCAAGGGAAGCCCAAAGGGGAGTTGGAGTGTTATCATTGTCATAAAAAGGGGCACTTTGCAAGAGTCTGTCCTAGCAAACCACCTACAGCAGCTGTGTCTTTGGCCTGCAACATTGGTGTGTCTCCGAAGTCGTCTGAGTTTGCCCGGGGCAGTTCGTCAGAGGCTGAGGCACAGCCAATACAGAAGCACCTGGGAGGCTCGAACCCTGCTCGGGATGTTTTTTGCGACCATAGAGGGCGGGGTTGCGTGATGTGGGCGGGGCGCAAGCATGGAGTAGAGGTCTTGCGTGATACAGGTGCTTCCCAGACTCTGATGAAAAACTTGACTGGCTACCCTATAAACGCGGCTCGGGTGGTAGTGGTGCAGGGTATTAATGCAACTCGGTCATACCCGCTGGTGCGGTTGGAGTTGGAGGTGGATGGTGTGGCACGTGAATTGGATGTCGGGATTGTGGAGAAACTGCCAGTGGAGGGCGTCGACCTTCTTCTCGGCAACGACTTTGCAATGCCCGCTTCTGAGGTTCTACCCTTAGTCGTTGCCGAGAGGCCGGCCGACGTGAGTAGGGAAGAGCAAGAGTGGGTCGAGCGGTGCCAGACACAACCCATGGCGTGTGTTGTCACCCGAGCTCGGGCAGCTAAAGTGTCACAGCCTAATCCTCCGTCTTCAGACCAGCGGAGGAACGATCAACAGGCGGAGGCTAAAGCTGGAGTTGGTTTTAAGAGTTTTGACTCGGCGGCTCTCCTGGGTGATTCAGTATTAGCACCATTACTTAATTCTGGAGTAGCCCCTGGGCCTGTCATCGAAAGTGACGAGGCTGGGCATGACGAGTCTCCACGACAGCAACGTTATGTACATCGAGAGAGACAGAGGGAGCAGCCCAGTATCGGGAAAGGTCATGCATTGCTCCGGGAGCAGTTAGATTGCTTGGCACCCTCAGATATACGTCGGTTGCAACTAGAGGACCCTGAGCTCCAAACGTGTGCTAATGGAGCTGTAGAGCTCGACGAGGACGGCGATGCACAGCCAGGAGATTTTTTTTATTTAGAAGGCATCCTCTATAGGCGTATTCAAGACCCTAAACGTAGTTGGCAAGAGGGGTCCGGAGTAGTGGACCAGTTGGTGGTGCCACGGGAGTGCAGGGATAGCCTACTGAGGTTGGCGCATGACATACCACTGGCAGGACATCTAGGGGTGAGAAAAACGGTGGCGGGTTTGGAAAAATTGTTTTGGTGGCCGGGGTTGAAGGGGCAGGTTGCTAACCTGGATAGCAATGTGTCATACGTGCCAGAGGGTTGGAAAACCTAACCAAACAATTCCGAGAGCCCCGTTGCACCCTATTCCTGTCAGTGGACCGCCCTTCAGTAAGGTCATCATTGATATGGTCGGACCCCTACCCCCTACTAGTGCCGGTAATAAATTTCTATTAACTATCATGGATGTGGCCACTCGTTATCCTGATGCATATCCAATGAGAAATGGCACGGCGAAAACTGTTGTCCGGAACCTGCTCTTGTATTGCTCGCGGTATGGTTACCCGCAAGAGGTGCAATCGGACCAAGGTTCTAATTTTACATCTAATCTGTTCAAACAAACTATGATTCAGCATGGCATCAGCACTGTCGTCTCTTCTGCGTATCACCCGGAGAGTCAAGGGGTGTTGGAGAGGTGGCACGCCACGCTGAAAAGCATGCTTCGATGTTACTGCGCAGAGAACGGAAAGGATTGGGACCTTGGTCTGCCGTATGTTTTGTTCGCGGCAAGAGAAGTACCTGGAGAGAGTCTCGGTTTCAGTCCGAATGAGCTTGTTTTCGGGCATCAGGTGAGGGGCCCTCTCCACATGGTGAAGGAGATTTGGGAGGGTACCGCTAAGCCATGGTCTATGTTGAGATATGTCCTCGAGAGCAAGGAGAGAATGCTTAGAAGTCTGGAGCTGGCCGGGCGTAATTTGGTGAATTCGCAGGCCCGTATGAAGGACAGGTACGATACTAAGGCGAAACTCCGGGAGTTTCAGGTAGGTCAAGAGGTGTTGGTCCTGTTGCCTTTGTCAGGTCATCCTCTGGCTGCCAAGTACGCTGGGCCTTATCGGGTGGTGTCAAAGATCTCCGATCTAGATTACCTAGTTGCCACTCCAGACCGGAAGAAGCGTAACCAACTATGCCACATTAATTTGTTGAAGGAGTGTGTGAGGCGCCCACCTGAGTCACTAGCTGTCCCTGTGTTGACCTGCCGCGGTCATGGTGGAGAAGGAGAGGGGGGCAGCAATGATCAGGTGGATGATAACTGGGATTGTCATGTCTAGGCTGATCAGTGGGCGGGGAATTCGAGCCAATGTGCGCACGATGCTCTGGCGCACCTGCCGGAGGAACAGCAGGTGGCAGTGCAGCGCCTGTTCGATTCATACCCCACTGTATTTGCCGAGCACCCAGGCCTCACTACTCAAGCGGTGCATGATGTCGACGTAGGAGAGCACCCCCCCTTCAAGTCGATACCTTATCGGGTGCCACCCATTAACCCGGGAACTGCGGGGAGACTCTTATGAGTGAGTGAAAAAAAAAATCAACTTTTGACATCGATTTTTTTTTTTTTTTTTTAATTTATTTTTTTTTTTGGCCCCTGGGCCATGCAAAATCTCAGTCCTCTACCTCCCCTCCTTCCCCACTTTCCTCCTCTCCTTCAGTTATCACCTATTTTCCCTGTTATTCCCTTATTCTGAGGTATATTTTCGTGCTAACATTAGCGAGTTGCAAGCAGGGTGTTGTCATCACTGATGGCAAGCGAGTGCAAGAGAGAGAGAGAGAGTATCGATCGACTGTGTCTCAGTGGCCTTGGGGGAAATTGGCGGGAAAGCAGTTTGCCTCACCCATACATTATACAACTCGCGGGCTATATCTCCGATTTTGACCATCCAAACGCTGTTTTCACTCGTATTGTTGTTTCAGGTTAATACCTTTATAATCAACCCATAATAGGCGCATATGGATAAGTATTAATGCTATTAATGGCACAATGAATATTTTAGTGACGGAAACACCTCAAATACGTCAGCACAGGGGGACGTTTCCAATTACCCCCATGCACACTTCAGAGGTTAAACTCCCAGTGCTCAGGGATGAGCTGGAGTATATGCTGGCGAGAGGCTTGATCGAGAAGGGGGCAGTACGGTGGACTTCTCCTGTCACTCTGCAGCCCAAACCTGATGGAAAAGTTCGGTTCTGCATTGACTTTAGGCGGTTGAACGGGTTGACCCCCACCAATGCATATCCTCTTCCCCGGGTGGATGACAGTGTGGATAAGATCGGGAAAGCAAGGTACTTGACCAAGGTAGACCTCATCAAAGGCTACTGGCAAGTACCACTGTCTGAGCGGGCTAAAGAGGTGTGCGGGTTTGTGGTGGATGGCAGTACTTACCGTTGCAACGTGATGCCATATGGTCTGAAAAATGCACCGGCCACTTTCCAGAGCTTAATGAACGACATTGTAGCAGACATCCCAAACTGTACTGTCTACCTTGATGACGTGATCATTTATGACAACGATTTCCAAAGTCACTGTGAGCACATAGAAGCCTTATTTAGTCAACTTAGTAAAGCAGGCTTGGTGGTTAATCTGGGCAAGTGTGACTTTGTGCAAGCCACAGTGCAGTATCTGGGGTTTGTGGTTGGGTTAGGGCAGGTGAGCCCGCCCCAACAGAAGATACAGGCTATCGACTTGTTCCCCAGGCCGACCACCAAGCGGCAGATCATGAGATTTTTGGGTATGATTGGGTATTACCGCCGCTTTATAAGAGGCTATTCTACTGTGTTAGCTCCTTTGACAGATCTACTAGCTAAAGATAAAAAGTTCCGCTGGGCACCTGAGTGTGAGCAGGCGTTTCGAGTAGTTAAACACCTTTTATGCACTCACCCTATCCTCAGGGCCCCGGACTTTGAACGACCATTTCAGTTGGCGACTGATGCCAGCGGAGTAGGGGCTGGTGCCGTACTTTTGCAGACAGACGAGGAAGGTCTTGAGCATCCAGTCAGTTTCTTTTCAAAGAAATTTAATTCAGCACAGAAAAACTATTCGGTTGTTGAAAAGGAACTGCTGGCAATCGTGTTAGCGCTCAGACACTTTGAGGTCTATGTTCCTGCATATGGGCCAGTCGTGGTAGTGTATACCGACCACCACCCGCTTAAATTCCTCAATCAATTCCACAACCGGAATATGAGGCTGACCAGATGGTCGCTCATGTTGCAAGAGTCCAACTTAGACATTCGCCATATTGCCGGTTGTGAGAATGTGATTGCGGACTGTCTGTCGCGGGTGGAGGATCCGGGGTAGGCTACCACAGTATGTTGATATAGCCTCCTGTCTTGGCTCGCGGTGTATTTTTGCGCTGGTGCTTGTTGGCTCGCGTGTGTAGCATCAGCGTAGGGTCGCAGGGCAGGAGTTGTTGGCTTTGATTAGAAGAAAATTAGGCTACATCTATAGTAGCCACCAAAAACAACATTAAAATAAAATATGAAAAATTAAATAAAAACTCTTTTTTTTAATAATTAATTTTAAGATAATATTGTAGCTGAGTACTGAGTGCAGATGATTTTCCCTCAGTAGGCTGTGCTTCTTAAAGCTCGCTCTGGGAGCACAATGTTATGAATTAATGTATTATATTTGGGAAAGGTGATAAGATTTTTTTATATAAAAATGTTGTTGTATTTTTTTTTTTTGAGGAGACTGAGCTTGCATTCCATGAGTGGCAGAGTGGTTAGGAGTGGCAGATTTTAGCGACATTCTGCCTGTTCAGATATGGGCTCATAGTTGAGTGTCCCATATCTTGGGGGGGGTGTGACGCCTCCCGGCGTTAGCAGAATGGTTGCGTGGGGCATTGCAGCTCGCTAGCGCTCGCCAGGATGGGGGGATAGGCTACAGTTGTCCTAGAATGATCTGCTTTATTTCATTAGTGTCGTGTTGCCACAGACAGTCTAGAAGTGGTCTTTGTTTTGGTCTGTGGCCGCGCCTTATAATTTATATTCGCTATAATATAAATGTTGCTTGTGTGGGAGGCGAGCGAGAGAGTGTGAAGGAGTACACCCAGCAGCGTGGTGAGCTATGACACGGATCGCTTGGGCGCTGACGGCGTTGGCGGCCGGGTGGTCAACTAGTCCCTTCCCGTCGCTGCCTCGTGTTTTTTACCAGCTCAGAGCTTGCCTGACATGCGTATCGCCTACATCCTTTGCAATTCTGTCCCCCATACTCGCTACTTTGCATACTATTTCTCTCTCTCGACTTCTCCTTTCTCATTCTCTAATCTTTATTAAACTCAACATCCCTACTGGTTTCAGCATAGACGTTCACCGTCGACCAGTCGTATTGTACGCGAAGCTCTCAAATATTTCCATGTATTAGGTTAAGGAGGTATTATGCTTTATTGAGGTTTAGAGAGACGGACTTTTCCGTATGTGTCCTCTCTCGGGAAGGTTGTAGACCGGTATATGTCTCCCTTGCAAGGTGTTGAGTGATTCTGCTCGGTTATCTAAAGCTAGACTAGGGGTAAGGTTACTGTGTCGTTGTCTCCGATGTGTGCAGTGTTAGCTAAGCTCTGCACGACATCGACAGGTACTGTGGGAGCCTAAGTTGTCTTCGGGTTGGTTTACTTTGCGAGCACAGCGCTGTGGTGTGAGAGGGCCATAGCCTATCCCTCACAACATAGTGCTGCCTCTTTGTGTTGACTTCTGAGGGATCGCCAGGATAGAGCTAGGTACTAGAGACCTAGATTTATCAAGAGAGCATCCTCGTCATATAACGTAATCTTCATTATACCACCCTTGGACAACGTTAGGCTACGAGCCGCATGCTCGCCCATTGTTGCCCTGCCTTGATACCCCAGCTAGACTTTATTAACTGAGCAGACACTGGTTAGAGATAAGCCCCATTATTATATGTATGCAGCATTATTATGCACTGCACTTTTGAGCCGAGGTTGTTGTTGAGTTGCACAACCCGAGTAGGCTGTTGCGTTGTGTCACAAAGCATTTCTTTAGTTGTCGAGCATTACTACCTTTGCGCAGTCTTTATTATTCGCCTGCCTATTATTACTATATGTCCTAGCATTTATTGTGACCCGTATTCTGCATTATAATTGTTCAAGATTCTTTACGAACATCTTCCCAGCATCAGACTTATTTCAGAAGTTTCCAGTTGATGTTGCAGGACTAGCATTGCACTTTCTTTAATACAGGAGTGCCAGTTATTTGAGTATCTACCGTAACGTTAATTAATCACGTTAACTATCTTTTCTTTGTGTAACATAATCGAGTGATCTTTTACTGTTTGAGAATAGGCTATTTCATTGAGCGTCAGCCTAGTGTGTGTGCACCAGTTACCGAGTCATAGGATACCTCGTTGTCCAGGCTCGACTCAGGGCGGTAATGTTTTTTTTTTTTCCAGTGTTTAAGGCAGGGGTTGGATCTAGTGTTACCGTTGTTGCTTTTTGCCATTATCTAGTCCAATGTTGAAGAGCCCTGTGTCTTTGAGAACCTGGATCGTAACATATTCTAAAACCCCACGTTGGGCTCAGAGTTTAAGTAAAAGTGTTGGTTTGTATCAGCCTGCTTCTGCCCTGCCCGGAGAGTATGCGATCCTGAAGTGCCCCCTGAGGTCCTGTAGGAGGGACACCC
This sequence comes from Paralithodes platypus, assembly GCA_032716605.1. NCBI lineage: Eukaryota > Metazoa > Arthropoda > Malacostraca > Decapoda > Lithodidae > Paralithodes > Paralithodes platypus. Next base: position 12,592,535 of record CM064555.1, read on the forward strand.
CACCTTCCTGAAGCCTAGAGCCTGAAGTGCTGCCCGAGGACGCCTTACACCCCGGAAGTGCTGCCCGAGGACAGGGTGTCCTCGGGCAGCACTTCAGGCTCTAGGCTTCAGGAAGGTGGGGTGTCCCTCCTACAGGACCTCAGGGGGCACTTCAGGATCGCATACTCTCCGGGCAGGGCAGCCCCTAGAAGAGCTGCCCCTAGGACCTACGATCTACGTTGGCCAGCCCTGCACTCTCTTCCCCAGCCCTCCAAACATCCCCTAAAGTTCTGTGTGTGTTTTCGTTGTGTTATTGTTGTTGAGGTATAGGTTAAAATATGTGAATCGTGTTGTGTTAATTAATTCTGAGATCTGTGCCCAAGATCTTTAATTACGTATTGTATTCATCCTTCAGAATCATTATACAGGATGTCCCAGGAGGAAAGGGCATGACTTTGGGATATGATAAAACAAGGTATTCTAAACATAAAATGTTCTATAACAAAAAGTTCAAATTTCAACCGTTAAAAAGATATTGATGGTTTAATGTAGTGTCCTCCCCCGCATCACTGTAATGGACTTATCCATGTCAAATAGTTACCAACTGGTCCAAAGTAAGCTAATATATCTATAATAATTTTGTAACTTACATAATTATAATATCTTAATAATAACAAGGTAAAATAATTGCAGATAGATGGCGATGTGGTAGGCTCTAGGAGAGCTAGGCAAGCCTTATGGTAAAATACTGAAGAAAATACCATTTTCAACATTCAATATCTCTATAACGGTCGAGATTTGGAATATTTCTTATAGAACATTTTAGGCTTAGAATATTTTGTTCTATCAATTCCCAAAGTTATGCCCTTTCCTCCTGGGACACCCTGTATAAAGATTTAGTTAAGATTTAGTTAAGACCTAGTGTTCATAATTAATTAATTTTCTCTAGAACGTCCTACGCATGCGTTATATACATTTGTTTTAATTAACTTACCTTGCACACTTACTTCACAGATTTTCCTAATATATGTATTCTGTTGTGTATTTTGCAAGTTGAGGTCGACGTGTATTTCGTGTGTAATTACCCTTCTTGAGTCATCACTGATTACCTAGAACCTACGCCCAATTTAATAATTAATTTACCACAGTACCCTCATTGAGAAGTTTTGTTATTCTATCAACACATTTATTTCCCGAGTTCCCCCATTTTTACTCTCTTACTTAAACTCCATTTTAATTATTTAATGAACTAATATTTACGTTCATTTGATTACTGATGTAAGTAATTCTGATTCTTCATGCTTGGGAATTCCGGTATTGCATAGAGTCTGTTATTTAATTCCACATCACTTACCATACACCCATGATTCTAGTGTATGTTTATTGTCAGACTCTGTTAACTCGTTCAGACGTCTGGGTAATACTATTTTGAGTATTACCTTAGCACACCTTCGTCGTGTGCGTCTTACCATACACCTTTAATTCCAGTGTATGTTCATTGTAAGACTGTTAACTCGTTCAGACGTTTTGGTAATACTATTTTGGAGTATTACCTTAGCACAACTCCGTCTTGTGCGCCCCCTTCTATCCATAATTAATATTGAATTAATTATTAATTATACTGTTATTCCTTGATAGTTCCAGAGCGTTCATTATCTAAGCTCATTTAATCAATTATAATCTGTTCTTAAATCCAATTAATAGATATTCCCCTATATTCCATTCCTGATTATATATTAAATTTATATCTGAATTCCTCGGCTCGTTTCGTTATTCTTACATACGATCGTTGATGTGAATATAAGATATTTATTAGAAATTACATAATTTAGTCCACCCACTTAATCTTTTGTGAAATAAATTAAATCCTCTCTTGCCCCCAATTTCAGAGTAACATTATATAACGTACCATACTAGTTGCATTAACTTTGAGATTAACTTCAGCCACCTCAGTCCAGTAGGTGACCTGACCTCCACAGGTTAATTAGGAAGGTCACTTGAGTATACCGCCACTACCAGCCGTGTGACTCAGTCTCCAAACTTGAGTTATTATTTACTCTCAACTCTTCCAGCCTCTCTTGTTTGAGATTGTGTTCTAGTGCTTTCACCGTTGTTTTATTCACGGAAGACACTTGACTCACATCACGATTAATATTAAGGTTTATTCTATAAGTTACGTATGCTATTGAGTTGCAGATTATTCACCTTGTTTATAACCTCAGTTGAAGAGCGATTGCTCCCCATGCATGATCTACCATTTATATGCCTGGTAATCCTTGCCTGATAGTTCCCATAATTATCTAGGTGAAGCTACATTCTGATTTTCAGGTATTAGATCTAATTGAATAAACAGGTGTTATAATTGTTATGTGTGTTGTTATTGAGTACTGTAGTACCTAATTGAATACTTATTTGTGAGAGTAAGACTGTGTTAGATTTGACCCTGTTCAGTTATTTACGGTCTATAAGTCCAGATCTGGATTTTAGTAAAGACTATATCACGAGCTGTAAATATTATAGCCCGACATAACAATACTAGAGATGAGAGCAATTGGACGATAGTTGGAGGGTTGAGAGCGGTCACCCTTCTTTGGGACAGGGTGAATGAGAGCAAACTTCCAGCAAGAAGGAAAGACGTTAGAGGAGAGACAGAGACGAAAGAGTTTGCCTAGACAGGGGGTCAGCACGGAAGCACAGTTTTTAAGTACAACAGGAGGAACACCGTCCGGACCGTACGCCTTCTTCGTATTAAGCCCAGAGAGGGTAGAAAGTACATTTTTAGAAGAGATTAGGATATTAGGCATAAGTAGGAGAGAGGGGGTGGAGAGGGAGGAATAGCACCGGAATCATCCAAGGTAGAGTTTCTGGCAAAAGTTTGAGCAAAGAGTTCAGCTTTGTCAGAGGAAGAAGTGATGGTTGTGCCATCAGAGTGGAAAAGGGGAGGGAAAGACGAGGAAGAAATGTTGTTGGAGAGGTTTTTGGCTAGATGCCAGAAAGCTTGGGGAGAGCTAGAGTTGGATAGTTCAGTGCATTTATTATTGATGGAAGAGTGCTTGGCAAGTCGAAGAACAGATTTGGCTTGATTCCGGGCAGAACCATAAGAAGAATGAGATTCTTGAGTTTTAAGGTGTTGGTACCGTTTGAATGCTTCCTCCTTGTTGCGGACAGCAGTAGAACAAGCGTGAGTAAACCAAGATTTTTTTGCATTAGACTTGAGAGAAAGAAAATGGAATGTACGCTTCCATGCCCGAGAGGATTACCTCGGTAATGCGTTCAGCACTCTCCGAGGGTCCTCGGCCACGGAAGCAGAAGTCATTCCATGGGAAATCAAAGAAGTACTGCCGAAGAGCCTCCCAGGATGGGGATAAATGTCTTAAAACAGTTGGCTGAATGGATACAAGCCAGAGAAAGACAGAAAAGGAGAGAAAGAGAAAAAAAAACAGGTGACCTCCCTTAATTAACCCCTTGAGGACTGTGACGCATTAGACAGTATATTAGACGAATGTATTTAGATTTGGAAGGGCTTATGGCAGTCAGAGGGTTAATAATTGTTATGCCCTGATTTAATTCAGGATTAACAATGGAATAAGGTGAGTTCTTTCAAGACTGGAATATCAGATCTCATACAGTTACATGCAAAGAATACAATAGAGGATATGTACAACAACAGAATATAGGTTATGTGACAGTTTATTTATCCTATGCTCTAAATACACATATATATATATATATATATATATATATATATATATATATATATATATATATATATATATATATATATACAGTATATATAGAAATACGAATGTGCTTAACATGAGAACTATAGGTATGCAACCAAATAATATTCTTCTCTTCACGATCGCGGATTTAGATGGAGCTCAGTTCTATTTAATACATTCAGTTGCTATTCGGTTAACAGTAGCTTAAAGACTCATATCCATATAATGAAAAGATATCTTGGAAAGTATGATGAATCTCTGTTGGTTACTAAATGTTCCTTTATACCTTAAGTATTTAAATTCAGGGACGAGGTTAAGTAAGGTTAAATACAATTAGATGGTATACATTAGAAATCACCTTGCGCACTGGTGTAGATAGCTCAAATCTAAAAATCGGAAGATTGTGGACTCTAACTTATTTTGTCTTGATGAGAATTATGGCAGAGTCGATGGTGAGGGATTTTTGGCTTATTTGGATTTTAATCTCTAATACACTTAGAGTTATTTCATACGTATCTTCACTGAGGTTAACACTGGTACACATATATAATCGAGTCGGTATGGAGAGACTCGAGTTATTCACACTAGTACGAATTTATCCCAAAATAAGGTGTTTGTGGACTCTAACTTATTTAGCTTTATACCGTGCACACTGGTATTTCTCAATATCTTAGGATCGAGAGAATCTGATTCACTTTTGACCTCGTAATTTGGTATTTACTAAATTCACTTTTTCAAGGTTGAGCTTTGTAGTCTCTGCCTTCCGTCGCTGCTGGTAGTCTCCTGAGTCTCCGTGGGCCGTCTAGGGTGCCCGGTTGTGTGAAGTAGTTTACAGATGGGTTAATGGGCTTGAGGTCTTAAATGTGGCTCCGTAACTATAATTAAACAGTTGGGCACCACATTGGGCTAACACGAGTATTCTGAGCCTGTAACTTTGGTAAGAATACTCGTTTATCCTGACCGTTGTATTAACCGTTGATGGAATTCCGTTAAGGTACTCTTGGAGTGAAGTCTTTAATATAGTGCATCAGTCATGACTGAATAGCACTATATCGGGCTAATGCGAGAAGATGGGGAAAGTGTCTTTCTCGTCTGCCTCTGACTCTTATAAGATGTTCAAGGAATCCGGGGCGGTGTTTAAACCTTTTAGTTGCAAAGTTTCAGGCATGCCATAAAACAAAATGCACCTAGGACTTGTATATGCAGAGTGCCTGTGAAGGTATCTCGCCCAGCCCTTACTTTTCTAAGTGACCGGCAGGCCAGGTCGCTTAGAAGAAGTTGGAGTGCGGTGTTTAAACCTTTTAGTTGTACTAGTTCTGTGGCAGGCCAACAGTCTGAGTACACCTAGTACTTTGTGAAGAGTGCCCGTGAGGGTATCTCGCAAGTCCTTATTTCTCCAATTGACTGGCAGGCCACGACTCTTGGAAGAAGGTGGAGGGCGGCTTTTAAACCTTTTAGTTGTACTAGTTCTGTGGCATGCCAACAGTCCGAGTACACTTAGGACTTTTATGCAGAGTGCCCATGAGGGTGTCTCGCAAGCCCTTACCCGCACAGTAGATCGTGGTTACCCAGATCTCTTGCAAGGAGTCAGTGTGTTAACACTTAATAGTAGATTATTGAAGGTAAGGCATGCCTGAGTCCTTCAACTCTCTTCTACTAAGAGTAGAACCTATCAAAAGGTGTCTATGTTAACTACTGGCATGTCAGTACTAACAAAGATCCTTTCAGTAGGACACAGTACCCAGGACAAGGTTTCTATGTTGATTGTCGGCAGGCCATACAATCACACAGATCCTGGGACTAGGATACTTGGGTGTGTTAACTTTTAATAATAGAAGATTTGGAAGTAAGGCAGTCCTGATTCCTCCAACTCTTTACTATTATGAGTCAAACCTATTAAAGGCTTCTCTGTTAGTTACTGGCATGCCAGTAACAACAAAGATCCTTTCAATAGGACACGTCCTCTAGCAAAAGTTTCTATGTCTATTGCCGGCATGCCACACAATAACATAGATCCTGTTACTAGGATACAGTTGCCGTATCTAGAGTGAGAAAAGATTGAAGCGTAGGCAGGCCTGGCTACTTCAACTTTTACTACTGAAGGTACAGCCTATTAGAGGCCTCGATGTTCACTGTCGGTATGCCGCACAGTCAACAACGATCCCTTAATAGGATTTTTGATTCCTCAGACAAGTAGATATTCGGCATGCCAGTAATATCTTAACTGAGGAGGGTGAAGTTAATTTTGAGATTTCCTAATCGGCATGCCAGTTTTAAAAAAGCATCAATATTGCTTACTTCTTTCAGATTTTCCTGGCATAGTGTTGACGATTACTGAGGGGTACCTGTTCACCCTTTGAGGGTAGCAAGGGCGCAGGCGCGCACTCTCTGTTTGAGATAGAGAGTCCTTCTTGCTCTAGCGTGAGGTCACTTCTACTTTACCTTACACATAGCTCAATGATAAGTGAGTATTATACAAGGTTAATATTTAATATGAAAAGAGTGTGAGTAAAGGCTTCTTCCTCATGTCCTAGAAAAGAACAGAGTTATGAGATTCTCGGGATAATAGAACTTTTGTTTGTGGTTAAGGTTTTCGGGACTTTAAACTTTAGGTGGGGGATCCCGGGAACGAGAATAACAAGAGAAGAAGTGAAGATCTGGATGCGCATCATTGTATTCAATATTAGAAAGTATTCTATCAAGTTTAGGATGAAGCTACAAAATTATATAAATAGGTTGGTTATCCTAATATCATAGAAAAAGTAATAAAATAGTTTTCAATACTATGTAAGAGGATCTCTACTCGAGCACGTATTCCGAGGGGTTGGTAGTCTCGGCTAGTGCATGTTGGTACTGCTGGCGAGTGTATCTCGTTACCAGAAACGTAAACACAGGTGAAGGCGGGAAAAGCGTGGTACATTTAACAGGGTATTTGTAGCGTAGTGAGATGGTGTGTTTTGTTTACTAGGAAGATAGTGTGGTAATGAAAAGACATAAATATATGTTGTGGGAGAAAATAAGAGAAGTGTTTTATCTATTCTATGTAATCTTTGTTTTGCATAATTATATGGTGGCGGTATTATAGTATCATGTTGGCATTCTCAGGAAGCACAATGGTATTAACGAAATTGAATGTTAGACAATTTAAGATTATTATTGTGAAGACAATAGGTCTTCATCAACATGAACATTTGACAATTTAAAGATTATTATTGTGAAGATAATAGGTCTTCATCAACATGAATATGTTACATAAAATACATAATACGCTGTATTACATCTTGATCATTTCATAATTATTCGAGGGACATATTTCTCCTCCTAACTAAACTAAAGAACATAATGTGGCTAAAATTAAGAACATGGGGATATAGTGTACAGACATAGATAATGGTTTCTTCTAATCATTCTGACTGAATATTAGCATTCCCGTCCGGGTCGGTGTCTGGGTTGTAGTTGTTTGGTGGATCGTCTTCCCTGGTGTTGGAGGGCTCCTGATAGTGGCGACTCGTGATTTCCTCGTCGTCGCTGCAGGTGCTGCTTTCTGGGGCGCGCCTGGTGTCTCTTTTCTCTCGGAAGTTGACTTCTTGGATTTGTGCTTTTCTGGTGTTCTGGGTTGTTCTTCCTTGGTTATCCCTTGTAAGTTGAGGCAACGTTTTCTTTGTTGCTCATTCCCTTCTTGGTTGTTTTGTGGGGTGTCTTTCCTTTTCTTGGTTATTTTAATAATTGAGACAGTCTTTACCCTTTTCATTTCCACAGATTCTTCTTAAGCTGTATAAAATCGTTTAATGATAGGCAGAGCAAACTGTCAATATGCGTCATGATCCTCAAGGGGTTAAGTTCCCGAGGCCCAAACCTGATGTGTTTTAAGGGGGTCACCGGCTTTTTTTGTCTCCTTTTCTCTCTTTCTCTGGCTTGTATCCACTCGGCCCCATTCAGCCTACTGCTTTAAGACGTTTACGCCATCCAGGTGTCAATATTTTCCTGGCGAGCGGTAGCAAGCCAGCATATATATTTTTTGTTTTGACAGCAAGCTAAATTTCTAAATTTTTCGATAGAAAAATTTCCCCGGCGAAGCCGGGTTTCTCCATCCAATGATGGCTCACTATCGCTCGCCAGGAAGAAATCGACACCTGGATGGGGATAAACGTCTTAAAACAGTTGGCTGAATGCGGCCGAATGGATACAAGCCACAGAAAGAGAGAAAATGAGAGAAAGATAAAAAAGTAGATGACCCCCCGGGGAGATTTTTACTTAGGTTTTTTTTTTAACCCCCTACTCCCTCACGCTTAGCCTCATTAGTTTTGAAAAGTTAAGACGGTCGCTCCATTATTTTGGCGATTTTAAGACTTTTTGCCCCAATTCTATCAATTTTAAAAACTTTCGTGCCATTCAGGTATCGATTTTTTCCTGGCGAGCGAAAGTGGGCCTGTAACGGGACATTTTTCTACCGAATTTTTTTCACATTCATCTTGAAAGGGGGTCTTGGGGGGATTATTTTTAAGTTTGATGGAGGGTCTAGGGAACAAACTAAAAACCTCCCCTTAAGGAAATATATTATTGGGATAGAAATTGAGCTGTACTTAGTTTCCGTACACTACCACAAAGCCCGCAGGCACACTATACAAACACCCTGGCCGCTTCCAAAATAGAAGCAGTGTATGGAAATTCTTGTAATCAAAATATGCAATAATAAGAGTACCTATAGTCTGTTTGTTTCCGGCTGACGGTAAATTGCCATGCTCTCTCTCACTCATTACTCGGCTATTACAAAGATCTCGTTGCGAAAAACTTTGTTAATTATGAAAACGTGGCATAAATGTATCATACACAATAATTGTTATACCAGGTTTTTACTGGGGTTCTATTGACTTTATAGGTAGGTTCTTACTCGACTGGAGAAGATGAGAACACACAAGAACACAAGCACGAAGGTAATAGAGGATAATATAACACAGAGTTCAAACATAGGTTATTCTTATTCACACAAAATCATATGGGTAGAGGTGCAATGATACATAAGACAGAGATAGGTTCTATATAGCAGCACGATCGAGGATCCTCTAGGCGTCTCAAGGGGAAGGTATAGGCAGGTTCCAACGATCTCTGAAGACGATGCTGCCTGGTATTCCCTACGACGTCCTGGTCCATGGGGGTGGTCCTGTCGTGTGACAGTTACAGAAGGTAGGGGAAGACTTCATTGTAGATATTCTGAAGACTGTAGATGTGCCATTACACCAGTGTCTTACGCTCTCGTGTCATGGGATTAAAGTAAGGAGCCATTTCACCAGTGTCTTACTCCCTCTCTTACAATCCAGACCTAGACTTCTATGTGAGTCTTTAGAGGAACTTATATGATGGAATTTTGGGATAGTTACGAGTACGAGCCGTTACACCAGTGTCTTACGCTCTCGTATCGTAAGGACTAAGTAGGGAGTTGTTACACCAGTGTCTTACACCCTCGACTACGAGTCGTGACTGAGAAGGAAGCCGTTTCACCAGTGGCTTACGCTCTTCCAACCAGCCTTACTATTTTTGTAGGTTTACTAGAACTAGATTGCTTGTCAGTACTGTATACTCTAATTATAGTAAATCATGTACCAAGGCAATGTAAAGATGTTGGGTGGTCACCAGTGTGGTCCAACAAGAATACTAGCAAATCTAAGGTACCTTCGAGAAATGCGTCGAGTAGTTCCACCAGTGTCTTATTCCCTCAAGGCAATTTCTCGGTTATTATCCCAAGTCTTCCAGATATCTAGTCTGCCGGTGCGATCTAGAGCATCTTTTCAATTGTACCGCTTATGGATTTGGTTGGAGAGGTCTTACCAGTTCCGTCGTTCCTTCCGGCTGCGCATCTCGGGTCTAGAAGGGCGATTGTGCGTGGAGGAGGGTGTGTGTTGACGGTGATAGCTCTTCTCGGAATTCGCGCCACGGCGGTGGTGCGTCTCCGGGCAAGATGGGCGCATGGTAGATTGGGCCTTATGGGAGGTTTCCCTTCCTGGACGTTGGTATTGGACTTCTCCGGTTTTGCTGGTGGTGTTGGAGGTTAACCTCACGGTTATGTCCTTTCCTGGTGTCGGGGAAGTACAAAGGAAATCAAGCAACAACAGATCTAGTGACCCTTCTAGGTTGCTTGTCCTCCAAAACACTGAGGATCAAGTGTCCAAACAGTGGTTTAGAGTGGGTAAGGGAACATTGGAAAGGGAATTACTGCCCTGGAACTAATGTCCGTGGCAGGATTAGGAAGTTAGTAGGGGACAGATTGGTTAGTAACTGAGGGGGGGATAAAATAAAGTTATTCATTTACAAACGCAGTCAGTCGCGGGTTTGATGCGAGATATTTGTCTAGGCGGAGTTTAAATGAATCAACGGTGATGCAGTCTATAACGTTTCGGGGAAGCCCATTCCACAAGTTGACAACTCGATTGAAGAAGAAATTCTTAGATTCGTGTGAGTTAAAAGATTTACCAATAATTTTGCAACCGTTTCCCCGCGTGTAATTAGATTGGTCGATAGTGAAGTACTTACTACAGTTCATATTGTCGATGCCTTTGATGATTTTGAACACTTGAATTAAGTCACCTCTTAATCTGCGCTGGGTTAAAGGAAATAGATTTAATTCTCTAAGACGCTCTTCGTATGGTTTGTTCTTTAGGCTAGGTATCATTTTGGTAACTCTACGTTGAACTCGTTCTAGCTTGTTTATATCTTTTTGGTAATAAGGGCACCAGGATTGAACGCAGTATTCCAGAAGAGGGCGGACTAATGAATTGTAAAGGGTTAGGATAACTTCTTTGGGTTTATGCTCAAATGACCTGCCTATAAAGCCAATTATTTTGTTTGCCTTCTTAACAACTTCTGAACATTGTTGACTCGGTTTTAGGTTACTCGATATTGTTACTCCCAGATCGGTTTCTCTGTTTACATTCTTAAGCTGAGTGCCATTCATCGAATAGTTTGCTTTCTCATTTAGGTATCCGATATGTAGTACTTTACATTTATCCGCATTGAAACTCATTTGCCAAATTTGGGCCCAACATGACAATTTATCTAGATTGTGTTGCATATCGTCAACTTTTTCTTTTGAGAGTACGCTATTTGCAATTTTTGTATCGTCAGCAAATTTTGAGATTGTACAGGTGAGACCCTCATCTATGTCGTTGATGTAAATTAGAAAGAGAATTGGTCCTAGTACCGATCCCTGGGGTACCCCGCTACTTACATTGGTCCATTTTGATGCCTTACCGTTTATGACTACTCTTTGCTTTCTGTCGCTGAGCCAATTTTCTATCCCTTTCAACACACCGTCTTGTATTCCATGCGCTTTTAGTTTTAGCAGTAAACGTTTGTGGGGAACTTTGTCAAAGGCCTTTTGAAAATCAAGGTATATAATATCTACAGCTTTACTCTCATCGTAGAGGTTGAGGATATCGTGGAAGAAGTCTAAGAGGTTTGTTAAACAGGAACGTTTTTTACGAAAGCCGTGTTGAGTATCTTTAAGTATGTTATTTTCCTCTAAGTGATTTACGAGTCTGTCTCGTATGACCGTTTCTAGCATTTTACATACAACTGAGGTTAAGCTAATTGGACGATAGTTACTGGGTAGGGATTTGCTGCCTTTTTTGAATATCGGTGTTACGTTGGCTAGCTTCCACTGATCGGGCATAGTTCCAGACTGCAAGGATTTATTGAATAGTAATGTCAGTGGTTTAGAGAGCTCATCCTTAGCTTCCTTTAGAACTCTAGGCGAGATTGTATCAGGTCCAGGCGTTTTATTTACCTTGAGTTTATCTAAACAATTCAATACTTCTCTCTCTGTAACGGTGATATTGCTTAGAACATCTGAATTATCAATCTGAATCGGTGATGGTGTAGGGATATCACTGAGGTCTTCTGTTGTAAAAACTGATGCAAGTGGCGAGGTGATGGTGGCGATCCGGGCCTGACGTGGTGAGGAGGCTCTTATGTCCTCTTGTCTTGGCGGCGTGGTGACAGGACTTGTTTTTCTTCTGGTGCTTCCATCTCCTCTTGCCCTTTTATCCCCCATCTCAATAATGGTATCATAGTTTTCAATTAAGTATCGAAAAACCAGTTGCTAAGGGATCTAATTAATCGTCAGGTGAAATAAAACCGACAATAGTGAATGAGAAGTTCAACTAAGCCCCATGCATACTGCAAAGGCAAGATGGCAAGATGGTTGCAGCCAAAAGTGCTTCACATGTCTCACTTCCTAGACTGGAACGAGACTTCACCGTTCAATGCATAACAGTTGAATGTACAGGCTCTCAGCCTATGCCCGAGAGGGAGCAGTTGGAAGGAGAAGACGAGACAGTGGCAATACAGGATCGGGAAGTCAAACCACTCCGAGCTAAAGTGGTTTACCTGGCAGACAACCAAATTGGTCATCTGGAGTATAACCTCCAGCCGTCATCGTGTCTTCATTCTTAACCCTCAGAAGATCCGATGATGCATTTCTTTTCTGTTTTCTGGCTATTATTAGACGATATTATTCAGTTTAGGAAGGGTATATATTTTTTTTTGTTTTAAAGAGACAATGAAAGGAGGAAGGAAAAACACAGATAAAACAAAAAGGTCCATGCGCCTAAAGGCATCCTCCATTCATAAAATGTTTGTAACAACTGGATTTAAACTTTTGTAGATTGTAAGTTTGTGGAAAGCAACTCGAGGGAAGTGAATTCCAAAGAGTAGTAGTTCTAGGGATAAATGAATTTTGATAAGCAGAAGTTCTGCATTGTGGAGGAGAAAGTGTAAATTCATGGGCGCTCTCAGCTGCCCTAGTTCTACGGGGAAAGATGTGGAGAGGCGGCACAATTGAAGCAAGTTCCTCGGAACAATTGCTGTGAAAATATCTGTAGAATAATGCAAGGGATGCAACGTTTCTTCGTATGGATAATGTAGGAAGGTCCTGTGTGATTGCAGGGTATTGATTAATCTAATAGCTTTATTTTGAATTTTGTCCAACTGCCTCAATGCAACCACTCCACAGAGGTGAACAGTAATCCATCTGAGAACGCACATGACTTTTATATGTTACGGCCAACTGCTCGTCAGTGAAGAATTCTCGAACTCTGTACAGGAGTCCCAGTATTTTAGAGGCATTCTTAGCAATGCTTCTAACATAATGTGTCCAGCTCAAGTTAGTAGTTAATGTTACACCGAGAATGTCAATACTAGGGGAAGTGGGAATATTTACTTCATTAAAAAACATATGGGAGTCAGTGAGATTCTGTCGGTTAGAAAATTGAATGTACTTGGTTTTCTGTGCATTAAAGGAAACTAGATTCTTTTGTCCCCATTCATTAATTCTAGAAAGGTCCTGGTTCAGAGAAATTGCAGTGTTTATTTTTGAATTTATAAGATCGGGATGGGTGAAAGAATTGGTAAATGTGAAGGAACTGTGGAGTGTTGAGTCATCTGCGTAGGAATGTATTGGATTATGAGTGGTAGATATGAGATCATTGATATGAATGAGTGTTACGATCGGGTCTCGTATAAATCAGTGGCTCTTATACATTGGACTAGACTGGCATAAATGCAACAACGGAAACGCTAGATCCAACCCCTGATATATAATCCCGTCGAACAAAGAACACATATACCCTCCAGAGTTATATCTGCGATAGCGGGGTATCTTAACTCTCAGTATCTATGTGCTTCTACTATAGGCTGATGTTCTCTGAAACAGCCTATTACCTATAACATATGGTTGCTTAGTTATGGTACACAAGGAAAAGATAGTTAACTTAATTAAATCACAAGAGAGACAAGAAGAAGGTTTACTTAACGTTACTTTAATCAATAATATCTGTCACTCCTTTATGAAAGAAAATGTTGTAAAGTCCTCAAGCACCGAACAAGGAATCTTCTGAATAATGTCGGATGCTACTAAGAAGAACGTATCGGAAATGGAACCACAAAATAGCAGGAGGCAGGACAATGCACGTGTAGGCTAAATACACAAAAAGGCTGGACCTATAATGTTATTGGACACAAGAATATTATAAGCGGTGCAACAGTAATAATGCTCGCCACGAAAAAGTAGTACTCCTATTAACAAAACCGGTCTATGCTGGTTGTGTCTCTCTACAGCAACCTAGACCTCAAAATGCTTGTGTAGAAATAATGGGTATGCATAAAAGAGTATATGATCTAATCCAGCTAATGTCTACCCGGGTTAATAAAGTCTAGCTGGGATGCGCAAAGGTACAGAATTCTGGTGGAGCAAGGCAGCTCCTAGCCTAGTGTGGACCTTGGGTCTGTGCGGCCTGATTACGTTAATATGAAGGGGTGCTCTCTTGAGGATTCTCGATCACAAGTATCGAGTATCCTCCTGGCGACCCTCAAAAGTAAAAGCAAATAGAGTTAGAACAGTGTTGGGTGGATTAGGCAAGCAGCCCTCACGCACTACACAGTCTAAACTCCAAGGTACACAGACAAAAGATCCACCCAGGTAACCCACAGAATCCGTAGTGTCGTGCAGCTCAAAAGTAGCCTACACACAGTGAAAACACCAACAGCAAGGTACCTGATCCCTAGTCTAGCATTATTTTACCCTGTAGAAACATTAGTGATTGATGGAGACAGTCCGAGCAATACAATCTCCCAAAAAGACAATGACTATCTTCAACCTTAGCCTAGTAAATAAGAAATGTGAACTCCAGCATATAATACAGTCTGGCCACCAATTCAAGGTGTGGATGCAGGGAACCAGAGGGGGATTGATATTAATAAAAGGTGAGGAAGTAGTGGAAATGATAGAGGCAGTAGGAGAGAAAGATTCTAAGACAAGAGTGTGGAACAGTTCAAGGGAGATGCTTAGAGTATGCTGTCTGGGACGGATCTGACCAGGATATTTCCAGGGACCGCATGGGTGGAGTCCCAGTTCGCAGGAATGGCACGAGGGCGCGCGACAGTCGCCCAGTAAGCAGCCGCCTAGTAGGCCGTGTTAGGCAGGAGGCAACGAATCCCGCGAGGCCTATGTAAGGGGGCCGGCCACGCGCCACACTCACCACCAAGTCACACCACCTGGTCTCTCTCTCTCTCTCTCTCCCGCTCGCCTTCCCATCATTCAACTATTTAACACAATACTTTCAATTGACTAAATAAAATAGAAAGGATTGTGACAGACGAAAACAAAGAACAGTTCTGAACTGTCTGCAACACAAGCTTTCTCGAGAAGGAAAGTACACAATGATAGGTAGACTGTAGCTACATTCTCTGCCCTGGCGAGTCCTAGCGAGTAAGCCATGTGGTTCTGGGGGAAGCGGTGAGCGTCACACCCCACCCAAGATTTTTAAGAGACTCCAACTATGAGCTCTAAATCTGACATGCAGAATCCATACAAAATTCGCCACTCCTAGTCACCCAGCGACAATGAAATGTAAAGCACAGTTCTCTTCCAAATAACACATTATAAAAATGAACAACCCCTCCCAACACAATAGATTAAATTACATAGTTATGCTCATAAGAGTGAGCTTCACTAGCCCAGCCTTCATTGAGGAGTACAACTCAGAATTTCTGCTATAACATACTTAAAAAAAATTTAACTATCAAAGAAAGAGTTTTTATAGGATTTTTATATTTTTAATATGTTTATGGCGGCTGCACTACAGGGGCAGCCTAGTTTTTTTCTTCTATACCAACACAGCACCTCCTACTTTACGACCCAATACGCTGGGCTACCCACGCGAGCCAACAAGCACCAGACGTAAACATACTAATCAAACCAAAGTAGGAGGTTACCTTGTGATGATCTACCCCGGGTCTTCCACCCTCAATAAGCAATCTGCAATCACATTCTCAGAACCGGCAATATGGCGTATGTCTAGGTTGTATTCCTGCAACATTAATGACCACCTGGTGAGCCTCATATTCCGGTTATGGAATTGATTCAGGAACTTGAGGGGGTGATGGTCGGTGTAGATCACCACCACTGGTCCATAGGCTGGAACATACACCTCAAAGTGCCTGAGCGCTAGCACAATCGCCAGCAGTTCCTTCTCAACTACTGAATAGTTCTTCTGCGCCGAGTTGAACTTTTTTGAGAAGAAACTGACTGGGTGCTCCAGCCCATCTTCGTCTGATTGCATTAGAACGGCACCAGCCCCCACACCACTGGCATCAGTTGCCAGCTGGAATGGTCGGCTAAAGTCCGGGGCCCTGAGGATTGGGTGAGTACACAACAGGTGTTTTACTAGCAAAAAAGCCCTCTCACACTCAGGCGCCCACTTAAACTTTCTATCTTTGGCCAATAGGTCCGTCAGAGGAGCCAGCACAGTAGAATAGCCCTTTATAAAGCGGCAGTAGTAACCAATCATGCCCAAAAACCTCATGATCTGCTTCTTGGTGGACGGCCTGGGGAAGTGGTTAATAGCCAATATCTTGTTCTGTGGGGGGCACACCTGGCCCAAACCCACCATGAACCCCAGATACTGCACGGTAGCCCGCACAAAATCACACTTTCCCAGGTTGACCACCAAGTTTGCCTCGCTTAATTTCTTAAATAGGGATTCTACATGTTCACAGTGGCTCTTGAAATCGTCATCGTAGATAATGACGTCGTCCAGGTACACGGTACAGTTTGGAATGTCAGCCACTAACTCGTTCATCAAGCTTTGGAAGGTCGCTGGTACGTTCTTTAGACCGTACGGCATGACATTACAACGATATGTAGCACCATCCACCACAAAACCACACACCTCTTTCGCCCGTTCAGACAAAGGCACCTGCCAGTAACCTTTTACCAGGTCCACCTTGGTCAAGAACTTGGCCCTGCCAATCTTGTCTACACAGTCATCGACCCGGGGAAGAGGATATGGGTTGGTGGGAGTCAAGCCGTTTAGCCTGCGGTAATCAACACAGAAGCGCACCTTGCCATCCGGCTTAGGTTGCAGCGTTACGGGAGATGTCCACTTTACCGCCCCCTTCTCGATCAGTCCCTGTTGCAACATATACTCCAACTCCGCCCGGAGGGCCGGAAGTTTAATAGGGGGCACCCTATAGGGCACTGATTTGAAGGGTGGGTGGTCTCCGACGTCAACGTCGTGCACCTCCTGAGTAGTGAGGCCTGGGTGTTCCGCAAATACAGTAGGGTATAAACAAAATAGGCGCTCGACAGCCACACGCTGTTGCTCAGGTAGGTGTTGCAAAGCCTCATGAGCCGCCTGTCTCGTGTTTCCCGCCCACTGATCTGCAAAAACATGATAATCCCAGTTGTCATCCACCTGCGCATGAGTGTCCCGTTCTCCTTCTCCACCTTGACTGCTGAAAGTCATCACGGGGACAGTGAGAGGCTCAGGTGGGCGCCTCACATACTCCTTCATCAGGTTGACATGACATAACTGATTCCTCTTACGCCTGTCTGGAGTGGCCACCAGGTAATCTAAGTCCGAGAGCTTCTCTGCTACCCTATAAGGACCAGCGTACTTTGCGGATAAGGGGTGGCCTACAAGAGGGAGTAGTATCAACACCTCCTGACCCACGTGAAACTCCCTGAGTTTCACCTTGTGGTCGTACCTGTCCTTCATGAGGGCCTGAGAGCCTACCAGATTGCGGCCAGCCAACTCCAGACTACGCAACATTCATTCTCTACTCTCAAGTTCGACAGCACCGTCACTACACTTTAGAACCTCCGGGTCTTCTAGCTGCAATTTGCGAATATCTGAGGGAGCTAGCCTGTCTAAGTGTTTGCGAAACAATTCATGCCCTCCCCCAACATCGAACTTTGCATCCCGTTGCTCTCTCTGTGTATACCGTTGCTGCCTCTGAGTCTCTTTAAGCCCTGCCTCTACACTCTCAGTGACAGGTGGTGGTGCTTCTCCAGACTCTAATAACGGTGCCAATACTGAGTCCCCGAGAAGCGCTGCTGGTACTAGACTCTCCACCGTATCAGCTTTCAGCACCTTGTCGTGACCGTTCCTCCGCTTATTTGAAGACTGTTGGTTAGGCTGTGACTCCCTGGATGCGAGAGATCTGGTTACAACACACGCCATTGGTTGCACCTGACACTTCTCAACCCACTCCTGTTCCTCCCTACTCACGTCGGCCGGCTCCTCGGCAACGACTAAGGGTGAAACCTTAGAAGCAGGCACCGCAAAGTCATTGCCGAGAAGGAGGTCGACGCCCCCAACAGGCAATTTCTCCACGATTCCCACATCCAGTTCGCGAGTCACACCGTCAACTTCAAGCTCCATTCTAACAATCGGGTATGACCTAGTTGCATTAACTCCCTGCACCACAACTACCCGCGCCGCGTTTATTGGTCTACCAGTGAAATTCTTCAAGAGTGTCTGAGAGGCACCTGTGTCACGCAAAAGCTGTACCCCGTGCTTCTTGCCCCCCCACTTCACGCAGCCATGCCCTCTATGGTCGCAAAAGGCATCGAGGACAGGGTTCGAGCCTTCCGGATCCTTCTTCACTGGCGGTGCTCCATCCTCTGATCTTATGCCTCCAGCAAACACAGAAGACTTCTGGAACACCCCAATGCTGCGAGCCAATGACACAGCCGCCGTGGGAGGTCTGCTCGGACAAGCTTTTGCCATGTGCCCCTCTTTGTGACAGTGATAACACTCAAATTTCCCCTTGGACTTATACTGAGGTGTAAAAGTCCCCTGACCCATCTTAAACCCAGGTTTAAACCCAGGTGCTAGGTTTGTGATCAGTCTTGGTGTCATTGCTTTTAAATTTATGTGTGTCCATATTCCGGGGAGGGGGAGGGTAACGCTCCTTAACGCCTACATCGTTTCTCTGTGCAGAGCCGCACCCCCGAATTAGTGACAACCGACGATCAGCCACCTCTGCTGCTTCTACGAGAGTTCTTGGGTTCTTCTCTTTAAGGTTTAAAGTCAAGTCGCCGCCCGTACACTTATAAAACTGCTCTAGAAGCATCAACTGTTTCATCTCATCAAACGTAGTTGTCTTCTCTGATCTGAGCCAGTTTCCCATAGCGTCGGACAGGTCCCGGGCGTACTCCAAGAAGGTACTGTCTCGCCCCTTAGTCACACCCCGGAACTTTAACCTATATGTCTCGGGTTGTAGCTCGTATGCCCGCAGGACAGCCTCCTTGAGCTCCTCATAAACAACGCAGGACTCCAAAGGTAGTGCATCGTAAGCCTTGAGCCCCTTACCTACGAGTCTAGAGGACACAAGGGCCGCCCACTTAACTTCAGGCCACTGATGCTCCCGGCACTTCTTCTCAAATCTATTGAAAAACTCTGTGACACCAGACTTGTCAAATACAGGGACCAGTTTGAGAAGGTGCGACAGAGACTGATCATGCGCACGGTTTCCAGTACCGAGTCGCTGTCCCGTCATCTCAACACGAGACTTCTCTAAATCCATGTCGGCACGGTATCTTGTAGATTCTAGTTCAGTCCTAAGCTCAGCTTCCCTCGTCTGTTGCTGCATCCTAGCCAGCTCTTTTCTCTCTTCTATCTTAGCTAGCTCTCTTCTCTCTTCTATCTTAGCTAGCTCTGTCCGCTGTTGACTCTGATGTTGCATCTTTGCCATCTCGAGCTGAAAGAGCATCTCCGGGGTCAAATCTTGAGGAGGAGGAGGAGATGCAATGATGTTAGCAATACCCGGTGATCCCCCCAGGGGCAAACCACCCTGCCAGTCACTACCCACCTGCGGAAGCGTGCTCAGGGTCGGTACTCCAATAGGAGGATTGGGAGTCGAGTGAAGGGGAGGCTCGGCCAAAGGGCTCTGAGCACTCACCCTACCTCGTACGCCAGTCACCCCACCCAGCACACATGCCATCAGGTCATCCTTGGTCATGCCACTAGTACATACATGACCGATAGCTGCGGCTAAGCACTGGAGACCGTACCGATTCACACCCACCAACCGGTCGGAAGTAACAGGCCATTGTAAAAAATTCCTTGCATCCTCCTCACTGTTCACCAAGTTAACAACCTGCCCATGCTGCTGCTCCTCAGCTTCTACATCACGTACTGTGTCTTCATCCTGCACTGATCCGCTATAAGACATGATGCTCACTGAAGATTTTTCACTTTGATACACAAAAAAGAAGTACCCCAAACTCTTATACCACAATATTCACAATAACAAATTCTCGGAGACCGCTTAAGTGCTATATTACTTTGCTAAAAAAATAATTCTTGCATGTCCTCAAAAAATATTCCACAAAATCAACAAATGTTCACTGCCTAAACTGTGAGAAAAATCTGCACAATAACCTGCAATTATATGTCAGTTCACCAAATCCTGAGCTAGGTCGCCATTTGTTACGATCGGGTCTCGTATAAATCAGTGGCTCTTATACATTGGACTAGACTGGCATAAATGCAACAACGGAAACGCTAGATCCAACCCCTGATATATAATCCCGTCGAACAAAGAACACATATACCCTCCAGAGTTATATCTGCGATAGCGGGGTATCTTAACTCTCAGTATCTATGTGCTTCTACTATAGGCTGATGTTCTCTGAAACAGCCTATTACCTATAACATATGGTTGCTTAGTTATGGTACACAAGGAAAAGATAGTTAACTTAATTAAATCACAAGAGTGATCTAATGCAAACAAGAAGAAGGTTTACTTAACGTTACTTTAATCAATAATATCTGTCACTCCTTTATGAAAGAAAGTGTTGTAAAGTCCTCAAGCACCGAACAAGGAATCTTCTGAATAATGTCGGATGCTACTAAGAAGAACGTATCGGAAATGGAACCACAAAATAGCAGGAGGCAGGACAATGCACGTGTAGGCTAAATACACAAAAAGGCTGGACCTATAATGCTATTGGACACAAGAATATTATAAGCGGTGCAACAGTAATAATGCTTGCCACGAAAAAGTAGTACTCCTATTAACAAAACCGGTCTATGCTGGTTGTGTCTCTCTACAGCAACCTAGACCTCAAAATGCTTGTGTAGAAATAATGGGTATGCATAAAAGAGTATATGATCTAATCCAGCTAATGTCTACCCGGGTTAATAAAGTCTAGCTGGGATGCGCAAAGGTACAGAATTCTGGTGGAGCAAGGCAGCTCCTAGCCTAGTGTGGACCTTGGGTCTGTGCGGCGTGATTACGTTAATATGAAGGGGTGCTCTCTTGAGGATTCTCGATCACAAGTATCGAGTATCCTCCTGGCGACCCTCAAAAGTAAAAGCAAATAGAGTTAGAACAGTGTTGGGTGGATTAGGCAAGCAGCCCTCACGCACTACACAGTCTAAACTCCAAGGTACACAGACAAAATATCCACCCAGGTAACCCACAGAATCCGTAGTGTCGTGCAGCTCAAAAGTAGCCTACACACAGTGAAAACACCAACAGCAAGGTACCTGATCCCTAGTCTAGCATTATTTAACCCTGTAGAAACATTAGTGATTGATGGAGACAGTCCGAGCAATACAATCTCCCAAAAAGACAATGACTATCTTCAACCTTAGCCTAGTACATAAGAAATGTGAGATCCAGCATATAATACAGTCTGGCCACCAATTCAAGGTGTGGATGCAGGGAACCAGAGGGGGATTGATATTAATAAAAGGTGAGGAAGTAGTGGAAATGATAGAGGCAGTAGGAGAGAAAGATTCTAAGACAAGAGTGTGGAACAGTTCAAGGGAGATGCTTAGAGTATGCTGTCTGGGACGGATCTGACCAGGATATTTCCAGGGACCGCATGGGTGGAGTCCCAGTTCGCAGGAATGGCACGAGGGCGCGCGACAGTCACCCAGTAAGCAGCCACCTAGTAGGCCGTGTTAGGCAGGAGGCAACGAATCCCGCGAGGCCTATGTAAGGGGGCCGGCCACGCGCCACACTCACCACCAAGTCACACCACCTGGTCTCTCTCTCTCTCTCTCTCTCCCGCTCGCTTTCCCATCATTCAACTATTTAACACAATACTTTCAATTGACTAAATAAAATAGAAAGGATTGTGACAGACGAAAACAAAGAACAGTTCTGAACTGTCTGCAACACAAGCTTTCTCGAGAAGGAAAGTACACAATGATAGGTAGACTGTAGCTACATTCTCTGCCCTGGCGAGTCCTAGCGAGTAAGCCATGCGGTTCTGGGGGAAGCGGTGAGCGTCACATGAGGAACAGAGTTGGGGCCAAAACTGATCCCTGGGGAACACCAGCATTTATTGAGTGAAATTGAGAATAAAGGCCATCTACCATTACACATATTTTTCTGTTATGAAGATAAGAAGAAATTAGTGGAACTAATGATGCAAGGCCGTAGTGTGACATCTTCGACAATAAGGATTGATGCCAGACTCTATCAAATGCCTTTGATATATCCAGTGCTATTGTATGTGTTTCACCATGTTGGTCTGTAGCTTGGTTGATTTGATGCGTAAGAAGGCAAAGAATGTCTGCAGTTTATCGACATCGTCTAAAACCATATTGCCTATCACTGATTAATTTATTATTCTCAAGATGCTTAATTATGTGATTATTTAATATAATTTCAAAGACTTTACCAAGAGTGGAAGTTATAGCTATTGGTCTGTAGTTTGATGGATCTGAAGAGGCACCTTTTTTAGGAACTGGATGGATGTTTGCTTCTTTCCAGGGTACTGGGAAGCATGAGGTATGAGTACACAGACGGAAATTTTTGCCAATACAGGAGCGAGCACCAAGGAGCAATTCTTAAGTACTATTGGAGGAATTTCATCTGGACCAGGAGCCTTATCTACTGAGAGATTCTGCAAAATAGTTTTGACATGTCTGGTGTGGATCTTAAGTGAGGGAATTTCAGGCGAATTAAAATTAAGTACAGGGACATCTTGATTTATTTCATCTAAGGTTGAGTTGGTGGAGAAAATATCCGCAAGAAGGTTAGCTTTACCTCGTGGGTCACTTACAAGATTGCCAGTCGGAGATGTTAATGGTGGAATGGATGAAGCAGTAGTGAAGTTGGATTTAAATGAGTTAAGAGTAGACTAAAATATTTTGTTATCATTTGGATTATTTAGAAGTTTATTTGCCTGCTTGTGGAGAAAGTTTGATTTAGTTAGGTTTAATACAGTTTTGGCATGATTTCTGATGTTTCTAAAGTAATTAAAGGCTTCATGTGTTTTTGATCTTGTGTATGCATTGTAGGCTATTGCTTTTTGTTCAGTTACTCTAGCACAATTATGGTTAAACCATTTAGGTGAATTAGATCTTTTACTGTACTTTTGATGAGGAATAAAAGTTTCCATTCCAATTTTTACAAAATCTTGTATGTGGCTCAAGGTGGTGTGTGCATCATTAGAAAAGATAGAGGTCCAGGGAATATCAATAAAGAAACCTTGAAGACCCTCCCAGTCTGCCCTATCGTAATGCCATTTAGTCACCAAAACAGGTTCAGAGTGGGAAGGTGTGGTAGGTGATAGACAGGTGGCCTGTATCAGACAGTGATCAGAAGATCCAAGCGGGGACCTCACTGTAACATCATAATTTTCTGAATTGGTTGTTAAAAATAAGTCCAGTAGGTGGGAATTATGATTAGGATTATCTGGTACACGGGTGGGTTGGTTGACTAGTTGAGTGAGATTAAATGAGTCTGCAAATAGCTCACATTCAAGACCAGCATCATCAGTCCTGGCTGAATGAGTGAGCCATTCAACATTATGGATATTAAAATCACCCAACACAGTGATTTCAGAAGAAGCATTTAAGTTGAGGACACTGAGTTGTGAGGACAGAGAATCAAAAAGACTTTGCTCTGGAGGAGTATTTGGGGAACGGTAGATGCAACATATGTATTTAAATTTACCAGCAGAAATTAATTTGTATATAGAATAGAGGTGGACCGGATATTGATTTCTTGATATTTGCGGATGCGGATGTAGATGCGGATATTTATTTTCAGTATTTGCGGATGCGGATGCGGATGCGGATAGTCCTATTTACTTCTTAACCCTCTGAGGATCCATGAAAAGGACCATGATGCACTTTTTTTTTTTTTCTCTGACTATTATTAGACGATTGTTTTCAGATTAGGAAGGGTATATGGAAGTCAGAGGGTTGATTGGGATAGTCTTTAGTTCTTTACCCTTTTAATACCCACATATCCTTCCTAAGCAGCATAAAATCGTCTAATGATAGCAAAATAAACTGCTAAAACGTGTCAGAGCTTCAAGGGGTTAATAGTTAATTAGTTATTCTGTAAAAGTGTAAATATAATAAGTTTTTATGACTTATTAGTTACGAAAATATCAATATCCGCACTATATCCGTATTATTGGATGCGGATGCGGATGCGGATGTACAAGATGCGGATATCCGCGGATGCGGATGCGGATACGGATATTTTCAGAATAATGTCCTTACCGAAAGTCGCTTTCTCCTAAATAGTAAGCGCACTAGCTTTCGTCAGAAAAATTGTCATCTGAATGTGGCGAATCGTCCTAAAATTGTTAACTAATGGGGCGAAACCTGGGGATCCAAAATGAACATTCGGGTTAGAAACAGATGACACCTTTTTCAATATATTCTAGTTATCAATAGATGATTTTATTAAGCATAGGATGGACCTGTGGGAGTCAAAGGGTTAATTGATAGATAGATAGATAGATAAGTTTATTGACCACAAGTTTGTCATTACAATCATTACATGTAGTAACAGAAAAATACATTAAATACATAATCAACATTTACACATAGTGGAAACCAAAAAATTACTTAATAGTCCATATAAATTAACTTAAACTGAAAATAAATGGTCAGACAATTCAAAACATAAACAAACGTATAATATTACGTCTTTAGATTCCATGGGTAGTCATAAATTATGCATAAATACGAAGCACCTTATGGATAATCTCGCATATCATACTACTAGGTTTGGTCATTAACTGATCTAAGGTGTCAAATTCAAAAGTATGACGAATACATTGTGACATAGGACAGGACTCCAGCACGTGAAGTTCAGTCTGTATAATTCCACATGGACACAAACGTTCCTCTAATAACTCCACATGGACATAAACGTTCCTCTAATGGTAATCGGCCTCTTCCACGTCTATTCCATCGGCCTATTTCTACTGCCAAAGAATGTCCACTTATCCGAAATCTAGTAAACGATATCCTGTATACATCATTTATATATTGCCTAGAGCGATAAACTTCATGTATTTCAAAACTGGAATTGAGAGACTTGTATGCAAGTCTTCTAGATGATTCAGACTGAACAATTGCATTCTTTAGTTTTTCTTGGGCCATGGCGATATCATTTATATCGTCACTGATCAAATGTTCAATATAATTGTTCAATATAAATTCAATATTATTGTTCACACTAGTTGCCTTCAAAATTGAGTACATTAGTGGATCATCAATCATGGTTTCTCTCTCTTGCCATTTAGTTCTACATGTTGTACCCCATTGATTCTGAAAGGCCTATCTTAGATAGAATAAAATTATCTAATGATAGTCAGGATTAAAAGGAAAAATAGATAATCGTACACTGAAAGATGACGGATTTTTTTCCATGTATATTGGTTATTATTAGACGATTTTATGAAACTTAAGATGGGTAAAGACAGTCTCAATAAAAACTCAGGCATCCCATCTCCTTACTAATAGTCGAATGATAGCCAATACACAATGAGAGAATGCGTAAAATATAGCTAATTTTCTGTTAATATAATTTAAAGTTCATATTATTAATGTATTATATTCAGCTTCAGAGGGACCCTTATGAATCAAAAGAGTAGCCTACATACAAGTTCCATGATCCTTTTGACTCGTACAGGCCCTTCTAAAACTGAGCAAAATAGTCTATTGGCAGTCAGAATAAAAGGAAGAACGGCTTAACCTGGATGTTACAGACCATATAGTCCATGAGCCAGGCCAGATATCGGTACCACCTGGGGTGACTAAACACGAATGGTACTAAAATGTTTATAGAGTGACTGTAAGTACATTAAGATATGATAGCCTTCTCGCACTGGTAGCTTAGTCTAATTTTTTTGATGCAATAGGGGCGCTACCCAAAAATAAAGATTTTTAGCGTGACGCTCGGCGTTTTCCTAATTTTCTTTAAAATCCATCACACAATCATCGCGAAACTTTGAACACCTATGTAGAATTATATTCTCTACCAGAGTTGTTCCTAGGTATTTTTCAAATTTCCTCATATTTCGGAATATACTCTATATTTTGGGTATTTTCCTCTAAATCTAGAATAAATCCTTAAATATGGGGAACATTGAAAAATATATTCTAACAGCTCTTGTAGCTTATTTGATTCTCTACAAGAATTATTCCGATGTGTATTTCAAGTTTCTCCATATTTAGGGGTTTATTTCATATTTGGGGATTTTTTGTTATATTTTGGGGATAATTTATTATTGGAAGGAGCAAACATATGTAGAGTGGTTTCCATGTAATGTGTTTGTTTGTTCATGGTTTAATGGTGATATTTTTTGCAGGTGTGTGTCGACTGTTTGACGGCAGGATGGAACCATCTGCGAGGAAGAGAGCACGGATCGACTGTATCATCCACTGCTCTGATGATGACAGCGATGCTCTGGTGTCACCACAGGATTTGGACTCCTGGAACACATTGCTCAGGGCTGCAGAAATCAGGCAGCATGATCCAGTCCTGGAAGCAGCCAAGGGCCTTGAAGAAGGAGGAATACCACACATACATTATCACCGTAAATGTCGTAGTCTCTTTACAATGAAGAAGTCACTGGATTCTATCCTTGCCAAGGGTGTCAAGATAGAATCAGCAAGCGTCGACCCCAGGAGGAGGGCATCAAGGGATGCCCCTAGTACTAGCAGGGTGTATGCCAAAGTATGTATCTTCTGCGAGAAGTCAAGCAAGTACATAAAAACAACAAAGACAAGGGAGCCACTCATACAGTGTGTTGAGCTACGAGCAGATGAGAAGATTCGCAGAGCAGCAATAAGGAAACTCAACCAGAGAATCCTTGGTTTAGTTAGCAGAGACCTTGTTGCTGCAGAGGGTCACTACCACAAGTCGTGCTACAAACTCTTCACAAAAGATGATTTCCCAGCGGCCGCCAGGTCGGGTGCAGGTGAAAATCAGGAAGAAAGCGAGGAAGAACGCTACGAAGAGGTTGAGACAGAAGCCCTCGAGGAACTCTGCTTGTATATAAGGACCAAATTATTCCCCAACCCAGAGGTACTGCCTATGACAAACCTCACATCTAGGCTTGAGAGATCCATGATGTCCCGTGGTATTATCCAACTGAAACCAGCGACAAAGAAACATGTTCGCCGAAAGATTGAAACCGAGTTTGGAGAATCACTACGCTTTGTCCCAGATGAGAAAGGAAAGCTTCTAATCTATCCACGCAGCCTCTCAATGGACGACCTTGCCCGGCAAGCACACAAAATGGCAAAAGACCTGCAAGAAGCAAGAGCAGCTAACTCTGAAGATGTCTTAACCAAAGCAGGAATGCAGCTGAGGAATGAGATCAATAAACAAGATGTGAGTCAGCCATGGCCTCCCGATACAGATCAGAATGTCATTCCTGCAGCAGTCACTCAATTCCTGCACACCCTGCTGACAGGAGAGTGTGAGTGTGAAACTCCCTCTGAAAGAGCTCAACGTCTTGCCACTTCCTTTGGCAGTGACTTGGTCTTTGCTGTTACCAGTGGCAAGACAAAACCACCCAAGCACGTACTGCTGACCAATGCTGTAAAGTCTTTGACAGGAAACACAGAACTGATCCGAACTCTGAATCGTCTTGGTCACTGTGTGTCTTACTCAATGTTTGAGGAGATCGATACAGCCCTTTGTATCCAGAAGCTGGAATGCTCAAAGGATGACATTCCACTGCCAGCAAACATCTACCCTGGTGTGTTCACAACCCTGGCCTGGGATAACATTGACCGACTTGAAGAGACCCTAAGTGGAGCAGGTACTTCTCATAGAGTCAATGGCATTGCTGTCCAGTCCAAGGTTGCAGGCTCTGTGCCAGAGAAAGTCCTGCCAGAGATTACCAAGTCCAAGATAAGAAGCATCACTCAGACATCATCAATGCTGCCAATATACAATGTTGGGCGGCGGGCAGGGCCACCTAGGATTGAGACTGCGTATGTCGACACTACCAAGGAAGTCCAGGATTCAAAGACAAAGAACCATATCTGGCTTCTTACTCGAATGTCAGACCATGAGGACCAGTCCATCAGCAGTTGGGCTGGGTTCAACATCAAAATGCGCAGAGACATTGCAGTGGTTCAGGACACTGTAAGCTACCTGCCCACTATCAATGCTCCCGCAACAGAAATGTCCACCGTTAATGAAATCTTGGAACAAACGCATGCTATCATGCAGTCCTTACAGCTTAACAAGATTGTGTGCGTGTTTGATCAAGCACTCTATGCCAAAGCTGCCGAAGTTATCTGGAAACAAGAGAAGTTCAAGAACATTATCATCAGGATGGGCGTCTTCCACACAATCTGTAATCTCATCTCCACCATAGGAAAGAGGTTTCAAGATGCAGGTCTTAGAGATCTGTGTGTGGAATCAGGTATCATCGCAGAAGGATCAGTGTCAGGAGTGATGAACGGCAAGAGGTACAACAGAGCAGTGAGACTACACAAGCTCGTGTATGAAGCACTGATGAGGCTTGCATGGAAAGGCTTCCTTTCATGGCTAGAAGAAAACCATTCAAGGGACATACACCATCTAGATGAAACACTGAAGGACATCAACAGCTTTCACAGCAATGTGTCTCAGGGACTCTTTCAAGAGCTGATGGAGAGTGAATCATGCACACATATCATGAAGCTTTTCCAAGTTTATCTTGAGACCCTCAGAGATGAACACAACCTCTCAGCATTCTGGATGTCATACCTGGACATGGTTGAGATCATGCTGGACTTAATTCGAGCCTCCAGAGAAGGCAACTGGATGCTCCACCTAGGAGCAATCCGACAGATGATACCGTGGTGTTTTGCCTATGACAAAGTGAACTATGCCCGGTTCCTAACCTACTACTATGCCTTGATGTCTCGACTGCCCATTGAACACCCAGAGGTCCATGAACACTTCATGCAAGGTGGCTTTTCGGTCCAGATCGGTAGCAAGAATCCCTTTGGACGGATCCCTGTGGACCAGACAATCGAAGAGACGATCAACAAAGACACCCAGACACCAGGGGGCACAAAAGGCTTCAGCCTGAAAGGCGGAGCTGTCGCCAGGTACTACCTGACATCGGAGTATCGCAGCAGGTACTTAAGGCAGCTCAGGACTATGGTAGTAGGCCAAAAGTATACTGACTTCAGCCACCCAGACCTACAGATGCCCAGGATTAGAAGAGATGAGGCCGATGTCCAATCTTTAGTTCAACTGATGGAGACCAGCTGGTTGAACCCCTTCAACGCAGAGCAAGAAGATCTTGTCAGTTTGTCAACTGCGACTATGGTACCACCAGAAGTTGTCAAAGACCTTCTAGGGGCCTACAGAATAGGAGAGGATGCATATCAAGCCTTCAAGGAAGAGCGCCTGGAGATCGATACGCCAACTATACAGTTTCATGACACGATGACGAAGACGAAACTGAGAACGTTCACTAACATCAGAATGAAGCCACGCTCACAAGACCATGCCAAGGAGGTTATCTTAAAGGCTGACAGGAACCTATTTGGCCAGATGATCCTTGTTGCCGAGAACAGAAAGCTCAAAATGAGTGATGTCTTGGCTCATCCCCTGGGGCCTTTGCCTTGGGCACTTGCCAGCGGTGATGGGTCTCTCCGCAAGACCAACAAGGCTGCCCTCGCAAAGGAGTTAGAGAGGAATGTTTCTCCTGCAGAAGTGATACCCGAGCCCTCTGCTACCATAATTGATGGGATGAGCCTGGTCCACAAACTGAAGGGAAACGACAAAACTTTTTCACAGCTTGCAGGTACAGCACTGAGTCACGCTGTTCATGAAGGTGCTAAGAGCAGGCGCATTGATGTTGTGTTTGATATCTACAAGGAGACATCCATCAAGGATGCAGAACGAGCCAAAAGAAGTGCAGGCACAGGAATTCATTTCAAGAACATTCAACCTGGGCACAACATCCAGCAGTGGAGAAAGTTACTCGATAGTTCCTCCAACAAGGCAAGTCTTATCAAGTTCTTGGTAGAAGAATGGAAGGCACCACAGCACAGGGAGAAGCTCAAGGACAAGGAGCTGTATGTCACATGTGAGCAGCGCTGCTTCAAGATCACCAAAGAGCAGTGGGAAGAGGCTCCTGAGCTTAAGTCAACTCAAGAAGAAGCAGACACACGCCTTCTTCTCCATGCACTTCATGCAGCAGAATCTGGGAACAAGTCTGTCATCATCACTGCAGAAGATACAGACGTCATGGTGTTGTGTCTTGGCATGTGCCACAAGATCCCATCCCATCTGTTCCAGAAGTGCGGGACGAAGAACCGGACAAGATTCCTGGATATCACCACACTGAGCCGCACACTGGGAGGCAGCGTGTGTGATTCATTGATTGGTATGCATGCCTTTACAGGCTGTGATACCGTCAGTGCATTCGCTGGCCGAGGGAAGATGACGACACTCAAGCAGGTGAAGATGGACAAGACATACCAGCATGCTTTTCACGAACTTGGACGCTCATGGGAAGTGTCTCCTGAACTCTTTGAGAAGCTACAGGAAATCACCTGCCACATGTACCTACCATCTACCCACACAACTAAGGTAAACAAGCTTCGGTATGAGCTGTTCTGTGCAAGACGTGGAGAGGTAGAGTCAAGTCAACTCCCTCCTTGTGAGGACTGCCTCTTCATGCATGCACTGCGTGCAAACTACCAGGCTGCGATCTGGAGGAGAAGTCTTCAGAGCCAGCCATTTGTTGCGAACCCAACAGACTGCGGTTGGATGACAGATGAGGACGGTAAGCTTGCCGTCAACTGGATGCGAGGCTCACCAGCACCAGATGCTGTTATGCAGCTACTGTCTTGCAAGTGTGTGCGGTCATGCGAACTCCCTAAGTGTACTTGCCTCAGCAATGGTCTAAAATGCACGGACATGTGCAGGTTACAGACATGTCAGAACAAGGCTATTGAAGAAGAGCCGGTGGCACAACAGTCAGATTCCGAGTCTGACGTAGATGATATTTAGGAGTAGTAATTTGCCATAATAGTATGTACAAGCCCATGGCATGCTTAGTGTGTATTTACAGGACTTGTATTAAATGTGACAATTACTATATGCATTTTGTTGACATTTAGGCATTCCTGTCCCCAAATTTGACATTTAAAAAAATTTCGGAATTTTCGGTAGGGTATGTCTATTCAAGAAGTGATAACGACCATTAAGCTACCAATGTGCAAGGGCTATCATATCAAAACATAAACTAGAGACATGTAGCAAGCTAAAAACACCTAAGAGAATTAGTCACCCCGGGTGGTACCGATATCCCAAAATTCGGGTCTTGGCTCATGGACTAATAGTGTAAAGTAGAGAGAAAGTGGCCTTTTTTTCAAACAACCGGGTAATTCAGATCCAATGACCAAACAGTATATCGTGTACCAGTATTGCAGAAGGATACTATAATGGGTATGAATATTATCGAATGTAAAGAGAGGCTAATGACACCAGTGGCCTCAATACGGCGGAACTTAGCCGATCTCTGTTACTGTAGGATCTCTAGTTCACCATAACAAATGCCTGCACTGCCAGACGTAAAACGGAAATCCCCTCAATTGTAGGAAATAATCGGGTTTCTCTAATTTATTGTAAGTCATGGCCAATGCCATGCTTTTGTGAATTGCATGAGGTCTGATAAGAATAGTACAGTATATGCAAAATGCAATTATATTAACAATCCAAAATAGGACGAATGAAGAATATTTAAATTTTTATAATTTCTCTACACATAAAAACATAAAACAGGTTTGACTTTTACGTTACAAGATTTTGGCCTGTTGTTAGCCCCATGATTTGTTAAACTTTGCCTTTTCTCATCTGAAAACCATGTCAGGGTGACAACCAACTTGGTGGCAACCCTGAGTTACGCCTCCGCCAGAATAGGTTACCTCGACATACAGTGTCCCATGTGACCAGATAGTAGGTGCCATGTATCTCGCCATACATCTGTCAAACATACTATGCATGTAGAATAGTTTATAGTTATAGACTGACGGGCAGTTATATAGTGTCACGGACAGGGGCCCGTATCATATCCGTATATCTATTAAAATAAATCAGCACTATACCCTGTTCCAAATAGGTAGGCAATAAATCGTGAACCCTAACCTCAGTAACTCCAAAAGGGCTAGAGCAAATGGGATGAGAACGTCTACACCTATAGGCCTACCCAGGCTCGCCCTTCCTAAATGGAATAAATATAAGTTTGATTAATCCAATCGTTTGTGAGTTATAGAGGTTAATGTTCAAAAGTTTTGGCTCGGCTCTACTTACTTGGAACAGGGTATAGTAATAGGCCATATAGGATATAAGGATAGTCAGCGCTGCGACATTATCTACTCATTAGCTGTTGCCAGTAACATGATTCACGTTGACAATCGGTATAAATAAACCAGACTAACCCATTTCGTGTCCAAGCGACATTTCACCAAGGATTGTTGGATTCAAGGTCTATACCTTTGTTGGAGTCAGCAACAGGTGGACTGGGAATGATATATAAGAAATAAAGGCTAAAAGAGAGAGATAGAGAGAGAGAGAGAGAGTGTGTGTGTGTGTGTGTGTGTGTGTCGAGCTTGACGAAAGTTCTGAATGGAGGGTCAGCCTATGAGTGTGAGAGAAAACTCAGTAGGCAAGAGTGGGGCAAATAGGGCAAACAATTAGACATCTTTTACATTTTAATCTGAATACTACTAATTGTGATTTTATTCAGGTTACGAAGGATCTCTAGCAAATATAAGGCTTCGAACAATATCAATCAACCCTTTTAACTACCACAGATCCTTCTTGAGCTGAATAAAATCGTCCTAATATTGCTAGAACAAAATAAACCAGACGCCGCTGGTACATAAAGGGGTTAGATGACTCCAAACCCGAGTTGGGGGTAGGCTACAGGAGAGGGGGGCGGGGGGGTAGTTTGTTTTTGAACAGCTATATTACCTATTACTCCGTTCAGTACCGGTGACGTCCTTTTCATGGCATTCTGGCAAATATTAGACAATTATATTCAGCTTAGGAAGGACATATACCAATTAAAAGGCTACAAACTATCTCCGTTTGTTGTTGTTGTTGTTCCCCATGCTGCCTGGCCGAACAGCCCCAAGGCCCCGAGCAAGGCCAAGGCCATAACCGAGCGCCCCCACAGAACCCTACCCGCCGACCACAATAAAGCCTGGGTGATCGAAGCCACTCCATGGCGGGGCGCTGAGGAGGGTGCGGAAACGCCCGGGAAACCAAAGCCCCACCCAGGGCCCTGTGCTCCTCAGCAATTATGAAGAGAAAGTTGAGGGGCAAGGGAAAAATGTGACGCTTTGGCTTCCAATCTTGGTAGATTGGGAGGTCAATCCACGGAAGAGACGCCGTCACTTGAGATCTAGAAAATATATAAGTAAAAGTAACAGTCAGAGTAAGCTATGGGTATGGCAGAGATTGCTCAGTTCTCACTCTGATAGACCAGCCCATCACCACATGACTAGAACCCAATCCTCTCAGCATCAGCTAGGAAAGGCCCTAGAAAGCCGCCTTTGGCGGGGGGATAGCTCCCCTATTTCAACCCTTTTCGGGGTTGGGCACCCGCCATCTATCTCCGTTAATCCTTTTAGCTACCATATATCCTTCCTAAGCTTCATACAATCTTCTAAATGCAGCTGAAATCAAATAGAAAATAGGTCGCCGGTACAGAAGGGGTTATGTAATGTCTCAGTGT
Source organism: Paralithodes platypus (assembly GCA_032716605.1). Classification (NCBI taxonomy): domain Eukaryota; kingdom Metazoa; phylum Arthropoda; class Malacostraca; order Decapoda; family Lithodidae; genus Paralithodes; species Paralithodes platypus. The sequence goes on from CM064555.1 coordinate 12,626,045, forward strand.
GGCGACCTAGCCAAAGCATAGTGATTGACGAGGCTACGTGAAAAGGACACCTGGCAATCAACAGGTTCTACGACCCAGTGGTTCCCAACCTTTTTTTGGCTCGTTACCCAATTTAATATAGCACATCACGCCTGTTACCCCCTGTTATGCCCTGTTTTTCTACAGGTTTAACTTGGGTAATGTGAGTTCTAAATGACTGGGTATATAAGGCTGCATGCACAATACAAGGTATGAGGAATAGAGAACACAAAAGAAACACACGGTAACAAGACACACGATCACGTTTATTGATATACCACTTCTGAAATACTCGTGCAAGACAAATGATAGAATTGAACAACACTAACATAAGTGGATCTGGATGGAGCCTAGTCTCCCACTTCCAACGTTCAGGTATTAATCTTCTGATCACTGGCTTATTTAACAGGTTTATATACCGGAGACCATCAATGTTACTTATAGATTCATATTCACTGTTAGATTTATTACTGGTAGCTCTGGTGCACAAGTAGTAGTTCACAGACTAGATTAGACACGCATATTTTAGAGCACGGGAATTCTAGTAACCTCAGGGGGTACTGATCTAAGTTTTATATTCTTGTATCAGAAATACATAGAACGCAAATCAGTGGGCGAGCATTCAGATATCACTAGGGTTTCACTTCTATGTAATAATATCTGGGTATATGGTTAATTACGAGAGTTAGTATCGCCTGTTAATTAATGAACACTGATACGCTTAGCACTTCCTAATGGAATGGTTAATTATACTGGGGCAAAGATATAGCCACTTCGTAGAAATATTAATAAGTGAGTCTCTAAATAGTACTGTAACACTGTAATACTGATAGAGTGTACTGGAGCTGGGTTTATAGGCTCGGTTTTGGACCCTGTAGGCCATAGGGATCTCGAGCCTTATGGAATTATTTGAGCTCTCAATAGATACGGGGACTAGGTAAGGTGGTGATTACTGTTGTGGCACATGGCTATAGGGAGCCTTAGTAAGAGGTACTATTTTGGCTATACTGGAAGTATTTAGGGGAGAGAGACTGGATCTACTTTGCGAGGAGGATTGGGACAGCTGTTATAGGAGCGTCTCTCTTAGATTGTTCAATCTTCATTCTATGGTATAGCTGAGGTGCTAATTTAGTTATCAGAGTATGCAAGAAAGGTGAATGGGTTATTGTGGGTTAATAGAGGTTAGTAAAGGGTTTAGTCATGCATGGTTAGTTCATTGATAGGAAGAATTCCTGTGCTACCTGGCAATGACCCGGAAGTCAAAACAAGGGTCAGGTATACCTCCACAGGGGTGGGGGTCTCCCTCCTCGGGTGGGTAAAAAGGGGTAGTTGCGCGCCCTCTCTCTGTGATGGTCGTCCGGCGGCTGTGGCTGGGGGCTTGCCATATCACAAGTGTTTGTAATAACCCTCTGTTTATGAGACAGATGTGGGTGTTCGTAATACCAAAACCGAAGGTGCCTTGACTAGCTGGTTTAATCGGTTGGGTTGTTAATTGCATGGTTTGCTGGATGTGGTGGAGACTGGGTTGCTAACTCTGCCACATTTATCTGAAAGTATGGCAATAGAAGTTAGTCACTGGCTAGGTGGCTAGCCTCGCACTGACGAACATTGGGTACAGGGTTGTGAATGGGTTGTGAGAGAATAGATGGCATGCAAAGGGTTAGTAAAGTTCTAATGTTGTTCCGGCCTACTAAGGGAAGGTAGGCTGGATAGGAGTATATATATAAAAGGTTGGAGAGCGTTAGCAACGGAAAAATCAAGGATCTTCGAGAGGTATGAGGGAGAGGCTAGGTCGGAAAAGAGTCGAGGAGCGCGGGGTGTTAATGAGAGGGAGAGAGTTCAGGGGGCTACGTGGAAGTTTGACCCTAAGGTCTCCGGGCGTGGGGGTGGCATTAGGCTACAGTTGATATTGGAGTTTGGGGGGAAATGACAGTGAAAGTACGTTAGCCAAATGCTACCGGGGGATGAGCAAATACGGGGTGGTATATGAGTCTGGAAAAGATAGAATCATGTGGACTGTGGGCTGTGGGGAAGGGGAGGTTAACTGTAGGTGTGTGCTTGACTGTGGATAAAAGTAGAGAAAAACATGGTGTATTATTACTCGTCAATACGAGGGGTTATGGACACTATTATTTGACACAATTTTTTGTACGTCTAGTTGTCCCTGGGAACTGCGTTTTCTATGAAATATAGACCAAAGAAAAGCGGCAGTTCGTAGGGGTACTTCGTTATTGTTTCGTGATACTATGATAGACAATGGACAAAAAAAAGGTTATCTATACAATCTCTGGTTGGGGTAAGCATTAAGTTATAGCATGGTGGCTAACATCTGTAGTCATGGCTGTCTAGGTCTTACGGGGGCAATGGTTCTATATCACTGGTGTACCCGTGGGTATCTTAGTTTCTTATTAATTAGGACATGGGGTTTTAACATACTACTTCTCAGATGGAAGAACATACATAGATTTATGGCTGTCTGACTGGTTGGCTTTGGATCAACCTAGGGACAGGGCATGGGTGTTTTAATATGAATGTGTATTCCTGTTCATCATCATGTAGTTAGAGTCTGGCGGGTAAGAGGTGTAGGACACGAAGCAAAATGGAGTAGTGTGGACTGTGGATACGAAGGAGGTGAGTGGAAGACGTATAACAATTGTGGAAAAGTAAATGGAAAAGATGAACACAATGGCGGATAAAGATAACTAACCTAAGGATTGAATACATAGATTTATGGGGGCGATTGGTCTTCAGAAACTTAGTCTGGCAAGACAAGGTATTTTAGGGTATGTTGATATTAATAACTAACATAAGGATTGAATACATAGATTTATGGGGGCGATTGGTCTTCAGAAACTTAGTCTGGCACGACAAGGTATTTTAGGGTATGTTGATATTAATATCCTAAACTTAGGGACAGAGCATGGGTGTATTAACTTTAAGGTGTATTTATGTTCGTCATCATGTAGGTAGAGGTGTAGGATACGAGGGGTAGTGTATGTGAGGTGTGGGAAAGGTCAGTGTTTAGAAGGGATAGGCAGGTGTGGTTTGGAGCTGCTTAGCCCTGTGGGCTTGGGCCTGTCTGAACTGGTTGGCTCGGTCAGCTGGTCATTTCGTTCTGTGGACCTTTCTTTCGGGTGTTTCTGTGTGGTGTTCGCTCGTGGCTTCTGTGGTGGGCTTCTCGTTCTGGGGCATTTTACACTTAGCTACTAGAAGAACAAGGCAAGGGGGGGCGACTGAGCACGGGGGTACATATATCTATACTCGTCATGGAAAGGGAGATACGAGGTAGCTTTCCTGCATCTCTCCTGATAATCGTCTGCAGATTGGTCATAGTGAGTTTATCCGAATTAACAGGCCTAAATCAATACAATAACTGGCATAGGGTTATCGGGTGTATAGAGTCGTGGTTAAAGGTTGGGAATATATAGTTTGTGGATAAAACCACGGGAGGTTAGAGACATCGAATTGTTAGAATTAGGGGGCTATGATTGTTATATAACTAAATACAGGGCTGACGTAATCACGATCTGATTTGGTGTGAAATGGAAGTTAAGGTGTCTTAGATCGCCTCGAACCTACACAATGAAAGTATTATAGTCTGCATGGTGGTTACATAATTAAATACATACTTAGGTGGTACATTAAGAATATCAGTGAGTAAAGTATTGTGGTTTGTATATTAGAAGACTGTGATTGAGAGACGTATAATATGTGGAATGAATTGAGAGAGAGGGAGAGAGACAAAATAGGGAAAGGCAAAGGGGCCTGGGATCTCGTTGGGGATGGTAGTTTCGCTCTCAGGATTTTCGTTCCTGTGGCTCGTTAGGGTTGGAGGTTTCGCTCTCAGGATTTTCGTACCACAGCGTTCCTGTGGTATTTTACCCCCATTCACAAAACTGTGACAATACTCATATTCATGCATTAGTTAGAACCCTAGGTATTTTAGAAAAATAACAAAATCGTGCTTACATATTACACATCTCCATCATCAAAAACACAATCACAATCAGTCAGTCACTCAGTGGGACGGCTGGAGTTGCATCTCAGCAGCTAGTTGAGGAATTCTTGGCTTCGTAGGTAACCCATAACAGACGACTGTCCTCAATAGATGTTTTTCTGGTGCACTGCAACCATTCTCAATAGATCCAGAGCATTAAAAAAAAAAAAAAAAAAAAATAGTGGCACTCAAAACAAAGCAATTTGTGATTAGGTGAGATAATTCCCCTCCATTACTTTCTACCACTCCTACATATGTGTCCCCCCCTCCCCTTCCCCCCTTTTCCTACCTCCTCAAGTATCAGCTATTTTTCCTCGTATTCCCCCTTTCACCGGGTAATTTTTGGCGTGAATTTCCCTCACGCAGTCTCTTTAACACGGGCGAGGCAGCTAGAGATCCTTGCAACAGAGAAACTTCTAGTGCAAGGCCTCAGTGTCGCTCTACAGTTCGGAGAGGGAGCATATATGCTGCCCCGGCTCTTGCCTCATGATACGACCGGGCGGCAATAATACGTCTTTTTCACCCCCCTAATGCTATTCCTACTTCTTTTGTTGCTCTTAAATGTTCATATGTTCATAATAAAAACAAAATAGGCGGATATGGATAAGTAATAATTATATACCTGTATATGGTATATGACGATTTTCGTCAGAATAGAACCAAATATCTTCGCTTGGCGGGAGGGTTTGAACTGCCAAAGCTTTGCAGTTTTCAAGTTAAGAGTGTCAGCCTGGCATCGTTTGCCACATATAGACGAGTCCTTTTCCTTGTTTTTATGTGTGCAGAAGTAGAGTGTTGAGAATTATACCAACAACTTCAACACTCTCTTGGCCAGAGTTTGAGAGTCAGTCGTGAAATCCAAAAGGAATCCAGACCTTGGCCTTGGAATTCAATTTTCAAGGATTCTTTATCTCTCATGATGATCCACTTCTCCTTAGCAGGGAAATCATCCTTATTGTTATGCCTTGATTTTATGCAGCTTTAACGATTGATTAAGGTGAGTTCTTCGAGACTGGGATATTGGAGTTCATGCAAGTACATATCAATAACACAAAAGAGGATACGTATAATATCGAAAGATAGTTTATAATACAGCTTTATGCACTTATTCACTAGCTACACATGTATGAATTGTAAACACTAAACATGGGAAAATCATAAGTGGCATAACTCTATTTTTATTTCTCCCAGCACGATCGCGGATCTAGATAGAGATCAGGTATATTCTATTCAACTTGTCTAAACAGTATTCTTCTTGAGAATTGTACGCACTATGCTCCTTTCGAAAGTTTATAATTAAGTTACTAAGTTCAGATTTTATTTATGACGATGGGATACACGTTCCTCTATTTCTTGGCACAAAATAGGGAAGCTTAAGCATTGACGAACTTTTTCAGTTAGAGTTCAAGTTTTGTGGACTCGGAAATATTATGGTATTAACTGAGATTATTTTTCAGAGTTCATGAAGGTGTGTGAAAATCCTCTTATTTAATATAAATTCACTAGTATCGTAAAATAAGTATTATAGACGTGTTTATTGGTGAACACGTAAGTTATTGATATTATGATATTCACTGGATATTGTAACACTTCGTTTCTAAAACTCAAAGTTCAAGCTTAACGGACTCTGTTTATTTTTCACTTGGCGGAAATATGACAGAGTTGATGAATGCGTAAAACCCGTCTTAATTTGGTATATTGGTTATTTATGGAGTTAGAACGTCGTACTAAAGAGGGTTATTTATAGGACGTCTTAATATTAATCTTTTTCTGTAGATTAACTTCGTATAGTAGAACACTTTTACAACTTTTCACGTATTTCGAGGTATTAAGAACTGTTAATTTCGGTCACTTTGAACTCTAACTTTTCTTGTATCTCGTCACTGATACTGAATTGAATTAATTTATATATTTCCTTTCTTGGTGGAGAGATGCACTTAGTTGAAGATTTCTTCTGATGCTCCGTGGGCCGTCCAGGTTGGCCGGTCGTGTGGAGAAGTTACAGTTGGGTTAATGGGCTTGGGGTCTTGAATATGGTTCCGTAACTAATAATGAAACAGTTGGTCACCATATCGGATTAACGCAAGTATTCTAGGCATGTAGCTTCAAACAAATATTTGACTATCCTGACCTTTATATTAACCGTTGGTGAAGTTCTGTTCAGGTACTCTTGAAGTAATGTTTTAAATATTGTCTCAGGTCTTGCCGGATTAACATAACATCGGACTAACGCAAGAAGAGTTTAGATAATGGCTCTTCTTGACTGTCTCTAACCCTTATAAGAGGTTCAAAGAACTCGGGGCGGTGTTAACCTTTTAGTCGCAAATCCTGGTGGGGTGCCACAGACAGTTTGCGCCTAGGATTTATATATGCAGAGTGCCCGTGAGGGTGTCTTGCAAAACCATTCTAACACAAAATATCTTTCTACCTTAGATCTCTGTGAGTAATGCTAGTATAATTTCTTAATAGGAAAACGTTGAAAGGTAGGGGTGCCTTGGAATTCTCAACGTTTTAACTATACCGAAATATAATCTAATAAATATAACTATATTAATGCCTGGGGTGCCAGAAATAATAAGGTTATGCGTATATAGATTACTGTTGCACTATTAAAGATATTAAAACATAAATGGAGGAGAACATACCATTTTATGATTTTAATACTTATATATACAGTATATACAACTATTAAAGGTTTCTTATGTTAAGTGATTGGGTTGCCACAAATAACAAAGATCCTGAAATACAGTTTATATATTCACAGACAGTATAAGGACTTCGGGTTGCCGTTATCAATAACTATTTCTGAATAGGGTAAAATTAATCTTTCTCCAGAGCGGGGTGCCGATCTCAAGAAAGCTTATTTCTACTTACTTTTCCTTCCAACTCCCCTGGCCTAATGTGCACTAATACTGGAGGGTACGCATTCCCTGGCGAAGGATAGTAAGGACTTGGGAGTGTATGATTTCTAAGGACTAGACGTCCTTCTTGTCCTAGGGGAGGTGGATCTTACTGATCGTATAACAATACTCTACTATCCTTGAAGAGTTATTCAAAAGAATATACTGGGCAGATGTAGGATAAGTTGAAGATTTACTTTACTGTCTAAGTCATCGACAGAATGTAAGGGGAAGGACTATAATAGGACTTTAATACAAAGTTTTGAGGGGGATTTCTAGGTGATCTCTGAGCATGAGATTTCAAAGGGGGAAAAGGTTTTATGACTCTGTGTTGCCTTCTCTCATAAAGATATTATTTATTACTATAGGAGTTGTGCACTACTAATGTTGGGAAATGACATAGAAGAAGTTTAGTTGTTGCTTCTGGAGTATTTGTTAATTATTATTTCAAAAGTTAGAAATGTAGAACGTAGGTTTCATATATAATTACTAGCGGGCTGGCAAGAGGTTTGGGTTGACATTCGTGGGGGTCATGGTAGGTCCGTGGGGGTCCTAGCCTCGCACGCGTGCCTTTCCTACGAAGTTTTAAATAAGGCTTGTAGCCTTCATAGTATCTATCAATGTTAGATTTACTTTAATAGAGTGAACCTGGATAGTTTCTAGCTTAAAATTATATCTCTAACCTATTTATCCTAGTTTGTAAGACTCATAATCTTGGAGACTGACTTGGCAATAGTGCGTGTCCGCTAGGTCACGGTGTCTCGCTTTTGTAGTTAGCGAGTTGTCGATTGATAGACAAGGCTTTCATAGTAATTATTAAAGGTGCGTCATCATCCTTAATCATGTTAAATTTGGTTAGTATACTGTAGGTAGATTGAGGTCCCTCCGATATAAAACTATCTTAAGAACAGTTTCTTATGGTTACTGAGGGTTGTGGCTAGCGACTTGCTACATTGGCAAGTCTGATAGTCAATTTCCTAATCTAAGGTCGAAAGGCAAAGTTCGTTGGTCCCCAAGCCGAGAAGGAAGTGTGTGTTTTGTTTGAAATTAAAATAGAGAGCTGTAGGGTTATAGCAGATATGTACATAGGTGTCTTAATATTTTTTGGAAGGGTAAAAAGCATCCCTGGGAGATGGTTTTGTTAGAATTCTCGTAATGTAGCGATATCCTTAATTCATGATTTATTTTATGGTATACTTATCTATTTACTTAATGAATCCGCCTTACAACATGTTTACCTTAATCTTAGCCCTTTCACGCTTATGACGCGATTTTGAGCCTATTAGGGATACTTTAAAGCCTTTGTTACCATCAGGGGTATTTAGAAACCTTTAGTTTAGTTACTTCAACCTCTGCAGTTGTCTTTGAGTTAGCTGTGGGCAGAAAACTAATTTTGGAGAGGTAATTATAAGAGTGAGAGAACTCTATTTCTTATTGCTAATCTGGCAACCTCTATGTCATAAAAGCGTGAAAGAGTTAATTACACTCTGTACATAATGGTCTTTGAATGTTTATTGATTGATTTAATATTATAAATTTTTAGGGTGGTTCATTGTAGCTGTTGTTAAAATGGTTGGGAGAATAGGATTCTCCGGGTTGGAGCGGTTGATCCCCTCAGGCAAATTTTCTTTCCCCGCGTGATAGGGTCATCCTCCACAGCTATTCCGTCTCCCGGCGTAATAGGGCAATCTTCCATGGCCGCGAGTCTGCCCTGCCTGTTACTTGTCTTCTCCGCGGGTGGCCTTGACATTCTTGTCTTGGGCAGGGTCGTAGTCCGGATTCCTGTCTTGGGCTTTGTTTCCTTCGTGTCTTCTTGTTTCCTTATTTTCCTTTTTCCTTGTATTTTACTTATGAATGACCTCATCAGGTACAGTGAAGGGGAGAATAATCTGCTGAAGACTAGCGTTTCTCTGTCATTTTTCGGAAAGTACTTGTTCAGGCTTGTCTCAAGTGCCTTCAAATGGGCATAGATTTCTCATTTGATGGTCTGGGGAAGTACTCCATCATAGTGAGTATTCTCCTCAACAAGCTGATCTAGGGTTGGGAACTGGGCGATCGCTCCTTTCTCTTTAGCGCTGCATCCAGAGTCTCCATTTCCTCAGAAATGTAGTCACAGCTTGACTGGCATCGATGACCGTCATGTTTTGGCCCTTGAGCGTTCCCACTGATCGGCTCTGTAAATATATCAGCCAAGTAACAAAGTCACAGTCACAGTCAGCGAAATTGGCTGCAAAACGAGATCATTTTTGATCCAGGAACTCCTGAATAACATCTTGGAGCTTGATGATCCGACGTATGACCTTGCCTTATGACAACCAGCGCACAACGATGTGGTAGAACAGAACCTGATAGTCCTCTTCCATTTCCTTGCACAGCTCTTTGAAAATACGGGAGTTTACATCCCTTGACTTGATGAAGTTGACGACTGACAACACGGCATCGAACACTGATTTCAGACTAGCAGGCAGGTTCTTTGAACCAACGGGTACCGATAAATTATGCAGTGATCCACGGTGATTTTTGGAAACACAACTAGTATGCGGCCCTGTAATCCACGGTGACCACCCAACATTGCTGGCGCCAGGTGTTGCATTGTTTTCTTGGTTCTCCTAATTCCTTTACTTTTTTTCTATTACCCCTCCATTACCCTCCCAAAAATTGCCATATTACCCCCGGAGGGTAATTTACTCCCAAGGATGGGAACCACTGTTCTACATGGTGGGCAAGACAGTAATTTTCGCTCATGTTAAGGGGATGTTTTTAGTTTGCTCCCTATACCTCCATCAAGCTTTAAAAAATCCCCCCCCCCCCCCCCTTCGAGATAAATTTTTACATTTTTCGGTAGAAAATTTTCCCGGCCAAAGTTTGCTTCCTCTTAAATTACGGGCTTGCTATCGCTCGTCAGGAAAATAAAGACACCTAAATGGTAGGCTACAAGTTTTAAATTTGACAGAAATGGGGCGAAAGGTCTTACAATCATCAAACTATTGGGGCGATCGTCTTAAAAGCTCAAAACTAATGGTGATAAACATGAGGGAGAAGGGGGTCCAGAACAAAAAAATCCTTATGTGAAAATCTACCTTTAACCCATAAAGGGCGACCGTCCTCAATAGAGGTTTTTCTGGTGCACTGCGACCGTCCTCAATATATCCAGAGCATAAAAAGAAAAAATAGAAAACACCCCAATGGCAATGTGGAAAAGAGTGGTGCACACCCATGTGCAGTGTGTAGAAAGGGTGTGGGCGCTAACTCTATTCAATGTAGCATCTGTCGATGCTGGGTGCATCGTGGGAGTAAGCGCTGTAGTAGAATAAAGGGACCCCTACCGAAGGATAAGTCAGAAATAGAGAAATTTGAGTGCGTAGTGTGCAAAGGCGAGCTTGTGTTAAGTGATGATCCTGTGGCTGTGAATTTTGGAAATGAGTCATTGGAGCTGGAGGACAAATTTTGTTACTTAGGAGATACCATCTCTGCCGGTGGTGGGGCCGAGGCTGCCACTGTCGCTAGAATTAGATGTGGCTGGGGGAAGTTCAGAGAACTGCTGCCAATCCTGACCATGAAAAGAATGCCTCTCCCCCTGAAGGGAAAGGTGTATGCCTCATGTGTTAGAAGTGCAATGACGTATGCCTCAGAAACATGGGCCGTTAAAGTAGAGGATGTCAACAGACTGGAACGTAAAGAGATGAGAATGGTGAGATGTATGTGAGGGGCCAGGCTGCAGGATAGAATAACAAATGATGAGCTGAGGAGACGTTTAGGTATAAAGAGCATTAGCGAGGTGATGCGTACAAGTAGACTGGGATGGTATAGACATGTGGAGAGAATGGATGAACAAAATTGGGTGAAAAAATGCAGGTCTGTGATTGTGGAGGGAGCTGCACCAAGGGTTGGACCGAGGAAGACCTGGGATCGGACTATACGTGCCGATCTCAAATCCTAAAACTTGACAAGTGAAGCAGCCCTTAACAGGATTGCCTGAAACGCCGCCATTAGGACAAGAGACTGAAACTGCACGTATGTGTGGAGCACTCAGTCTTAAAATGTTATGTATGCATGTATGTATGTACTCAAAACAAAGCAATTTGTGATTAGGTGAGATAGTTCCCTTCCATTACTTGCTACCACTCCTACATATGTGTCCCCCCCCCTCCTCAATTATCAGTTATTTTTCCTCTTATTCCCTCTTTTATCGGGTAATTTTCGGCGCAAATTTTCCCCACCAGGTCTCTTTAACACGGGCGAGGCAGCTAGAGATCCTTGAAACAGAGATACTTCTAGTGTAAGGCCTCGGTGTCGCTTGAGAGCTTCGAGAGGGAGGATATAATTATGTCCCCCCAGCTCTCGCCTTATGATACGACCTTGCGGCAATAAGTCTTTTTCACCCCCCATATGCTATTCCCACTTCTTTTATTGCTCTTAAATGTGAATATGTTCATAAAAGCAAAATAGGCGCATATGGATAAGTAATAATTATATATATGGTATATGACGATTCGTCAGAATAGAATCAAATACCTTCGCTTGGCGGGAGGGTTTGGACTACCATAGCTTCGCAGTTTATGAGTTAATGTCCTTGCGGAGTTCTAGGGGTTCGGGAGGCCTAACATAGTGTATAAAATTAATAATAATAACACTACTACTACTACTAATAATACTAATAATACTAGCAAGTATGTATGAATGTATTTGTATGTACCGATATGTATGCATGTATGAATGTATGTATATACTCAGGGCTCAGGCACATAGCCCATAGCTGGGGGTAGCTGACTCGAGACACAGACCGAACAGAAACATTCAACTTCTCATTCTTAGGGTCTGGGACCACTTTCGCTTTCCCTCGTCCCTTTGTGTCTCGTTTAGTAGGTGAATTTTACAAGAAGAGGATTCCTAGCCTCATGCCCCCGAAGTAGAAATACTATAGTCTATTCACTGTAAGTAGGCGAGAAATCATGACCCCTATCATCTGTAACTCAAAAAAGGGCTAGAGCGAATTGGCTGTAAATTTCCACATCTATTCTTTGACTGACTCGTCCCAAATGGTAGAAATATTAGCTCGATTACACTAGTCGTGTTTGAGTTACAGAGGTTAGAGGTCATGATTTCTCGCCTACTTACAGCAAATAGACTATAGTACAGGGAAAGTAACAGACAGAAACGGTGACCAAATGGAAAGCGCGGATCCAGGTCCTTGCCCGGGTACCTAAAGGAGCCAGAATCCAAGTGGCGGAGGCCCTTACAACCATCATAAAGCAGGCCCTACAGCTCAAGACACCCAACGCATGGGCACGGCTCCTGGGTTTCTCCTATGGGGCCCTCCGAAAACCACCCAGAACCAACATACAAGACCATCTTCAGGTTTCACTAGCCACCAGAGTGAAACGTCAAGTAGCACAGTATATGGATGGAAACAAACTGGTGGAACCCCCCGAACAGCAACCAAACAGGGCTCAGAAGCACCAGGACAAGGAAGAGGAAGAGGTTGAACAGCTACGTAAGAGGGTCGCGGCGAAGCTGGCGGATAGTGACATCAAAGGGGCCGTCAGACTGTTGTCCTCTTCAGAAGGTTTTGCTGGTCAAGGCACCGAAGTTGTTGAAGCCCTACAAGAAAAGCACCCACCTACACCTAGGGACCTAAACCTCCCCCCTGCCCCAAATGACCAGATGCGCCAACCTTTAGTTGTCACGAAGGAGCAGGTGGTCGCCGCAGTGACTTCATTCCCAGCAGGCTCAGCCGCGGGCCCAGATGGTATCCGACCCGCCCACCTCAAAGGCCTCTTGGGTCAGGGATCAGGAGCTGCTGGGGAGGCACTCTTGGAAACCCTCACCAAATTCATCAACATGGTTTTAAGAGGGGAAGTACCCGACTGTGCCACACCCCTATTTTTTGGGGCATCACTCTGTGCACTGGCAAAAAAAGATGGCGGTGTGCGCCCAATAGCAGTAGGGAACACCTTCCGCCGCCTTGCCACAAAGGTGGGTTTGAAACCACTCTCGAATGGCCTAGGTCAACACTTAAGACCAGTTCAACTAGGTTTCGGAACTCCAGGGGGGTGTGAAGCTGCTGTACACGCAACCCGCACCTACCTCAGCCAAGCCCAAGAAAAACGAGTGCTTCTAAAGATTGACATGCGGAACGCATTCAACAGCATTCGCAGGGATGTCTTCCTCCGTGCAGCTCAAGAACACATCCCCACTCTGTACCCCCTACTTTGGCAGGCTTATTCCAAACCTTCAATCCTGATTTTTGGCGAGACGGTAATCCCATCAGAGACCGGGTTACAGCAGGGAGATCCAGGTGGTCCTGCTCTTTTCTCAATAGGGGTGGATGCAGCAGCTAACAAAGTAAGGTCAGAGCTGAATGTATGGTACCTGGACGATGCAACCTTGGGTGGGTCAGTAGAGAACGTTCTAACCGACCTAAATAACATCATAACTGACCTCGGCCAGGCCGGGCTAGTGATAAATGACACCAAATGTGAACTTGTTCTCCTCAACCACACACGTGAACAAGGAGAAGAGACTCAGGCCCTGTTCCGAAACATATTGCCAGATGTAAAGATCCTTCAGGAGCACCAGCAAACCCTATTAGGTTCCCCACTAACTCTGGCAGCAATCCCACCAGCACTTCAAGTTAAAAAGGAGGAGCTTCAACGTCTCGTGAGTCGCCTGATACACATCGACGCCCACTCAGCTCTGGCCCTGCTCAAGAACTGTTTCTCCATCCCAAAACTCCAATACCTCCTGCGCACATCGATGACTTACACGAACAATGGCGGCCTCCAAGAATTAGACAGCATAATCCGAGAATCAGTGACCAGCATCACCAACGTGGAATTTAAAGAACGGGCCTGGACACAAACCACCCTTCCTGTCCGCCTCGGGGGCTTGGGCATACGGAGAGCCTCGGATATTGCCTCCCCAGCCTTTATCTCTTCCCTCATCGCGACCAACGACCTCGTATTGTCCATCCTTTATTCTAAACCCGGAATGACACTTAATGGGGACGTAACAGCAGCGATTAACACCTGGAAGGGAAGTACAGGAGTAGAGGAGGAGCCTCAGGGTACCTCCAGGAGCAAGCAGAAAGCGTGGGATACCATCTCGGCGAAGAAAACTCAAGAAAATCTCCTAACCAATGCAGACCAGGTTGCAAAAGCACGCCTCCAGGCAGCCGCCCGTTCGGAGAGAGTGGCTTGTGGTTACACGCCATCCCCATCCCACCTCTTGGAACTCACTTGGATGCTGAAGCGCTCCGGGTCGCCATCGCGCTCAGAGTGGGTGCGGCAGTTTGTCACCCACACACTTGCAAGTGTGATGGGAGGATGGATGCTCAAGGTCACCATGCCTTGTCATGTAATTACAACGCAGGCCGCCTGCCAAGACACTCTGCACTAAATGATGTCATAAAACGGGCCCTGCAGAGTGCTAACTGTGCATCAATCCTCGAACCACATGGACTTCACAGAGAAGACGGCAAACGGCCAGATGGGATGACCACTTTCCCTTACAAGAATGGCCGGTGCCTCGTGTGGGATGCCACATGTGTTGACACTTTCTCCACAACCAACGCCGCCGAAAAACGCCGACGAAGCAGGTGAAGCCGCCCGGATAGCAGAAAATAAAAAGCGAGAAAAATATCAAGCCATCGCCAGAATTCATCAGTTCGAGCCCCTGGCATTCGAAACTTCAGGAGTCTTCGGCCCTACCACCCTTAAGATGGTGAATGAAATAGGCCGTAAAATCAGAGAAGTTTCAGGAGAACCCCGGGAAACCCTCTGGCTCAAGCAAAGACTAGGGATGGCTATCCTCCGGGGCAATGCCACCAGCGTCATGAGCTCAGTTCGACAGGACTGGGTCATGCCACTGCGTGAGGCCCCGGCAGGAGTGGTGTATCCGTAGTCTTTCCACAGTAGGGTAAAACAAAACATAAACTTTATTTGTATGTAACATGTGTGATGCACATTAATAAAAGGGGATGTGTCGGATGGTTGAAAGCCACAGTTGCTCGCGCGTTTGGGGCTAGCAACACGTATTATGAAAAACATGCATCCTCCTTCATTCACTGTCCCCCCCTTCACTCACTCAACCCCACAATTTGCCGGAGGATAACAGGTTTTTCACAATACGTAGACGGAGGTCTTTAAAAAAAAAACACAAAAAAAAAAAAACAAAAAAAAAAACAGAAACGGCTAAGGTTGTATAAAGGTCTTAAAAGATGACAATTACCTCACTCTAGACAGGACCAGCCCTCACCCAGTATATAATAATTATAATAACAACAATAATAATGATAACATAATACTAATACTAATAATAATAATAATACTTTATTAGACTAAAACATACATCAAGATTACACTTGAATAAGTAAACTCTCCATAAACTCGATCACGACCATATCGTATAGCTATTCAAGATAATGAAATAGAAACAGGTATGTGTAGAAACATGTAAAGAACACACATTTATAGTTAATCAGTTAGCGTAGAACAAAGAAGGAGTGGAATGAGACACATCACAAGAACAAATCAAGATGGCGTCCAAGTGTCAAGTACGCAGGACCCTTTTCTTATAAGCTACCCTCTACTTTCGGATCCTCGAGCCAGTGCCGCTCGGACCTGGTACTGTGCGGTACAATAACTTCTCTTCCTACGGAAGTACGGACTGTACGGTACGCCGTAGCGGCCGTACGGTGACGGTCCTACCTCTCCTCAGTCATTATCACATCAGGGAGGGGGTTACATCGCTCGCCCCTCAGAACCACCACCACCATGACTCTCCTTCCCCCTTTAAGAATACCACCCACAGCCTGTATAACGCCCATCACCACCCTCAGCAGAAGGAGGCTGGTGGTTGGGGGTCTGGTCGTGTCCGTGTGTTTTATTGTCATACTCATCTTGGGTTTCCTGTGTGGAGGTGAGTGAGTGATGCACGAGCTCTTCTTCTATTTATTCTGGCTATTATATAACATAATCTAGTGTGACGTGTTTGGTGTTATTCTGATTTTGTTTGAATACTATTGATAATTGAGGATTTCGACGGCTCATGACATTTTCAAGCAATGTATTTTTTTCCGGTTCCATGTCATCTCAACCAGTAGAACATTTCAACCAGTAGCTCTCAACCAGTGCCAAATCAGCCAAGACCAACCAAACCAGTGCCAAAATATAGTACTAACCTAACCTGACTTAACCGTATTGGTTGATTTGGTACTGGTTGAAATGGTCTGGTTGAGTTGACCGGTCACCATTTTTTTCCTATGTATGAATGAGACAAAAGGCAAAGCTGCCTGTGACAAAGGCCCCCTCAAAGTTGAAAGAATAATAGAGTTATAGTCCCCCCCCCCCCCCTCCCTCGACTAAGCAGAAGGCGCCTCCCCAAACCCCCTTCAAAAGGGTGTCAAACCGGAGCAATTTTGTTTGAAGACTTGAAGGAATATTAGGAGGATTACAAGATAAATAACACGGAATAGCATTTTAGAACCCTATTATCACTTCCAAAGACAGTTTGAACTATAAACCCTCGTTGCCCTCTGACCCCTGACCTGTGCGGACGTCCCCAGTGACCGCTAGTGAACCGGTTTACCCTTAGTGAGGTCCTAGTGAACTTTCTTAGTGATGGCTGTTGTTGATGAGTCTGCTGTCTCCTCCCATACTCTCCAGCTTTGTCTTGCTTTGCAAGAAAGACTGGAGAGTGTGGAGCAGGAGATTCAGTGTCTCAAAGATGAAAATTTGGCCTTGAGACTAGCTATGGCGGAAAAGAAGTGTGAGGCTACCGGAAGTGTTCCCAGGGATCGTGAAGCCCCTTGGAAAGTAGTGTCAACCAGTGCAACGGCCTGCAAGCTGAAAAGGCAGCCACTCAAGACCCACAACAACTTCAGCACCTTGGCTGATGAGAGTGATGGCGAGGAAGTGGCGATCATCGAGGCAGTGAGAGGGGAGGGGGGGAAGTCTGCTGCTGTTGCTGCTACAACTCCTGCTACACGCCGACAACAGAAAACAGCTAAGTCTATTTTAATTGTAGGGGATTCAATGATTAAATACCTTGGTAGGGCTACTAACACACATGTTGGTAAAGTTGTCTGTCTGCCTGGTGCCGGAGTCGAGAAGGTGGCAGAAAAGCTAGATGGTGTCATGGAAGCGAGTGGAGAGGACCCCATCATCTTCCTCAACGCAGGGAGCAACGACATTTGGAAATGCAGGACTGAGGAGTTGCTCACCACGTACCAGGAAATGTTGGAGAGGATCAAGGAGAAGGGTGGAGTTCCTGTGGTACACAGTATCCTACCAAGAAGAGGGGTAAGGAAGGAATGGTCCTCCAGGGCTATTGGTGTAAATAGCCGGCTGGAGAAGTATTGCAAGGCAAATACTATTCCATTCCTGGATAACTGGACCCTCTTCTACGGTAAGGATGAACTGTATGCCCAGGATGGAGTACATCTCTCTCGACTAGGAGTTTCGACCTTAGCCAGCTCACTCGACAAGTTTGTTGCGGGCGTTGGTTAATAAACCATAGGTGTGTAAGTAAAATAGAATCCCAGCCACATCAAATTGATAGTAATAACGAACATTCTGATAGCGTAGATTTTCCGTCTAGGTCCAGTAGTTCAACAGGTAAAAATAAATTAGTTAAAAACAATAGAAAAATAGTTGCAAATACAAGTAATAGTTTGAGTGTTTATTATACAAATTGCAGGAGTTTATGTAACAAAATGAACGAACTTAGAGCACTGGTTAGCAAAGAAAATATAGACATAATAGCGCTAACTGAAACATGGATTAATACAGAAACCAGGCATTTTTTAGCAGAGTTTGATATACCAGGATATAGTTTGTTTAAATATGACCGAACAAGTAAGAGGGGTGGCGGTATAGCAGTGTTTGTCAGGAGTTCATTAAAAAGCTGTACTAAATCAGGTATTAGAGTAAATAATGAAATGAAAGTGTTTGGGTAGAAGTTAACGAAGGTAGTGAGACTTTAGTTATTGGAGTTATGTATAGACCGCCAAATATGAGTAGAAATGACGGAACATCATTATGGGAGGAAATTAAAATAGCATCAAGGCTTAGCAACGTGTGCATTATGGGGGATTTTAATTTCCCTAATATAGATTGGCAGCAACAAATAGGGGACTCTGATTCAAAGGAGTTTATTGAGGTAGTACAAGATAGTTTTTTATCTCAATTCATAGATACGCCGACTAGAGGTGATAATATTCTCGATTTAGTTTTCAGTAACAATGAACATATGATAAATAGTGTAGAAATCGGGGACCACCTTGGAAATAGTGATCACAATTCTGTGTATTTTAATATACAATGGAAAGGTAATATCAGAGAGAATACAACATTAATACCTGACTTCAGAAAAGCCAATTATGGTGGGTTAAGAGAAGCCCTGTTAGCGGACCCTATGGTCAAAAAATTAAGTCGATCCAGGTGTCCAAATGAGTGTATCCTTTCTCAGGCACCTGTCATCTTAAGTCAGGAGGAGACGTCAAACTTGGTAGATACATACGATAATTTTATCAAGTCAGTATTCAATGCGCAAAATAAATATATCCCCAAAAGAAAATTTAGATCAACACAGAACCAACCCAAATGGATGAATAATAGACTATTAGATCTTCTAGGAAAAAAGAGAGGAATATATAGAAAAATTAAAAAAGGCGAAATTCACCTACTTGCTTACTATCAGAATCTATCACGACAGGTAAAAAAAGGATATTAGTAAAGAAAAAAGAAATTATGAAATTAAGGTTGCCAATGATTCAAAAAATAATCCTAAAGCTTTTTACCAACTATATAAATCCAAGGTTAGAGATGTAATTGGTCCCCTTAAAACTTCGATAGGAAAATTGACAGAAAGTGATTTAGAAATGTGCAGTACATTAAATAGTCAATTTCTTTCCGTTTTCACTAATGAAAATTTGGCACAGTTTCCAGAAGTCCGTAAGGTATACAGCGATAGTATAGAAAATAGGTTAAGTACGGTTACTATAAGTAGAAATGATGTGGTTAAGGAAATTGACAGACTGAAACCTCATAAATCGCCTGGTCCTGATGAGGTATATGCTAGAGTATTAAAAGAATGCAGAGATGAGTTAAGTTATCCATTAACATTTCTATTTAACAAGTCATTAGAAACAGGTATAGTTCCAGAAGCTTGGAAGCTTGCAAATGTAGTTCCGATCTTCAAAAAAGGTGATAAATCAATAGCATCCAATTACCGTCCCATTAGTCTCACTTCAATCATAGGAAAACTACTAGAGTCAATTATTGCTAGGAAAATGAGAAACCACTTAGAAACATTTAACTTAATCAATTCTTCTCAGCATGGATTCACTCAGGGACGGTCTTGCCTTACTAATTTGCTTAGTTTTTTCTCAGAGGTATATGAAGCAGTAGATAATGACAAGTCATATGATATTATATATTTAGATTTCAGTAAAGCTTTCGACAGAGTCCCTCATGAGAGATTGATGAGAAAGGTTGAGGCATATGGAATAGGTGGGGCGTTGTTAGGATGGATTAGGTCATGGCTAATTGGTAGGAAGCAGAGAGTCAGCATAAATGGTACCAAGTCAGAATGGGGAGCAGTCAAAAGTGGTGTCCCCCAGGGATCGGTATTAGGTCCCCTGTTGTTTCTTATATACATAAATGACCTAGATTTAGGTATAACTAGTAGGATAAGTAAATTCGCAGACGATACTAAAATAGGGAGATCAATTGATTCAGATAGCGATATAGAGTGCCTCCAAAGGGATCTAGATACCTTACATGAATGGTCAGTAAATTGGCAGATGAAATTTAACATTGACAAATGCAAGGTATTAAAGATAGGGAAGATGCAAACAAATGTTAAATATAAACTAGCTAAATTAGAATTAGAAAATTCAGACTGCGAGAAAGATCTAGGTGTGTTTGTTAGCAATGATTTGAAGCCTAGAAAACAGTGTATAAGCGTTCGTAATAAGGCAAACAGGATTCTCGGGTTCATCTCTAGGAGTGTGAGTAACAGAACTGCTGATGTTATCTTAAAACTTTACTTGTCATTAGTGAGACCCCATATGGATTATGCTGTCCAATTTTGGTGTCCTTATTACAGAATGGACATAGATTCATTGGAGAGAGTACAGCGTAGAATGACAAAAATGATCCATAATATTAGAAATCTTTCGTATGAAGAAAGGTTGAAGAAATTAGGTTTACATTCGTTAGAGAGACGCAGAGTTAGAGGGGATATGATAGAGGTGTTCAAGTGGGTTAGTGGGATTAACAAAGGGGACATGGCAAATGTACTAAAGCTCAGTGATAGCGAAAGAACTCGTACCAATGGTTTCAAATTAGATAAATTTCGTTTCAGAAAAGATATAGGCAAGTATTGGTTTGGTAACAGAGTTGTAGACGGGTGGAATGGACTACCAAGTGCTATAGTGGGATCTAAAACTGTAGGGAGCTTTAAGATAAAATTGGATAAGCATATGGACGAGAAGGGTTGGGTGTGAAGGGAGATCAGCCGGGTTGGGCCAATCAGCGCTCTGCAGACCTCCATAATCCTGCGTTAATCTCTAACCGTTTTGGTAAGATGATCCTCAGGGTATTAGAGTGTGAAGCCTATAATTGGGCTTTGTAATGAATTGGGGTTGTGTGGGACAGGGATCTGCCTTGCTTAGGCCAATCGGCTTTCTGCAGACTCCCATTTTCTTATGTTCTTATGTTCTTATAACTTTATCATTACATATACATTAATAAAGACTACAAATAATGGACTCGGCTTTAGTTTGACACCTTGCGGTGACCCCCCCCCCCCCCCACACACACACATACACTTGGTAACAGTGGCGTCACCAGGGGTAAAATTTTGGGGGGGCTGTAGCCCTGGCATAGATAGGTGGGTGGCGAGCGAAGCGAGCCTGAGCAGCTAGGGGGTCCGTGGGGGCGCTGTAAGCCCCCCCCCCGGAAAATTTTGAAATTTGAGCAGTTTCTGGGGCCTTTTTGAGGCCTAAAAATGTGTATAAGTAAGAAACATATGACACATAAATATTGATGAGCCTGATACCAGGCATCAGTCAGTAAGTTACAAGGCCAATGGTAATTGTAGGGTATAAAGCCTATGTGCAGAGAATAGTTTTTTCTTCATATACTATCATACTATAGTCCATTCATTATAGGTAGGCCAGAAATTGTGACCCCTAACCTTTGTAATTCGCTAAATGGCTAGAGCAAATGCAGGGGTTGGATGCAGGGCTGGTTAATGTGGTGAACTGGTTATGCATTATTTATTATTTAATTTTTATTTATTTATTTTAATTACTTTTGGCAGTTTTGGGGTTTGCATTTTTTGGGGGGCTGAGTCCTTGATTTGGGGGGGGCTAAGCCCCCCCAAGCACCCCCCCCCCCCCCCCCCTGGTGACGCCACTGCTTGGTAAGCTTATTACGTAGACTACATTTTTTTTCGGTGGAAATTGCAGGCACGTTCTCGCTTGCCCAAAGAAAAATCGAAATCTGAAAGGGGTGAATCAAACGAGATGAAACTTATTACAAGTGAACCAGGGAGGAGCCAAAAAGACCAGCCTGAGCCGCCTCGCCTCAGACATTAAATGTTTATAATTTTTATACAATTAAGTGTTCAAGTTTTACAGTGTATAATACACTGTAATAATTGAACGCTTAACCCAGCAAACATGATATGCCTCACAGAAATGCCTGTATAGGGAATGCGATAAGGCTCACAGAAGCGAGCCCATGAAAATAAACCCCCCAAAATGCCCCACAGACACTCAAATGGAAGCAATATAGATTAGGTGGTATAATCACTCATATCTCCTTCCTCTCCTCTACATGTGTCCCACCTCCCACCTTCCCCCATTTCCCCTCTCCTCAATTATTGGCTATTTTTCCTTCTATTTTTGCCATTCCTCCCTTTCCCCGCTTGAAATATGATGAGTCATGGTCTCCCACACTTCCTCCTCACTTGCACATGCGTGGGTGAGAGCTGGGAGATTCAGTTTGCCTCGAGCAGGCCCAGGAAACACACCTATGTTGCACTCTCTCTTTCACCTCCTTCCACCATCTCCTGCCACACATACGTTTTTCATTAGATATTTGCTGTTTACACCTATTTTCTGGTCTTCACTGTTCATATGTTCATCATATAAGTAAAATATACACACATGGGGCAGAAATAATGCTTTATATGGTAAATATAAATGTTTTTGTCAGAATTGAAGGGTTTTTTCCGCACACGTGGGCTTTTAACCTTGCAAGCGCGACTGCTGCGCGAGAATGGCCTGTGACGAACGTACTGTACCGTAGTTATATGCGAATTAATCACCCTCAATTCTGACATAATTTGTTTTATTTGCCATATAAAACATTATTTTTTCTCATTATGCATTTATTTTACATATATGATGAACATGTAAACCTTGGAGGGCGTTAAAATAAGTGGGAAAAGCATTTGGGTGGTGAAAAACGTATATATTCGCCGCTCAGTCGTATGCTGAGCCGGGAGGCAACGAGACATACACCCTCCCTCTCTAAGCTCTAGCGCTACACTGAGGCTTGCGGGAGAAGTCTCAGTGTTGGATAAGGTCTCTAAGTGTCTCACTTGTGTTTACAAAACCTCGTGAGAGAAATTTGCGCAGAATATAATAGAATAATAATGAAAATAAGAGGGAAAATAGGTGATAATTGAGGAGGGGGGGAGAGGGGGGAAAAGGGTGGGGAAGGGGGGTAGAGAAACATATGGATGAGTGGTAGGAAGTACTAGAGGGAAATTATCTCACCTAATGACATATTCCTTTGTCTTGAGAGCCCCTGTGGCGTTTTTGAAGGGTTTTTCATTGTCTTGCTTCTGTGAGGCCTATCGCATTCGCTATACACATACTTCCTTGAGGCTTATCATACTTCTCGGGTTAAAATACATCAATGGCACGCTTGTCGAGTCTATAAAAAATAAAATTAAATAAATGTAAAGTGTGTTTCATCTTTTGTATGCAAATTTGAACACAAAAGTTCATAAACGATTGAAACACTATATATGCCGGTATATATATATATATACCGTATATATCTTTTTTCTTTCTATATTCCAACTGCTCCCTCTCAGGCATAAGCTGAGAGCCTGTACATTCAGCCGTTATGCATTGAGGTCTCGTTCCAGTCTAGGGGGTGAGACATGTGTTGCACTTTTAGCTGCAATCAGCCCCTGCCATCTTGCCTTCGCAGGATGCATGGGGCTTAGTTGCCCACTCACGGCTCGAAGCAGCTCCATATCTGAAGCTGCCTCGCTCCAGTGCTTCACTGTCTCCTAGTCTCGGACCCTCACTCTCAGAATGACACCTATTAAGCAATGAACTCACTAGGCATTGCCCCCCTATAGCATATTTTGAATATGGGAATATTCATACAGTGCTATTTAATCAGGGAACAATGAGGGTATTTATTTGGCATTTCGGTGGGCTTTGTGGTAATGCACCGATACTAGGTACAGCACAAATTCCATCCCAATAATATCTTCCCATTGACATATCGGGGTTCGAACCCGGGTCCATTGGATTACCAGTCCAGTGGCAAGACCCCTCCACCACAGCTCACCTAATAAATATGTTATAAACTATTATAATATTCCCCAAGACGTCGCACCAGATATTGGTAAGCCACATCAGATCCTACACGTGTTAGCTGTTGTCGCAACGGGTCAAATCAGTTTAAGCCTTTCAATATTCGAGGTCGCATATTTACATATAATTCTGGTTATAATTAGACGATTTTTTACAATTATGAAAGGATCTCTAGGAATCAAAGGGGCAAAAATCTTCTCAATTAACTCTCTAGTTCTCACAAGATATAATCCTCAAGCGGTTAAGAGGGTAGTGCTTATTTTTTGGTCTATTTATTTGATTATTTATATATTATATAATTTCCTCGCTAGACCTTTATCAAGCTTTAAAAAACACTCTCTAGACCCCCTTCAAGATAAATTTGTAAATTTTCGGCAGAAAAATGTGCCGGCCGACGGCCGGTTCCTCTTAGAATTACAGGCTTGCTATTGCTCGCCAGGATAGACACCTAAATGGCACGAAAGGCTTTTATTTTGAAAAAATAATGGGACGAAAGGTCTTGAAATTGCCAAATTAATGGAACGAACATCTTAAAATCTCAAAGCTAATGGGACTAAACATAAGGGAGAAAAAGGCGACTACCTCCCCCTTAACCACATTCCCCGCACACAGTATGTTGCCCGGGATCAACCCTCTGCGGTTCCCAAAATAATTCAGTGTCCTTAGTAGACATAATGGGTACTATTATAATGACTTAGTAGACATAATGGGTACTATTATAATGACTTAGTAGACATAATGGGTACTATTATAATGACTTAGTAGACATAATGGGTACTATTATAATGACTTAGTAGACATAATGGGTACTATTATAATGACTTAGTAGACATAATGGGTACTATTATAATGACTTAGTAGACATAATGGGTACTATTATAATGACTAGTAGACATAATGGGTACTATTATAATGACTTAGTAGACATAATGGGTACTATTATAATGACTTAGTAGACATAATGGGTACTATTATAATGACTTAGTAGACATAATGGGTACTATTATAATGACTTAGTAGACATAATGGGTACTATTATAATGACTTTGTTATTTCTTCTTTGTATCTACATGGCCTGAGTGTTGGGGCTTGTACTAAAGGTAAATTCAGTCAGCCAGCCCTTACTCCCACAAGGGGTAGGGAGGATCAGCAAGGGACTCGAGAAAGGAAAAAGAGGTGACAGGAGAAGAATACATAACAGTTCGCCCACAAAAAGCAAGCACACAAGCCAGGGTGTCAAACTGGAGCAAGTTTGTTCGAAGACTTGAATGAATATGAGAACGAATTCGAGAAAATCAACATGAAATAGTACCGGTATTGTTTTCACCATTTCATCACTTCCAAAGACATAATTTGAACTATAAACTCAAATTTTATCTTTACATATACAATAATGGAGACTAAAATTAAAGGCCTCGGTTTTCGTTTGACACCCTGACACAAGCATTCAGAAGCGCCATTCACTCATCAGCCCCCGAAATCAATGGCTTCTCCTCAGATCTTATAAATCCGGACAAGGTCTCTTCACATCAACATCTGGGAAAAAGACCTTCCAGGTTTGTCATTTAAAAGGGTCCAGAGACCTTCATGTGCTCTCTCTAACAAACTTCCATTCATTCCTGTCATTTTCTATTTTTTTTTTGCTTCAGCCATTCCCTTTTCACGTTTTGACACCATATTATACCATCTTCTTCTCGGCTTTCCACGTCTTCTTCCTTCTTCCTTCCACTTCACTGACATAGATCATTTTAATTAGGACCATATGCTTTCATTAATGTATTCAAGTGCATTGGGGTTTGTAATGGAGGATTAATGTTAAAAACGGGGTGTTCATTAAATTCTTTCTTCAGGCATTCTTGTCATGTGACCATACCATCTGATAACACTTTCTTCAACCTTTTTGCTTTACCGACTTCTTTACTCCTCATGCCTCCCTTATGTTCACACTTCTTACTTCGTCTATTCTTCGAATTCCACACGCATTTCTTAGCAAATTAATTTCAACTGCTCTTACTCATGACTTTTCATTACTATACCATAAATTTAAAAAAATAATTACAAAATAAATAAATAGAATAAACAAAAATTCCTTCCGGTTCTCCCTCGTACTTTGACAAGCTATAGGAACAGAGATCGGCTAAACCCTGCCATGTTGGTGCTACTAGTGTCATCATTATCCAAGTACACTATAAACATGCCCCTACCTGTTTATTCGGCAATATCGACGTAGAAAATGTAGTTTGGTCTTTGGATCTAAATTTTATGAGATTAGAAATATAACAAATAACCCCCTTCTTTGGTATTTAACCCCTTCTGTACTGGACATGTCTTTTTTCATTCAGTCTGGCTACTATTAGACAATTTTATTCAGCAATTAACCCAGGAACACCACTCTTAAGAGGATTTGGTGGGCAAGGGCGAGGAACCTCTTAAGAGGTAAGGCCTAAAAAAAAAAAAATTAAATGGCCCCAGTAGCACTTAAAACTAGTGAAATAGTGATTAAGTTAGATAATTCCCCTCCATAACTACTATCACTCCTCGACATCTGTCAAAATCCCCTACTTACCCCTTTTACCCCCCCCCCTTCAATTATCACCTATTTTCCCTGTTATTCCCTTATTCATTGGTATATTTTTGTGTCAACATCTCCAAACCGGTTCTATGGTGTGGTCATGTGACTAGCGAGTGTGTTGCGTAAGGTAGAGTGTGGGTGAATGAGTCAGTCAGGCTTCAGGTCTCACGAGGGGAGGGTCTGCCTCGCTCTGCTCCACAATTCATGAATGGACCGGCCGACTATAATTCGCGATTTTGACCATCCAAACACTATTCCCACTTGTTTTATTGTTGCTACATGTTACTATCTTCATATTAAACATAAAATAGGCACATGAATAAGTAATAACGATATTTATCGTAAAATGACGATTTTAGGTGGGAATGGGGCCTCATATTGTCACCTGGCGATAGGGTGTCCATTACACACAGCTCGCCTTTAAAGGGTTAAGAGGCTTTGAACAATCTCATTTAACCCTTTTTACTACCACAGAGATCCTTTTTCAAGGCATGAAATCGTGTAAATATCGCTAGAATAAAAACTACAAGGACGTCGCCGGTACAGAAGGGGTTCAGGCACCAAAAGCAGGGTGTCAAATGAAAGCCTGCTCCATAATTTGTAATATTACATATTACACAAGTAAAGATAAAATTATTGTTTGATAGTTCAATTTGTATCTTTGAAAGTGATAAAATTGCCAACACAGTGCTATTTCAGGTTAATTTTCTAGTATTCCTTCTCATATTCATTTAAGACTTCTACCAAAATTGCTCCAGTTTGACACCCTGTCCAAAAGGGCCTCTAAAGCTCGGTTCACACATGCACGAATTAACGTCCCGTCCATCCCCGACCAAGAAAATAGGCAGGACAGCATCAACCTGGAGACCCCATGCGGCCACGATGGCCACTAGGGCCGTTCCAACGTTTTTTTGCCGCCGTTCTCATCCCGTTAGTCGGCGTCTAGATGCCGCCAGGCTGCGTCTAGACGACGACTTCTTCCGTGTGTGTCTGTGTGTGTCCCGTGGGTGTCCCGGCATAACACGTTTTCTGGCAGTTGCCCCGACCCACACGGACCATTTTATGCATGCACAAAAAGGACGCCGCCTAGGCAAGGTGAATTAAGGGGTCGGGGATGGACGGGACGTTAATTCGTGCATGTGTGAACCGAGCTTAACACCCAACGAGCGGCCTAGGCGGTATATTCGACCGTGCCGCCAGCGGGTTTTTTTTTTACCATAAATGGGGTTGTTTCCGTGCTCTTTTTATGCATAAACAAGAGCCAGAGCGTAATACAAGTATGTATCCCTGAAAGGGCGTATATTGAGCTTTCCAATGACACCCGAACCATCCTTCTACGATCACTGGTTGTCTTGCAACGATCGTGCAACCGATGGGCAAAATCGCTAAAATACGGTCATTTCGTTACATAATTACGTGTGTAGCGAGTGAGAGAGGGTGGAGTAGTGTGGAGTACAGGTCAGTGGGCCCACGACGGTCGTGGCGAGCGGTCATGAGGTAACCTACGCTCCTCCCACCGCTCGGCTCTCTCTCAGAGCCAATATTGCGCCAAAATTGCACACAGACTTAAGTCGGGCCTCGCCACATTGTCCAGCTTTTTAGATACGGACTTAAGTCGGGCCCGCTAAAGAAGGGTTAAGCAAAAAGATGACGATCCATTTTACTACAAGATCTCCCCTCTTTCCTTCCTCGACAGTAGGTGGGATCACACTGGCAACTGTATCCGATAACCTGTATTGCTCGGTTCACACATCACGAATTAACGTCCCGTCCGTCCCTGAGCCCTTAATTCGCCGTGCCTAGGCGGAGTCCTTTTTGTGCATGCATAAAATGGTCCGTGTGGGTCGGGGCAACTGCCAGAAAACGTGTTATGTCGGGACACCCATGGGACACACATGGACACACACGGGAGCAGTTGTCGTCTAGACGCAGCCTGGCGGCGTCTAGAAGCCGACTAACGGGATGAGAACGGCGGCAAAAAACCGTTGGAACGGCCATAGTGGCCACATGGGGCCTCCAGATTGATGCTGTCCTGCCTATTTTCTTGGTCGGGGACGGACGGGACGTTAATTCGTGCATGTGTGAACCGAGCTTATCAGAGTCTGCCTTGATGGTGTAATGGTTAGAGTGTTTAAAATCTGTACGTGGTAACCCAGGTTCGGATCCCGGTGGATCACATGCTTGCTTTCATTAATTTCTTTGGGAGGTGTTTGGTGTTGGAGTGAAATTAATAAAAATAGATTCACAATAAGTTAGGGTCTGTCTTTTACTATTTGGGTAATTTAATGGTTTGAAGATGTCTGTTGCTGTTTTTAAGGGGGAGGTAGTCGCTTTTTTGGACCCCCTTCTCCCTCATGTTTAGCATATTAGGCCTAACTTAGAAATTTTAAGATGTTCGTTCCGTTAGTTTGGCGATTTTTAGACCTTTTGCCTCATTTCTGTGTCAATATTAAAACCTTTCGTGCCACTTAGGCCTCGATTTTTTCCTGGCGAGCGAATCAGCTTTCGGCCGGAACATTTTTGTTACCGAAAAACTTACAAATTTATCTTGAAAGGGAGTCTACGGGGTGTTTTTTAAAGCTTGATGAAGGTCTAGCGAGGAAACTAAAAATTATATAAATAAATAAATATATAGACCAAACCACGAGCACTACCCCCTTAATTCTCTTGAAAGTAATGTCTGAATGGAAGCAATAAGCATTGAATAACAGCCCTTTATTTAGTAGATTTTTAATTTGATAGTGACTCCGATCCTAGTATCGGATACATGCCCTTGTGTAACGCCACCGTTTTATTAGCAGTGGATATTCGCCCGGAACTGTCGTACGAGTGTGATTTTATATTATATTTGTTTTTTTGTTTTTCAAACATAATACACTATCGTATCCAACAAATCAGACTCTCTTATAACCTACTGTAAATGTGAGTATGTCAGGTTAGTAAAGTCGGTGTCGAACGATAGCATATATCGGATACTATAGGTTCCGAGTTGTTTAGTCGGATTTTAATCACTGAAGTATAAAAACAAACAAAAAAATAATAATAATATATATATATATATAAAGATGGGTCCAGGCGTCTTATCCCTACTTATCCTTCTATTATATATATAATAGAAGGATAAGTAGGGATAAGACGCCTGGACCCATCTTTATTCTCGAATTTTCGGCTTACATTAAGCCATCTTCAGGAGTACCATATAATCCCTAAAAGAAGAGTAAAAACTCATAACAGAAGGAACAACGGGATCACTAATAAGTCAGTGACAAATGAGTAAACAATTGCAATCTTTTCTATATTAATATTTATAAGTTTAAAATTTATAAACATTACTGAAAACTCACAGTTAGAAGTAGAAACTGAAACATCTAATTAAAAATACATATAGCTATCTCGTAATTTACTTAAGAACATAGTGAACTATCAACAGACTACACCTTTTACAAAACATAATAATACAAAAATCACATAATACATGTACACTTACCTAAGTACAGGGAAACAAAAGATCAGACACGTTCACAGAACTGGGTGTGGGGGTCAACTAAAGCACCGCCATAGCTCAAGTGACTGTGGAGCAGCTGTGAAAGGAAATCAAATACAAAAAAAAAAAAAAATGATCGAAAATTTTGAAAAAAAAGAAAAAAATATACAACAAACACAATCACAAATATTTAAGAGTTGTTCGAAACATTAAGTTCTGGATTGAACTTCTTGATGAGCAATTTTTCTCCAATGAGCGCATCTGTATGATGCCTAAATTTCGCTAATAAGAACATAAGAACTTAAGAAAATGGGAGTCTGCAGAAAGCTGATTGGCCTAAGCAAGGCAGATCCCTGTCCCACACAACCCCAATTCAATTACAAAGCCCAATTATAGGCTCAACACTCTAATACCCTGAGGATCATCTTACCAAAACGGTTAGAGATTAACGCAGGAATATGGGGGTCTGCAGAGCGCTGATTGGCCCAACCCGGCTGATCCCCCTTCACACCCAACCCTTCTCGTCCATATGCTTATCCAATTTTATCTTAAAGCTCCCTACCGTTTTAGATCCCACTATAGCACTTGGTAGTCCATTCCACCCATCTGCAACTCTGTTACCAAACCAATATTTGCCTATATCTTTTCTGAAACAAAATTTATCTAATTTGAAACCATTGGTACGAGTTCTTTCGCTATCACTGAGCTTTAGTACATTTGTCATGTCCCCTTTGTTAATCCCACTAACCCACTTGAACACCTCTATCATATCCCCTCTAACTCTGCGTCTCTCTAACGAATGTAAACCTAATTTCTTCAACCTTTCTTCATACGGAAGATTTCTAATATTATGGATCATTTTTGTCATTCTAAGCTGTACTCTCTTCAATGAATCTATGTCCATTCTGTAATAAGGACACCAAAATTGGACAGCATAATCCATATGGGGTCTCACTAATGACAAGTAAAGTTTTAAGATAACATCAGCAGTTCTGTTACTCACACTCCTAGAGATGAACCCGAGAATCCTGTTTGCCTTATTACGAACGCTTATACACTGTTTTCTAGGCTTCAAATCATTGCTAACAAACACACCTAGATCTTTCTCGCAGTCTGAATTTTCTAATTCTAAATTAGCTAGTTTATATTTAACATTTGTTTGCATCTTCCCTATCTTTAATACCTTGCATTTGTCAATGTTAAACTTCATCTGCCAATTTACTGACCATTCATGTAAGGTATCTAGATCCCTTTGGAGGCACTCTATATCGCTATCTGAATCAATTGATCTCCCCATTTTAGTATCGTCTGCGAATTTACTTATCCTACTAGTTATACCTAAATCTAGGTCATTTATGTATATAAGAAACAACAGGGGACCTAATACCGATCCCTGGGGACACCACTTTTGACTGCTTCCCACTCTGACTTGGTACCATTTATGCTGACTCTCTGTTTCCTACCAATTAGCCATGACCTAATCCATCCCAACAACGATCCTCCTATTCCATGTGCCTCAACCTTTCTCATCAATCTCTCATGAGGGACTCTGTCGAAAGCTTTACTGAAATCTAAATAAATAATATCATATGACTTGTCACTATCTACTGCTTCATATACCTCTGAGAAATAGCTAAGCAAATTAGTAAGGCAAGAACGTCCCTGAGTGAATCCATGCTGAGAAGAATTTATTAAGTTAAATTTTTCTAAGTGGCTTCTAATTTTCCTAGCAATAATAGACTCTAGCAACTTTCCTATGATTGATGTGACTAATGGGACGGTAATTGGATGCTATCGATTTATCATATTTAAAATGCCCCAGAACAAGAAGCCCACCACAGAAGCCACGAGCGAACACCACACAGAAACACCCAAAGGAAAGGTCCACAGAACGAAAGGACCAGCTGACCGAGCCAGCCATTTCAGACAGGCCCAAGCCCGCAGGGCTAAGCAGCTCCAGGCTGCACCCTTTACCTTTTCTAAACTGACCATTTTCCACACTTCACATACACTAACCCTCTCGTGTCCTACACTCCTAACTACAAAGATGATGAACAGGAATATACATTCATATTAACCCTCTCCGACATATGACGCGATTTTGAGCCTATTGGGGATACTTTAAAGCCTTTGTTACCATCAGGGGTATTTAGAAACCTTTAGTTTAGTTACTTCAACCTCTGCAGTTGTCTTTGGGTTAGCTGTGGGCAGAAAACTAATTTTGGAGAGGTAATTATTAGAGTGAGAGAACTCTATTTCTTATTGCTAGTCTGGCAACCTCAGCGTCATAAATGAGTGAAAGGGTTAAAAACACCCATGCCCTGTCCCGACGTTGAGCCAATGCCAACACATCAGACAGCCATAATTATATCTATGTATGTTCTTACATCCGAGAAGTAGATGTTATATATCTTAGAAGTTAAAACACCCACGCTTGTCCCTAGACCTCGTATATCATTTTCCATGACGAGTATAGATATATGTAACCCGTGCTCAGTCGCCCCTTGCATTGTTCCTCTAGTAACTAAGTATTAATATTAACATTCCCTAACATCTTGTCTTGCCAGACTAAGCTTCTGAAGACCCATCGCCCCATAAATCTATGTATTCAATCCTTAGGTTAAGTATTTTTATCCGCCATTGTGTTCACCTTTTTCCATTTACTTTCCACAATTGTCATACGTCTTCCCCTTGCCTCCTTCGTATCCACAGTCCACACTACGCCAATTTACTTCGTGTCTTACACCTCTTACCCCAACCAGAGATTATATAAGATAACCTGGTTACCAGTATCTGTCATAAGTACCCCGAAACAATAACTAAGTACCCCTACGAACTGCCGCTGTTGTTGGTATTTATATTTAATAGAAAACGCAGTTCCCAGGGCCAACTAATAGTATCCATAACCCTCGGACTGATCACATAACTCTATCTTTTCCAGACTCATATACCACCCCATAGTTGCATTCCCCGGTAGCATTTGGCTAACGTATTCTACTGCCTTTTCAAACTTCCATATCAATTGTAGCCTAATGCCACCCCCACGCCCAGGGACCTTAGGGGCAAAATTTCCCTGTAGCCCTTGAACTCCCCCCCCCCCTCTCATTAAGACACCCGCGCTTCTCGACTCTTGTCCGACCTAGCCTCTCTCTCATACCTCTTGAAGATCCTTGAATTGTCCGTTGCTAACGCTCTCCAACCTTTTATATATATACTCCTATCCAGCCTACCTTCACTTAGTAGGCCAGAACAACATTAGAACTTTACTAGCCCCTTGCATGCCATCTATTCTCTTACAACACATTCACAACCCTGCACCCAATGGTCGTCGGTGCGAGGCTAGCCGCCCCGCCAGTAACTAATTTCTATTGCCATACTTCCAGATAAATGTGGCAGAGTTAGCAACCCAGTCTCCACCACATCCAGCAAACCCTACAATTAACAACCAGCCGAGTAAAACCAGCTAGCTAAGGCACCTTCGGTTTTGGTATTAAAGACACCCACATCTGTCTCATACACAGAGGGTTATTACAAACACTGGTGATATGGCAAGCCCCTAGCCACAGCCGCCGGACGACTATCACAGAGAGAGGGCGCCCAGCTCCCCCTTTTTGCCCACCCGAGGAGGGAGACCCCCACCCCCGCGGAGGTATACCTGGCCCCTGTTTTGACTTTCGAGTCATTGCCAGGTAGCACAGGAATTCTTCCTATCAATGAACTAACCATGAATGACTAACACCTTTACTAACCTCTATTAACTCACAATAAACCATTTACCTTTCTTGCATGCTCTGATCACTAAATTAGCACCTCAGCTATACCATAGAATGAAGATTGAACAATCTAGAGAGACGCTCCTATCACAGCTGTCCCCATCCTCCTCACAAAGTAGATCCAGTCTCTCTCCCCTAAATATGTCCAGTATAGCCAAAATAGTACCTCTTACTAAGGCTCAGTTATATGAAAATATAAAGGCTTCCTATCGCCCTGTGCCACAACAGTAAATACCATCTTACCTAGTCCCCATATCTATTGAGAGCTCAATTAAGTCCATAAGACTCGAGATCCCTACTGTCTACAGGGTCCAGAACCGAGCCTATAAATCTAACTCCCGCCCCCAGTCAAATCAGTTGAAAGCTAGACACCAACCAGGGGTCACTACCCTGCAGTTAACTTCTAGCTCTGCCCTTGTGTTGTTCCGGAGTGAGATCCCAGAGCCGGCAGACTCCGTGGCAGATTTGGATAGAAGGACCTGCCCACGTATTGAAGAACTTCACACATATGGCCCCCCTGGACGGCCGCGGAACCAGTCGTTAGCCCCCAACATCATGGACGCAAGATAACCAAGACCAGACCCATCAGATACTACCCAAGATTCCCTTTAGCAGTACTACATATTACTGTGCTGTTTAGAGATTCACTAATTAATATTTCTACGAAGTGGCTAAGACCTTGCCCAGTGTAATTCATACTTAACCATTCCATTTGGGACGTACTAAGCGATCAGTGCTCTTTAATTAACAGGCGACCTTGACTCTCGTAATTACCTTATTCAGATATTAAAACTCTAGTGATATCTAACGTTCGCCCACTGATTTGCGTTCTATGTATTTCTGAAACAAGGATATAAAACTTAGATAAGTACCCCCTGAGGTTACTAGAATTCCCGTGCTCTAAAATACGCGTGTCTAATCTAGTCTGTGAACTACTACTTGTGCACCAGAGCTACCAGTAATAAATCTAACAGTGAATATGAATCTATAAGTAACATTGATGGTCTTCGGTATATAAACCTGTGGAATCGAAGCCAGTGATCAGAAGATTAATACCTGAATGTTGGAAGTGGGAGACTAGGCTCCATCCAGATCCACTTATGCTAGTGTTGTTCAATTCTATTGTATTGTCTTACACAAGTATTCTGCAGTGGTATATCAATAAACGTGATCATGTAACTTGCTACCATGTGTTTCTTTGTGTTCTCTATTCCTCATATCTTGTATTGTGCATGCAGCCTTATATACCCAGTCAATTTAGAACTCACATTACCCAAGTTAAACCTGTAGAGAAACAGGGCATAACATTGGCGGCAGCGGTGGTTCTTGATTCGGATAAAAGGTTGCATTACACTGCAAGTTTGGAACAGTAGAAGCATGGCAACATCGCGAAATCTTCAGCCACTCGCACACATTCCCAAGTATGATGTAAACACGTATGATATCACCAGTTACTTAGACATAATAAAGCCAGTGTACGATGTGGTACTTCATAATGACCGCGAAAAAATCGGCATTGCAATTGTGCATATTATACAGTTGGGAGAAGCCGTTTCCCAACTTGTTGATAAGCCTACCTTTAAAGAATTTATTCACCAAATGGTGGCACAGAATACGCCAGAGTTTACCTGAAACCAGTTTCGATCCTTCGTGATCCGGACCTTAGATCCACTTTTGGGTTCCCCCGTCGCCTCCAAAATAATAAAAGTCGACGAGATCAAGTATGAAGGGGATATAAATGTGACCCTCATACAACTCTACAGATACGTGAGGACCACGTATAGCTATGAAGATTACGACCAACAAAATGAACTCTTATTCACCGCATTGCTAAACATCCTCCCACCCCACATCACCGCCCATCTCGACCCGTATGGCTTATTCGAAGAACATATGCTCTCTATCAGAGAAGAATGCATACGCAGTTCGATGAATCCCCTATCCAACCCTTCAGCCCCTAGCCAAGACTCCGTGCACCCTTCCAAAATGACTTCCGGTGAAAGTCCAACCCCAGTGCACTCTTCCTTGCCTCTATCCTCTCTGACCATCCCTAAATTTTCCCCTGCCCAGCCATCCACCAATGATCATCTTCCATCAATTGTGTTACCCCATAAACCCCATCCTTTTTCTATGCATGTCAAACAAACCCACCAACCCCAGATAACCGCTAACCAGACCGTGACTGCCACCAAGAAGATTCCCAAAATTCGTCCTGTTAACAACCCCAAGTCAATACATCAGTCCTCTACCAATAACCCCTGTTCGACACCTAACTCTCCCCCAACAAACCCTCCGCAGCCCCCCCAACAAGCCCCGTATTCTAGCTATGCCTACCTATGTAGGCCTACCACAACATATTTTCCCCATGACCCCAGAAATGTTCAGCTATCCCCCCACCAACAAAATTTCCCTTGTGACAGTTTTCCGTCGGTAGCTTGTGACAGTTTTCAGTCAGTAGCTCCCTTCCACCCCCACACAATTCACACCCCTAGAAAACTTCGAAACCCCACACTTGACTCGCCCTCTCATGTCAAACAAACTCACCAGTCCCAGATAACCTCTAACCAGACCGAGACTGCCACCAAGAAAATTCCCCAAACTCGTCCTGTTAACAACCCCAAATCAGTACATCACTCCTCCCTCAATAACCCATGTCCTATACCTAACTCTGCCCCCACTAATCCTCCCCAGCCCCACATAACCTTTAACCAGACCGAGACTAACACCAAGCAAATTCCCCAAATGCGTCCTGTTAACAACCCCAAATCAATACATCAGTCCTCTACCAATAACCCCTGTTCTACACCTAACTCTTCCCCCACCAACCCGCCGCAGTCCCCCCAACAAATCCCGTTTCCTAACTCGCTCACCTCTCACCACCCTGACCCTCCCACACGCGCCGTTAATCCTCCCCTCACGCGTGACGACCTAGGGACCCAACCATGTCCCCCCCCCTTCCCCCAGAAATGCTCAGCTATTTCCCCACCAACAAAATTTCCCTTGTGACAGTTTTCCGTCAGTAGCTCCCTTCCACCCCCCCACAATTCACACCCCTAATAAACTTCAAAACCCCACACTTGACTCACCCCCTCATGACAGACAAACCCACCAACCCCAGATAACCTCTAAGCAAACCGTCACTGCCACCGACACCCCCCACCACTCTGATCCTCCCACACGCGCCGTTAATCCCCCCCTCACGCGTGACCCCCACCAAAGTGATTTCCCCCCCCCCTCATGCATA
The DNA here is from genome assembly GCA_032716605.1 of Paralithodes platypus. Lineage (NCBI taxonomy): Eukaryota > Metazoa > Arthropoda > Malacostraca > Decapoda > Lithodidae > Paralithodes > Paralithodes platypus. The sequence continues at coordinate 12,662,663 of CM064555.1, forward strand.
CCGAACACCTGCTCACCAGTCGGTCCCCCACCATCATGAGCCCAGCTAAACTTTCAACCTCCCCCTCTTCACCGTTACCCCACCCGCCCCAAATTCCACCCCCAAAGATCCCGCTCGACAAAATACCACTCCCATCCCAATCCAACCACAAAACTTTTTCCACCTTGGCTAAACCCCAAAATACTCTCTCTCTCGCCCCACACAACATAATCAACCTCTCAACTTCAACCACTCCTCGAAATCCCATCCATGTCTCTCCCGAAAATAAAATCAGTCCAAATTCAACCCCTCTCAAACCACAACCCTGCCTGCCCAGACCCCCCCCCACCATCTCCCTATCAAATCCCCACACCCCAAACCACCCGATCATAGTAAACTCTCAACCTTCAGCCTTACTCACCCTTCCCCAAACCCCACTTACGACCACAACTCTCTACACAATTCAACCCCTCCCCAGCACCAACCTCTTCCGCAACAACAACCCCGACTCGACCTGCCCATTTCATCTTTAAAACCCCCCTATCACTACCCCCGACCGAAACCACTTAGACCCCCCCTCCAAAACTGGCCCCGGGCCAGCTCGCCCCCAGACCCACATTCCTAACGACAAGAACTAACGGTATATCCACCCCCTATTACCAGACCGTCACCCAGACTAACGGTAACCCTAAATACCCCCCCCCCCCCTGATGATGATGAGGATATTATTGTACTAAATTGTTTTGATTGTTTTCAATTCCTAAGCGATTGGGCATGATTTTATAAATGTACATGTTTTCCATATACTGTATATATTATTTTTTTCCCTTAGTCATACTACTTTTCTTGTTAACCTACACTTTTCTGACTATCTTTTAAATTTGCTTTATACATTGTTAAACACTTTACCTCTTCTTAATTTCCTGTGTTCTTAATTATCTGTTCTTTCTTAAATTTACATGTTTTCCATATACTATATATATTATATATTTTTTCCCTTAGTCATACTACTTTTCTTGTTAACCTACACTTTTCTGACTATGCTTCTTTTTACTTCACCCTTGAGGCTCGAGGACGAGCCTATAATGAAGGAGAGGGAAGTAAAATGCCCCAGAACAAGAAGCCCAACACAGAAGCCACGAGCGAACACCACACAGAAACACCCAAAGGAAAGGTCCACAGAACGAAAGGACCAGCTGACCGAGCCAGCCATTTCAGACAGGCCCAAGCCCGCAGGGCTAAGCCAGGCTGCACCCTTTACCTTTTCTAAACTGATCATTTTCCACACTTCACGTACACTAACCCTCTCGTGTCCTACACTCCTAACTACAAAGATGATGAACATGAATATACATTCATATTAAAAACACCCATGCCCTGTCCCGACGTTGAGCCAATGCCAACACATCAGACAGCCATAATTATATCTATGTATGTTCTTACATCCGAGAAGTAGATGTTATATATCTTAGAAGTTAAAACACCCACGCTTGTCCCTAGACCTCGTATATCATTTTCCATGACGAGTATAGATATATGTAACCCGTGCTCAGTCGCCCCTTGCATTGTTCCTCTAGTAACTAAGTATTAATATTAACATTCCCTAACATCTTGTCTTGCCAGACTAAGCTTCTGAAGACCCATCGCCCCATAAATCTATGTATTCAATCCTTAGGTTAAGTATTTTTATCCGCCATTGTGTTCACCTTTTTCCATTTACTTTCCCACAATTGTCATACGTCTTCCCCTTGCCTCTTTCGTATCCACAGTCCACACTACGCCAATTTACTTCGTGTCTTACACCTCTTACCCCAACCAGAGATTATATAAGATAACCTGGTTACCAGTATCTGTCATAAGTACCCCGAAACAATAACTAAGTACCCCTACGAACTGCCGCTGTTGTTGGTATTTATATTTAATAGAAAACGCAGTTCCCAGGGCCAACTAATAGTATCCATAACCCTCGGACTGATCACATAACTCTATCTTTTCCAGACTCATATACCACCCCATAGTTGCATTCCCCGGTAGCATTTGGCTAACGTATTCTACTGCCTTTTCAAACTTCCATATCAATTGTAGCCTAATGCCACCCCCACGCCCAGGGACCTTAGGGGCAAAATTTCCCTGTAGCCCTTGAACTCCCCCCCCCCCCTCTCATTAAGACACCCGCGCTTCTCGACTCTTGTCCGACCTAGCCTCTCTCTCATACCTCTTGAAGATCCTTGAATTGTCCGTTGCTAACGCTCTCCAACCTTTTATATATACTCCTATCCAGCCTACCTTCACTTAGTAGGCCAGAACAACATTAGAACTTTACTAGCCCCTTGCATGCCATCTATTCTCTTACAACACATTCACAACCCTGCACCCAATGGTCGTCGGTGCGAGGCTAGCCGCCCCGCCAGTAACTAATTTCTATTGCCATACTTCCAGATAAATGTGGCAGAGTTAGCAACCCAGTCTCCACCACATCCAGAAAACCCTACAATTAACAACCAGCCGAGTAAAACCAGCTAGCTAAGGCACCTTCGGTTTTGGTATTAAAGACACCCACATCTGTCTCATACACAGAGGGTTATTACAAACACTGGTGATATGGCAAGCCCGTAGCCACAGCCGCCGGACGACTATCACAGAGAGGGCGCCCAGCTCCCCCTTTTTGCCCACCCGAGGAGGGAGACCCCCACCCCCGCGGAGGTATACCTGGCCCCTGTTTTGACTTTCGAGTCATTGCCAGGTAGCACAGGAATTCTTCCTATCAATGAACTAACCATGAATGACTAACACCTTTACTAACCTCTATTAACTCACAATAAACCATTTACCTTTCTTGCATGCTCTGATCACTAAATTAGCACCTCAGCTATACCATAGAATGAAGATTGAACAATCTAGAGAGACGCTCCTATCACAGCTGTCCCCATCCTCCTCGCAAAGTAGATCCAGTCTCTCTCCCCTAAATACGTCCAGTATAGCCAAAATAGTACCTCTTACTAAGGCTCAGTTATATGAAAATATAAAGGCTTCCTATCGCCCTGTGCCACAACAGTAAATACCATCTTACCTAGTCCCCATATCTATTGAGAGCTCAATTAAGTCCATAAGACTCGAGATCCCTACTGTCTACAGGGTCCAGAACCGAGCCTATAAATCTAACTCCCGCCCCCAGTCAAATCAGTTGAAAGCTAGACACCAACCAGGGGTCACTACCCTGCAGTTAACTTCTAGCTCTGCCCTTGTGTTGTTCCGGAGTGAGATCCCAGAGCCGGCAGACTCCGTGGCAGATTTGGATAGAAGGACCTGCCCACGTATTGAAGAACTTTACACATATGGCCCCCCTGGACGGCCGCGGAACCAGTCGTTAGCCCCCAACATCATGGACGCAAGATAACCAGGACCAGACCCATCAGATACTACCCAAGATTCCCTTTAGCAGTACTACATATTACTGTGCTGTTTAGATGGTGATGGGCTGGTCTATCAGAGTGAGACCTGAGCGATCTCTGCCATACCCATAGCTTACTCTGACTGTTTCTTTTACTTATATATTTTCTAGATCTCAAGTGACGGCGTCTCTTCCGTGGATTGACCTCCCAATCTACCAAGATTGGAAGCTAAAGCGTCACATTATTCCTTTGCCCCTCAACTTTCTCTTCATAATTGCTGAGGGGCACAGGGCCCTGGGTGGGGCTTTGGTTTCCCGGGCGTTTGCGCGCCCTCTCAGCTCCCCGCCATGGAGTGGCTTCGGTCACCCAGGCTTTATTGTGGTCGGCAGGGAGGGTTCTGTGGGGGCGCTCGTTTATGGCCTTGGCCTTACTCGGGGCCTTGGGGCTGTTCGGCCAGGCAGCTTGGGGAACAACAACAACAACAACAACTGTGCTGTTTAGAGATTCACTAATTAATATTTCTACGAAGTGGCTAAGACCTTGCCCAGTGTAATTCATACTTAACCATTCCATTTGGGACGTACTAAGCGATCAGTGCTCTTTAATTAACAGGCGACCTTGACTCTCGTAATTACCTTATTCAGATATTAAAACTCTAGTGATATCTAACGTTCGCCCACTGATTTGCGTTCTATGTATTTCTGAAACAAGGATATAAAACTTAGATCAGTACCCCCTGAGGTTACTAGAATTCCCGTGCTCTAAAATACGCGTGTCTAATCTAGTCTGTGAACTACTACTTGTGCACCAGAGCTACCAGTAATAAATCTAACAGTGAATATGAATCTATAAGTAACATTGATGGTCTTCGGTATATAAACCTGTGGAATCGAAGCCAGTGATCAGAAGATTAATACCTGAACGTTGGAAGTGGGAGACTATAGTCCTACAGACCCAAACAGGCGGTTATGGGCGCGGTCACCTACCCTTACACTGGTGCCACCTGTCCACTTGACCCTTTCCGTACGACAACCTTTCCAAATTACTCTCGCTACCTCCCCCCCCCCCCTCCGTTCAAGGTCAATGTAGGGAGACCGGCTCTCTCTATATATACTGTATGTGTAAGACTGTGTAGCACACATGAATGCATAGATTATTATTGCTATAATAAATTACATTACTATTTATCTCTCTCTCACTCACCCTACACACCTCCCCCCCCCCACCCCACACCACACCACTCCCCCCCCCACCACCCCACACACACCACACCACTCTACCCCCCTCCCCACCCCGCATATTACCATTTTATATTTTTACTTTTTTTCCACACCACCCAAGAGGTAAAAGTTTCTGCGCAATTTTTTTTAAGAGGTTTCCCCTCTGTACCATCTGTTTTGTCTAACTATGCAAGTGGTGGGGCGATTTGGAGCGGCTTCCATTGTGGATGGTGTCAAAGACAGGAATGAAATGAAGTGAGAGTATAAATTTTGTGCGCCTGGCACCGCGCCATCACGTGAAATTTGTGATGAGTTTTTTTGGCCGACGTCTGACAACGTTGCGGTAGCCATGTTGCCAAGCTGTATACAATGTCAATTGAATTTACTAATAAGCGAATTAATTATAAAAACAATAAAGCTTTTTTGTACCTGTAGAAATAGCCTGAGCATTTCAAACCGACTTAAGGTACTTAATACCGAAAATAATATATTTTCGTTGTTTGGGATTATACATGTGGCACCAATGTAAAGGGAGTAACCGCGGGTAGGACCGCCTGTTAAGATCTGTTTGACTATAGGCTCCATCCAGATCCACTTATGCTAGTGTTGTTCAATTCTATTGTATTGTCTTACACAAGTATTCTGCAGTGGTATATCAATAAACGTGATCATGTAACTTGCTACCATGTGTTTCTTTGTGTTCTCTATTCCTCATATCTTGTATTGTGCATGCAGCCTTATATACCCAGTCAATTTAGAACTCACATTACCCAAGTTAAACCTGTAGAGAAACAGGGCATAACAATATTTTTTGAAGATCGGAACTACATTTGCAAGCTTCCAAGCTTCTGGAACTATACCTGTTTCTAATGACTTGTTAAATAAAAATGCTAATGGGCTACTTAACTCATCTCTGCATTCTTTTAATACTCTAGCATATACCTCGTCAGGACCAGGCGATTTTTGAGGTTTCAGTCTGTCAATTTCCTTAAGCACATAATTTCTACTTATACTAACTGTACTTAACATATTTTCTATACTATCACTATATACCATATTGACTTCTGGAATCTGTGCCAAATTTTCATTAGTGAAAACGGAAAGAAACTGACTATTTAATGTACTGCACATTTCTAAATCATTTTCTGTTATTTCTCCTATTGAAGTTTTTAGGGGGCCTATTACATCTCTAACTTTAGTTTTATATAGTTGGTAAAAAGCTTTAGGGTTATTTTTTGAGTCACTGGCGATCCTTATTTCATAATTTCTTTTTGCTTTCCTGATTTCCTTTTTGACCTGTCTTGATAGTCTGATAGTATATTTATGTAGATGATTTTCGCCTTTCTTTATTTTTCTATATATTCCTTTCTTTTTTCCTATAAGATCTATTAGCTTATTAGTCATCCATTTTGGTTGGATCTGCGTCGATCTAAATCTTCTTTTAGGGATATATTTATTTTGAGCATTGTGGAGTGAAGCAATAAACTGGTTATATGTAGGTGGCAAGTTTAACTCTGGCATATCCTGACTTAATTGCTTAAGTCTCTTCTTAGCCCACCATAATCGGCTTTTCTGAAATCTGGGATAAGTGTCGTATTCTCTTTAGCATTCCCTGTCCATTGTATATTAAAATAAATAGATTTATGAACGCTATTTCCTAGGTGGTCACCAATCTCTACATCATTTATCATATGTTCATTGTTACTGAAAACTAAATCAAGAATATTAATACCTCTAGTCGGCGTATCTATGAATTGAAATAAAAAACTATCTTGTACTACCTCAATAAACTCTACTGAATCGGAGTCGCCTATTTGGTGCTGCCGATCAAGGTTCGGAAAATTAAAATCCCCCATAATGCACACATTGCTAAACCTTGATGCTATTTTAATTTCCTCCCATAACGATGTTCCGCCATTTCTACTCATATTAGGCGGTCTATATATAACTCCAATAACTATGGTCTCACTACCTTCGTTAACCTCTACCCAAACACTTTCATTATCATTATTTAGTCTAATACCTGATTTAATACAGCTTTTTAATGTACTCCTGACAAACACTGCTATACCCCCGCCCCTCCTACTTGTTCGGTCATATTTAAACAAACTATATCCTGGAATATCAAATTCTGCTAAAAAATGCCTAGATTCTGTATTAATCCACGTTTCAGTTAGCGCTATTATGTCTATATTTTCTGTGCTAACGAGTGCTCTAAGTTCGTTCATTTTGTTACATAAACTCCTACAATTTGTATAATATACCCTCAACCTATTACTTTTATTTGCAACTAATTTTCTATTGTGTTTAGCTAACTTATTATTTCCTGTTGAACTACTAGCTCTAGACGGAAATTCTACTCTATCAGTATTCTCATCTTTACTATCAGTTACATGTGTAGTGTTATCGATACTACTATTACACATCACTATATCCGCACTATCTTGACTGATTATTTCTATTTTACTCACTGGTTTGTCACATGAAGTACCTGCTCCATATGGAGACAGTATTTTACTTACACACCCAGGGTTTTTTTAACGAAACGCCGCAACAATCTTGTCCAGTGAGCTGGCTAAGGTCGAAACTCCTAGTCGAGAAAGATGTACTCCATCCTGGGCATACAGTTCATCCTTACTTGCAATACTTCTCCAGCCGGCTATTTACACCAATAGCCCTGGAGGACCATTCCTTCCGTACCCCTCTTCTTGGCAGGACACTGTGTACCACTCTTGGCAGGATACTGTGTACCACATTTGAATATTTGAAAATCTTTATCAGAGAAACGATGATCGTTCTCATGGGAGTGATTACGGACGGCAGAAAATGCCATCTTTTGTAAAATAAAAACCTGACCTGTAACTTTTGCCAATATGTTCGTATACCCTTATCTTGAATGCACGGCTAGTACATCCAATATACCCAGCATTACAGCTAGGACAAGTAAATCGGTAAACGATATTCGAACATAGAGGGTCTATCACACGGTCTTTGAAATTAAAAAAATAGCCAATTTTGAAGTCATTAGTGAATATAATCTTAAAGTTAACTGCGGGAATGAATCTTTTAAAATATTTTGAGCAATTTTCCGAAATTCATAACTAATGTTACCATACCATAATGTTGATATACTTAACCAATTAAGGAACATCATACTTGGGTTCACTGGCTCCGTATTGTTTGACATTCAAAAACTTCTTTAAGATACTGTTGAAAAGATCTTCCTTATAATTATTATTAACAAAGTAGTCTCTTAATTTGGTTATCTCCTCGTGAAGCGTGACATAATTAGAGCAAATTTCATAAGCTCGATCCAGCAAAGTTTTAATAGAGTTAGCTGAACCAGCTAAGACCCTGTTACCAAAAAAATTATTAGGCTCATAGTTCTCCAAGATTATGTCCAAGGTCTCATCCAAGGGTACATTAGTGAACAGGGACTCCACATCATAACTGACTAAGACGTATTTATTGGGCAAATTTAACTCACGAAGTTCACTAACAAAGGTTCTGGAGTTAGACACAGTATATTCGTTGGATACAAGTGGAGTTATTAGCGGCTGTAGAAATTTAGCTAAGTTGTATCCAGCAGTTTTAATTGTAGAGATAATTGGTCTAAGAGGCAGTCCCTGTTTGTGCACCTTGGGTAGGCCATAGGCAATTCCTGGAGTAGAGCCAGAAGCACATAATTCACCGAAAATTGTTGACCCAATATTGTCCTTGATTGCTCTTAAAATCCTGTTTAGTCTGTCCCCACCTTGGATAATTACGTTAAAAACTTCACCCTTAACCCTTTTAAATTTGGTTTTATCATTTAAAATACTATCCATCTTGGCTAAATATTCACATCTATCCATAATAACAACTCCTCTGCCCTTGTCAGGTCTAACGACAATAATAGAGTCATCCTTCCCTAGTTCCTTAAGTAATACTAAATCTTCTTTCTTGAAAACTATCGATTCAATATCTTTAAAGTTTCTTTTGGATAATCTATAATTGGTATTGCCTATTTCTCTTGAGTTTATCAACTACATAATTGTTCAAATCTCCTTTAAGAAGCCCTGTCTTAATACAGTCCTGAACCGTGTTACAAACTTTTTCCAAAGATAAGTAATGTTTTAGCCAATCGTTTGTGTAGAAAGGGATACAGAAATCAAGCCCTAACATTAATACTTTCTTCTCCCTGGTTGTTAATTGTCTACTGGAAATATTGAAGATTGAATTTTCGTTGTGTCTAACAGAATGTATACCGAGATAATCTAGCTTCCTTTCATGTCTAATCTTAGTCTTCTTGGTGAATTCACTAGTATGCTCATATATCTTATGAAGGAAGGTCCAAAAGTCAAGAAAGGATACCTGGTTCTTAAAGGCCGTTTTTAGACTAGAAAGTTATCGAAGGTCGTTTTCAGTTTCTTCCTCTGCAGTTTGATTTCCTTATCCAGATGTACATTTTGCCAATCTCTATATGTATGACTATTACAAAAATCTTTACTGTAAACTTTAAATTTCAGAAATTTTGGAATGGTGTTATATTCATGGCAAGTGTTCAGAAATTCTATATCCAACTCGATTTTCTTTGCCTTCTGATGCGTTTTTTCCAAGGATCTATAGGTAGTAAGCGTCGGTCTTCCATATCTTCTTGTTAGTATGTCACCTGGTGAACCGGGGCACCGTAATTTCCATAATAGTAGGATAAGTAGACGCCTGGACCCATCTTTATTCTCGAATTTTCGGCTTACATTAAGCCGAAGTATATATATATATATATATATATACTGTATATACAGTATATATATATATATATATATATATATTAAATCATTAAATAAAGGTGCTATTCGACTAATGCTACTTCCATTTTGACGTTATATTTAAGTGTGTACCGTACCTTATGCACAGAAACCTTGAAACACGAATATGACACAAATACTAATAACATAATGTAGACTACAGTATACTGTATACTCCTTTTTAAAAATAGCAGTTGAATCATTATATTCTTAATGGAAAAAACATGAAACTACTACCGTACATTACTGCATCATATCAAGGCCGAGTTTTCATAATTTACAACATATTTAGCTACAAAATCTTCGAAAAAGCTGAGTATGCCAGATACAGACATGCCAATTTACCATTAGCTAAAAGACAAACAGAAAATTAGACCTATGAGAAGGCTCATGGACATTCTAAATAATATGAGTATAAAAAGGGTATTGTAAAGTATACATAATAATATACCCATGTAAAGGTATATTATCTTATATCTGTTATAAAAGTAAATCACTATTAAATACCTATCATTGCATATCGTTTGTCATACCCTTCTTATTCCCTAGATTGTTTGCAGTGATGTCTGGTTGAAAGGCTTTACTCCCACACTCGCAAATCAAAATGTTCTAGTATCGTATTTTGTTCACTATATGCACGTATATATTAGATCATATAACTATTCTTAATTATGCAGACTTAACCTAATTTGGGTAGTTTATGCTATATATGCCTGGTTCCATGGATACATATCTTTACCAAATGTGTTGATATGATTGCCTTAATGGTAATAGCAAATTTCCTAGTAAATAATCTAAAGGGACTAGATAAAGGTCAAAGGTAAAACACGACTGCTTTTATAATTTATCCAAAATTGACCAAGTGTTTTCATCAGATTAAGCGTGTAGCCTATATCATGTATTTACACACGCACACACACACACACATATAAATATAGAGGCCAATATGTTATACCAGTATTTTTACTGGGTTTCAATGATTAGTTGATTCGATCTCAACTTGGAAACAAATGAAGCTATCATAAAGTACATATAGGTCTATAGGCATACAGCAGGACAAGTACAACATATAATTTTATATCAAATTAGAGTTACTAACATTGAAATATATAATGTTTTTTCAAGAGTGGCGAATACACACAAGTAATCAAATCAATAAGTACATACAATAAGTTGTGATCTTCCCCTAGTCCTTAGTAATAATATTTATCTACGGGAATCACAATGAATACACAAATCACTTTAATACAGTCATATATAAAGATGATACTTTCTCTAGATAGAGTTAATATTCAAATCAATAGTTCATGGTCGGACATCTACACAGGTTAAGCTCGGTCACAGAAACGGTAGTTTTAAGGTGTTACTTTAAAAAATCAATCAATATAGCTCTAGTTTGATGTTATATGTAGCACTGGTGTACATGTGGTCTCGACTCTGCGAAATATCACCATAGATAGACTATCGCCTTAAAAATAGTACAGAATATTTTTATAAGTCAAGGATAGAACCTGTGGTTTGTGTCCTCATTCAAAAGAGGCCTAACACAGTTATAAGGGAGGTCTGTCGAAACAGCCTACAAGCTAATGCAGAAGATTCTTCTTAGGTTGAGGTCCCTCGTCTGGTTCTGCTTTCTGGCGGCTTAGGTCCTGGCCTGGATTTTACGGCGTGGTAAGACGGCGTCCAGGCAAGAGGTCCTTCAGCTGGTGTGGCACTTCAGGTCCCGTATGCACAATGTTGCGAGCTGTTAGTATTACGAAGGAACACCGGAGGTAGTCTTAAAGAACTGTCTGGCCGGGCTCCACGCAATTTCCGAAGTGCCATTCTTGTATAAACATATGCAATATATATATATACTGTGTATATATATATATATATAGGCTATATATTATTATTATTTTCAACATCATCATCATCACCTACTCTCTCTTCTTTCCACCCAGCTAGCCACCCGCGATCCTCAATGAGCATTCTGGCCACCAAATGCCTGGATGAGGAACATTCTGAAGGCAGGTGGTTCTGGAGCCGCGGGGAGGGAAGGTGTCGCTCCATCGGGCACAGGGAGGAAGGCTACCACTTCAATGAGATTGTCTACGTCTTTCAGGTTTGTATGCTGATCTGATAAAAAGTTTTGTGTTAACTTAAGTGTGGAGGCGGGAGGTTAGTTTGCTCCCTAGACCTCTATCAAGCTTTATAAACATCCCCATATATTTGTAAATTTTTCGGTAGACAAATGTCCCGGCCGAAGGGCGATTTCTCCACAATTACTGGCGAGAGATATCGATTCCTAAATGGCACTAAAGGTCTTAATATTGGCAAAGAAATGAGAGTGAAAGGTCTTAAAATTGCCAAAGTAGTGGGGCGAACGTTATTTATATTTCAGGTGCCAAACAATCACTTATATTTCAGGTGCCAAACAATCATATATATTCTAGGTGCCAAACAATTATATATATTTCAGGGACCAAACAATCATTTATATTCCAGGTGCCAAACAATTATATATATTTTAGGTGCCAAACGATCATATATATTACAGGTGCCAAACAATTATATATATTTCAAGTGCCAAACAATCATATACAGTATATTCCAGATGCCATACAATTATATATATTTCAGGTGCCAAACAATCATTTATATTTCAGGTGCCAAACAGTCATTTACATGCCAGTTACTCATCAGGGGGTAAGGAGGCTTTCATCTTATGGTTGAGGAAAAAAAGAACATGTCCCCTTGCTATTGGCACTATCTTGGTAGGCCTATTGCACTACCGAGGCTGGTGGGGCACGGATAGCGGATAGGTACCACAAGGGACTCCACTAGTCTTAACTGAGCGCTGTTTGGCACCACACCAGAGTTGGCCACAGTGTTTACATGGCGGGACAGTGTTGTAGCAGGATTTTGTTGTTCTAAAGTCCAAGTTGCCTAATGTGCTATGTCACATTTTCAAGAAACGTGAGATAGTCTGATTGCGATTTCCAACTTAGGGATCAACGCTTATCGTCAACTTAGGTACCTCTCCACTGGGTGAGGACTGGCCTTAATGCGCTTAATCAACACACAAGTTAGTAATAAACAATGGACACAAAACACATATACTGTAGATAGGATACACAAGTTTTATTACTTAACAACTAGGGTACAATCTAAATAAGTCTCTGGAGAAATAAAGATGATAATCATATACAAATAAGGATGATGTTACAAATGAACATATAAGTAATAACACACAGAGATAATAAGTCTCAAATCACAAGAAATAAAGTCCTGAAGTGAATATGCAAAGCACTCAAATATGGCTCTCACATAAGTAAATAACAGTTACTGCGACAATAGAACCGTAGTTCTGATAGAGGACAATATTTAATTTCAAAACGAACAATAAGTTAATGCAACTTAAATAAATTTATAAACTGTAATAACTCAATAAGTGACAAGGATGAAAATCGGATTCATCAAGGGAGAATAATTATATTAGTCAACTATACATGACTGAGAAACATTTAGCTCTGCTACGAAACTTTCACTATTGGATCTGTACCCAAAATTATATGGAACGCATAAATTTAGATCTGCGTGAAGTGTTCGAGATTTACGTGTAAGTGTATGTCTTTATACCTGGAAAAGATATATATATATATTTCCTATGCGAGGAATCCAGGAACCTGAATTCAAGGAAGTAGGTATATATTTTCCACAAGATAGAGTGTGTTTTTGCCTCCCGCAAATGGAGCAACGGATAATAAATAAAGAAGTGAAGAGAGGAAAATTCTTCTGTCTGACGTGAATTAAGAAATTAACCTTGTCATACCTAAGTCTAGACCCTCACTGTAATTATTGTTACCATTACGGACTAGGAAAAGCATTTAAAGGATTTCGTAGGTAGAGAGTAGAAATTAACACTGGTAGAACGAGTTTGAGCAGAGACTGGAGTTGGGTCACGGGCTGTCATGCCTTTGATTACAGGGGCACTGAGATATTTACACTTCCCAGCTAGGTTCAGGCCCAAACAATTCCAAGACACGCTCTGCTCGGCTCTTTTGCGAACTCGTCTTAGTGTGACTCCCGACACTACCATCCACGCTGAATCTGGGGGATGAAACTAAAGGATCCCCTGCACTCGGTAAGCATAAAGTTTTCCCGGGCATAGGTAGACAGTGTTACGACCGGGACTACGAATAAAGCAAGGGCACTCAATGATTGGACTAGTAATAGGGCACTATGCAACAACGGTACGCTAGATCCAAACCCTCGAACTTATATGCCGGTGAACAAAACACCTATACCCTCCAGGGTTAATCTGCGATAGCGGGGTATCCTTAACTGGGCATAAATGTACTCTACTTCAGGCTAACCGGCACTGATATAGCCTGATAACAAACAAGATGCAAGTTACGTTAAAATGCATAAAAAGGAATCTATGGAAAGATCAATTAAATCACTGCAAGATTTAATACAATAAAAAGATGCTTCAATACAGTTACTCTAAACAACAATAAACTCTTCACTCCTATCTGAAAGAAATTGAAGTATAGTCCTACAGCATAGACCTGGAAACTTCTGAAGAAAGTCTGATGCTCATAAGATGCTCGTACTTATTTAGAACAATATAAAGGCAGGAGGCAGGACACCACACGTGTAAATCGAATACACTAAAAGATAGGACATATAATGTTAACTGACACGAGAATACTATAAATGCGCAACGGTAGCAATGCTCAACACTAAAAGAAGTACTTCCTCATCAACGAAACAGTCTGCTATGGTTGTGCGGCTCAGCAACAACCTAGACTAATAAATGCTGTGAATAATAATGTGCACATATCAAAGAGCTTATATTAAATACTAATAAGTGTCTACTCGATTAATAATGTCTAGCTGGGATACTCTAGGTAAGGAACTGGGGTTGAGCAAGACAGGCTCGTAGCCTAGCGATGTCCTTAAGGACGGCATCCTTTAAGTTACGTTAATTGACTAGGGGGCTCTCTCGATAGATCCAGATCAAAAGTATCTGGTTCTATCCTGGTGACCCTCTAAAGACAAGCAAAGAGGCAGCAAAGTGTGGAACTGGTACAGGCCAAAACCCTCAGTCAACACAATGCTGCACTCGCAAAGGACGCAACCGAAAAGACAACCCAGGCTACCACAGGACCGGTCGAAGTCGTGTAGGTATAAGCAAACCGTACACACATCGGAGACAACGACTACAGTTACCTTATCCCAGTCTAGCATTAAATAAAAGAGCAGAAACACTAAATCAATAATGGAGACACACAAAGTTCTTAACCTATACTAACTAAGAACCCTCAAACCTATTCTAAGTACATGTAAATATCTCTGAGGACGGCGCATGCAATACAATGGGCCGGCTATGAAAACCGTATGCAGAACCCAAGGGGAGTGTTGTGCAGTTAATAAAGGTTAGAGTATGGAAAGAGAGAATCGAGCGAGAGAAACAGTGATAAAGGTGGTGATCGGGAGAGAGTATGCAAAGGGATGTTAGAAGCACGCGTGCCAAGCCTGTCCTGACGAGGACAGCTCCTGGGGACCCTCATGGAGGAGGTAAGTTACACAGGAGACCGCAAAGGCGCGATGGTCGGCCAATCACGGGACGAGACGTCACAAGACAGCAGGCGTCATAGGACACTGCCAGACACGCCGTCCAATGGCGAGCGAGAGGCAGGAATGCACCCATACATACAGACACTCACTACCTCATCGCTCTGAAAGTCTTTCTCATTCACACGCTGTTACTATTATCACTACTGTTGATATAAAATATAACCCGTTGTCACAGACGAAAACAAAGACCACCACTGGACTGTCTGTGACAATGCAATTACTAGGAAAGAAAGAACAACATTCTCTGATAACTGTAGCCCATTTCGATGTCCCTGGCGAGCGCTAGTGGCCAACGAGAGGCGATTCTGCCAACACTGGTAGACGTCACACCCCGCCCAAGATATGGGACGCTCAACATTAGGCGAGCACCATATCTGACAAGGCAGAATGCCGACAAGACCCGGCACACCTAGCCACTCCACCAGAAATGAAATGCAAAGCTCAATCTTAAATAAAACAACATATTAGCATAAAGAAAATCTTACAACCCCTCCCAAACACAATAGTATAATTTAGCCTGCTATGCTCCCTGAGCGAGCTTCACAGAGCCCAGTCTACTAAGTGAAAGACAGGTTCAACTTAGGACTTTAGCTATAACATTGGCAACTTACAATTAACTATCAAAAAGAAAGAGTTTTTATGTGATTTTTGATTTAATTTTAATGTTGTTTTTGACGGCTGCTCTACAGGGGCAAGCCTGGTTTTTCTCCACTCAAACCCACACACCTGTGGTGATCTATGCCGGATCTTCCACCCTCGACAAACAGTCTGCAATCACATTCTCACAACCGGCAATATGGCGAATGTCTAGATTGTATTCTTGCAACATGAGTGACCAACGTGTCAGCCTCATATTCCGGTTGTGGAATTGGTTCAGAAATTTAAGAGGGTGGTGGTCGGTGTAAATCAGCATGACTGGCCCGTAGGCAGGAACATATACTTCAAAGTGCCTGAGCGCCAACACTATTGCCAGCAGTTCTTTCTCCACCACAGAGCAGTTTTTCTGAGCGGAATTAAACTTCTTGGAAAAGAAACTGACTGGATGCTCCAAACCTTCCTCGTCTGTTTGCATTAAGACGGCACCAGCTCCTACACCGCTGGCATCTGTTGCCAGCTGGAACGGTCTTTCAAAGTCAGGGGCCCTGAGGATTGGGTGAGTGCATAGTAGGTGCTTGACCAGCGAAAAAGCCCTTTCACACTCAGGTGCCCACTTGAACTTTTTCTCTTTTGCTAGCAAATCTGTCAGGGGAGCTAACACAGTAGAATAACCCCGAATGAAGCGGCGATAGTAACCGATCATGCCCAAAATCTCATGATCTGCCGCTTGGTGGACGGCCTGGGGAACTGGTTAATAGCCTGTATCTTGTTTTTTGGGGGGGCACACCTGGCCTAACCCGACCGCAAACCCAAGATACTGCACAGTTGCCCGGACAAAGTCGCACTTGCCCAGATTGACCACCAAGCTGGCCTCACTGAGCTTCCGAAACAAGGCTTCTATGTGCTCACAGTGACTCTCAAAGTTGTCATCGTAGATTATAACGTCATCTAGGTAGACAGCGCAGTTAGGGATGTCAGCTACTAACTCATTCATAAGACTCTGGAAGGTTGCTGGGGCATTTTTAAGGCCATACGGCATCACATTGTGGTCTTGCCACAAGTGGTCTTGCCACTGGCCTGGTAATCCAAAGGTCCCGGGTTCAAATCCCGATGTATCAATGGGAAGATATTATTGGGATGGAATTTGTGCTGTACCTAGTATCAGTGCATTACCACAAGCCCACCGAAACGTCAATAAAATACCCTCATTGTTCCCTGATTAAATAGCACTGTATGAATATTCCCATATTCAAAATATGCTATAGGGGTGCAATGCCTGGTGAGTTATCTGCTCAACAGGTGGCGTTGTGTGTGTGAAAGTGTGAGAGTTCGAGTGTAGGGGGTGAGACAGTGAAGCACGGGAACGAGGTGGCTTCAGAGATGGGGTCGTTTCGGGCCATGAGTGAGCACCGTGCCTCATGTGAAGGCAAGATGGCAGGTGCTCGTTGTACTCTACGTGCTTCACATGTCTCACTCCCTAGACTGGAACAAGACCTCACGGGCTTCACTGTTCATTGTAAAGCGGTGAATGTTAAGGCTCTCCGCCTATGCCCGAGAGGAAGTAAGTTGGAATATAGAAAAAAAAAAAAAAAAAAAAAAAACATTGCAATGGTAGGTGTTCCCATCAACCACAAACCCGCATACCCCCTTCGACCGCTCAGACAAGGGCACCTGCCAGTAGCCTTTCACTAGGTCTACCTTAGTTAGAAACTGTGCCTTACCAATCTTGTCTACACTATCGTCAACACGGGGAAGGGGATAAGCATTGGTGGGAGTCAACCCGTTCAATCTCCGAAAGTCAATGCAGAAGCGAACCTTCCCGTCAGGCTTGGGTTGCAGAGTGACAGAAGATGTCCACCTAACTGCCCCCTTCTCAATCAGCTCCCGTTCCAACATATACTCTAACTCCGCTCTGAGGGCTGGGAGTTTAATGGGTGGAATTCTGTAGGGCACTGATTTAAAGGGGGGGTGATCTCCCACGTCCACATCATGCACCACTCGAGTTGAGGCCTGGATGCTCTGCAAACACAGTGGGGTATGAAGCAAACAGGCGCTGCACGGCTGCACGCTGTTGCTCAGGCAGGTGCACTAGAGCATCGTCAGCCACCTGTCTGGAGTTCCCCGCCCACTGGTCAGCAGAGACATGACACTCCCAGTTATCCTCCACCTGGGCTTCACTGTCCCTCACTCCTTCTCCTCCATGACCGCTGCAGGACAACACAGGGACAGCGAGAGGCTCAGGGGGGCGCCTCACAAACTCTTTCACCAGATTCACATGGCACAGCTGATTCTTTTTACGCCTATCTGGAGTAGCCACAAGATAGTCTAGGTCTGAGATCTTTTTTTACCACCTTATAAGGACCAGCGTACTTGGCAGACAACGGATGACCTGGCAGAGGTAACAGAATCAACACCTCCTGCCCCACCTTAAACTCCCGGAGTTTTGTCTTCTCATCGTACCTGTCCTTCATAAGTGCTTGCGACCCTACCAAATTCCTACCTGCCAACTCTAGGCTTCTCAGCATTCTCTCTCTACTCTCGAGGACATACTTTAACATGGAACATGGTTTTGCTGTGCCCTCCCAGATTTCTCTAACCATGTTGAGGGGGCCTCTGACCTGATGTCCGAAAACTAACTCATTGGGACTCAACCCTAGGCTTTCACCAGGTACCTCCCGAGCAGCGAATAATACATAGGGCAACCCAAGATCACAATCCTTGCCATTCTCAACACAGTAACAACGCAGCATGCTTTTCAGAGTCGAGTGCCACCTCTCCAACACCCCTTGACTCTCTGGGTGATAGGCTGAAGAGACAACTGTACTGATACCGTGCTGCTGCATGGTCTGTTTGAAAAGGTTAGAAGTAAAGTTGGACCCTTGGTCTGACTGCAATTCCTGCAGGTACCCGTACCTAGAACAGTACAATAGCAAGTTACGAACAACAGTCTTAGCAGTACCATTTCGCATGGGGTATGCATCCGGATAACGAGTGGCAACATCCATGATTGTGAGGAGGAACTTGTTGCCTGCACTAGTAGGGGGTAGAGGGCCAACCATGTCGATTATAACCTTACTGAATGGTGGCCCGATTACAGGAATAGGGTCTAACGGAGCCTTGGGAATACACTGGTTTGGTTTACCTACTGTCTGGCAGGTACTGCACATTGCCACCCATGACACCACATGTGCCTTCATACCTGGCCACCAAAACAATTTCGCCAATGCTGCTACCGTCGTACGTACACCCAAATGCCCTGCCAATGGTACATCATGCGCCAACCTCAGTAGGCTATCACGGCACACACTAGGCACTACCAACTGGTCAACCACTCTCGACCCACCCTCCCAACTCCGTCTGGGATCTAGAAAACGCCTGTACAATATGCCCTCCACACGAAAGAAGTCCCCCGGCTTTGCATCCCCGTCCTCATCAAGTTCCATCGCACCGTTACTACACTTCTGAAGCTCAGGATCATCTATCTGCAGCCGACAGATATCCGAAGGAGCCAATCTATCTAAGTGCTCCCGGAGCAACTTATGGCCTCCCCCGATACTGGACTGTTCGATTCTATCTTGCTTAAGTGCGTAACGTTGCTGTCTCGGAGTTTTCTCACGCCCTACCTCCTCACCAAGTGTGACAGGTTCTGGGGCCGCCACTCCGGACCTAAACATTGGTGCTAATACCGAGTCGCCAAGAAGAGCCGCTGGATCAAAACTCACAAAACTTCTCCCAACTTTAGCTTTCTCCTTCCGACCGTTCCTCCGCTGGTCTAGAGACTGAGGAATAGGCTGTGACACCTTAGATGCACGAGATCGGGTGACAACACACGCCATCTGCTGTAATTGACACCTCTCGACCAACTCCTGCCCCTCCCTACTCACGTCGGCCGCCCTCTCGGCAACGACTAAGGGTGGAACCTCAGAAGTAGGCACCGCAAAGTCGTTGCCGAGAAGAAGGTCGACGCCCTCTACTGGCAGTTTCTCTACGATTCCAACATCTATCTCTCGTGTCACACCATCAACCTCCAGCTCCACTCGAACCAACGGGTATGACCGTGTAGCATTAATACCCTGCACCACAACTACCCGTGCTGCGTTTATAGGTTGGCCTGTAAAGTTTTTCATCAGAGTCTGGGATGCACCTGTATCACGCAACAACTCCAACCCATGCTTGCAACCAGCCCAACTCACGCAGCCACGCCCTCTATGGTCGCAAAAAGCATCGCGGACAGGTTTCGAGCCTTCCGGACACTCCTTCACTGGCTGTGCCCCCGCATCTGACATATCACCCCGGGTAAACGCAGAAGACCTCAGAGACACCCCAATGTTGCTAGCCAAAGACACGACTGCTGTAGGTTGGTTACTAGGGCAGGAACGTGCAAAATGCCCCTTTTTATGACACTTAAAACACTCTACTTCACCCTTGGACTTCCCCTGAGGTGGGGAAGGGCCCTGACCTTTCTTAAACGGGACGGTTTTTGGTTTGTGATCAAAATTAGTATCATTGCTCTTACTTTTGTTATTAAATGTTGCATCACTGACTCGGGGGGGTGGAGTGTTGCGCCCCTTGTTAACTTCATCGGTCCGTTGTGCAGACCCACACCCACGAATCAGCGATAATCTCAGATCAGCCAACTCAGCTGCCTCTTGTAGAGTTTTAGGATGTTTCGCTTTGAGGTTCAAAGTCAGGTCGCCGCCTGTGCATTTAAAAAATTGCTCTAGAAGGAATAACTGCTCAAGCTCTTCGAATGTCGTCACCTTCTCTGACCTCAGCCAATTTCTCAAAGCATCAGACAGTTCCCGGGCATGTTCTAGAAAAGTGCACTCACGACCCTTCGTAACACCCCGAAACTTCAACCTATATGTCTCTGGTTGTAACTCGTACGCCCGCAGAACAGCTTCCTTCAATACCTCATAATCGATGCAAGACTCCAAGGGCAACGCATCATATGCCTTGAGTCCTTTGCCAACCAACCTAGAGGAAACAAGGGCTGCCCACTTAACCTCGGGCCATTGGTGCTCCCGGCACTTCTTCTCAAAACGCAGGAAAAACTCGGTGACACCTGACTCGTCAAATGCAGGGACTAACTTAAGAAGGTGCGATAAAGACTGATCAAGACCTCGATTCCCAGAACCGAGACGCTGCCCTGTCGACTCCACCTGAGACTTCTCAAGCTTTATGTCTGCACAGTACTTCGTAGCCTCAACCTGAAGCTCAGTCTCACGTATGGCCTTTCTCTCCTCAGCCTGAATCCTAAGCTTAGCCATCTCAAGCTCAGATTCCCGCTGCTGCTTAGCCATCTCAAGCTGGAAGAGCATATCTGGAGTTAAACCTTGAGAAGGAGGAGATGCAACAATTGGAGACCCACCCAGTGATCCACCCAGGGGCAAACCACGCTGCCAGTGACTATCGGCCTGCAGGAACGTCCTCGGATCCGGTGTTCTAGAGAGCATGATGGGAGTAGAGTGGAGGGGGGGCTTGGCCGAAGGTGCCAAAGCACCCGCTCCACCCTGTGCACCACGCATCCCGCCCAGCACACATACCACCAGGTCACTTCTCGTCATGCTGCTAGTGCCAACATGCCCCATGACCGTGGCCAAACACTGGAGACCATACCGATCAATCCCCGACACCCGGTCAACAGTAATAGGCATCTCCAGAAACTTCCTTGCATCCTCCTCACTAGTTACTACTCTAATGTCATCTAACAAACCCAGCTTCTGCACCTCAGAGCCTGCTTCCCGTACTGTGTCTCACTGTGCACTGATCCGTCGTTCGACATAGTGTCCACCAGAAATCCTCAACGTTTATAAAAAAAAGAAATACCTAAACTCTCATGTAGCACTATTCACTCAAAAAATGCTTGAAGACAACTCAAGTGCTATACTAAGTTGCCAAAAAAAAATTCCAACGTGTCCAAAATATTCCTCAAAAACAATTGTCCACTGCCAAACTGTGAGAAATAACAATCGACCCCCAAACGTTGATTAAAAAAAAAAAAATCTCCACAAAAAAATCCTGCAATTATTTCTTAGTTCACTAAATCCTAGACCAAGGTCACCATTTGTTATGACGACTAAGATAAGATACTAGGCAAGGTCGCCATTTGTTACGACCGGGACTACGAATAAAACAAGGGCACTCAATGATTGGACTAGTAATAGGGCACTATGCAACAACGGTACGCTAGATCCAAACCCTCGAACTTATATGCCGACGAACAAAACACCTATACCCTCCCGGATTAATCTGCGATAGCGGGGTATCCGTAACTGGGCATAAATGTACTCTACTTCAGGCTAACCGGCACTGGTATAGCCTAATAACAAACAAGATGCAAGTTACGTTAAAATGCATAAAAAGGAATCTATGGAAAGATCAATTATATCACTGCAAGATTTAATACAATAAAAAGATGCTTCAATACAGTTACTCTAAACAACAATAAACTCTTCACTCCTATCTGAAAGAAAGTGAAGTATAGTCCTACAGCATAGACCTGGAAACTTCTGAAGAAAGTCTGATGCTCATAAGATGCTCGTACTTATTTAGAACTATATAAAGGCAGGAGGCAGGACACCACACGTGTAAATCGAATACACTAAAAGATAGGACATATAATGTTAACTGACACGAGAATACTATAAATGCGCAACGGTAGCAATGCTCGACACTAAAAGAAGTACTTCCTCATCAACGAAACAGTCTGCTATGGTTGTGCGGCTCAGCAACAACCTAGACTAATAAATACTGTGAATAATAATGTGCACATATCAAAGAGCTTATATTAAATACTAATAAGTGTCTACTCGATTAATAATGTCTAGCTGGGATACTCTAGGTAAGGAACTGGGGTTGAGCAAGACAGGCTCGTAGCCTAGCGATGTCCTTAAGACTGCATCCTTTAAGTTACGTTAATTGACTAGGGGGCTCTCTCGATAGATCCAGATCACAAGTATCTGGTTCTATCCTGGCGACCCTCTAAAGACAAGGAAAGAGGCAGCAAAGTGTGGAACTGGTACAGGCCAAAACCCTCAGTCAACACAATGCTGCACTCGCAAAGGACGCAACCGAAAAGACAACCCAGGCTACCACAGGACCGGTCAAGTCGTGTAGGTATAAGCAAACCGTACACACATCGGAGACAACGACTACAGTTACCTTATCCCAGTATAGCATTAAATAAAAGAGCAGAAACACTAAATCAATAATGGAGACACTCAAAGTTCTTAACCTATACTAACTAAGAACCCTCAAACCTATTCTAAGTACATGTAAATATCTCTGAGGACGGCGCATGCAATACAATGGGCCGGCTATGAAAACCGTATGCAGAACCCAAAGGGAGTGTTGTGCAGTTAATAAAGGTTAGAGTATGGAAAGAGAGAATCGAGTGATAGAAACAGTGATAAAGGTGGTGATCGGGAGAGAGTATGCAAAGGGATGTTAGAAGCATGCGTGCCAAGCCTGTCCTGATGAGGACAGCTCCTGGGGACCCTTATGGAGGAGGTAAGTTACACAGGAGACTGCAAAGGCGCGATGGTCGGCCAATCACGGGACGAGACGTCACAAGACAGCAGGCGTCATAGGACACCGCCAGACACGCCGTCCAATGGCGAGCGAGAGGCAGGAATGCACCCGTACATACAGACACTCACTACCTCCTCGCTCTGAAAGTCTTTCTCATTCACACGCTGGTACTATTATCACTACTGTTGATATAAAATATAACCCGTTGTCACAGACGAAAACAAAGACCACCACTGGACTGTCTGTGACAATGTGATTACTAGGAAAGAAAGAACAACATTCTCTGATAACTGTAGCCCATTTCGATGTCCCTGGCGAGCGCTAGTGGCCAACGAGAGGCGATTCTGCCAACGCTGGTAGACGTCACAACAGTTATAATTATGACTGTCCTGAATCTCGATAGAGTACTGTGGTACAAATCCAGGCTTAGGGGGCTTGGGCAGACTTGCACTAATAGTACTAAGTTCTTGGTCTAGGTCGAACTTATCATTGAATGACAAAGAGGCTAATGACTCAATCTCCGTCCCATTTTAGTTGATGTGGTCGCAGATTGATGTATAATCACAGTGCCTGTCTTGCCTTTGATTGAGTGACTCAATCTTGGTCTCACTTAAGGTGGAGTAGATCCCGATTGAATTATTCTATGTCTCATTTTAGTTGATGTAGTAACAGAATAAATAATTTACTTCCTCACAACAATCAGTGTTATTAATTCTCCTTTCTATCCTAGGAGTACTGAGTTCAGAACCAAAAAGATGGTTTAAGCCCGCAGGGTGAATGATTGTCTCTAGTTTGGTCAGTGTGGATAGTGTTTCTTTAGTCTGCATTGTCCTGAATACGTGATTCAAGGGCACGTTAGATATTTCGGCTTTGTTTTCAATCAGGAAGCCAGGAGCACTGGTGGTAACTAGTATATACAGTAAGGTGCACTTATCAGTTGTGCATTCGGGGATATTAATTTGACACTTGACTTGGTGGAACTGGGGTAGATATTAATTAAGCAACACCCCATTTTTAACATTAATCATCAATTACAAACCCCAATGCACTTGAATAAACTAATGAAAGCATATGATCCTCCCGGGAACTTAGGGGTGATTTCTCCACTTTTGGCCTGTTGATTTCACTTGGCTGTTTTGATACATGAATCTTTGGAATTGGTCGTAAGTAATTTTCTGAGGTGCACTGGTTTGGATCACTATTGGTGTTAATGTTACATAACGCAGGATGTTTTGGTTGTTGCTGGTTTTCCTTGCGAAGTGGGTGGCTCCTTGTATTGGGCAACTCCACGTGTTCGCTATTCTTTTGCACTTTTGGTAGTGTTGCAGGTTGCAGAGCGAATGCTGGTTGATTGCTACTGGTGCACTGGTTGGAGGCAGTTGTGTGGTGATCAGTTGGTTGTTCGGGCATTCGTGGTTGTTGTGGGAACTTTGTTTGAAGTGGCGTTGGGGGGGGGGTGGGGAGATCTCTCGGAAGTTTGAAATACCTCCCCCTCGTAGATACATTTTCTTTGATGCGGTGTCTTGCCTCGGTCCCCGTGCTGAATTGTGGCTGTACAGGATTGCAGGTGCTTATGCTAGCAATCCTAGCTGGTTGTTCCTCTTGCTTTCTAAATGCCGAAATTTGTTTGGGAAATCTCGGCTGTACATATTCCTCTCCTCGCATCTTATAATGTACAGTAGAATCTTGAGGTACTGTCTTGTTGTAGTACTGTTAAGGCTGGTGTGGTTTGCAGATACTGTAGGTGCAGGTTCTGCAGTTGGACTTAGTTGAGTCTTGCTACAGCAGGGTTCGCACTATGACAACATCAACCAAAGTGATGACAAGATGGGGCGGTGTTGTGACGGGATTTTATTGTATTATATTCCAACTGCGAATAGGCAACCACGTATGTGCTGTTACAATGTATACAATAACATTATGTTAAACCATTGTACTGTATGTACAGTATATGTATGTATGCACAATTATATATATATTTCAGGTTTCAAACAATCCTTGATATTTCAGATGCCAAACAATAATATATATATGTGCCAAACACTCATATATATTCCAGGTGCCAAGCAGTCATATATAATTCAAGTGTCAACTAATAATTTGTATTTCAGGTGCCAAACAATAATATATCAGATGACAACAAATTAATATATCAGATGCCAGGTGTAATGCCCTCGAAAATGTCCCGCACCCACAATAATACTAACCCGAGTTGACGTCAGGTATAGCGTAAAATAGTCGTAGATGGTAAGTCCAATAAACTCATCTCGAGAGACTATCACCGTGGTTCTTAAAAATCGGACTAAGGTTGCTATACTTTTGTACGTCCGTGGTAGTACAGTGGGTTAGCGCGCGGGCCTGGTGGTGATGGTGGTGCGTCACTAACCAGGGTTCGAACCCCACCCAAGGCATCTCAAAACCTGTGGGTTTTTAGGGGGGTTAAATTCCCTTCAGAGGTTCGTACCCCGCGCCAGGTACCAGGAAAGGTTGATCCTAAAGGTAGCCTGGGGATAATTCCCATTCCTATTTAACCTGGAAAAACCTAGCATTTCATTGGTGGCAGCGGTGGGATTTGGTGGAGGTTGAAAGTTTAGCTGGGCTCATGATGGTGGGAGACCGACTGGTGAGCAGGTGTTCGGTACGCATGAGGGGGGGGAAATCACTTTGGTGGGGGTCACGCGTGAGGGGGGGATTAACGGGGCGTGTGGGAGGATCAGAGTGGTGGGGTGTGTCGGTGGCAGTGACGGTTTGTTTAGAGGTTATCTGGGGTTGGTGGGTTTGTCTGTCATGAGGGGGTGAGTCAAGTGTGGGGTTTTGAAGTTTATTAGGGGTGTGAATTGTGGGGGGGTGGAAGGGAGCTACTGACGGAAAACTGTCACAAGGGAAATTTTGTTGGTGGGGGAATAGCTGAGCATTTCTGGGGGAAGGGGGGGAACATGGTTGGGTCCCTAGGTCGTCACGCGTGAGGGGAGGATTAACGGCGCGTGTGGGAGGGTCAGGGTGGTGAGAGGTGAGCGAGTTAGGAAACGGGATTTGTTGGGGGGACTGCGGCGGGTTGGTGGGGGAAGAGTTAGGTGTAGAACAGGGGTTATTGGTAGAGGACTGATGTATTGATTTGGGGTTGTTAACAGGACGAATTTGGGGAATTTTCTTGGTGTCAGTCTCGGTCTGGTTAAAGGTTATGTGGGACTGGGGAGGATTAGTGGGGGCAGAGTTAGGCATAGGATATGGGTTATTGAGGGAGGAGTGATGTACTGATTTGGGGTTGTTAACAGGACGAGTTTGGGGAATTTTCTTGGTGGCAGTCTCGGTCTGGTTAGAGGTTATCTGGGACTGGTGAGTTTGTTTGACATGAGAGGGCGAGTCAAGTGTGAGGTTTCGAAGTTTTCTAGGGGTGTGAATTGTGTGGGGGTGGAAGGGAGCTACTGACTGAAAACTGTCACAAGCTACCGACGGAAAACTGTCACAAGGGAAATTTTGTTGGTGGGGGGATAGCTGAACATTTCTGGGGTCATGGGGAAAATATGTTGTGGTAGGCCTACATAGGTAGGCATAGCTAGAATACGGAGCTTGTTGGGGGGGCTGCGGAGGGTTGGTGGGGGAAGAGTTAGGTGTAGAACAGGGGTTATTGGTATTTGGTTATTGGTTATTTGGATATTGGGTTAACAGGACGAATTTTGGGAATCTTCTTGGTGGCAGTCACGGTCTGGTTAGAGGTTATCTGGGGTTGGTGGGTTTGTTTTCTGGGGTCATGGGGAAAATATGTTGTGGTAGGCCTACATAGGTAGGCATAGCTAGAATACGGGGCTTGTTGGGGGGGCTGCGGAGGGTTGGTGGGTGAAGAGTTAGGTGTAGAACAGGGGTTATTGGTAGAGGACTGATGTATTGATTTGGGGTTGTTAACAGGACAAATTTTGGGAATCTTCTTGGTGGCAGTCACGGTCTGGTTAGCGGTTATCTGCGGTTGGTGGGTTTGTTTGACATGCATAGAAAAAGGATGGGGTTTATGGGGTAACACAATTGATGGAAGATGATCGTTGGTGGATGGCTGGGCAGGGGAAAATTTAGGGATGGTCAGAGAGGATAGAGGCAAGGAAGAGTGCACTGGGGTTGGACTTTCACCGCAAGTCATTTTGGAAGGGTGCACGGAGTCTTGGATAGGGGCTGAAGGGTTGGATAGGGGATTCATCGAACTGCGTAGGCATTCTTCTCTGATGGAGAGCATATGTTCTTCGAATAAGCCATACGGGTCGAGATGGGCGGTGATGTGGGGTGGGAGGATATTTAACAATGCGGTGAATAAGAGTTCATTTTGTTGGTCGTAATCTTCATAGCTATACGTGGTCCTCACGTATCTGTAGAGTTGTATGAGGGTCACATTTATATCCCCTTCATACTTGATCTCGTCGACTTTTATTATTTTGGGGGCGATGGGGGAACCCAAAAGTGGATCTAAGGTCCGGATCACGAAGGATCGAAACTGGGTCCAGGTAAACTCTGGCGTACACTGTGTCACAGTTTGGCGAATAAATTCTTTAAAGGTAGGCCGATCAACAAGTTGGGAAACGGCTTCTCCCAACTGTATAATATGCAAAATTGCAACGGCGATTTTTTCGCGGTCATTATGAAGTACCACATCGTACACTGGCTTTATTATGTCTAAGTAAGTGGTGATATCATACGTGTTTACATCATACTTGGGAATGTGTGCGAGTGGCTGAAAATTTCGCGATGTTGCCATGCTTCTACTATTCCAAACTTGCAGTGTAATGCAACCTTTTATCCGAATCAAGAACCACCGCTGCCGCCAATGTTATGCTCTGTTTTTCTACAGGTTTAACTTGGGTAATGTGAGTTCTAATTGACTGGGTATATAAGGCTGCATGCACAATACAAGATATGAGGAATAGAGAACACAAAGAAACACATGGTAGCAAGTTACACGATCACGTTTATTGATATACCACTGCAGAATACTTGTGTAAGACAATATAATAGAATCGAACAACACTAGCATAAGTGGATCTGGATGGAGCCTAGTCTCCCACTTCCAACGTTCAGGTATTAATCTTCTGATCACTGGCTTTAATTTAACAGGTTTATATACCGAAGACCATCAATGTTACTTATAGAATCATATTCACTGTTAGATTTCTTACTGGTAGCTCTGGTGCACAAGTCATAGTTCACAGACTAGATTAGACACGCGTATTTTAGAGCACGGGAATTCTAGTAACCTAAGGGGGTACTGATCTAAGTTTTATATTCTTGTCTCAGAAATACATAGAACGCAAATCAGTGGGCGAACATTCAGATATCACTAGGGTTTCCTTCTAGGTAATAATATCTGGATATATGGTTGATTACGAGAGTTAGTATCGCCTGTTAATTATTGAACACTGATACGCTTAGCACTTCCTAATTGAATGGTTATATGAATTATACTGGGGCAAAGAGATAGCCACTTCGTAGAAATATTAATTAGTGAATCTCTAAACAGCACAGTAATATGTAGTACTGCTAAAGGGAATCTTGGGTAGTATCTGATGGGTCTGGTCCTGGTTATCTTGCGTCCATGATGTTGGGGGCTAACGACTGGTTCCGCGGCCGTCCAGGGGGTCCATATGTGTGAAGTTCTCAAATACGTGGGCAGGTCCTTCTATCCAAATCTGCCACGGAGTCTGCCGGCTCTGGAATCTCACTCCGGAACAACACAAGGGCAGAGCTAGAAGTTAACTGCAGGGTAGTGACCCCTGGTTGGTGTCTAGCTTTCAACTGATTTGACTGGGGGCGGGAGCTAGATTTATAGGCTCGGTTCTGGACCCTGTAGACAGTAGGGATCTCGAGTCTTATGGACTTATTTGAGTTCTCAATAGATATGGGGACTAGGTAAGATGGTATTTACTGTTGTGGCACATGGCTATAGGAAGCCTTTATATTTTCATATAACTGAGCCTTAGTAAGAGGTACTATTTTGGCTATACTGGAAGTATTTAGGGGAGAGAGACTGGATCTACTTTGCGAGGAGGATGGGGACAGCTGTGATAGGAGCGTCTCTCTTAGATTGTTCAATCTTCATTCTATGGTATAGCTGAGGTGCTAATTTAGTGATCAGAGCATGCAAGAAAGGTAAATGGTTTATTGTGAGTTAATAGAGGTTAGTAAAGGTGTTAGTCATGCATGGTTAGTTCATTGATAGGAAAAATTCCTGTGCTACCTGGCAATGACTCGGAAGTCAAAACAGGGGCCAGGTATACCTCCGCGGGGGTGGGAGTCTCCCTCCTCGGGTGGGCAAAAAGGGGGAGCTGGGCGCCCTCTCTCTGTGATAGTCGTCCGGCGGCTGTGGCTAGGGGCTTGCCATATCACCAGTGTTCGTAATAACCCTCTGTGTATGAGACAGATGTGGGTGTCTTTAATACCAAAACCGAAGGTGCCTTAGCTAGCTGGTTTTACTCGGCTGGTTGTTAATTGTAGGGTTTGCTGGATGTGGTGGAGACTGGGTTGCTAACTCTGCCACATTTATCTGGAAGTATGGCAATAGAAGTTAGTTACTGGCGAGGCGGCTAGCCTCGCACCGACGACCATTGGGTGCAGGGTTGTGAATGGGTTGTAAGGGAATAGATGGCATGCAAGGGGCTAGTAAAGTTCTAATGTTGTTCTGGCCTACTAAGTGAAGGTAGGCTGGATAGGAGTATATATATAAAAGGTTGGAGAGCATTAGCAACGGATAATTCAAGGATCTTCAAGAGGTATGAGAGAGAGGCTAGGTCGGACAAGAGTAGAGAAGTGCGGGGTCTTATAATGAGAGGGGGGGAGTGCAGGGGGGCTATGGGGGAATTTGACCCTAAGGTCTCTGGGCGTGGGGGTGGCATTAGGCTGCAGTTGATATGGAAGTTTGAAAAGGCAGTAGAATACGTTAGCCAAATGCTACCGGGGAATGCAACTATGGGGTGGTATATGAGTCTGGAAAAGATAGAGTTATGTGATCAGTCCGAGGGGTTATGGATACTATTAGTTGGCCCTGGGAACTGCGTTTTCTATTAAATATAAATATACCAACAACAGCGGCAGTTCGTAGGGGTACTTAGTTATTGTTTCGGGGTACTTATGACAGATACTGGTAACCAGGTTATCTTATACAATCTCTGGTTGGGGTAAGAGGTGTATGACACGAAGTAAATTGGCGTAGTGTGGACTGTGGATACGAAGGAGGCAAGGGGAAGACGTATGACAATTGTGGAAAAGTAAATGGAAAAAGGTGAACACAATGGCGGATAAAAATACTTAACCTAAGGATTGAATACATAGATTTATGGGGCGATGGGTCTTCAGAAGCTTAGTCTGGCAAGACAAGATGTTAGGGAATGTTAATATTAATACTTAAACTAAGGATTGCATACATCGATGAACGATGACATTATAGTCGTCATCCTAATAAGGTGATGAAACCTGGTTGATCTGTACTTGGCACAATACGACACAAGGACAGTGCCGCTATGTCGTATCAATGCTGGTGGCAGTTAATATTATAGACTTAGTTACTAGAGGAACAATGCAAGGGGCGACTCGTCATGGAAAATGATATACGAGGTCTAGGGACAAGCGTGGGTGTTTTAACTTCTAAGATATATAACATCTACTTCTCGGATGTAAGAACATACATAGATATAATTATGGCTGTCTGATGTGTTGGCATTGGCTCAACATAGGGACAGGGCATGGGTGTTTTTAATATGAATGTATATTCCTGTTCATCATCTTTGTAGTTAGGAGTGTAGG
Source organism: Paralithodes platypus (assembly GCA_032716605.1). Lineage (NCBI taxonomy): Eukaryota > Metazoa > Arthropoda > Malacostraca > Decapoda > Lithodidae > Paralithodes > Paralithodes platypus. The sequence goes on from CM064555.1 coordinate 12,693,575, forward strand.
ACACGAGGGGTAGTGTACGTGAGGTGTGGAAAATGGTCAGTTTAGAAAAGATAGGTGGGTGCGGCCTGGATCTGCTTAGCCCTGCGGGCTTGGGCCTGTCTGAAATGGCTGGCTCGGTCAGCTGGTCCTTTCGTTCTGTGGACCTTTCCTTTGGGTGTTTCTGTGTGGTGTTCGTTCGTGGCTTCTGTGGTGGGCTTCTCGTTCTGGGGCATTTTACTGAAGGAAATGTTATGCCCTGTTTTTCTACAGGTTTAACTTGGGTAATGTGAGTTCTAATTGACTGGGTATATAAGGCTGCATGCACAATACAAGATATGAGGAATAAAGAACACAAAGAAACACATGGTAGCAAGTTACACGATCACGTTTATTGATATACCACTGCAGAATACTTGTGTAAGACAATATAATAGAATCGAACAACACTAGCATAAGTGGATCTGGATGGAGCCTAGTCTCCCACTTCCAACGTTCAGGTTCCATCTTCTGATCACTGGCTTTAATTTAACAGGTTTATATACCGAAGACCATCAATGTTACTTATAGAATCATATTCACTGTTAGATTTCTTACTGGTAGCACTGGTGCACAAGTCGTAGTTCACAGACTAGATTAGACACGCGTATTTTAGAGCACGGGAATTCTAGTAACCTAAGGGGGTACTGATCTAAGTTTTATATTCTTGTCTCAGAAATACATAGAACGCAAATCAGTGGGCGAACATTCAGATATCACTAGGGTTTCCTTCTAGGTAATAATATCTGGATATATGGTTGATTACGAGAGTTAGTATCGCCTGTTAATTATTGAACACTGATACGCTTAGCACTTCCTAATTGAATGGTTATATGAATTATACTGGGGCAAAGAGATAGCCACTTCGTAGAAATATTAATTAGTGAATCTCTAAACAGCACAGTAATATGTAGTACTGCTAAAGGGAATCTTGGGTAGTATCTGATGGGTCTGGTCCTGGTTATCTTGCGTCCATGATGTTGGGGGCTAACGACTGGTTCCGCGGCCGTCCAGGGGGTCCATATGTGTGAAGTTCTCAAATACGTGGGCAGGTCCTTCTATCCAAATCTGGCACGGAGTCTGCCGGCTCTGGAATCTCACTCCGGAACAACACAAGGGCAGAGCTAGAAGTTAACTGCAGGGTAGTGACCCCTGGTTGGTGTCTAGCTTTCAACTGATTTGACTGGGGGCGGGAGCTAGATTTATAGGCTCGGTTCTGGACCCTGTAGACAGTAGGGATCTCGAGTCTTATGGACTTATTTGAGCTCTCAATAGATATGGGGACTAGGTAAGATGGTATTTACTGTTGTGGCACATGGCTATAGGAAGCCTTTATATTTTCATATAACTGAGCCTTAGTAAGAGGTACTATTTTGGCTATACTGGAAGTATTTAGCGGAGAGAGACTGGATCTACTTTACGAGGAGGATGGGGACAGCTGTGATAGGAGCGTCTCTCTTAGATTGTTCAATCTTCATTCTATGGTATAGCTGAGGTGCTAATTTAGTGATCAGAGCATACAAGAAAGGTAAATGGTTTATTGTGAGTTAATAGAGGTTAGTAAAGGTGTTAGTCATGCATGGTTAGTTCATTGATAGGAAGAATTCCTGTGCTACCTGGCAATGACTCGGAAGTCAAAACAGGGGCCAGGTATACCTCCGCGGGGGTGGGGGTCTCCCTCCTCGGGTGGGCAAAAAGGGGGAGCTGGGCGCCCTCTCTCTGTGATAGTCGTCCGGCGGCTGTGGCTAGGGGCTTGCCATATCACCAGTGTTCGTAATAACCCTCTGTGTATGAGACAGATGTGGGTGTCCTTAATACCAAAACCGAAGGTGCCTTAGCTAGCTGGTTTTACTCGGCTGGTTGTTAATTGTAGGGTTTGCTGGATGTGGTGGAGACTGGGTTGCTAACTCTGCCACATTTATCTGGAAGTATGGCAATAGAAGTTAGTTACTGGCGAGGCGGCTAGCCTCGCACCGACGACCATTGGGTGCAGGGTTGTGAATGTGTTGTAAGAGAATAGATGGCATGCAAGGGGATAGTAAAGTTCTAATGTTGTTCTGGCCTACTAAGTGAAGGTAGGCTGGATAGGAGTATATATATATACAAGGATGGAGAGCATTAGCAACGGACAATTCAAGGATCTTCAAGAGGTATGAGAGAGAGGCTAGGTCGGACAAGAGTAGAGAAGTGCGGGGTCTTATAATGAGAGGGGGGGAGTGCAGGGGGGCTATAGGGGAATTTGACCCTAAGGTCTCTGGGCGTGGGGGTGGCATTAGGCTGCAGTTGATATGGAAGTTTGAAAAGGCAGTAGAATACGTTAGCCAAATGCTACCGGGGAATGCAAGTATGGGGTGGTATATGAGTCTGGAAAAGATAGAGTTATGTGATCAGTCCGAGGGGTTATGGATACTATTAGTTGGCCCTGGGAACTGCGTTTTCTATTAAATATAAATATACCAACAACAAGTGATCACTTCGTCACATATTGCACACGGAAAACCACAAAAATTACCCTAGAGAATCACAAGATTATCAAAACAAGGTCACTCAGAAACTACAATAAGGAAACATTTCTGGACATTTTATGGAATACAGACTGGTCTCCAGTGTTTGGAAGTACAAACGTTAATGACGCATGGGTTGGCTTCAGAACCATCATCACAAACATCCTAGACGAAATAGCTCCTCTGAAAGACATACGAATTAAAGCAAGGTCAGACCCATGGATCAACAATGACATACTACACCATCTGGAACACAGAGACAATCTGTTAAAAAGGCTAGCGAAACATAGACAGGATCAAGGTCTGAAACATGAGTTCAACAGGGCCAGGAATAAACTAAGTAGGAAAATGAAATCAGCGAAAAATAATTATTTTCACAATAAGGCGGAGGAATATCAGAATAACCCAAAGAAACTATGGAGGCACCTAAAAACAACAGGCTACAGCAACAAGACAAGGGATTCGTCTAACACTAATATTGCTCTCACCATTAATGATCAGGTTTGCCACGATAAACGACAAATTTCAACCTACTTCAACTCCTTCTTCACTTCCATAGCAAACACACTTGCACAGAACCTACCTCAACCTCTCAATAAATACACGACAACAACGGCCACCTTTCGTAATTTCTACAGAGATAAAGACATACACCCGAACACATTTAGATTGCAAAATGTTACACCAAAATACACTTTTGACGAGCTGTCTAACCTATATGTACATAAGAGCACAGGACCAGACAAAATTCCTGCCAAATTTCTACGAGATGGAGCCATTGGTATAGCAGGCCCCCTAACCCACATCATCAACTTGTCAATTAACACCAACACAGTACCTGCTGAACTGAAGGAAGCTATTGTAACCCCTCTATTCAAGAAAGGAAATAAACTAGAAGTTGGCAACTACAGACCAGTTAGCATATTATGTATTGTATCTAAAATCCTTGAAAGAGCGGTATACACCCAAATTGAACACTACCTCAAACAAAATGATCTATTCTATAAGTTTCAATCAGGTTTCAGATGCATGTACTCGACAGACTCCTGTCTCATCCACTTAACGGATCACATTCGTAAAGAAATGTCTAAAGGTAACTACACCGGTATGGTTCTTCTTGATCTACAAAAAGCGTTTGACACAGTAGACCATGATATCCTATGTAATAAACTACAAGCTATGGGCATAGGGTCTGTGAACTGGTTTAAATCTTATCTTAGTGGTAGAACTCAAAGAGTCAAAATTGATGATATTATATCTGATCCTATGCCAATTAACTGTGGGGTCCCGCAGGGAAGCATCCTTGGTCCCTTACTCTTTCTCTGTTATGTGAACGACATGGAACTGAGCGTCTCATGTAAATTATTACTGTATGCAGACGACAGCGTGCTTCTGGTTTCAGGAAAAGACCCAATAAGTATTGCCGCTTCACTTTCCAAAGAACTAGCATCATGTAGTGAATGGCTAGTGGACAATAGACTATCTCTTCACCTGGGCAAGACGGAAGCCATCTTATGTGGAACAAAACGCAAACTGAAAGACATTGTGGGCTTCTCGGTCAACTGTAATGATATTCCTATAACAACAGTGTCACAAGTTAAATATCTCGGACTGAAACTGGACGCGAGTTTGTCAGGTGAAACAATTTTGGAATCTATCCTGAGTAAGTGTAGAGCACGTATAAAATACCTGTATAGACAGGTGGGATGCTTTCCCGCGGCGACCAAAAAGACCCTCTGCCAAGCGCTTGTTCAATGTCATTTTGACTATTCTGTGTCATCCTGGTACTCTGCATCATCTAAATCAGCACAGCACAAACTTCAGGTCACTCAAAATAAAATGGTTAGGTTCATGCTGAACCTAGGACCCAGATCACATGTTGGCCAGGAACAACTTCAGTCACTAGGTATGCTCAATGTTTCTGACAGGACCAAACAAATCAGGATAACTAATGCCTTCAAAATTTTCTATGACAGAGCTCCAGAGTATCTAAAGAATGATTTTGTTAAAGCAAATGAGAGGAGTGGACATAATACAAGAAACAGGATGTTTAATTTTAAGGTCCCGAGAATCCAAGGACAGGGTAAGCAAACATTCTTCTTCACTGCCATCAAAGACTGGAACGACCTACCCCAGTCAGTCCGTGAAAAGAGAACACTGTATTCCTTCAGACGTAGCCTGAAGGAACACCTGAACCGGACAGCTGCGAGAAGGGAGCACCAAGCTTATGTCTACTACTAAATACGACATAAGAGATAGACAAACCAAACTGAAATGATTACTGATTACGGATTACTGATATTTACTATAGGATGTAAGGTATCTTAAAATAACCCCCTAGAAATACTTTTTCTAAAGTATCTATTTCTTTATCCTCCCCTTTTCCCCAGCTAACCTAATCCCACAAGGACCCCAATGGAAATACGCCTAACGGCCTTATTGGGCTATCCTTAGTTGGAATTATGCAAGGCAAATTATGTCATATTTGTAACAAACTATGTGGTACCAACTCTGTAAATTGCTGACTGAATAAATATTATTATTATTATTATTATTATAACAGCGGCAGTTCGTACTTAGTTATTGTTTCGGGGTACTTATGACAGATACTGGTAACCAGGTTATCTTATACAATCTCTGGTTGGGGTAAGAGGTGTGGACACGAAGTAAATTGGCGTAGTGTGGACTGTGGATACGAAGGAGGCAAGGGGAAGACGTATGACAATTGTGGAAAAGTAAATGGAAAAAGGTGAACACAATGGCGGATAAAAATACTTAACCTAAGGATTGAATACATAAATTTATGGGGCGATGGGTCTTCAGAAGCTTAGTCTGGCAAGACAAGATGTTAGGGAATGTTAATATTAATACTTAAACTAAGGATTGCATACATCGATGAACGATGACATTATAGTCGTCGTCCTAATAAGGTGATGAAACCTGGTTGATCTGTACTTGGCACAATACGACACAAGGACAGTGCCGCTATGTCGTATCAATGCTGGTGGCAGTTAATATTATAGACTTAGTTACTAGAGGAACAATGCAAGGGGCGACTGAGCACGGGTTACATATATCTATACTCGTCATGGAAAATGATATACGAGGTCTAGGGGACAAGCGTGGGTGTTTTAACTTCTAAGATATATAACATCTACTTCTCGGATGTAAGATCATACATAGATATAATTATGGCTGTCTGATGTGTTGGCATTGGCTCAACATAGGGACAGGGCATGGGTGTTTTTAATATGAATGTATATACCTGTTCATCATCTTTGTAGTTAGGAGTGTAGGACACGAGGGGTAGTGTACGTGAGGTGTGGAAAATGGTCAGTTTAGAAAAGGTAGGTGGGTGCGGCCTGGAGCTGCTTAGCCCTGCGGGCTTGGGCCTGTCTGAAATGGCTGGCTCGGTCAGCTGGTCCTTTCGTTCTGTGGACCTTTCCTTTGGGTGTTTCTGTGTGGTGTTCGTTCGTGGCTTCTGTGGTGGGCTTCTCGTTCTGGGGCATTTTACTGAAGGAAATGTTATGCCCTGTTTTTCTACAGGTTTAACTTGGGTAATGTGAGTTCTAATTGACTGGGTATATAAGGCTGCATGCACAATACAAGATATGAGGAATAGAAAACACAAAGAAACACATGGTAGCAAGTTACACGATCACGTTTATTGATATACCACTGCAGAATACTTGTGTAAGACAATATAATAGAATCAAACAACACTAGCATAAGTGGATCTGGATGGAGCCTAGTCTCCCACTTCCAACGTTCAGGTATTAATCTTCTGATCACTGGCTTTAATTTAACAGGTTTATATACCGAAGACCATCAATGTTACTTATAGAATCATATTCACTGTTAGATTTCTTACTGGTAGCTCTGGTGCACAAGTCATAGTTCACAGACTAGATTAGACACGCGTATTTTAGAGCACGGGAATTCTAGTAACCTCAGGGGGTACTGATCTAAGTTTTATATTCTTGTCTCAGAAATACATAGAACGCAAATCAGTGGGCGAACATTCAGATATCATTAGGGTTTCCTTCTAGGTAATAATATCTGGATATATGGTTGATTACGAGAGTTAGTATCGCCTGTTAATTATTGAACACTGATACGCTTAGCACTTCCTAATTGAATGGTTATATGAATTATACTGGGGCAAAGAGATAGCCACTTCGTAGAAATATTAATTAGTGAATCTCTAAACAGCACAGTAATATGTAGTACTGCTAAAGGGAATCTTGGGTAGTATCTGATGGGTCTGGTCCTGGTTATCTTGCGTCCATGATGTTGGGGGCTAACGACTGGTTCCGCGGCCGTCCAGGGGGTCCATATGTGTGAAGTTCTCAAATACGTGGGCAGGTCCTTCTATCCAAATCTGGCACGGAGTCTGCCGGCTCTGGAATCTCACTCCGGAACAACACAAGGGCAGAGCTAGAAGTAAACTGCAGGGTAGTGACCCCTGGTTGGTGTCTAGCTTTCAACTGATTTGACTGGGGGCGGGAGCTAGATTTATAGGCTCGGTTCTGGACCCTGTAGACAGTAGGGATCTCGAGTCTTATGGACTTATTTGAGTTCTCAATAGATATGGGGACTAGGTAAGATGGTATTTACTGTTGTGGCACATGGCTATAGGAAGCCTTTATATTTTCATATAACTGAGCCTTAGTAAGAGGTACTATTTTGGCTATACTGGAAGTATTTATGGGAGAGAGACTGGATCTACTTTGCGAGGAGGATGGGGACAGCTGTGATAGGAGCGTCTCTCTTAGATTGTTCAATCTTCTATGGTATAGCTGAGGTGCTAATTTAGTGATCAGAGCATGCAAGAAAGGTAAATGGTTTATTGTGAGTTAATAGAGGTTAGTAAAGGTGTTAGTCATGCATGGTTAGTTCATTGATAGGAAGAATTCCTGTGCTACCTGGCAATGACTCGGAAGTCAAAACAGGGGCCAGGTATACCTCCGCGGGGGTGGGGGTCTCCCTCCTCGGGTGGGCAAAAAGGGGGAGCTGGGCGCCCTCTCTCTGTGATAGTCGTCCGGCGGCTGTGGCTAGGGGCTTGCCATATCACCAGTGTTCGTAATAACCCTCTGTGTATGAGACAGATGTGGGTGTCCTTAATACCAAAACCGAAGGTGCCTTAGCTAGCTGGTTTTACTCGGCTGGTTGTTAATTGTAGGGTTTGCTGGATGTGGTGGAGACTGGGTTGCTAACTCTGCCACATTTATCTGGAAGTATGGCAATAGAAGTTAGTTACTGGCGAGGCGGCTAGCCTCGCACCGACGACCATTGGGTGCAGGGTTGTGAATGGGTTGTAAGAGAATAGATGGCATGCAAGGGGCTAGTAAAGTTCTAATGTTGTTCTGGCCTACTAAGTGAAGGTAGGCTGGATAGGAGTATATATATATACAAGGTTGGAGAGCATTAGCAACGGACAATTCAAGGATCTTCAAGAGGTATGAGAGAGAGGCTAGGTCGGACAAGAGTAGAGAAGTGCGGGGTCTTATTATGAGAGGGGGGGAGTGCAGGGGGGCTATAGGGGAATTTGACCCTAAGGTCTCTGGGCGTGGGGGTGGCATTAGGCTGCAGTTGATATGGAAGTTTGAAAAGGCAGTAGAATACGTTAGCCAAATGCTACCGGGGAATGCAACTATGGGGTGGTATATGAGTCAGGAAAAGATAGAGTTATGTGATCAGTCCGAGGGGTTATGGATACTATTAGTTGGCCCTGGGAACTGCGTTTTCTATTAAATATAAATATACCAACAACAGCGGCAGTTCGTAGGGGTACTTAGTTATTGTTTCGGGGTACTTATGACAGATACTGGTAACCAGGTTATCTTATACAATCTCTGGTTGGGGTAAGAGGTGTATGACACAAAGTAAATTGGTGTAGTGTGGACTGTGGATACGAAGGAGGCAAGGGGAAGACGTATGACAATTGTGGAAAAGTAAATGGAAAAAGGTGAACACAATGGCGGATAAAAATACTTAACCTAAGGATTGAATACATAGATTTATGGGGCGATGGGTCTTCAGAAGCTTAGTCTGGCAAGACAAGATGTTAGGGAATGTTAATATTAATACTTAAACTAAGGATTGCATACATCGATGAACGATGACATTATAGTCGTCGTCCTAATAAGGTGATGAAACCTGGTTGATCTGTACTTGGCACAATACGACACAAGGACAGTGCCGCTATGTCGTATTAATGCTGGTGGCAGTTAATATTATAGACTTAGTTACTAGAGGAACAATGCAAGGGGCGACTGAGCACGGGTTACATATATCTATACTCGTCATGGAAAATGATATACGAGGTCTAGGGACAAGCGTGGGTGTTTTAACTACTAAGATATATAACATCTACTTCTCGGATGTAAGAACATACATAGATATAATTACGGCTGTCTGATGTGTTGGCATTGGCTCAACATAGGGACAGGGCATGGGTGTTTTTAATATGAATGTATATTCCTGTTCATCATCTTTGTAGTTAGGAGTGTAGGACACGAGGGGTAGTGTACGTGAGGTGTGGAAAATGGTCAGTTTAGAAAAGGTAGGTGGGTGCGGCCTGGAGCTGCTTAGCCCTGCGGGCTTGGGCCTGTCTGAAATGGCTGGCTCGGTCAGCTGGTCCTTTCATTCTGTGGACCTTTCCTTTGGGTGTTTCTGTGTGGTGTTCGTTTGTGGCTTCTGTGGTGGGCTTCTCGTTCTGGGGCATTTTACTTCCCTCTCCTTCATTATAGGCTCGTCCTGGTGTAATGCCCTCGAAAATGTCCCGCACCCACAATAATACTAACCCGAGTTGACGTCAGGTATAGCGTAAAATAGTCGTAGATGGTAAGTCCAATAAACTCATCTCGAGAGACTATCACCGTGGTTCTTAAAAATCGGACTAAGGTTGCTATACTTTTGTACGTCCGTGGTAGTACAGTGGGTTAGCGCGCGGGCCTGGTGGTCATGGTGGTGCATCACTAACCAGGGTTCGAACCCCACCCAAGGCATCTCAAAACCTGTGGGTTTTTAGGGGGGTTAAATTCTCTTCAGAGGTTCGTACCCCGCACCAGGTACCAGGAAAGGTTGATCCTAAAGGTAGCCTGGGGATAATTCCCATTCCTATTTAACCTGGAAAAACCTAGCATTTCACCAATTAATCATTTATATTCCAGGTGCCAAACAATCATATATATTTCAGGTGCCAATCAATCATATTTCAAGTGCCAAACAATCAATCATATTCCAAGTGCCAAACAATCAATCATATTCCAAGTGCCAAACAATCAATCATAATCCAAGTGCCAAACAATCAATCATATTCCAAGTGCCAAACAATCAATCATATTCCAAGTGCCAAACAATCAATCATATTCCAAGTGCCAAAAAATCAATCATATTCCAAGTGCCAAACAATCAATCATATTCCAAGTGCCAAACAATCAATCATATTCCAAGCGAAATTCATCATTTATATTTCAGGTGCCACCCCCAAGAGGCAGCCAAGATGTCCAGTTTTCCCACTGGCAAACGGATATGAGGACCTTGCTGGATGTGGATGCTCCGGGTAAGTAGGCTACTGTAGGTCTACAGTTAACACTATCTGATCCGACCTCTTCGGGGTGATCATGATATTTTGTTTAATTAGTATTGAAGATTTGTCTTGTTTTTGGCATTTTATAGCAATGCATTATATTTTGTCACCTAGGCTAACAAAAGCACCTTCCCAGATTTCCTTCAAACTAAAACAGATCCCAGATCCTCTTCAAGCTAAATTTGTACATTTATCAATAGAAAAATGTCCCGGCCAAAGGCCGATTTCTTCTAAGTTACAGGGTATCTATTCTATTCCTCACCCAGAATTAAATTGACACCTGAATGGGGTGAGGCATCTTATTATCGCCAAACTAATGGGGTGAAACATCATAATCTCTATACTAATGAGGTAATACAGGCATCATCCAAGGTGGAGTTTCGCTAGAAACTCCACCTTGGTTGATTCCGGTGCTATTCCTCCCTCTCCACCTCCCTCTCTCCTACTTATGCTTAATATCCTAATCTCTTCCAAAGATGTACTTTCTACCCTCTCTGGGCTTAATACTAAGAAGGCGTACGGTCTGAAGGGTGACCGCTCTCAACCCTCCAACTATCGTCTAATTGCTCTCATCTCTTGTATCTCTAAAGTTTTTAAAACTATTCCTACTTCCAAATGTCTTAAGCATTTCTCTTCTCATAATCTACTCTCAGATCGCCAGTATGGCGTTCAGGAACTAATGTCTAGCGAGGCCGGTCCTAGTGATCTTGGCCCCATGGTTCATTGTTCTTCCCTCTCACTGAAACATTACGTTATCCATAATGCAGTTGGGTCTAAGTACGGCACATGATTAGATTAATATCCAGAATTCGAAAATGGATATTAATCGTGATCGTGTACTTAACCTTTAACTGTAATGGTGGTATAATGGATTAGATGCTTATGTTCTGGGTGTGGTGTCCCGAGTTCGAATCCCGGGAGGATCATATGCTTTTATTAGTTTATTCTAGTGCATTGGGGTTTTAATGGAGGATTAATGTTAAGAACGGGGTGTTCCTTAATTTTAATAGGTTCAGGAACTAATGTCTAGCGAGGCCGGTCCTATTGATTTTGGCCTCATTCATTGTTCATCCCTCTCACTAAAACATTACGTTATCCATAATGCAGTTGGGTCTAAGTACATGATTAGATTAATATCCAGAATTCCAAAATAGATATTAATCCGAGGGACGCAAAATTGCCCTAGGGGCTAGGGTAGTTATTTGCGTAATTCTAGCATTATATTCTGACAGAATTCATTATTTTTACGATATAAAGCATTATTATTTTCCCATGTGCTTTTATTTTACTTATATGATGACCATATGAACCTTGAATAGTGATAAAACCAGTGGGAAAAGCATTTGGGTGGTGAAAAATGTATATTTTCGTCACCTGGTCATTTGCTCTGGCGGGATGGGGAGAGACATACATTCTCCCTTCGCAACGTCTCGCAACACACTGACGGCCGCGGGAGAGATCTAATACTCTAAGTGAGTCATTGGTGTGTACGAAACCACGTGAGAGAAATTCGCGCCGAAAATAACCAATAAATGGGGGAAATATGAGGAAAATTAGCCGATGATTGAGGAGAGGGGAAGGGGGGGGGGGGAAAGGTGGGGAAAGAGGGGAGTTTAGGCACATGAGGATTAGTGGTAAGAAGTAATAGAGGGGAATTATCTAATGACTTATTCCTTTGTTTTGAGAGCCCCTGGGGTGTTTTGGAATGGTTTTTTTATGGTCTTGCTTCCGTGAGGCCTATCGTGTTCGTTATGGTGACCATCCCGTGATGCTTATCGCGTTTCTTAGGTTAATCGTGATCGTGTACTTAACTTTTAACTGTGTTGATGGTGTAATCATGTAATGGATTAGATGCTTATGTTCTGGGTGTGGTGTCCCGAGTTTGAATCCCGGGAGGACCATAATGCTTTAATTATTTGTTGTTGTTGTTGTTCCCCAGGCTGTCTGACCGAACAGCCCCAAGGTCCTGAGCAAGGCCGAGGCCATAGCCGAGCACCCCCACAGAACCCTCCCTGCTTTACCACTAAGAAAGCCCAGGTGATCGAAGCCGCTCCCGGGCAAGGAGCTGAGGAGGGTGCGGAAATGCCCGGGACACCGAAGCCCCACCCAGGCCCTGTGCCCCTTAAGGGGAAATAGTTCACTTATTGGGCGATTTTTGCATGTATTAATTATTTTTCTAGTTTCCTCCCTAGACCTCCATCAAATTAAAAAAAAACATCCATTAGATCCCCCTTCTAGATTAATTTGTACATTTTTCGGTAGAAAAATGTTCCGGCCGAAGGCCAGTTCTTCCAACATTACAGGCTCACTATCGTTCGCCAGGGAAAAATATCGACACTTAAATAGCACGAAAGGTCTTAATATTGACGAAGAAATGGGACGAAAGGTCTTAAAATCGACTAACTAATGGGGCAAACATCTTAACATCTGAAAACTAATGGGGTAGAAAGTGGTCCAGAATACCAGCCCATCCCCCCTTAAGAATTATGAAGGGAAAGTTGTGGGGCAAAGAAAAAATGTGACGCTTCGGCTCCCAGTCAGCCAACCTCTAGGTTGGCAGTAGAGAGGTCAATCCACGGAAGAGACGCCACCACTTGAGATCTAGAAAATATATAAGTAAAATGAACAGCCAAAGTAAGCTATGGGTATGGCAGAGAACGCTCAACTCTCACTTTGATAGACCAGCCCATCACCACATGACTAGAACCCAATCCTCTCAGCATCAGCTAGGAAAGGCCCTAGAAAGCCGCCTTTGGCGGGGGGATAGCGACAGGATAGCTCCCCTATTTCAACCCCTTTCGGGGTTGGGCACTCACCTACTTTCATTAGAAGATCACCAGTAGAGCGACCCTTAAGGAATTAAGGAACACCCCGTTCTTGATATTAATACTCCATCACAAACCCCAATGCACTAGAATACATTAAGCTTTCATTAGTTTATTCCTTAAGGGTCACTCTACAGGTGATCTTCTTTCATATCTTACTAACTCTTGGTTATCCTCCTTTTGGGACTTTGATGAGACCTTTTCTATTGCTCTAGACATATTGAAGGCCTTCGATAGAGTCTGGCGCACATCTCTAATTTCTAAACTACTATCCTTCGGTTTCTATCCCTCCATATTTGCCTTTGTCTCTAATTTCCTTTCCGGCCGTTCCATAGCTGCGGCTGTGGACGGCCATCGTTCACTTCCTCATCCAATCAACTCCGGTATTCCTCAGGGTTCTGTCCTATCTTCAATTCTCTTTCAAATTTTCATAAATGATCTTCTTAACTGTACCTCAAGCCCTATCCACTCATAATGCAGACGATTTTACCTTACACTATTCAATTAGTTTCCCAGAACGCCCCAGCAAGCAATCCCTTAAAAACAAACGTAATGAAGCAATACAAAACTTATCTTCTGATCTAACTACCATTTCCAATTGAGGCAGAGAAACCTTGTTGCCGTTAATGCTTCCAAAACCCAATTTCTCCATCTATCTACCCGTCGTGAACTCCCAGAGGACTATCTCTTATACTTTAACAATATAAAAATCAACCCTTCATAATTATTCTCTCGGTATTCTTGGTGTCTCTTTTTCCTCTGCTCTTTCTTGGAAGGACCATATTACCAGTTTTGCTAAGGCGGCCTCCCAGAAGCTGGGTGTGCTCAACCGCCTCAAGGGATTCTTTACCCCTGCACAACTTCTTGCTCTGTACAGGGGCACAGTGAGTCCTTGTATTGAGTATTGTTCACATATGTAGGGAGGATCATCTCACACAGCACTTCTAGACAAAGTAGAAAGGAAAGCCTTTTGTATCATTAACTCCCGTCAACTCAATCTATAATCTCTCTCTCTTTGCCGCAATGTTGCATCTCTCTCGCTATTCTATCGCTACTACAATTATCAGTGTTCCTCAGAGCTCTCTCAGTGTATACCACCTCCTCTATGTAGCCTACCCGTCTTGCAACACAATTTCAACCCTACTCTGTGCAACTCTCCAACTCGAGAGTGAAACGATACTCCCAGTCTTTCTTCTTTTCAACAGCTGAGCTCTGGTACTCTCCCTGAATCCATCTTTCCCTCATCCTATGACTTAAATTGTTTCAAACTCTATGTGTCCAGACATTTTGGCTCAAACATTCCTTGATGTTGGCCCTGTCATTCTTTCAATTATGGGGGAGGCACTCATCACAGGCAGTTCTGCCTTTTGTCTCCCTCATCCACATAGAAAAAAAAGGTCCAAAAAGACCCTCATCGGACCAAATAGAGTTAATGTAATACATAATATAGCTATGGTATGCAAGGTCTGGCATGAATACAATAATATATATAGTGGGAAAAAAGACAAATGATTACTTAACCCCTTCAGCACAATTATGCCCTTTTTACATTTGATTTACAGTACAATTGTATGCAGTTTAAGAAGGACCTATATGTTATTTAGATGGTTTATGGAGATATAATTTTCCCCTTTGAGTCCTGCCATATTTTCTGGCCTATAAGACCCCCCATTACATAAGATGCACTCTCAGTAGTAAAGCTGGTATCATACTTTGGTCTTCAACTTTTATCGGTAATGGTTGTGTTAGTGGGCGTGCCTGTGTTTACAGGACGCTCGCAATTAAGCTTGCATGATACTTAACATGGGTGTAGCTGAGCTGAAATATAGTAATACTAATTTTGTTTTCTGACAGAGAACTCAAGTCTAGATGAGATAATATACAATAATAATTTTGTTTTCTATCAGTTTACTCGGGTGTCCATGAACCAAATGGGTGGCTGCCAATGCAGCTGGATATCAGACTGGCTTACCGCAACCGCGACGACATGGATGACCAATGGAAGGAAGTAGCGACCAGGAAAGAATACCGAATTTTCTCTACCACCAGACAAAATAATGACAGTGTATTAGAGCCCTTGTTTGCACTGAACGGCCTACATGATTTCTACCTGGTGAACATTCGACTGATTTTCTCCGCTAACTTGTCCGAATATGATCTCTCTCTAGTTGACCTGTGGATGTTGGTAAGTTTTCATTTACATGTAGGGTATTTGATAAAAGTAAACGGACATAATGTACTGTATATTTTAAAAGATAAATAGATAGCTATTGTTGATTACTCAGGAAAAGAATAACCTATAGTGTGTGGTATTTAATATTTATATATGATCTATATTGTCTCCAGAGTAATTTTGTCATCTGTTATTCTGTTATGTTATCCTGTCACCGTTTTTTATCATACATATTAAACCTTTCAGCATTGACAATATTTATGTGTAGCTATTATTAATTTCTTCATATTTTTTGTATTAGTTCTTGGTGCAAATGTATGAATCTGTGACGTTCTTATGTTATAGTTATTAATTTGTATTTTGTGTTCCTTTTCTCAGTGAAAAATGGTTATGTGGTGAATATATTTCCTGTCTTTCATTGTTTTTTAGCTATTGATTCATATTTAGTTTATCAATTCTTGGTGCAGAATGGTTGTTTAGACTTTATAAAATTTCATACATACTGTATACAACATTCATCAACACTAGCCTCGTAAGGGCCTAGTTATATGGGCTAATATAAAGTAAATGCCTCTTCAACAACAACACCATTTATCAAGCTAATTGATTTATTCATTGATAATTTTAATACAATCCCGCCCATTAAAGTAAACCCTGTATGGTAAATTTGCAAGCAACAGTCTACCTCTTATGTTAACCAAGCGAGGCTCAAATGTTATCAAAGGATCCTGTTTTGGTTTATTTTGCAAGGTTTACATTATAAATTATAATAATAAAAACAAATCAGTAATTTTGTATAAAGGCCTAAAACACATGCTTACATGACGGATATATATTCATGTGTAAGCCTTGGTCATCCACAAGTGGCACTCTTGATACTAGTGGAATAAGGGAGATGAATCACTAACAGCAATACAAGTTATTTAGGATCATAACCCTCGGCTCTATCACCACCTGACCACTTCTAGATCTTTTCGGATAGTGTGGTGAACAGTTGCAGAGCCTCTGTTTAGATAGCATGCCTGTACTTACACCTAATACAGTTACCACCCAGTGAAGTCAAACAGTTAACAGAGTAATTATTGGAAACTGTTTTCACCTGTCACTTTATGAAGAGTTTCATTGGTTTACAGGCCAGTATTTTATAGAAATGACTCAAGTGAATGGATGGTGGGTGCCACCCGTCTACCACACATTTTTGTTAACTATTTATTTGTATTTTGTGTTTCAGTTCTCAATGCAGAATGGTTACGTGATGAAGCTGTGGGTATCCCTGAAGGCGGTGTTTCTCCCCCTGATGCTGGCAGCCCTGTGTTGGCACTCATGGAGGCGTTACTCTTATTGTTATCACCCCAAGCCCCTCCTCCAAGTCTATATTACAATGCTACTACTTACCCTTATCCTTTCTAATTGTGAGTATAATGGTTAGCGCCCTTTCATTTTGTACTTTTACCTCATCTACACTATTTCTAACCAGGCCACTGTCTATCTTTTTATACTGTACTTCTTTTCCTTCTGTGTGCTGGCGAGATCGCACAATTGGGTGGCACTGCAAGTGGGCTGCGGACAGTGGGGGCATTGGCCCGGGGGTGCAAGCCTGCCGCTTGATTCTCCCCTCCCCCGCTGTCCTCTCAGAGACATAATCTTACCCTGGCCCCTTAGGGGGCCTGAGCTTCTGGAGCTGCTTCGGTCTACTGGACTCTGGACTGCTCGGCAAGACAGTCTGGGGAACTACAAAAACAATAACAACCAGGCCACGGGCCATGACATGGTCGGTAGGGTGTCTGGCTGCTGATTGAATGGTCGGCAGTTCGATCCCAGGCCATGCCATTGGTAGATGTCAAGAGTTTGGACAGCTCGGTCTAGCAATTCGTGGCAAAATGTCCAGTTAAGTCCCTGTAACAAGGGCACGCCTAGCCCTGTTAATCATGGGAGTGCACAGCGTTAAAAACTGCATCATCATCATCCTCTCACCCTCTCTAGCTGCAAGTATAATGGTTAACCATTTTAGGATGTGATGGTGGTTTTTCACTTTAATTTGGCCATCATTAAACAATTTTATGGGGGTAAAAGGGGTTAAAGATATCTCAATTATCCCTCTGACTTCCACATTCTCTGAATTCGAATAAAATTGTCTTATAATAGCCATAACATAAAAATAAAGAAACGCACCATCGTACACTGAAATGGTTAATAGCACCCAAGTCGCTACTCGCCCCACCCGGCCCTTCCTTCATAACTACCTCACCCTGAAACTTGTTACCCATGCCTTCTTGAATTGTGAGTAAAATGGTTAGAAACTCTCTCCCCCTACAATTGTACCTTAATAAAATGCATAGATATTTCCACCCCCTGCTACAGTACTAAAGGTAGCGCCAACGAACTTGACAATCATTTCGATCCTTGACCTCTCTGTAACTCAAAAGGGCCTAGAGCTAATTGGCTGTAAATATCCACACCTATTTCTTGGTTGACTCTTCCCAAATGATAGAAACGTCAGCCCGATTGCTTTAATTCATTTTGAGTTATAAGAAGTTAAAAGGGGTCAAGATTATAGTCAAGTTCGCTGGCGCTACCTTCTAGGTACACTTATCCTCTCTAATTGTGAGTGATATGTTAGCTATTCCCTTAGACCCTCACCCTTTAACTTGTAAAGTGCGACAGACATGTTTTTGAAACAACGCATACAAGGGAGCGCGACATATGCGTGTTCTCTTTGAAGTCTCTCGAGACACTGACTGCTCTGGCCGTCCCTTGTGTATGTATGAGTGAGAAAGGGGGTAGGGGGAGTGGAGAGGATGATGACTGGACGTATTTGAAGCATGAGGGAGGAAGTTGGAAGTGAAACCTTCTTAAAGAAACATCGCAGACCTTGGGTTAATTCTAGTTTATACTACTGCAGTACCTGAATTGACTGAGTACATGGCCTGGACCTCGCGCAATTTCTTCTTTTCCTTTGTTATCCTGCTACTATACAGTAGTATACTCATTATTATGAATCTAAAAGGGTTTGACCAATTAGGCTGATGTTTTTACTATTTGGGACAAGTCAACAAATAGAAATGTGTGGAAACTTACGGCTTGTTTTCTTGAGCTTTCCCTGAGTTACAACAGACTAGGGGTCACAATTTCTAAGCTAGTCATAATGAAGAAACTATAGTTACCCTGGTGTTCTCAAACTGGTTAGAAATGCCCTCAATATTTTGAAACATTCTATTTAGCTACATTCCCGAAGTTGCAAATGTAATAATACCTTTATTGAAGAGTTTAATGATAATCATTATTTCTGTACCGAATTTTATGTAATATAAAACTCACCTTTTCTTCTAGAACTATCATTAACCCTTGGAATGAGAAGATACCAATTACAGTATTGTGTTATCTTGTCAACCTTCAGATTTTGTTACAGCTTAGAAAGGACCTCTCTCTCTCTAGGAATCACTGAACGAACGAACAAGTGTCTGACGCCTTGCATAATCAGGAAGCCTCCGAGCTCCAGACATGTGCCCAACGCCCACCCCATATTGCTATTTCCACATGTGGATAAAGATAATTAGTACCAAAGTAACAGACCAAGAGCAGTTCGTCACATGGATTGTCCTTCCACAACTGTTTTGCTATTTCTTTACCCTCGCGGCCTCGTGGGGCCCCTGGCCAACAGCATATTGAGCACAGGAATGCTCTGATGAGATAAACCACTAGTTTACCGCTACAGAGGCTGACTGCACCACCATAATGGTGGGCTTGGTGTCCCCGCATGCCTATGCCCAAGTAAGAAAGTGGAATAGGGTTAAGCTTGTGTAGAGCGTGTATGTAATATATGGTCTTTTTTATAAGAGCAGGAATATGTGCATCTTAAGAGCAAGCTAGAGCTACCCTTTGCATAACTGAGACTCAGAAAGAAAAAGTCAGTAAAAGAGGCCAGGTAGTCAAACAGGACGTTTCGCATTCCTTATACTACACATAAATCTCTTCTTGAGAGCACTTCCCTGACCCGCTGGTGCATACAACCTCCTCCCTCCCTGGGTCAGATATTATATCAATTAACCCACTAACTCTGGCAGATCTTTCCTATGTTAAATGAAATAATCTCAAGGTACCTAGAATTCTGCAACAAATAGCTTCATCTGATTGAAAGGGTTAAAAGTAACGCATTATCTTGCACTGCAAATATGATAACTATATTTTCTAAAATATTTGTCCTTACTATTGGGAGAATCTTATATGAATTAAAAAATCATTATGACAAATACATTAAGAATCAACCAATTAACTAGCAAATTTGATTAAAATTAGAGACAAGCTTTAGAGTCGAGCAATTCAAAGCACCAATAGGTGCATACTCTTCTTGCATATGTATACTGGTAAATCTTGAATTATATAACATGAGGCACTTCTTCACATCATTTCCTGGATATTTGTGATTACTATTGGGAGTGTCTTATATCTGATGTAGCGTCTCAAATGGTAAAGGACCACTTCAGTCTCCTGGATAAAAATTAAATTCTTGGGAGAGCATCTTACATGATGGATAATTGTATAATGGTGTAACATAAGGGACCACTTCATTCTCCTGGATCTTTGTCCTTGCTATTGGGAGACAATCTTACATGATAGATAGTCTTATAATGGCATTATACTGAATATTATACTTTCTTATTTCCTGGAAATATTTTCACTATTGGGAGTGTTATATATAATGTATGATGGAGAGACTCACATGGTATAATATATGGTGCTTCCTCTCTCCCCAAGTCCCACTAGAGTACCTGGCTACAGTATGTTCGAGTCTCTGGGTAGATGCCGTGATAGATATACGAGACTGGCTGGTTCAGTTCCTCCTTCTCAGGTTATGTTTCCTCTTCATTGGAGTACACATTAAGGTATGTTCCCAGACCACCTAAAACACTTTGATTAGCACTTATCACTTATTAACTAAAATATTTATTTGAGTGTCTATTGATCTACATCTGTTTATCCATTCCTTTCTTTCTGACAATGACTTTTATGTAAACTTAATGATGGCAGCAATACCAAATAATTTATTTCATCTTAAATTGGACCTTATTATGCCTTAACTGATATAATACTAATAATAATATTATTTTCGACCTATGCCTCTGAGCCTCTCACACTTAACTCAATTCGTTCTTGGACAGAATGATTATAGCAAGGATCGACTAGGCTGTCGATATTGTCTACCAATCTACTGTCAGACGCCTTGATCCCCAAAGGGCCAATGGCGATACAAGCTTGACCTTATAGTTACATCGAGAACCTGCCTGGACCTTTATAATGTAATAGCTAATCGTGAATAATTCTTAAAATAACCCTTTAATCAAGAGCAATGCTGTTTGATGATAATCCTAGTCAACTCACCTGGGATTGTACCCTGGACATATTAATCAAGAATCAAACATTGAACCATGCCTATTTTCCATCTGACTTGATAGTGAACTTCAAATCATGCCTGCTAAACCTTGTATGATTAACAACTAATCTTGAATCTTCATACGTTACAGAGTAATGATGGCAGGCGAGAAAAGGGTTGGCGATTCTGGCTTGCCCAAATGGCCACGTGGGGAGCATTTGGGTGCCTATATGTCCTGAAGCTGCATGCATGTACGGTGAACTGGTTGCGGGGGTCAATGTGGCTAGACCGGGGGACTGCCAGGCTCGCTTTTACCTTCATTGTGGCTGTGTGTCTGTGTGCTGCACTTTACTTTGTCCACGTTGCATACATAACATTGAAGGTACAGTATAGCAGTAAACACGTTCAATGGTGCATATACCGTCGTCACAACTTCTGCTGACGAAATTGAAAATGGTTATAGTTTGGGGATAGTACTAATTTTTACGTGAACATGAACATAATCTCATCTATTTCATAGACATAATGGTCAGAGTCCTATATTCAAATTTTGTCCAGGGCACCCCGCTGTTTCATCTCTTCTGCAGGAGTGACAGAAAATGTGATCCGGTGGTAATGAAATACATTACGTACAATGGCACTAACTATTAATTACCTCCGCCAACTAAGTTGGACGAGGTTATGTTTTTACCTCCATTTGTTTGTCTCTTAGTCTGTTTGTTTATTTGTTTGTAAACAAAATAAGCCTATCAAAAAGCTATTAACAGATTGCCACGAAAGTTGGAGGCCAGATAGGATATGCACCAAGGAAGAAGTAATTTAATTGTGGAGGTGATTGGTAGAGCGCATTCCTCCGCCACCGTAGACGGCTAGCAAACTTATGAACCAATCTTCACGAAACTTGGTGGGCAGATAGGATATGCACCAAGGGAGAAGCAATTAAATTGAGAAGGCAATCAGTAGAGCGCATACCTCTGCCAGCTTAGGAGGAGGTACGGTACGTGCTTTCCACAGTGCCCTTATTGTTACCTCTGCCAACAAAGTTGGACGAAGGTTATGTTTTTGCCTCAGTTTGTCTCATTGTCTGTAAAAAAGATATCTCAAAAGTTATGAACTGATGACCACAAAATTTGGTGAACAGATAGAATATGCTCCAAGTAAGAAGTGATTAAATATTGGAGACGATCAATAGAGCACATACCTTCGCCAGTGTAGGCGGCTCTCAAAGTTATGAACTTATTTTTACAAATTTGGTGTATATTTTTTAGCCATATTAAATGATCTTCCACATGCATATACTCTAATTTTTCCTCTATGCCGTAACAGAGCCTATTTTGTTTACATTTCATCCTGAACATCGCACCACGCGCCTCGGAGTTAACACGGCCGCACGGACCTATAGTCCAGCTTGGACTTGTTTCACCTATTTTTTCTCTCACTTCCTTAGCCTTAAAAAAGCGGCTCGCTGGTGTAGTGACTAGCGTCTTGGACTTCCACCCAGAAGGTCCCAGGATCGCACCCACGCTCGGCGCATAAAAGATTTTTCACAAGCACTGAGTCGTTACCATCCTTCATGAGCAAGGGGATGGGGTAGTAGCACAGGACTCCAATGGAAATACGCCTAATCGGCCTTATTGGGTTATCCTTAGCTGGCTTAGCATGGGCTAGCTTTAAGAACTATTATTATTATTAGCCTCCACTTTATATATTTCTCAACAGCATCCTTCATACTATCTGCAGTCAACACCGAAAACCCACCATACAACTCCCAAATAAGGTCCATCCTATAATTGTCTTATTATGTCTCATTATTATGAAGTGTAGGGGGCTTAACATCTAACCCTTGCGGACCCTCACCCATGAACTCTTCACTTTCTTCAGCATACAGTCTCACACATGTTCTTGGACCATTATAAACTGTCCTAATCACCTTTACAGGTCATGCCTTTAATCATAGATTCTGTTTTACTTCTCTACGTTTACTGAATTCCAGAAATTTTGCAATCGTTCTACAAATGTTTCCAAACTGTTGCAAATTTTGGTTTTAGTGATATTTCCACTGTTATTGCACATTTTGGTTTTAACACTTTCAATATGACATAACTCTCGCCCTATTCTGAATAACACAAGGCAATTTTTTTTAGGCTCTGAAGGCCATCTAGAATTTAAAGGGGCCAATTACTATCAATGTTATCTTTTGACAACCAGATCGTTCCAAACCTGCAGGAAATTGTCAGATATTATACAAAATATATTGAAAATGGTGTCATCATAGTGAAAGGGTTAGTTTTGTTATGACCTACTTATTCTTCTCAGGCGGTGAAGGACCCACACAGTTCCTGGCAGTCAATGGAAAACAACCCTGACCATTGCCCGGACGCTGTTATTGAACAACGAGTCAAAGTGGTTCTGGTGTCAACCTTGGTCGTCACTACCCTCACCACCATCACTTTCATCATGCCCATGGTAACTTAAACACAATATAGTCCCCATTGGTCATCACTACCTCCACCACCATATGGATGTGGCCAGGTTAGGCCATGGCCGGATGCAGCTGCATGTTTGCCTGCTAAAACCAGAACCTCTCCGGAAGGTCTGGGACCTGGGAATCTTGCTGGAGACCCCAAATGTGCTTGGGTCTCTGGGTCTTTTCCTGGGCAACCTAGATGTTTGTGAATTTGTGTGTGTGTGTGTGTGGGGTTTTTTCGGGTTCTGTCTCGAGTTGGCCACCCCCAGCTATGGGGTAGGCTATGTGCCTGAGTATATATATACAGTATACTGTATATATATATATATATATATATATATAATATATATATATATATTTATATATGTATATACATATATATATATATTTATATATATATATATATACATATATATATATTTATATATATATACATATATATATTTATATATATACATATATATATATATATATTTATATATATATACATTGTTACGTATCTTGATCCTCAAGTGGTTAACTTGATGAATCTAGATAGCACAGAGATATATATTAAGGTATCAGTCAGCTGAAGGCAAAACAAAAGTAAAATCTAATACAATTATTTCCTGTTGTTGCTTCCTTTCCTTTTGGATCTTAGGACTTGGTATCCTTTATTGACTGATACTCTTTAATTATGGAAAAATACTGAAACTAATTAAAGTAATTTAGTATTTATAAAGAATTATTATTTAACCGAAGCTTAGTAGGCTATGGTTATGAACCGAATAAGTTATATCTAAAGAAGGACTATTAATTCTATAAAAAGTCTTGAAAGATAAATATTAAAGTAAGAATATTTCTGTCTCTTACCCTTTTTTAAATGAATAGATAGTTTTCTTAGATGTCCTTTTATTTATATTTAATGTAGTTATTATTCTTGGTTCTTGTCTTACGTTAATGGTATTATATTATTATTATCATCAGGATTAATATCAAAGTCACATAAAAAGTTAGATATATATTTAATAATTAGATAAATGTATTTCTTAACCACGTAACATTGAGGTTTGATTATGAGTAATTTAAGTTACAGGATCGCTTCATAGATTCGATTCAGGTCTCACTCAAGTAATATGAAAAGCAAAAATAATATTTTGAAGCTAAAAGAATTTTCTTCAGCTTAGGAAATCACTAGAAGTAACATTAAAACAGCCATGTTAGTCTAAGGCGATATTACTAATATGAAACAATAGTATCACCGTACTAAGTACCGTTAAGCAATGCAAGCTTAATTAAAAGAAAATGAAAGAACTCGTAAGTCTTAATATAAAACAATAGTATTACTTTTATCATAACCCAATTACTTGAAGAGTTGCTTTAGTCCACAAGTCAGTCAACTAAAATAGTTAAGTACATAATAGTAGCGTTAACGTTAATTCCCAATCAAATAGTTAAGTACATAATAGTAGCGTTAACGTTAATTCCCAATCAAATAGTTAAGTACATAATAGTAACGTTAATTCCCAATCACATATCTCACTAACCAACATAACGTAAGTGTTTACACCGAACACACTTAACACACACTTATATAATCTGACTGACAGTCACAATCCCATTATAATACTTCACCCCGTCTTCCTCCAGCTGCAAGTTCACCTTCCCAACTCCAAATGAGACTGATTTGAATGCCCACTACTCGGGTCTTATATACTAAACAATGATGGTGTAGGAACGAATCAGGAGGCGGGGGTGGTGCGCACCCCAATCACAGCTCCTCGAGTTGCGTAAGAGGTGCGTGGTCCAATGGAGTCTCCTGGCGTCGAATCATCGTCATAGCGTCGGGTCATCGAAGTAGTTTGCAGGGTCCCCTATGACGCACGCAGGTGTGAAGGCTTGTTTGCTGGTATGCAGACGAGCTGGTTTCCCACTCGCTGGTTCGCTCGCTGGTCTGCTTCGCCGCCTGGGTAGTTTGGCACTCCTTCAACTCTTAATTCTAACCCTTAAATAAACATACAGGGCTCCGTATGTAAGAACATATATATATATATATTGTATATACCGGTATATATATATATATATATATATATATATATTTTCTTTAAGGCAGGCGAGGTTGAAGGAAATACATGTATCAGCATTAATTATTTTATTATTAAGGCTTTCAATAGAACGAACAGCCAAACTCCAAATACTCCAACAACTCTATGAACAACATAAGAGAAAAACAGAGAGCACGACCATCAATAAACTATCACGACTGTATGGCGGAAATATAAAACTTCCCAAGCCGACGAAAGGGTATATAAACCTCACCGACACTACCCTGACCCCTGATCAAGAAGACCTCCTCAACAAAGGCCTAAATTGCCACTACACCTCTAAACCTGGACCCCACAGAAAACGTCTAGAAATCGAAGTCCTTCTTGATGACGTCCTACGGCTCCAGAAAGTTGGCAAAGTCACCACCACCCCAGCCTTACAACCCACCCTACTAGCAGAAGCGGCCAAGACCAGAGGATCTCATCAAAGTAAAATCCTCAAAAAACATCACTTCCAAGCAGACAAACAACTCAGGGAAAACCCTAACATCATCATACGACGAGCTGACAAAGCCTCCTGTCTGGTGACCCATGGAAAGGAGGAGTACCTGCAGAAAATGGACACCATCTTAAGTGATAAAAATAAATTCAAAAGGATCACTCGCAACCCCACAGATGAAATAAAAAGGAAAGCCAACACCACCATCACCGCCATCAACGCTAAAACTGAAGGGGTACTCATCGGGGAATTTTCCCCTGGTTACGCCTATGGTACTGTAAAAACACACAAACCAGGAAACCCCCTCCGCCCCATCATCTCCCAGATACCTACGGCCACCTACCAGATCGCCAAGACCCTCAACAACCTCCTCACCCCCTACATACCTCGACAATATAACCTCAACTCCGCTAATGATTTCCTAGAAATTTTACGAGACGCCCCCCGAACTAACGACCACATCAACGCCTCTCTCGACGTAGAGAGCCTATTCACCAACGTACCTGTGGACAGCACCATCAACTTAATCCTGCAAAATGTTTACCATTGCCCTGACACACCCAATCTTGACATACCGGAGAAGGCACTGAAGACGCTGTTGGAGCTCTGCACCAAAGAGGCACCTTTCCTCTGCCCCCGTGGAAACATGTACCAGCAAATAGACGGGATAGCGATGGGTAGCCCCCTGGGGGTCCTGTTCGCTAATTTCTTCATGGGAACTATAGAAGAGGAGCTCCTTGATGCCCACCGCCCCTCGGTCTACTGCAGATATGTGGACGACATATTCGTACTAGTAAAGGACCTCAACGAACTCAGGGACCTCCAGCATCGATTTATGGCCGCCTCAGGACTCAACTTCACCTATGAAGAGGCCACCAATGGACAGCTTCCCTTCCTCGACCTCCTTGTTTCGTTTAATAATCAAGAATTCAAAACTACCGTCTACACCAAACCCACGAACAATGGCCAATGCCTCAACGGGGAAAGTGAATGCCCCCAACGATACCTTCTGTCCACCATCGCAGCCTACATCAGGAGAGCCCTCACCCATTGCACCGCGTGGAGCGACACCCATAAGGAACTAGAACGCCTTACCCAGGTACTCGTTAGCAACGGATACTCTAACACAGATGTCACCAACACCATAAGAAAACACCTTGATAAATGGTACAACCAAGCCCCCCCTACTACCAACCCTACCAACGACTTCACTATCTTCTACTGCAACTACATGTCATCTGATCACAATACCGACGAATCCATCATGAAAGAAATCATTACCAAAAACGTCCTCCCCACCAACCCCAACCACAAAATAAAACTTATCATCTACTACAAATCCTCCAAAACCTCCAACCTCATCCTCCGTAACAGACCTATCTCTCCCAAGACTCCGAAAATAGACGACCATGTGTTATACCAACACAATTGCAATAATGTGGACTGTGGACCTCAAACCTACGTTGGTATGACACAAAATCGTTTATCACGCCGTCTCACCCTCCATCTCCAATCTGGAGCTATCAAAGACCACTATAAAGCCCCCCACCACCAAGCCCTTACTCACTCTGACCTAGATAAAAACACCTCCGTAATTGATAAAGAGACAGAACCCAGAAGACTTGCTATACTTGAAGCCCTATATATTCAAACTCTTAATCCTTTCATAAATAATTAAACTCTCGACCTCCAAATACTCCCATCAGCTAAACGTTACTCTCAAACACCCCCTAACATTACTCCCCTTACCACCCCGACTCTGCCCTTGCCCCCTCTCTCCTCCCATCCCTTACCGTCCCCCCCACTACTTCATTCAACCAACGCACGCCGCCCCTCAACCCTACTCTTCAAAATGGACCAGAAACCCGAGATACAACTGGCCCGCCGCCCCTCACAAGGGCCCGGCCCCCCCCTCGCCCAGCAGACCCCCTACGACAACATCTAGCATCTACGAACCCTCCCAGCCAACCAGGAGGCAGGAAAAGTGCGCGCCTCATTGGTCGCCAACTAGCCAATCATATGCTAGCCGACACCCAATAAACCTTACTGTGATCTACCTAAAATGTATAAATAAGCTGTTATGTTATATCCTATTCACTTACCTTCCTTTCCCTGAAGATGATAGTTGTCTATCGAAACGCGTCGGATCATCATGAATTTTGCTCACCTTTTGCACAATCTCCCAGAACACCTGAGAATTGCTGTTCGTTCTATTGAAAGCCTTAATAATAAAATAATTAATGCTGATACATGTATTTCCTTCAACCTCGCCTGCCTTAAAGAAAATGTATTACCTGGCTACACCAACATATATATATATATATATATATATATATATATATATATATATATATATTATATATACTGTATATGGTATAGAACGTATAGAAGTTTGCCCTTCTTGAGACTCATCGTGAACTAGTCCAACTTCCGAACCGAGTTTCCCCAGTCCGGCTTCTTCGCTAGTCCGAGTCTGGGCCGAACAGTTCTAGCAGGCGCATGGTATTCGGAATCCTTCGCACTCTTCTCATGGGCTTCTGGCGGCTGGGGTCCCCTCGCGGCTGCTGTCTTGTTTCACTCAGGCTGTGGAGGGAAATGGCTTTCGAGCCGACACACTCAAGTCGCTCCTGTGAAAGAGAGGCGAGAGGGTGACTGCTATGAGAGCCAGGGGTTGTTGCTGTCACGGCACGTGTATTACTTCGGGACTCTGCGCTTAGGACTGGCAGCTGAGTCTCCGGGGCAACAGCACTAGGCAAGTCGGACTTGAATTTATGAACCGTGCTTCCACCACCGTCAGCAAAACGAAGCACCGAGTTATGATTACGATACGAAGCGTTAAAATGAGCGTATCGAGATCCCCGGTTGGCGCCTAAGTTCTCGCCACATACCGAGCCTTCTTGGTGAGCGTTATAACTCACGTCTTCCGTCCTCCAGCTGGTACTATGACTAGTCGTCATTACCTTGGACTTTGTATCCTGTATACTAGGATTTTGCATGAGGCAACTCAAAAAGGTTTTCAAGCCAAGCGGCTGAATGCTTGTCGATGCTTAGGTTGGTTGAAGTAGTGTCTCTTTTGGCAGCGATGTCCTGATTGAGATGTCTCTGGGCAATAAGGGCATATCGGCGGGCCGGGGTAGACCCTCTGCTTACTGGGATGTCAGGGAGGATGAGTCTCAGAGTAGCAATGGCACGCCAGAAGTGCTCGAAGTTGGAGATGTCTTGTTCGGGGTGTTGGGAGCTTGGGCAGTGGCGGCTTCTGGTGCTTTTTGATGCTCATGTAGTCATGCACGTTTTGAGACTGGTTCTGGGTGGTATTGGGGCGGGGAAGGGTAGTTTGGAGGGTGTGAAGTGGTGAGTGCCTCCACGTGTTCGTGCTTCATATTTCCACATTAGTGGGGGTCAGATTTAGGCTGTGGAGGGCCCAGGGAGGTTATATCTGGGGTGCTAGCTATGGAATTAGGTAGTTGGTGAAAGTTTGGAGGTTGTCGGGGGTGCGTGAGTTCTTTGGTGGATGATTTGGTTCTCGAATCTGCGGGCACATGTGGTCACGTTCGGGCGGCTGAATTAGTCCCCCCTTGTAGTCCGTCTTCTATGTTGTTTGGGGGCTCCTGAGAAAATGGTTCTGGAGCTGGGGTTTAGATGGCTAAGGGTTTATGCAATGGTGGTGCTGGTACTGGTCTTTGAGGCCACATATTAAGTAGTGTACAAAGGAGTACAAAGGAGTACAAAGGAAATCAAGCAACAACAGATCTAGTGACCCTTCTAGGTTGCTTGTCCTCCAAAACACTGAGGATCAAGTGTCCAAACAGTGGTTTAGAGTGGGTAAGGGAACATTGGAAAGGGATCTACTGCCCTGCCACTAACGTGGCAGGACTAGGAAGTTAGTAGGGGACATATGGGTTAGTAACTGAGGGGAGGATAAAGTTATTCATTTACAAACGCAGTCAGTCGCGGGTTTGATGCGAGATATTTGTCTAGGCGGAATTTAAATGAATCAACGGTGCTGCAGTCTATAACGTCTCGGGGAAGCCCATTCCACAAGTTGACAACTCGATTGAAGAAGAAATTCTTAGATTCGTGCGAGTTAAAAGATTTACCAATAATTTTGCAACCGTTTCCCCGCGTGTAATTAGATTGGTCGATAGTGAAGTACTTACTACAGTTCATATTGTCGATGCCTTTGATGATTTTGAACACTTGAATTAAGTCGCCTCTTAATCTGCGCTGGGTTAAAGGAAATAGATTTAATTCTCTAAGACGCTCTTCGTATGGTTTGTTCTTTAGGCTAGGTATCATTTTGGTAACTCTACGTTGAACTCGTTCTAGCTTGTTTATATCTTTTTGGTAATAAGGGCACCAGGATTGAACGCAGTATTCCAGAAGAGGGCGGACTAAGGAATTGTAAAGGGTTAGGATAACTTCTTTGGATTTATGCTCAAATGACCTGCCTATAAAGCCAATTATTTTGTTTGCCTTCTTAACAACTTCTGAACATTGTTGACTCGGTTTTAGGTTACTCGATATTGTTACTCCCAGATCAGTTTCTCTGTTTACATTCTTAAGCTGAGTGCCATTCATCGAATAGTTTGCTTTCTCATTTAGGTATCCGACATGTAGTACTTTACATTTATCCGCATTGAAACTCATTTGCCAAATTTGGGCCCAACATGACAATTTATCTAGATTGTGTTGCATATCGTCAACTTGTTCTTTTGAGAGTACGCTATTTGCAATTTTTGTATCGTCAGCAAATTTTGAGATTGTACAGGTGAGACCCTCATCTATGTCGTTGATGTAAATTAGAAAGAGAATTGGTCCTAGTACCGATCCCTGGGGTACCCCGCTACTTACATTGGTCCATTTAGATGCCTTACCGTTTATGACTACCCTTTGCTTTCTGTTGCTGAGCCAATTTTCTATCCATTTCAACACACCGTCTTGTATTCCATGCGCTTTTAGTTTTAGCAGTAAACGTTTGTGGGGAACTTTGTCAAAGGCCTTTTGAAAATCAAGGTATATAATATCTACAGCTTTACTCTCATCGTAGAGGTTGAGGATATCGTGGAAGAAGTCTAAGAGGTTTGTTAAACAGGAACGTTTTTTACGAAAGCCGTGTTGAGTATCTTTAAGTATGTTATTTTCCTCCAAGTGATTTACGAGTCTGTCTCGTATGACCGTTTCTAGCATTTTACATACAACTGAGGTTAAGCTAATTGGACGATAGTTACTGGGTAGGGATTTGCTGCCTTTTTTGAATATCGGTGTTACGTTGGCTAGCTTCCACTGATCAGGCATAGTTCCAGACTGCAAGGATTTATTGAATAGTAATGTCAGTGGTTTGGAGAGCTCATTCTTAGCTTCCTTTAGAACTCTAGGCGAGATTGTATCAGGTCCTGGCGTTTTATTTACCTTGAGTTTATCTAAACAATTCAATACTTCTCTCTCTGTAACGGTGATATTGCTTAGAACATCTGAATTATCAATCTGAATCGGCGATGGTGTAGGGATATCACTGAGGTCTTCTGTTGTAAAAACTGATGCAAAGAAGGTATTGAGGGCATTACTCATTTGTACTTCGTCTTTGGTGTATTCTCCTTTTTCATCGACTAACGGTCCAACAGTTGAAGTAACTACTTTTTTCTTTCTGATATAACTATAGAATTCTTTCGGGTTTGTTTTACTTTGATTCGCAATATGTAACTCTAAGGTCTTTTTACTTTGCTTAATTAACTTTTTGGCTTTGCGTCGTAGCTCTACAAATTTCACCCGTTCTTCGTCATTTTGTGAGGATTTTAATCTATCATTAGCAAATTTTTTTAGCAAGCAGGCAGTTTGAAATATCTTTATTCCACCATTTGGGCTTATTATTATGGCCTGGACGCCGTATTTTCGATGGTATGCAGTCTTGCACTGCTTTTAGGTAAGTGGTTTCGAATAACTTCCAAGATGTATTTATGTCGTTATTGTTAATTAAAAAGCTCCAGTCAGTTTCTTTAAACATAGCTCTAAGTTTATGGAAGTTTGCTTTCTTGAAATTAGGGACTTTTTCGATGCTACTATTTGGTTCGTTACTAGTAAACTTTAAAGTGAAAGTTATCGTACGATGGTCGCTGTTACTGAATTCATCACCAACATTCAAATTCTCTATCAATTCTTCTTTTGTTGCAAGTACAATGTCAAGAACGTTATTACCACGGGTCGGCATTCGAACAAATTGATAAAGCGAACTCTCTTGCAAGTTCGTATACAAGTCATGTCCGGAGTGTGAAGTGTACTCTATGAACTAGTTGCCATGACATAAGTCTG
The DNA here is from genome assembly GCA_032716605.1 of Paralithodes platypus. Lineage (NCBI taxonomy): Eukaryota > Metazoa > Arthropoda > Malacostraca > Decapoda > Lithodidae > Paralithodes > Paralithodes platypus. The sequence goes on from CM064555.1 coordinate 12,725,353, forward strand.
AGACAAGTGCTGTGAATTAACTCGGCAGCTGCGCAGGTATGGTATTTGAAAGTGCCCGCGGTGCGAAGGTATTCTGATTCATTCCTCCCTAAAATTGTTAATTTACCATATATATAATTAATATTTATCCATATGCGCCTATTTTACTTTTAATATGAACATATGAACATGAGAAAGCAATAAACAAGTGGTAACAGCAATTGGCTAGTGAAATTTTTATATTTTAGCCCCGCGGTCGTAATCTGGCCCAGACCGGCGAGAGAGACACACTCTCCCTCTCTCGTGGCACTGAGAGACAAGGGATGGACTCAGACTGGCTTGGAGGGTCGGAGTTACACTCCTCCCTCTCTCCCACCCGTTCTCGCATGAAAATACTCGATAATTATTGGGAATAATAGAGATAATACCTGATAATTGAGGAGGGGGGAAAAAGGGGGGGGGGACACATGTGTAAGAGTGGTAGCAAGTAATGGAGGGAAATTATCTCACCTAAACACAATTAGCTTTTTTTTTAGTGCCACTGGGGTGTTTTAAATGGGGTATTTTAGGCCTTGGATCTTAAGTCTTCCCGCAGCCGCCAGTAAAATCTCTTATGAGTCTTCCTGCAGCTGCCGGGTTAATGACAGGCTTTATTGCTTTCACAGGTTTATAATGCAGAAATTTGAAGCCGTGTTTGAGTTGAACGTTTTGTAATAATGCGTGTTTGAAACATGTTAAGGCCATAATATTATATTCTCATTAATATATAATGCATTAACTTGTTAAATATAATAAGCTTTCCACAACATTTAATCCAGGTTGTCTTGGCAAGTGTATAAAGAGTTGAGAAGTACACTAATAATCTTGTTATTTTTGGTTAACTGTTCCTCCTTGCGGCAGATTTTGGATGTGCAGTGGCTGTTTGATTACAACGATGGGTGGCCGGGCACACTGGGTTTCTACACTGGGGTCTATGGGATGCTGAACCTGTACGCCCTCGTCATTAGCTTCCTCTATGCTCCATGCCCTTTACCTATGCCCAGAGAGGAAACCAAGGAGTAGAAAAATAACCCCTTCAATACCATGACATCTTTTTAACTTTATTCTGGCTAACACTATTCGATTTAATTTATCTTAGGAAGGACTTCAAATTATCGGATGAAAATACTGTCTCAGCATTGTAGCTGAGATTATTAAAGCCTCAGGTAATATAGAAGTGAATTTGGTCACAGAGCTAATTAACTCCATCATTAAAGAGGAAGTAATCCCTGATGAATGGCACAAAAGTGTAATAGTAAACATGTATAAGGGCAAGGGGGACTCATTGGATAGGGGAAATTATAGGGACCTGAAAATGCTTGACCAAGCTATGAAGGTCTGTGAGAGAGTCTTTGAAGGTATGATAAGGGAAAGCATTTCTATCGACGATATGCAGTTTGGTTTCATGCCAGGATATGGCACAATCGATGCTATCTTCATAGTCAGGCAGCTGCATGAAAGATATCTACAGTACTTCTATGCTCATAGGTAGCATGAGTTCAACAGGGCTAGGAATAAACTAAGTAGGAAAATTAAATCAGCGAAATCTAATTATGTCCACAGTAAGGCAGAGGAATATCAGAGTAACCACAAAAAACTATGGAGGCACTTAAAAACAACGGGCTACAGCAACATGGCAAGGGATTCATCTAACACTAATTTTGCTCTCAAAATTAATGATCAGCTTTGCCATGATAAACGACAAATTTCAACCTACTTTAACTCCTTCTTCACCTCCATAGCAAACACACTTGCACAGAACCTACCGCAACCTCTCAATAAATACACCACAACAACTGCCACCTTTCAAAATTTCTACAGGGATAAAGGATTACACCCGAACACTTTTGGATTGCAAAATGTTACACCAAAATACACATTTGAGGAGCTCTCTAACCTAAATGTACATAAAAGCACAGGACCAGACAAAATTCCTGCCAAATTTCTACGAGATGGAGCCATTGGTACAGCAGGTCCCCTAACCCACATCATCAACCTGTCAATTAACACCAACACTGTACCTGCTGAACTGAAGGAAGCTATTGTAACCCCTCTATTCAAGAAAAGAAATAAATTAGATGTTAGCAACTACAGACCAGTTAGCATATTATGTATTGTATCAACAATCCTTGAAAGAGCTGTATACACCCAAATTGAACACTACCTCAAAGAAAATTATCTATTCTATAAGTTTCAATCAGGTTTCAGCGGCATGTACTCGACAGACTCCTGTCTCATCCACTTAACAGATCACATTCGTAAAGAAATGTCTAAAGGTAACTACACCGGTATGGTTCTTCTTGACCTACAAAAAGCGTTTGATACAGTAGACCATGCCATCATATGTAATAAACTACAAGCAATGGGCATTGGGTCAGTGAACTGGTTTAAATCTTATCTTAGTGGTAGAACACAGAGTCAAAATTGATGATAATCTTTCTGATCCTATGCCAATTAACTGTGGGGTCCCGCAGGGAAGCATCCTTGGTCCCTTACTCTCTCTCTGTTATGTGAACGACATGGAACTGAGCGTCTCGTGTAAATTATTACTGTATGCTGACGACAGTGTGCTTCTGGTTTCAGGAAAAGACCCAATAAGTATTGCCGCCTCACTTTCCAAAGAACTAGAATCGTGTAGTGATTGGCTAGTGGACAATAGACTATTTCTTCACCTGGGCAAGACAGAAGCCATCTTATGTGGAACAAAACGCAAATTGAAAGACATTGAGGGCTTCTCGGTCAACTGTAATGATATTCCTATAACAACAGTGTCACAAGTGAAATATCTCGGACTAAAACTGGACTCGACACTGTCAGGTGAAACAATCTTGGAATCGGTCCTAAGTAAATGTAGAGCACGTATAAAATACCTATTTAATAGTGGCCCCTCCATCATTGACGATGTTGCCTATTAGTATAATAGTCTCCATTCAACACCCACGTCAGTCGTTTGAATCAACCGCCGCGGGGAAGAACAGAGCCTTCCTCATAAGTGCAACGCAACTTCTCTTATGGTGTCGTCATACATCGGGTACCCACTATGAAAAAACTTTCGTAAAAAATAAGAGAAGAAAAAGGAAAACATTTAAAGCTTAAACAATGTTATAACACGCTTCCCACTTTCAGTGGATTTCTTGCGTTGTGGCATCTTGCCGCTCCTCGCCAAGCGCCAATCCGTCCTTCTCTTCCCCGTGGGCAACCTTACCAGACGTGTGCCCCCGCGCTCTGCTTCATTCTTCGTTCGCTCGATTCTCGTGAGTCTTTACTCATTTGTATATATCTGGGTTGTAGTGAACAAGGTTTAGATTAGCTAGCACGGGTTGTCCTATTGGTTGCCCGCAGGAAGTGTTAAATTAGGGTATTATTATTCAGGCGCTTACGTGTTGTTACAGGACCGACGCCACGTGTTTTCGCTTTAGTTCTGCGCGCCTTAGTTTTTTGCTTTTCTTTAGTTAGGAGGCTTATTTTCATCACGATCTGATCTCCAGTCCAGTATTTTTTGGCCTAGGGGCCTTGTCTTTTTTCATATTTAGCAGACGCGCCAGTTTAGGATTGTCACACGTGGTGTGGGATCTTCTGGCGTTCGAGCCTGCTCTGAGGTCCCATTAGACCAGTCAAAGTAGGGCTGGACTTAGAACAAATTGTAATAGAAGGTTTTTTGGCTTTAACTTGTTTATTAGGTCCCTCTGATGAACATATAAAAAGTCTCCAACTTTTGGACACCGGGAAAGTGGTTAATTTGCATAAATTCAAGATGGCCGCCGTCCAAAGCTTCAATTTACAGATAACTTTTTTCTGGTTGCTCCTAGACCCTATAAATGTATTACAAACAACGTTTTTTGGCTTTAACTTGTTTATTAGGTCCCTCTGATGAACATATAAAAAGTCTCCAACTTTTGGACACCTGGAAAGTGGTTAATTTACAGCCAAAAAACCTTACAGCCAAAAAACCTTCTATTGCAATTTGTTCTAGGTCAAGCCCTACCTTTACTGCACATTATTGTCTATTACATTTTGCCTAGGCCTATACTAATCCCATCATCTTGTTTCTTGTTTCATGCAAGGACTTCCAGGAGGCTGCAGATCTTTTGGATAAGCTGTTGCGTGAAGACGTTTCACCGGATGAAGTCTGCAGTAAAGACGTTTTCAACAGAATTTCTGAAAAACTTAAAGCTGAGAAGAGCTCCTTAGCAGAGCATAAGATGGGAAAGCTATGGATTCAATACATGGACATGATTGACCTGCTGCGTCGCTTCCTGAGGGCACTGAGAATGGGCGATTTCCTACTGTACCTCGGAACACTCCAGGAGATGTTGCCGTACTTTGCAGCGTGTGGTCATAACAATTATGCCAAGTCAGCCCATGTGTACATTCAAGACATGATTGAACTTGAGCAGCTCAACCCAGACATGTTCTGTCAATTGAACTCCGGTCTATTTGTGATCCGCCGAAGTGATCGGCTGTGGGCAGGACTGCCAAGCGACTTGGTTATAGAGCAGGTTTTGATGCGCTCTTTGAAAACGAATGGTGGATTGACACGTGGTAGGGGCATGGAGGAAACGCAACGCCTGCGCTGGTTACTTGCTATGCCAGCCTGCGCTGAGGTGAGTGAAGTTATGCAAGAACTGACAGGGAAGCATTTCCACACCTCTGAGCAGCACACAAGAAATGACTGAAGCAAGGCGTGTGAACGAGATAGGAAGGACACAGAGAAGGTTCTCGCATTCTTCAAGGATTATGATCCATTTCTAGAATCGGATAAACTCAGGAAGATTGACAGCGGTGGGACAGGACCAGCCTCGGCCAATCCTCATTTACTGTATGAGGTTGGTATGAACATTGTGCAGAAGATGGAAGGTAGCAATGCTTTTGACTTTTCATTTAGGAAGAAAGATCAAGTTGAGTCGTTGGGTGCAAAGGTTACAATCAGTGCTGAAAAAGTACCAATCGACCCACAGCTCCTTTTCCAGAGGCTCCTCATCTTTGCTAATAACAGGGACTTAGGTGTTGAAGAGGTCTTTGCGTATGAGTTGTCTAGCTACCCTACTGCTCTGTTCGATAAGTGGGGGAGGCTCAGGGAAGCCAATAAACCACAGCTAGGAGATGAGATAGCTGCTGTTGTTCCCAAGTCGTCATTGGAATCATTTGAGGAAGAAAGGACTGTGACCCATGTTCTGGATGGTGGTTCCTTATTGCAAAGGATTCCATGGAAGAAGGGTGACACATTTGAGGACATTGCAAGCATGTACATGAAGCATGTTTCCAAAAACTTTCTCAACCCGGTGGTTGTATTCGACGGTTATAAATCAGGACCTACTACCAAGGACATGACACACAATCGACGATCAAAAGGAGTCTTTGGTCAAAAGGTGATGTTCACTCCAACCATGCCCCTTCGGTCAAAAAAGGAAAACTTCTTGTCAAACTCGGACAATAAGCAAAACTTCATTGACTTATTGTGTGAAACATTCAAGGCAAATGGAATTGACTGTGTCAATGCGCCAGCAGATGCAGATGTCATGATTGCGAAGAAGGGAATTGAGCATGCAAGGGAAACCGTGACATATGTGATAGGTGAGGACACAGACTTGTTGGTGCTGTTGTGTCATTATGCGGAACGAGGGATGAATGATTTGTACTTCAAGTCGAGCAAGGAAGGTGGGAAATGTTGGCATATTAACTCAGTAGCAGAAGCTCTCGGTGAAAGCATCTGTCGTGTCCTGCCAGTTGTCCATGCACTCTGTGGATGTGACACAACCTCACGACTGTATGGTATTGGTAAAGGGGCTGCCTTGAGGAAAGTGAGGGAAGACAACGGTTTCTTGAAATGTATAGAAGCATTCTGTTGCCAAAGTGGAAGTAAAGACGCGATATCATCAGCTGGTGAAAAGGCCTTGGTTTATTTGTACGGGGGAAAAGGAAATGACACCCTTGACGGACTGCGAAAGACAAAGTTTTGCAACAAGGTGGCAAAAAGTTCAACTACCGTTGAAGTTCACAGCCTTCCCCCAACAACCGATGCAGCCAAATACCACTCGTTCCGAGTTTATTGTCAGGTCCAGGAATGGATGGGGAACTGTGTGGACCCCGAGAAATGGGGCTGGTGTCTGCGGAAGGGACAGCTTGAACCGAAGACGATGGATTCGCCAGTGGCTCCTGATTCACTACTGAAATTGGTCAGATGTCAGTGTAAGGGCAACTGTGACACTCAACGCTGTAGTTGCAAACGGAATGAGCTTGAATGTTCCAGTGCATGTGGTCAATGTAAAGGACTCTGTCAAAATAGCAACTTTGATGCAAGCACCGATGATCCAAGTGAATACGAACTCCTATCATGAATTACATAATTGGCTCTGAATGACGTCATACTACGTCATGTTTTTTTTTTTTTTTTTATAAAAAAGAGGGACAACAGGTCAAAAAACCCATACAAGCACAAAGTGCCTGTGTCACCCCTTGTGAAAGAGACAGTTCAGCCTGTCTGTAAGGTTTTTCGGCTGTAAATTAACCACTTTCCAGGTGTCCAAAAGTTGGAGACTTTTTATATGTTCATCAGAGGGACCTAATAAACAAGTTAAAGCCAAAAAACGTTGTTTGTAATACATTTATAGGGTCTAGGAGCAACCAGAAAAAAGTTATCTGTAAATTGAAGCTTTGGACGGCGGCCATCTTGAATTTATGCAAATTAACCACTTTCCCGGTGTCCAAAAGTTGGAGACTTTTTATATGTTCATCAGAGGGACCTAATAAACAAGTTAAAGCCAAAAAACCTTCTATTACAATTTGTTCTAGGTCCAGTTAAATGATTGCTAGATTTACTGGACTACATTCTGGGGCTTCATCTTCATCTTGCTGTGCTGGGATGTCTTCAAGAGTAAGTTTTCTGCCTACATTAGGGGTTATGTTTACCTCGTGGTCAGCCTCAGTAAGGCCTCCTTAGGTTTAGGGGTGTGTACTTTATCTTTATATGATATGTTTTGTGTGCCCCCTTTTCTTGTGTTCCCTGGGTGTTAGTGTTGCTCACTTTCCGGGAACTCAAGGAGACGTCCTTGTTTTCAGGGGTTTTGGGTAGGGTTCTTCTCAGTCTTGTGCCTTAGCCTGAGTTTTTTCCCATGTTTTAGCCCGCCGGTCCTTTTTTCTGCGGTCTGAGGTCGGTTGCCGCCGTACTGGCGTGCTGGCTTGTTTCCCTTACCCCTGTGTGTTTTTTCTATGGTTGGTAGTGTGTCACTACAACTCCTTGCGCCGGGCTTGCATGGCCCGGCGGAAGGAGGGGTGTCTGTTCGATACCATTTAGGCTCGCCCTATGGCTTACCAGTTTACCCTGTTAGCCGGCGGCTCAGTGAGTAAACGTACTAGCGGCGTCTAGCGTTTTTTTTTTTTTTTTTTTTTTTTTTTTTTTTTCTATATTCCAACTACTCCCTCTCGGGCATAGGCTGATAGCCTTTACACTACACCGCTGAACACGGTGAGGCCCGTGAGGTCTTGTTCCAGTCTAGGGAGTGAGACATGCGAAGCACCCCGGCTCGAAGCAACCCCATCTTCTGAAGCTGCTCCGCCTCCGCGCTTCACAGTCTCACCCCCCACACTCGGACTCACTCTCAGAACGCCACCTATGGAGCAATTAACTCACTAGGCATTGCCCCCCTGTAACATATATTGAATATGGGAATATTCATACAGTGCTATTTAATCAGGGAGCAATGAGGGTATTTTTTTGGCATTTCGGTGTGCTGTGGTAATGCACTGATACTAGGTACAGCACAAATTCCATCCCAATAATATCTTCCCATTGACATATTGGGATTCGAACCCGGGTCCATTGGATTACCAGTCCAGTGGCAAGACCACTCTGCCACACCTCCCCGTAACCGCACGAAGACGTCCACTAGGATTCTAGCTTAGGGGCCAGTGACCCATGTCACAGGTATGCAGCCCTATGTGGATCCCCCCACGATTGAAAAGGGCGTGGGGGTGATTTCACAATCACTCTTAGGAGGCGGAAAAATAGTGTAGGCAGTGGCCTAATAATTTTCCGACGCCGGGAGTAGGTAGGATGTTAACACCTCTCAGGTTATCCTTATGAGCATTGATTCCTGGACATTTTCTATTTTCAGATCCCTTCAGTTCCCGGGCAGCTAAGGAGGCATATCGTTCCCGCCGGGGAGGGGAGAGTCTGATACCATGCCTCAGTTCTCAATATGTTCTACGCCTACGTGCCTTCTGGTCCCGGTGGCAGCGCACAGACTGTGTATTCGCTGCGTCAAGTGTTTGGACAAATCTTCCTTTTCTTGGGCATCACATAAATGCCCAGTGTGCTCGGACCTTTTTGAGGAATGGCTAGCAAGTCAGGACATTTCATGCTTGTTAACACTTATTGAAATAAAAAACAAGTTTGCTGCGTACGCTTCACGAGTAGCAGACGTCGAATTGTTCTGCGATAACGCAGAATTGCTGAGAATTATTCATCTTTATTCGTTCGACGACACCTCAGTCCCTCAGGCACATGTCCCCCTTGTACCAAACACGAACCTTGTTTCCCCCCAGTCTTATGAGGCCTCCGTACATAGCTCCCCTCCCCACACCAAGAGGACGCGCTCAGAGTCGCCGGAGGGTGTGCCTTCAACCCAGCCGGAATCGCCCCGGAGACTTCGTCAGAGGGCGTCCAGCTTAGAATTCTTACCAGACAAGAAATGCAGGTTATCTAGCATACGGCATAACGAGGTTGATGCAATAGGCCACAATAGCTCTCTCTCACAGGTGGGTCAATCTGAGTCGCAGCCGGTTGCCTCGACGTCCACTTCAGAGACGCCGGGGGTTTCCCCCGGTCTCTTCGGAACGGACGCCGAGCGACCACACTCAGCGATGAGGGTTAGAACGAGTGTTAAAGTAAGGCTCCAAGGTTCAAAACTTGTACTTACCAAGAGTAATTTACCGGATGGCAGAATAGGGGTAGAATTGTCCCCCACGCCGGAGGTGCCGGGTCTTAGTAGAACAACAGGGCTAAATGCTAAGGCGCCACGGTCAGAAACTGGAGACGCAGGGGTAGTTATGTCGCCCACCAAGCCAAGGGCTGTCACTACGGGAGTGTCTGAATCCAGGACTGAACCTGTCAATACAGGACAGACCAGGGGGACTCCTCCTTCGAGCGCAGTTCTAAGGGACAGGGTTCTACACCCCGCTCGAGTGGTCAATAAGGCGTCGAGTTGGCATGAGATAGAGTCGCCGGTGAAAAGTTCCCTCCCAGCCTCTCGGAGTAGTGACGGTAAGGTACTAGAGGGACCAAGTCCCCAATTACAGGGAGATGAACATCAGTCAGAGGAGAAAAGATCAAAGTCTCTTAAACGGCCGAGGCCCCAATGTTTCACGTCAAAACAGTTAGACAATTTATTGCATAGGGTACTCCAGCAATGTGCCATTTCTAAAAGATCCGATGCCCCAGCAGTGGCGCCGGTACCCCCCCTGGTGGAATCGGTGCCCACCTCCTCTACGAAAGATGAGGTTTTACTTCTTAACCCAGTTCCCTCCTCTACTGTAATATTGCCGGAACAAGTGTCCATCCGCCCCCAATCACCAGCCAAAATTAAAATATAATCTCAGAACCAGATATCATCATGGTTCCGACAGCATCGAACTCATCACTCCCCACCGCCGGTAGGCGTGGGCAGGGCTTACCAGCCGAAGTTCAAGTACAGCCGCGGATGGGAATATCACATCCTAGGGTGGAAGGTGGGAATAGCTCATTGCAGGTGAACAAGCTGGCGTCTGACACTAACGTGTCTCCTGAGACGGGGATGGAGACTAGTTCTAGCTCACTACCTAAGGTCCTTAATCCCGATGATAACGTAGATTCTTGCTCACACCCAAAGGCTAATTTGCCTAAAGTTAATATGACAGCTCGACATCCGGCGGGGCCTCCGCCGGATCTCGATGGATCCATGAACTCTCAACCAGGAGCTCAAAATCAGAGATCTCAGTCACGATTGAAGGGCCAGTCTCAGACCCAGAAAGAACCAGGTAGGCTGTGGCTCCCGGTTACCTCGTTAACTAGAGGAGAGGGGCACAGATCAATACAGGGGGAGGTCCCGGTACCGAAGAAATGGTCTATCGAAGTGAATAGGCACAAAGTCTTCAGGGCAAAAGACGAACAAGGGAGCGTTATAGAGGTACAGGTTCAGGCAGTTCCTAACCCGACCAATTTTCAATACTTTGTGTACAACCCTAGTCAGTTGGCTCCTCTACCTCCAGATATCCCTGGTCATGCCTCTCCTTCCCCAGATGTCCCGGTTTGCCCCGATTGCTCTCAACGTTGGGGCATCAATGGGTGCCATTCATTAAAATTCGATGAACCTAGCTTAACCTTTCTTCGTTGTAATCCACATCAAGATCAAAGAGAATTAAATCTGGGTGAGGTGGGACATGGTCCTTGGGTTACGTGGGATCAGGAGGTCCAACAGTTTGCTATAGATGTTACTTCTAACACCTCTTTGCCGGTTCCCCCACCACAACATACTGAGTTTGACTGGTTGAAACAACAGCCCGGCGGCGTTCCCCGGGCCATTTTTGAATTCCTCATTGCCCCTCAATTAGAAGTCAAGGACTTTCCGCCCCCTTTTGTAGTCCCAGATCCTATTGAGCTCCAGAGAGAGTTCCTAGTCAGAGATAACACCCATCGTAAATTTATTAGCTTTCTCCTAACCAGAGATACAGCTCAAGCCATTGCTAAACCAGTGCCAAATCCACCAAGACAAAGGGACGAGATAGTTAAAGCATTTCAACAGTATCTCCTACCTCGTCCGGCGAGATCTTTATTGGACATCCGGACAGCCCTATTTGAGGCAGTCAGAGCGAGACAGCTTCTCAGACTCTGTATGGTGCAGACTGCAGGGGTTACCGGTTAATATTTATTATAGAGTTATTTTCTCTCCTATATTAATGGCAGCAATGTTCAATTCACAGACACAAAGAGATGTAAATATAATGCTTCAGGTAAGCAAGTTGGCATCGAAGTAGGTGAATCTAGGTATTACACACAATAGATGGCTGGCGATCAGCGGAGACTGAACAGGACCGACCCAAAATTACTGATTAAACATTCTTGTTCCTATCCCGGTCTTGGAAGGTTTTCCTCGAAAGTTCCCTGTTTTCCACCTCCCTCCCTAGGCCATGCTGGTGCACAGGTTCCCGAGGTAGGAACAGTGTTTTCCGTACCCAGCCCGCGCCATGGGTCTCTGCACTGCTTCTTGTCCGGACTGCGTCCCGACAGGCAATAGACAGAACGGTCTGGACTAGTCTCTAATCAACCTTACCGGAGAACCATAGGAAGGGAAGATCACTTCTGTATAGGTTAACCGAGAATTAGACCACGTGGAACACTGATGAGCGTGTCAGACAGCCTTTTTGGAAAAGTCGGTGACCGCTTACAAGGTTTTAGGAACTAAAGGAATTCTTCCAAGGGCTGGGAACTCCCAAACAAGAGGCAAGTTATGTGTCCACTGGTGGCTGGCCATCACCTATTGGGATCTCCATTATTGTAGAGCTACTAAGTTCAAGTATCCCCCACCTCAGCCAGGACTACTTCTCCAAGAATGTAACTTTATGCAGGGCAAGGGGGCACATATCAGTAGGACACCAACTACTCCAATCGGTGAGACGGAAAGTTGCTAGTCTAAGTATATCAGAACGAAAGTGTAATATCCCTCTCGCTAGGATGTTGACTTTACTTACTTACCCGAGACACAACACGAGCAAGTGGGTCCCCAAGGGAACGTTTTTTTAGTGGATAAAATTTCAAAATTTCGGAAGGCGAGCCCCAGTCAGAGGTTCTCTCCTCCAGTACTGTTCGAATCTAGGGTGGATCGCAAGGGCTAACCAGACAAGGGATCAAAAGTTTTAAAAAGGAGGCTTCTGTTGTCCCCTCATGAGGGGCAGACTCCTTTGCCAATCATTGTCATGGGATTCAATGTATCAATCCCCCCCCCCCCACCTTTTTTCTGGTTCCCGGAACCCCTACTGGTCGTGCTGTGTCTCCATGTGCAAAAAATGTTTTATGTTCCTATCACCAGTGGCATGAGTGGCTCAGGTGCCGGGCGATTGATTAAGATACAACTTTTTAAAGCTAGACTATGACCAGACTTCATTCCGTCCTTCGTGCCTTTAGCCGGTCTCGTTGACGAGTTCGTGTGGTTCCGCACAACTCTTCTCACACAATACGATTAAAAGAACCTAGAACGGTAGGTCAGCGGTTTATCTTCGCCGCCGGTTCCCGGTGGTCAGTATACACGAGAAAATACAGGCTACGGTCTACACAAAGACCAACGAGCAAAGGAGGAAGAGAGAGATTCCTCTCGAGGAGTAAAAGTTATCAGTTCAAATTGTCAAACATAAAGTTTAGTACAAGGAAATACGCACTGGTTACCCTTGGTTGTTTCCTACTCCGGAGACCCCTAGCAGGGTGTGGACAAATCTTGTATAACATACGTGCTCCCTGGAAGGGCTGACTCTGCCAGAACAGTCTTTTCCCTTCCCCTGGCAAAACTTTAACTTTCTACAGTCGGCGGACCAAAAGCTACCCTTCTGGAAGTTTGAGGATACAGGTTTTTTGCCGCAACCACAGGAACCGATGAAACCGCAAAACTCTAAGGCATGTTGTTTACCGAGTTTTCAAACTTGCGAAATTGAAGCTATTCACGATTGTTTCAGTCCCAGGATCCCTAAGCTACTCATGTCTCTGAAACTCAACTTGTTTTCTTTTTGTAAACTTAAGTGGCCAGATTAATGCAGTGACATATAACTAGTCAACTGCGCATTGTTTGTCCAGGTTTCTTGGTTTTACGCCGGAGGAGTTTTCCTCCCCGGCCGGATTGTTGCCGGTCGAGTCAATTCTTGGACACGGCCTAATTAGGTACAGAAATTGCATTGAGGCTCCGCCAGCTTATTACCAATTAATAATGAACAAGCACAGCATGCGGATCCTCAGGTGCTAATTTTAGGAATATGTGTAAGTTCAATGAACTATTTTATCTTTTATTTATGATTGGAACACGCTCAGGTTTCACCCGAAGCAGAGGTTCCCGCCGAGAGAGAGTTTGCCCCTACCTTTATTTTTTCTTTACATTACCTAAAATGCCTCAGGGTAGGTTATCCCTCATTATTTCCATGAAAAGTACTTAGGGCACTCTCTCTCTCTCCACTAGTATACGCGGCGGTTGGTATTCACGGCAGTGGAGCTGTTGGGCTATGTGATAGTGAAGGCCCATAGTTGGGCTAAGAAAAGGGGGGGGGGGATGAGAGTATCCCAGTATACCCAAGAGAAAAGCTCCTCCGCCGGAAGTATGCTCCTCCGCCGGGCAAAGCCCAGGCGTTGCATGTAGGTGAGCTAGAAGCTCAAGTTTTTTATTTGGTTTTATAGAGAATTTATCAGTATTTAAAAGAAGAGCTAGGTAAAAGCTAATTTTAGTTAATGACAAGCTATGTAAAAGCTAGTCAATGTATTTTAAGTATAAGTTAAGTTTTTCTATCATAGTTGCAACTAGATAGTTTTGGGTGAGTATGAAAACTGGTCAATAGAGACAGTTTTTATGCCAGATAATGAACTATGTACAGTATAAATTCTGGTGGGTGTGATAAGAAGTTATGTGATAGCTCCCCTTATCCTTATCTACCGGTATCTCAAGTAGAGATCCGGTATTTTGAGCAGATCTTCTTTGAAGTGACGCACTGCTCACACTCTTTCATATTTTTATATTTCCTATATTGTATGCAAACAATAAAATAGCTATTTCTGTTATACGGATTCTTGACTATGCCTTACGGGTTTGAGGATTAAGATATTGTTACGAATGTCCCCCTCCAGTCTTGGGAATTCAGGCAACATCGTCAATAATAATTGGCCACTATTAAATTATAGGTTTGATTCCCGGAGGGAAGCAGAGAAAACCTAATATTTAGTAGGGGTCCCGGAATCATTGACGATGAGGGCCCTCCCAGCCATCCCCTTCCCATTTGCTTGATATCTTGGGTATTATCTTGATATATCAGTGAAGGACGAATGGGCGCTTGGCGAGGAGCGGCAAGAAGCCACAACGCAAGAAATCCACCGAAAGTGGGAAGCGTGTTATAACATTGTTTAAGCATTATTTATTTTACTTTTTCTTCTCTTATTTTTTATGAGTTTTTTCGTAGTGGGTACCCGATTTATGACGACACCATAAGAGAAGTTGCGTTGCACTTATGAGGAAGGTTCTGTTCTTCCCCGCGGCGGTTGATTCAAACAACTGACGTGGGTGTTGAATGGAGACTATTATACTAATAGGTAACATCATCAATGATTCCGGGGCCCCTACTAAATATTAGGTTTTCTCTACTTCCCTCCGGGAATCAAACCTATAGTATAGACAGGTGGGATGCTTGCCAGTGGCGACCAAAAAGACTCTATGCCAAGTGCTTGTTCAATGTCATTTTGACTATTCTGTGTCATCCTGGTACTCTGCATTATCTAAATCAGCAAAGCACAAACTTCAGGTCACTCAAAATAAAATGGTTAGGTTCATGCTGAACCTAGGACCCAGATCGCATATTGGCCAGGAACAACTTCAATCACTTGGTATGCTCAATGTCTCTGACAGGGCCAAACAAATCAGACTCATTAATGCCTTCAAGATATTTTATGATAGGGCTCCAGAGTATTTAAAGAGTAATTTTGTTAAAGCAAATGAGCGGATTGGACACAATTCAAGGAATAGGATGTATAATTTTACGGTCCCGAGAATCTAAGGACAGGGTAAGCTAACATTCTTCTTCACTACCATCAAAGACTGGAACAACCTACCCCAGTCAGTCCGTGAAAAGAGAACACTGTATTCCTTCAGACGTAGCTTGAAGGAGCACCTGAACCGAACAGCTGAGAGAAGGGAGCACCAAGCTTATGTCTACTACTAAATACGACATAAGAGATGGGCAAAACAAACTGAAATGATTACTGAAATATTTTGACCAGTCCAACTATAGAATGTAAGGTATCTTAATATAACCCCCTAGAAATACTTTCTCTAAAGTATCTACATTTTTTATCCTCCCCTCTTTCCCCAGCTAACCTAGCCTAATCCCACAAGGACCCCAATGGAAATACGCCTAACAGCCTTATTGGGCTATCCTTAGTTAGAATTATGCAAAGCTGGTACATGTCATATTTGTAACATATTATGTGGTACCAACATTGTAAAATGCTGACTGAATAAATATTATTATTATTATTATTATTATTATTATTAACTTCCCAATAGCACTATCCTTTGTGAATGCTATATGTATTTTGAACTATTGTTAATATCTTGTCAAATTGCAAATTTGTTTGAATAGTATATTTAGACTAATTGTACAGTAGTTTCTATATATTCATACAGAATTTACCAAAACTTCCTGAACTTCCCAAATTGACTAATTCCTTGAGTATGACGAGAGTATGTTAATATATGCGCGCCTAATTTGATTGGGACCCAAAATATCCACATCCCTTCAATAGCGTGTTGTACATTGATATTGCATTTGATTGTTTCCTTTATTGTAAATGAACTCGTAACACAAAATTCCAACACCAATATGCTTCTCTTTGCCGTTCTCATTAGACTATTTTTTTTCTGTTCTGTTTTAATCTTTTTGTTTCCATGTTCATTTGATGTGGGGAGGTTAGAAGATCCGCCAGGCTTTCAGGTCATATTGGAACTTTATGTTTTAATATGGTTTGAGTTTTAGTAATTACAAACAAAAATTATGAGTCTGTTTGTTATGCCGTTTTTTTTTACTGGGTTTGTATTGGTATTTGGTAGGCTTTACTCGACTGGAGAAGTAAAAATCACACAACACATGCACAGAAGGAGTAAAGGGTAAAATATAACACTAAACACATCTCGTTAGCAACTTTAATTAATAATTCGCTAGGTAGAACAGTAATACTTATTTATGCTAGAACAATGGTTATATACCGGTTCATATATGAGCCTAGCATGGACGAGGATCCACGAGGGAACTAGGAATATACTTGTCTCTCTCTCTCTCTTCTACTATGCACTATTCACCTTAAGTCACTGGTGTAGGATATACTTTACAATGGTACTCTTTTATACTTTAACTCATATCTCATATTTACTATAAGAGATATACTTAGGTTTCTCAGCGTATTCATGGTTTATCCTTTTATCATATACTATAGAATTATCACAAGACACCTGGTCGCACTGGTGTAAGAATAAACAGAATCGAAGTATTTTACACTGGGGTTACACTGGTGTAGAATTAAAATAGAATCATAAGAGTTGCTCTACCTTTTCTAAGTATTTTACCTGGGTCGCACTGGTGTGAAAATAAAACAGAGTCTTGTTAGTGGCTCTATTTTTCCTAAGTATTTTACCTGGGTTGCACTGGTGTGAAAATAAAACAGAGTCCTAAGAGTGGCTCTATTTTCCTAAGTATTACACCGGGGTCGCACTGGTGTATGAGTTAAAGAGATTTTAAGTAACACTCCTAATATAGCACTTCGAAGGGCTGGAAAAATGAGGACAGTCTGGGTTGAGATGAGTTGTTAAGTCCGGTCGTCTAGTTTCCGTCGAGCCGCTTAGGTGGTCCTGCCGTGTGGATGGTGGGGATTGGGATACAAATGGACTAGTTGGTTTGGGGTCTTGAATGGTAGCTCCTGTATGTCATGACATAGGGTACATACCATCGGACTAACGCGAGTTTGAACGAGGATATGTTCTGACATACTAGTGATCGTCTATCCTGACCTTTATACTAGTCGGTGGTGAAGTTCTGTTCCGCTACTCTTGACTTAGGGTCTTTAATACAATGTCGCTAGTGTCATGACACAGTGACAAGGTATCGGGCTAACGCGAGGAGATAGTAAGATCATGAACTTACTAACTTCACTCGATCTGCCACTGACCGTTTTAAGAGTGTTAAAAAAACCCAAGTTCGGTGTTTAAGCCTTTTTACTGCATATGTCTTTGACCATGGTGTTAGACAGATGCAGTATGGACTTCTATATGTAGAGTGCCGTTATTGAGACGGTATCTCACAAAGCCCGAACTATTAGAAGGACCTTTACCATGGCAAGTATCTTTCTATAGCTTTAAGAGTGCGGTTTTGGCAAAAGAAGTAAGGTGGGGACATGTCCTTGCGGTTATACTTTTAATACCAAAGGTGCAGCCTATTAGAGATCTTAATATTAAGCACTATATCAGGGCATGTGATAATATTAATTCCTTAATAGGGAAAAGAACTCCTAGACCTAGAAAGATTTTCACCATGGTTTCAATCTTTACTTGAATGGGAGGTTTAATTTTAGGACTTGATAGCTTACATGTAATTAAATCAAGCCCTAGAATTGCTTGCTTTACCTTGGTTTTCGTCGGGGTAGTGACGACATTGGCTGCTATGTCACAGGTCAAGTATGCTGAGGTCAGAAGGTCATAAGTACAGGGGGGCGTATTCTGGGGGGATTAAGTAGACCCCCTAGAAGTTCGCGGGCTGGTGGGTAGGCCTCTGCGTGGAAGAACGGCGCAACTGCTCCTTTGTTGTGTGTCTGTGTTGGTCTTTCTGCTTCTGACTGTACACAATTTTTTTCTTTTGGGCTTCGTTGTTGTTGATGGTGCTCTGAATTATCTTGCCGGGTGTGGGTGGTAGAGGAGGATATTTATTAGTGGCCCCTTCATCATTGACGATGCGCCTTAACATTGTTTATGGCCAATCTTTGAACTCTTAGCTTGTTGTTCAAACTTCCCGCCCGGGAGAGATTAAAATACGATTGCCACACATCGTGAGCGAAACGCTCTTATAAAAACACTCACAGACTCTTCCTTATGATGCGGGTACCACTACTAGAAAAAACTAGCAAAATAATAATGAAAATAAAAAATTAAACATGATCATGGTATTGCGCCTCTCATGAGTCTGCTGTTTGGGTATACTACGCCACGCTCCTCGTAGCGCTTGTTCTTTCTTCTTTCTCCCGGGCCCGCAGTGACCAGACGCGTGTCCCCGGTGCTCCCGCCTACCCTTGTTCGTCACCTTTCCTCGGTGTTGGTGAGTCTTTGCTCATTTGTACATGAAAGTGCTGAGATCAGGTTAGCTTTATAGACTAGGTGTAGGCTGAAGTGTTAAATGTGGGCCCTGGAGACTGTTTTTCAGGGTCTAAGTAATCGTGTTAGGCGGAGTCCTCGTTGTGATAAGGCGAGGCTCCCCAAGTGTTTTGATTTGTTACCCTAGCTCACTGTTAGTTCACTATTTAGTCATGAGGCTTCTTTTAGGGTGAACTGGAGCCTGTTTCTCGGTCCCTTCAGGGTGTGCAACAAGTATGCCACGTGGGCTAGTGCCTTTGGATTTTCTCACTTACCTGAGGGGTCCGGCACGGAGCCATGCTGCTCTTCAATCTACTCTTCGTGTTATTTACGTGATTGTGTGGTCGACGCTGGATCGCAGGTTTGTGCTACAATGACTGATTTCACCGCCACTTGCTCCCATCTAGTTGGCCTCATGTAGGTTGCATATATATATGGTTAGTGTGTGTTATTATTGATTATTGATTATTATTGATTATTATTCATGTATAACCATGCCATGTATGTACACGTTGTTCGTGGTTTTTCCGCCAGGAAACACCCGGAGTTATGTTAAAATTCAGTTTTTCCACGCTTGGTGCGGGATTGTAATGGATTTTGTTTGTTTTGTTTATGGCGTATAGTATGATTTCGGCTGAGCCGGCATGTTACTAAACAAATCGGGTTTCGAGAGGTTCCGGCTATGCCTTCCTCCGTTATCACTTTTTCCGCCGCATAAACTTAACAACGAAAAACGTTCGTTGCTTGGTACTGTCGAACGTTACGCTGGCCGGCATTTAGTGGGGAGCCACTGCCGCCGCGATAATAACTGCTGAGCCGAGAAACGAACTCACCCATTCCGATCTTGTAGCTTCCAGCTAAACTGTTTTGCTTTAAATTTTTGGCGATTGGTCCGCCAGGGTTTAGAATTTAATTCCGTTATAGCGCTGGTCGCCGGGGTTAGTTCTTGCATCACAAGACGGGTTGGGTCACTGTTGGTCACTTAGGTAAGAAGTTAAATTATTTAAGTAGCACGTGATAGGCTACTATCTACTCACTTACATTTCTGGGGAATGTACTTAACGTAAGGGGAATTAAGATTGTTTAGTGTTATTCAATTCTTCCTTCTTTTTTACATGGAGATTTTATACTGAAATATTAGCTTTTCCAGCCTAGAGTGTCCTTATGAGCATTGATTCTTGGAATTTTCTCTCACACAGGTTCGCATGTGGGACACCTAGGAAGGATTGCATCTCCCTGGCGGGAGGAAGTGTAGTCATGGATAAGAATACTTTCTCTTTCTGTGCAGCTCTGGGTTGTAATAATTTAGCGGTCATTGGTCACACTCTCTGTGTGAAGTGCGTCCCTTTTTTAGACCATTCTAGAGGTCGTTGGCTTTCCCAATCGTGCATTAAATGTTCAGCCCTCCGCAATGCCTATTTAAACCATGCCGATAGTCAGTGCAAGACTATTTTGCTTCACATTAGATCTGATTTTGTAACTTGCTGTAAGACAGTCGCCCATAAGTCTTTCCAATTGGATGACCGAATTATAGATGATTTGCTTAAGGGTGCTTTGGTTACTTCACCCCTTGCGGGTTCTTCTCGTGACACTTCCTCCCGCCAATTGAAGCGACCTAGGACCGCTGATCCGCCGGATGCTCCATCGTCCAGCTGGCGTGACAGGTCCCGCTCTCCTATACTAAGACCTAAGCCTCCATCAGTTGAACAGGCTCCCAAAAGGTCTCGCTCTGACTTTGAGGCCGCATTGTCTGCCGGCAATAAATCTAAGTCGAGCAGGTCTAGGAATTCCTCCTCATCCGCGAAGAAGGCGGCTCAGTCTCCGTCCCAACCGGTCAAGAAATCTTCATCAAGGAAGGAGGCACCAAGAGACACATCCAGTTCTGTCTCAGGCTCTTCACACCGGTTCACTATTCCTCACAATCCGCAGCAGGAACCCAAGGCTTTGCCGGTTTTAGGAATGGAAAGGGGCAGTAGTGTGGTTTCTGACCGGCGGGAGTATGACAGCTCTTCTGACCGGCATTCCTCTGTTCAAGCATCCCCAATGTATGACATACCTGATTTGAATATTCATGACCTGTCTGAGTCCTGTGTTTTCGATGACCCGCAAACAGAAACATTAGAATCCGCTGCCCGGGTTGGCGAGTCTCGGTCGGAGGCTGAACCAGCCCCCTCAACCCGGTCACCGGGTTTCAACTTACGCCAACAAGGAGTACATACCGAGGAGCTGGCGTCTGGCCAATGTCCATCTTCTCGGCAATCTGGAATGCAGGACTCAGAGATGTCACAGTCCGTATCCCAGTCTGATCAAGAAAGTGGTATTTTTGTAGCTAAGGACCAGTTGCAAGAGTTGTTTGAATTTATGAGGCAGGTAAAGTGTGAGCGACAGGCTGCTATTCCAACACCAGTAGCCCCGGCGGTGCAACCTCTAGGGCAGGTGTCGGTGCAACCTCAAGTTAGTATAACTTCACCCCCCCCCCCCCCTACTGTCACTCCTGTGGCTCCCACTTCGGGTGCCACTGCTCTTTTGCCGTCCAATTTGAAATTATTTTCAGAATTGCTACCTCCCCCAATTGATAAATCCATCCCCAGTAAAAAGGGCCCTATGCCACTTTTGTATGGACCGGATACGTCTTGGTCAGTAGTTAAGCCTTTATGCCCCGAGGTCGCACAGCCCACAGTTACAGGTGAGTTGCCTGTTCCTGGTCATTGGGTTATTGAGGCGAGTGAGGCGAAAAAGTTACGGACCAAGAACCAGTCTGGTGAGGTGCTTGATGTAGTCATTAAGGCCATTCCAACATTTTTCAATCCTGAATTCTTTGTCTATATGCAATCACCCGCCTTGCCTCCCACTTCCGCCGGAAAACTTTTTTCCGACTGGACTAAAACAGATGGGGTGAATGATTTAAAACTGTTACAGGGTTTGACCCCAGAATTAAATTAAATTCCCTTCAGGGACTCTCATGGGTCATCATTAGTTCACATTCAGGGAGGGGAGTCTGGGCCTTGGGTTGCTTGGGGACATGAGGCCCAGCTGTTTGCCAGCACCATTACCAACAAAAGTAGTCACCAACTTCCGTCAGAAGACAATCACTGGTTTTCTATGCCGGTAGGCAAGGCGGACGGGATTCCCCATCATATTTTTTATTTCCTTGGGGCCCCGAAATTATCTTTATGCCAGTTACCTGAACCCTTTTGTCCCCCCACACAGGTCCAGATCGATAAAGATTATAAAATGAGACAGAAAGCCTGGAGACTGGCGTCCCAATACCTACTCAGCCGCCAACTTGGAGCCTCTCTGGCTAGGACGACTGAGTCGGTAACGGACACCGGAACCCAGAAGGCTCTTTCTCTGACCAGGCGCCTTCTCCTCCAAAACTCTATTCAGCCTCTCGGCAATATTCGGACAGCTCTCTTTGAGGCAGTCCGAGTACGTCAAGACCTGAGGGTGTACTTGGTGAGGAGGCTCCCGGCGGAGATTGGTAGGTGTTTGATATTATCCAATGTATTCACCACCACCCTAGTCTCAGACGAAGCCTGGCGCACAGTCAATTTCCTTTTAGACTCACAATCTGCCACCACTTCTAAATCCATGGGTGAGCAGCCAGCTAAATCAAATTTTAAAGCTAAGAGTTCATTTCGTGGTCAATCCCAGTCACATCAGTCAGTCAAGACTTTCACAGCCCCTGCTAATACCGGGACACCTAGAGGACGTGGGCAGCCCAGGGGTAGAGGGCGTTGGTTTAGGGGTCAATCTAGGGGTAAACCCAGTAGCGATGGTAGCAAGGCCTTTCATCCCCCACCATGCCAAAGTCAGAGTCACAACCCTCCTCTTCAAAAAACTGAGATACCACAAGGCTCTCTCACACCCAGTGCCACGGCAAGGCGAGACGGATCCGAGAGTAGTACTGCCGGACAAAACTAGTCATGTGACTGGCAACTTCCGAGATTGCTTCCGGGCATGGCCCCGGCGAACATGGGCAAGGACAGTGGTCCGGAAAGGCCTCTCATGGCGGTGGTCCCGGCAACCCCGTTTATGTATCCCCACAGAATTCAATCTTGTTTCATTGGGGGTGGGATCTATCATCAAAGAGATGGCCCAAAAGCAGATCATTATCCCCAGTCCTGTGTCACAGCCCGTGTTCATATCCCGGTTGTTCTTAGTGTAAAAAAGGGACAGTGTTCAGATGAGGCCGGTGATCGACCTCTCATATCTCAACACCCACACTCACAATCAGTCATTCAGGATGCTGACTGTGAATCAGATCAGGTTGTCACTCCCGCCGCAGGGCTGGATGTGTTCCATCGATCTGACAGATGCCTACTGGCACGTCCCAATCAACAAACGTTTTCAAAAGTTTCTAGCCATACGCAACGGGGATCAAACGTTTGTCTTTCAGAGAATGCCCTTTGGTTTAAATCTAGCACCCCAAGTTTTCACAAAGATAGTCCGACAGGCTTTGCTACCATTGCTCGAGCAGGGAATCATTGGTTTTATGGTACCTAGACGATTGGCTACTGGTAGCCCAATCCAAATTAATTTGCCTTTATCATGTTCAACAGGTTCTAGATCATGTAGCTGCCTTGGGGTTCAAGGTGAACTTAGCAAAGTCTTCCTTAATCCCCACCAGGAAAATTCATTGGGTGGGCTTTATCTGGGATACCGAGTTACTCACTCTGAGTCAGAGCGAAGACAACCGTCAGAGATTTCGGAGGAAACTCTTTCGGTTTCTTCATTCTCAGAAAACGAGGAGGATCTGGGAATCTCTGGTAGGATCACTCAATTGGATACAGCTGACGGTATCGTTAGGTCGTCTGAAGGTAAAAAGAATTATTTTGGAAGGAAACAGGTGCTTTCCGCTGTGGCCAGCGGAAACAAATGATCACCAAGCATGTCATTGTCCCGGCCGACCCAACTTGCTATGTGTTCACGTAGAGACTTTTTCTTGTGCCAAAGAGGGACAGTGTGCAGATGCGACCAGTAGTAGATCTCTCGTGTCTGAACACTTACATTCAAAATTCACCCTTCGAAGGATGCTTACAGTGAATCAAATCAGGCTCACTCTCCCGCCGCAAGGCTGGATGTGCTCACTAGACCTGTCCGACGCTTATTGGAATGTCCCTATAAACAAAAGGTTTCAAAAATTCCTCGCCTTGAGGATCAGGCAAGAGACTTATGTCTTTCAGAGAATGCCATTCGGTTTGAGCCTGGCACCAAGAATATTCACAAAACTAGTTCGGCAGGCACTTATGCCAATGTTAGCTCAGGGGATCAAGGTGTTGTGGTACCTAGATGACTGGCTAATGGTGGAGGAGTCAGAGAGTTTATGTCATATCCATGTCAATCAGGTGATAAATCATGTACAAACCTTATGGTTCAAGGTCAACCTGGTAAAGTCGCACCTTGTTCCCAAACAGGTAATTCAGTGAATAGGGCTGGTCTGGGACACAGCCAACCTTACTCTCAGTCAGAGTGTGGACAACCGCGACAGATTTCGCAGGAAATTGTTCGCATTTCTTCAGTCTGAACACGACGAGGAAGACATGGGAGCCCCTGGTCAGCTCTCTCAACTGGGTTCAATTAACTGTTAAGTTGGGCCGGTTGAAAGTGAAGAGATTAATCATGGAAGGCAACAAATGTTTCCCATTCATACCGGAGGGAAAATTATGGCCTATCCATCCATTAATTCACAACTTACTGTCGGTCTGGGCAAGGAAGAAAACATTGCACTCGATAATGACGTGGGTTTCTCCCCCACCTACGGTATGGGTAGACACGGATGCTTCACGGACAATAGGCTGGGGATATCAGTCGAACCTAGGCCACCAGGGTCAAGGTCTGTGGTCCCAAGACGAGAACTTTCATATCAACAAACAAGAACTTCTAGTCCCTTGTTTTTCCTCCAAACTCACGGCTCTTCTTTACAGGGAAAATCAATAGCCTTTCGAATGGACAACTTGAATGCAGTCCACTGCATTCAAAAGCAAGGGTCAACGAGGTCTCGAGAGTTGCTGAAATTGTCAGAAGAGATTTTTGCTCTAGCCGAAACGTTGAGCATTCATCTCCATGCATCTTACCTCCCAGGCGTAGCAAACGTCTGGGCAGACGCCCTGTCCCGGAGACAGAGCACAGTAGTAGAATGGGCACTCAAGCAAAACATCTTCAACAATATGATTGCAGAGCCATACCGTCCACAAGTGGATCTATTCGCGTCCGAGGGAAACCACAGGCTCCCTCTCTACCTAACCCGCCGAGAAGTGATTTCGGCGGGGGGTCCAAACGCATTGTCGGAGGACTGGAACAAATGGAATACCATTTATCTTTTTCCGCCTCCAGACGCTTCTCTCATGTGTCAAGTAGTTCACAAACTACGGGGTTACCGGGGCATAGTCTCGATGATCGCGCCACTTTGGCCGGCTCAGGTGTGGTACCACCAATTGAAAACGTGGTGCGAGAACCCGGTGTCACTCCCGGTCTCGTACTTCCACTTGGAGACAATTGGCAACCTAAAGACCTCCCTGACTTTTGCCTTCTGGACATTCAAAATGCCAAATGGTTAACTCAGTACGAAGCAAGTGTGACAAATAAATTTCTTAATCAGTATACTATGTCTACCAGGCGACAATATCAATCTCATTGGAAAACATTTACGACCTGGATAGTAGAAACCGCGCAAACAGACTCAGCAGTAGCTTTGATTTTTAAGTACTTAAACTATTTGTTTGAACAAAAACGCCTTTCTGTAGTTACTCTAAAGAACCACTTATCCGGTATTAGAAACTCCCTTTACGACCTTACCGGTCTATCCATACCACAGCTGAGGAGAAAGGGTTCATGATAGCATGTTTCAAACTACGCCCACCACCACGTCAGCTCATGCCTTCCTGGTCGCTAGACAAAGCGTTATCTTTGCTTCATTCGCGCAAGTATAACAATGCGCCGGATTTTGATTCATTATTAAAGAAGGCTGTGTTCCTGATGGCTTTGGCGACAGGAAACAGGGTATCTGAGCTGGCGGCGATGAGCAACGAACCTAATTGCCTCAGGTTTGGGAGACTGAATGAGCATTTACAAATAGCCCCTTCTCCTACCTTTATAGCTAAGAACGAACATTGTGATCATGTTTTTTCAGAGTTTACAGTACCGGCACTCAAACGCGGACATACGCACCATATTTTGTGCCCGGTACAAGCCTTCATAAAGTTTATGAGGGTGGCTAAACCTCAACAACCAGGTGCATTATGGGTCAACAGTACAGGTACTCGCATTACGAGAAGATTAGCCTCTTTAATCATAGAAGTTATTAGGGAAAGTAATCCCGGCGTAGTGGGCAGGGCCCATGACATCAGAAAGTGGGCTGTCTCTCTCAGATTTTTACAGAATTATTCAATTGAAGACATAGCTAACACTAATTTGTGGGCTTCAAATCATACGTTCCAGACGCGATACCTGTCTGTGGCTCTGGATAAACCAAAGCTAGCCTGTGTGGCGTTACGGCAGCGGGTCTAGTGAGTCTATGTGCTATTATGTATTAAGTTTAATCTTAAAGAAAAAGCGGGGGGGGGGTTGCAGGTAAGCCCCAAAACCCTTAGAGTCCCTCCGCCGGATGATGTGATAAGTCATGAGCTGTGATACTGTGTAAGTCGACTGGTGGTACAGCTCTAAAATATTTTTCTATGCAAAAGATACCTATAATAGTTGCAAATATATAGTCAAAATGTACAAAGTATATAACATGTACAAATAATTTTAAGGATAAAATATATGTTGATCAGGAATAGACGTTTGTTCCTTGGCAACAAGTTAGGAATCTCGAGGTGAGAATCTTATCACATGTATAATATAAGCAGATCTTCTTCGAAGTAACGCACTGCTTTCTCTCTTTTATACTGTATTGTATGTAAACAATAAAGATCTCAAATTTGTTATATGATTCTTTGTCTCTACCTATGGTATTGTTAGTGGTTTGATATTGTTACGAATGTCTCCCTCCAGTCTTGAGATATCAGGCATATCATCAATGATGGAGGGGCCACTAATAAATTATAGGTTTGAGTCCCGGAGGGAAGAATGAAAACCTAATATTTAGTAGTGGCCCCGAAATCATTGACGATTTAGGGCCCTCCCATCCATCCCCTTCCCATTCGTTTGATGTCTTGAGTTTAGTCTTGATATGTCATTGAAGGAAGTATGGCGGCTAGGTTACCACCATCCGGGCGAGAATCCACACAAGATATGAATGGAAAGCTTTATTATAACAAGTTTTGAGTTTATTTTAATTTTTAATTTTTTATATTTTTTTTCGTAGTGCGTACCCCAATCATAAGACGATTCCATAAGAGAATTAGCGTTACACTTATGATGTAGTACTGTACTCCGTTTCCCCGCGGCGGGAGTTTCAAACTAGCTGCCCGCGGGCGCTTGAAAGGAGGCTATTATACTAATAGGCATATCGTCAATGATTTCGGGGCCACTACTAAATATTAGGTTTTCATTCTTCCCTCCGGGACTCAAACCTATAATCCTGTGGCATACGTCATATGACACTACTCAATTACTTTTCCAGAACGCCCCAGCCAGCAATCCCTCAAAAACAACCGTAATGAAGCCATACAACACTCATGTAGTGAATGGCTAGTGGACAATAGACTATCTCTTCACCTGGGCAAGACGGAAGCCATCTTGTGTGGGACAAAACACAAACTGAAAGACATTGTGGGCTTCTCGGTCAACTGTAATGATATTCCTATAACAACAGTGTCACAAGTTAAATATCTCGGACTAAAACTGGACTCGAGTTTGTCAGGTGAAACAATTTGGGAATCTATCCTGTGTAAGTGTAGAGCACGTATAAAATACCTGTATAGACAGGTGGGATGCTTGCCAGCGGCGACCAAAAAGACCCTTTGCCAAGCGCTTGTTCAATGTCATTTTGACTATTGTGGGTCATCCTGGTACTCTGCATCATCTAAGTCAGCACAGCACAAACTTCAAGTCACTCAAAATAAAATGGTTAGGTTCATGCTGAACCTAGGACCCAGATCACATGTTGGCCAGGAACAACTTCAGTCACTAGGTATGCTCAATGTCTCTGACAGGGCCAAACAAATCAGGCTCACTAATGCCTTCAATATTTTCTATGACAGAGCTCCAGAGTATCTTAAGAGTGATTTTGTTAAAGCAAATGAGAGGAGTGGACATAATACAAGAAACAGGATGTTTAATTTTAAGGTCCCGAGAATCCAAGGACAGGGTAAGCAAACTTTCTTCTTCACTGCCATCAAAGACTGGAACGACCTACCCCAGTCAGTCCGTGAATAGAGAACACTGTATTCCTTCAGACGTAGCCTGAAGGAACACCTGAACCGGACAGCTGCGAGAAGGGAGCACCAAGCTTATGTCTACTACTAAATACGACATAAGAGATAGGCAAACCAAACTGAAATTATTACTGATTACGGATTACTGATATTTACCATAGGATGTAAGGTATCTTAAAATAACCCCCTAGAAATACTTTCTCTAAAGTATCGATTTCTTTTATCCTCCCCTTTTCCCCAGCTAACCTAATCCCACAAGGACCCCAATGGAAATACACCTAACGGCCTTATTGGGCTATCCTTAGTTAGAATTATGCAAAGCTGGTACATGTCATATTTGTAACATACTATGTGGTACCAACTCTGTAAATTGCTAACTGAATAAATATTATTAATATTATTATTATTATTATTATTATTATTATTATTATTATTATACAGTACATACATACATACAATGGTTTAACGTAATTTTTCCATTACATGCATTGTAACGGCTCAGACGGGGTTGCCTTTCAGTAGTTGGAGTGTACAATAAAGTCCTGCCACAGCACTGCCCCACCAAGTCATCACTGTAGCTGATGTTGGTATAATGCTAACCATGCCTCAGCAAGACTCAACAGTCTCCCTGCAGTATCTGCAACCACACCAGCCTTAACAGTGCTTCTAAAAGACAGCACCATAACAAGACTCTACTGTATATTAGGCAATTGGATTATAGAACAATGAAGTCCTGCCCCAACACTGTTCCAACATGCAAACACTGTTGCTGACGCAGGTGTGGTGCCAAACAGAGCCCAGGTAAGTTTCAGTCCCCTGTGGCACCTATCCGCAACCAACCAGCCTCAGCAGTGTCATACAGTTACTCAGTACCAAGACAGTGCTATGATAAAGACTTTATTGGGTTTTTTTTTAGTTTCTGTTCCCCAGGCTGCCTGGCCGAACAGCCGCAAGGCCCCAAGGAGCAAGGCCATAACCGAGCGCCCCCACAGAACCATCCCTGCCTACCACAATAAAGCCTGGGTGACCGAAGCCACTCCATGGCGGGGAGCTGAGGAGGGGTGCGGAATCGCCCGGGAAACCAAAGCCCCACCCAGGGGCCTGTTCCCCTCAGCAATTATGAAGAGAAAGTTGAGGGGCAAAGGAAAAATTTGATGCTTTGGCTTCCAATCTGCCAACCTCTAGGTTGGCAGATTGGGAGGTCAATCCACGGAAGAGACGCCGTCACTTGAGACCTAGAAAATATATAAGTAAAAGAAACAGTCAGAGTAAGCTATGGGTATGGCAGAGATTGCTCAGTTCTCACTCTAATAGACCAGCCTATCACCACATGCCTAGAACCCAATCCTCTCAGCATCAGCTAGGAAAGGCCATAGAAAGCTGCCTTTGGCGGGGGGATAGCTCCCCTATTTCAACCCCTTTCGGGGTTAGGCACCCGCAACTTTGTTGCATAGTAATGGCTGTTGGTCCACAAGTCTATCGCCATCCCCCTTATTAGTCGCCTTGTACGACACGCAGTAGGATGCGTGAGGCATATTCTTTTTTCCTCCACCATTAGATGAAGACCCCCTTAATCTAATCTAACTATTTCCAATTGGGGCAGAGAAAACCTTGCTGCCTTTAATGCTTCCAAAATCCAATTTCTCCATCTTACTACCTGTCTGGAACTCCCTATCCCTTATATTTCAACAATATAAAAATCAATCCTTCATCTTCTCTCAATATTCTTGGTGTCTCTTTTTCTTCTGCTCTCACTTGGAAGGACCATATTACCAGTCTTGCTAAGGCAGCCTCCCAGAAGCTGGGTGTGCTCAACCGCCTCAAAGGGTTCTTTACCCCTGCACAGCTTCTTGCTCTGTACAGGGGTACAGTGCGTCCTTGTATAGAGTATTGTTCACATGTGTGGGGAGGATCCTCTCACACCGCACTCCTAGACAAAGTAGAAAGTCCTTTCGTATCATTAACTCCTGTCCACTCACCAACTCTCTGCAATCTATCTATTGCCTGACGCCGCAATCCCCGAAGGGGTGGCCACGAACGAACCGCCCCCATGCACCTCTGTCCCCAGTCAGTCGACGCCCCTCCCCCCAACCAGCACCGCCTTCGTTCATGTAGTTCCTCACTCCATCCTTCCACCTCATATTCGGTCTACCTCTCCCCCTCTGTCCCTCCACCTCGCTCTCGTACACCCTCTTAGTCATTCTCTCACTTTCCATACGTTCCATATGGCCGAACCATCTCAAGTTGTTCCTTTTCACACTTTCCAGCCCATCTACCTCCACACCACACCTCCTTCTTACTTCCTCATTAGTCTGTCTATCCCTCCATGTAACTCCGCACGCACTCCTTAAGTAATTCATTTCCACTGCTCTCACTCTTGGTCTGAGTCTCTCAACCAACGTCCATGCTTCGCTTCCGTAAGTCAGTGTCGGGATTACCACACTGTCATGCAAGGACTTCTTCACTTCCATACTGACCACCCTATTTCTTGTTACTGCTTTTAGCGTTCCTACAACCCTCTTCCCCTGTTGTACCCTCTCCCGCACCTCTTCATCCATAGTCCCATCTTTACTCAACACACTGCCCAGATACTTAAAAGAGTTGACGATCTCCATAGCCTGACCGTTCAGCTTCACCTCACACTCTGTGACTTCACCCCTTTCGAAGACCATAACCTTGCTCTTCCCCGTATTTACCTTCAAATTCCGTTTTTCGCACACTGTTCCAAATTCATTTACCAGACCCTGCAACTCCCATTCATTATCACTCATCAGAACTGTATCATCCGCAAACAGCAGTATAGGTAGCTTCCACTCAATTCCCTCCCTTTTCAGCGATACACCAACATCCACTGCTCTTGATAGTATTTCTTTCATAACTCCATCCATATATACAGTAAACAACCACGGGGACATCACACACCCGTTTCAAACCAACATTCAGGTCAAAGAACTCGCTCTGCTCACTCTCCAATCTGCAATCTCTCTTGCTATTCTATCGCTACTACAATAATCAGTGTTCCTCAGAGCTCTCCCAGTGTATACCACCTCCTCTACATAGGGTACGTGGTACCAGTCTTGCAACACAATCCCACCTCTACTCTGTGCAACTCTCCAACCCAAGAGTAAAACGTTAGTCTTTCTTCTATTCAACAGCTACGGTCTGGAACTCTCTCCCAGAATCAGTCTTTCCCTCTTCCTATGACTCAAATTGCTTCAAATTCTGTGTCCAGGCATTTTGGCTCAAATGTCCTTTGATTTTGGCCGTCACTCTTCCAACTCTGGGAAAGGCACTCTATACAGGCAGTTCTGCCTTTTGTCTTCCTCACTCACATAGGGAAAAAACAAAAAACTATATGATGCCATTTTGACCTCCGAGAGGCCAGACGTTGGAGGCAGCATAGGTGGGCTCCAACCGCTCGCCGCGGAGTCCAGGCGCAAATTGAAGCCCGACATACATATCTATCTATCTATCTATGTATTGCCTGACGCCATGATCCCCAGAAGATTTGTATTTGATCATTTTTTTCCCCCCCACGGTATATTTTCGCCTTCTACAAAATGGCAGGGAAATACTGTAGCATGTTTTTAATTGACATTTGCGTCATTTTTGCCGATTAGGAGTTGGTGAAAATTTGTTTTCTTTAATTCCATCATATCGGAAATAATTCAAAGATTTGCACTAAAGTAGATGACTTTTGGGCTAGAGCTAGGTTAATATACAGACTCTTAGTAGACAGAGGTTTTGAGGCAAGTAAATTGTTACATAAATTTAATCTTTTTAGGGTCAATTATTGTGACTATCCTAAAATTTGACATCAATAATTTTAATCACGCATTTTTAACTTGAAGTTTCTTGTATAACCTCTGCTTACTTTGTCTGTATTTATTGTTTATCTTTTTCTTTTTCTATTATTATTAATATTGATGATTTTTTTTTTAAATTAATTGTTCTTGTTAAAAGAGTACTCTTTGTTTAAATCTGTTGTTACTTCTTCATATTTTGTAATTATTTGTCTTTATATGTTGTTGTTGTTGTTGTTCCCCAAGCTGCCTGGCCGAACAGCCCCAAGGCCCCGAGCAATTCCAAGGCCACAACCGAGCGCCCCCACAGAACCCTCCCCGCCGACCACAATAAAGCCCGGGTGACCGAAGCCACTCCATGGCGGGGGGCCGAGGAGGGTGCGGAAACGCCCGGGAAACCAAAGCCCCACCCAGGGCCCCGTGCCCCTCAGCAACCATGAAGAGAAAGTTGAGGGGCAAGGGAAAAATGTGACGCTTTGGCTTCCAATCTTGGTAGATTGGGAGGTCAATCCACGGAAGAGACGCCGTCACCCGAGATCCAGAAAATATATAAGCCAAAGGAAAAGTCAGAGTAAGCTATATGTATTCATTGTCGATAGTATCAATTGCTTGCTTTTGCGATTTCCTTAGTTTATTTGTGCGATAAATGTAGGTTATTTGTAGGGTAGTTATTGATAGGGGTCACTTGAGGCATGCTATGCTTACAGGTACCTACCTGATAGCACTATCGTTAGCGAGTGCTGTACTGTATTTTATACATTATTTTGTAATAGTACAGTATAGATATCTTATCAATATTTGTATTTTGTACTATTGTTAAGGTCTTGTCATGTTGCAAATTTGATTTTAAATAATATTTTGACATTTAACATGTAGTTTCTTTATTCATGCAGAGTTTAGTAAAATTTACCAGAACATCCCGGACTTCCCAAATTTGACTAATTCCTTGAACGTGACGATAGTGCTTTGTTATGTGCGCGATTAGTTTGCTTGGGAAACAGATTAACTTGCTCATGTAGTAATGTGGTGGATTGTGTTCATTTATTTCATAAATTTCATTTTAGCAAGCGTTGTTTCCACATAGCGATTTTGATAATTTAATTTGACTTTATATTGTCCTTGTCCCAATTTTGGTTTGTTTAGTTTGCAAGTTTTACATTTTAAATTATATAGAGACCAAATAACATTCACATTTAAGTGTGTCCAATAGTTTTGCATTATCAATAGGGTCATAATATCTTCTTTACTTTCTGGTCTATTGAACCATAATAACGAGAGGGGGAGGGAGGGAGCGCCCCCGACAGTGACAACCAGCCTGATAATGATGATGATAATGATAATTATGATGAACAATATTTCTGTGTTCTCTGGTTTCGATGAGGATGATCAACATGCCTGGGAGCCTGGAGGGGGCCAATTTGCTAGCTGTAGCATAAGGCTTATCAACATCACAGTAACGGGGTCGGGGTTGAGGCCGGGACGGGGCGGGGAGGGAGTACAGCGGCGGAGATATCAACCGAACGTTAACACGTCTATTCACACAAATAAGTCCGTAACAGGTCCATAACAGTTCTTATTTATGCTTAATGTATTCTATGTTATGTCATATATGGTGCTGGTGGTATAATGTAATATAAGTCGGCTGAAGGTAGGCAAAAAGGGCCAATAGGGGGACTTTTAAAAGTGGCTGGAACAAATTAATTAATTCCCATAAGGCCTGTTATTTCTAAAACACGGTTTTGATACACACGGTAGGTACAGTACGAATTAACCGTGTATATCAAGACCTGACTGTATTTGAGTGTAAAGGAAGGCTAATGATACAAATAGCACCAATATGGAGAGAGATTTGCCAATCTCTGTTACTACAGTCTATCTTGGGTATCTGCTCCAATTCTGTATAGTTCCCAGCTCTACCAACCCAATTAAATCTAGATAAATTAAAATTCCGTAGCTAAACTGCTTCTTTATTACATAGTACTGTAGTATAAAATATATCGATACTCTCAATCTAATACAATGTACAGTAATAGAAATCCAGACTTCAATTTAAAATTTACTAATTATAATGTAAAACTTGCAAAATAAACAAACCAAAACTTGGACGAAAACAGTAAAAAGACAAAACAACTATTATAAAAATCGCTATGTGGGGAAACAACGCTTAAGCAAAATAATAATTTACAAATAAAAGAACACAATTAATCCAAGACATAGAGTGTACATTACTACAGGAGTAAGTTAATCTGTTTCCCAAGCAAACTTACACATAACATATAAAAATGAATCCCTTAATTTACCATTAAGCTTAAGTGTTGGATAATTTATAAGACTCCAGGAAGCCAAGGCTTGAATTCCCAAGTTTAGCGAATTTGTCTGGAAGTAGTGTAAATAAAACAAAATTAGCCTAATTTGATTGAAAGGTTTACTCTACAGACTTTGAAGAATGTTCTTAGTAAACAAATATTAGAGGATCAAGTTTGTGACTGGGATGCTTATTTTACAATCACTCAAGTCAAATGACAACATTTACAGTTCAGTAGATTGGCACACTTTGATCTACCTTTCCTATTTGAGATTCATAGCAAAGATTTTGTCAAAACATATTGCTAATACTACCTACCTATCAACAAAATTTGTGAACTTGAGGCTGAAACTAACAAAAATTACAAAAACATGTTTCAGGAATGAGCATGAAAGACAAGTGTCACAGATGACCTCTCTTGACCATGGCTTAAGCCACACTGAATCTGTGTGGCAGTCTCTCCCCAACTAGATGTCACTCAAAACAAGACAAAATGGCTGGAAAATATGTGTACGTCTGTGGAGGTTTTCTTTTTCTATTGATTTAGTCCCAGATTCTTGTGATTCCACAGGACTTTACTTTGCATCAGCAATAGCTCATCCGAGTATATTAGTCAGAGGGAAAGTCAGAGTAGGAGGAAAGTCGTAGGAACAGTGGTCTACTAAATCTATCTCACCCCCTCTCAACCAACCCTCCCCTACAATCTACCGCCCTTTAGGGCTATATCAAATTTGTAGCAGTTAGAAATATTATCTGTTGTTGCTTCTGACCAGCAAAACTAATGGCAAGAATGGTTAACATGAGAATCAAGCAGTATAAAATCAATCTCCCTACTTTTTCTAATACTGTACTGAAATATATAGTTGATATTTTGTGTATAAAATTGTACTGTATACTGTATATTAACTCTGAGTACAAGTACTTCTCTTTACATCTATATCACATTAGCATTAGTATCCGAACTCAATTTATAATTAAATGGAATAAAAACTGTTTTAAATAATCTTCCCCAGCACTTAAAATACAAAAATATATAAAATGAACATAACTAATATAAGCTTCACTAGAAAAAAGAAGATATAGGAAAAATGATACCCAATCCTTCTCTTATAATACTTAATCCCTTCAGTATGATGCCTTTTTTCCTTTAATTCTGGCTAAAATTAGACAATTTCATGTAATTTAAGAAGGACCTATGATATTCAGAGGGTATATTGAGATTGTATTTATCCCTTTGAGTCCTAGAGGTAGATTATAAGCTGAAGAGAATTGTCTAAACTCTAACAGTAAGCAGAATATGATGAAAATTATGTCACCGTGCTGAAGGGGTTAATACCGTAATAGTAGAGATAATAATAAAGTGTTAACATATTCTTATATCTAACTTCTATAAATGATTAACAAAATGATACATCTTAATCTATAACACGAGACTAATGCCACTTAAGTCATCACAATATATTTTGAGCTGCAAGAGAACCGAACTGAAATAATTTACCCTTTACTGTACTTTAAAACAGCTTACTCAGACAAACATGTACCAGCGCCGTTCTTTCAACTTTATTCTGGCAACTTTTTTTATAATATTAATCAGTTTAAAAAGGGCCTCCAGCAATTAACTGGCTTTGAAATATTTAGCTTAACCTTCTTTACTCCCACAGATCCTTCTTAACCCTTCTGGCACGGGCGCGCTATCCTAAGGACATTCTTGAGACCCGGGCGATATGGCCGAAATACGTCTACGCCTAGGCTACCGTATCTTTGTTATTTTAACTGCTAGAAAATTCCCACACATCTCTAAACGTACTGTGGTTTCCAATCTGTAGACTGGCATTAAGTAGAGCTCTCTAAGTCAACTGGTTTAGTTGTGATGCCGATTTCCGTGGAACGCATTTTTCCGCGATTTTAGCAATTTGACACACTTTTCAAGACTATATCTGTCTTAGCAGACCACACATCAACAAAGCTCCGACGTCTGCTTCCTTCCAGAGGTGCTCGCATCGCCTCCGACAGGCTTTGTTTACATACGTCGGACGCGCGGCTTTCAAAACAAGCTTAAGAGGCTTTCAAGCTTACGGATTTTAAAATGCTGCCCGGGCGGGAAGGGTTAAACTGCACAAAATCGTCTAAATATAGCTAGAATAAAATGAAAAAAATGTCGCCGGTACAGAAGGGGTTAATAAAAGATAGACACTAAAGGAAAAGCTTAACAATCTGGTGCAAGATGGATCTATTATGATCCTCTCTATTTCACTCCATTAGCTTGGAGATTTTAAGATGTTTCACCTCGTTTATTCAATGATTTATATGACTATTCACCCCTTTCAGATGCCAAAATTTTTATGGGCGAGTATCAGTGAGCCTGCAATTTAGAAAAACAAGACTTTGGCCGGGACATTCTTCTACCGAAAACTGTATAAATTTAGCTTGTAAGGGGTTTAGGGGTGAATTTTATATATTTGAAAGGGGTTAGGGGAGGAATTTCATTTTTGTCTAGGTGGCAAACTAAAAATATATTGCCAAAAAAAGGCCAAAGAAATAAAAGCTCATGCTAAACAATCATAACAACACCCCCAAAATGTCTTGCCAGATAGTGTTAAGAAATGCTCAAATAAAAGCGTGAAGAGAACATGTGGTGGGGGGGACTCTCGAGTGAATTCCCCCAGAGTACTGTTGGGGAGGAATAGAGATTGTCCAGCTAAGAGTTACCCGAAAGAGACGAGAAAATAAATGCTTGTCTAACTTGGCCTAACCTCTTCAATGCGATGGCTATTATTTTAATTATATTCTGGCTAACATTAGACTATTTCACTCGGCATAGGAGGGACCACTCAGCAACAAATGGATACAAGCTATCTCCATTAACCCTCGGACTCCCACAGGTCCTTCCTAAACTAAATATATTTGTCTAATAATAGCCAGAGTAAAATGAAGAAAGGTTTCATTGTGTTGAAGTGGTTAAAATACATAAAAAAAAAGCTATATCACACAAGTCCCCCTCTCCATTTATGCCAAGAGGAATACCCGAGGTGTGGACACGGGAGATCCCAGCCCGGAGCTGCTGAAGAGCAAAGATTGTCCAAACCAGTTGCCCCAGAATAGACTACAAAAATAAATGCTTATTTAATTCAGCCTAAAGAAATGTTCAAACTAGTTGCCCAGAATTGACTACAGTATAAAGTAAATGCATTATAAAGTTTACTAACTCTGTCTAAAGAAATGTAATGCTAACTCTGTCTAAAGAAATGTGAAACAAAAGCTGGGCTATCTTCTTTGCCCACAAGTACCCCCTGCATTTATGGCATAAGGAAAATTTGACGTGTGGACTCCAAGGATCTCGGCTCAGTGTTGTTGAAGAGGAGAGACCGGGTTAGGTGTAAGGGGAAGTTGTTGGGAGCGGCGGGGAGTCTGTCGCACCCATCCTCTGAGCACCAGTAGCCATAGGGACAGCAGTGAACCATGTCTCCACAGCATGTTGCCTGGGGGAATAGAATTTGGTCGAGTTTAGCTGAATTTCATTATAAAGCCAAAAGTGATAAATAGGTCATGATAAAAAAGTAGAGTTGCTGTCTCATATCCATGTCATTAACAAGGCAGTTGGGATAGCAACCCTCCTCCAAAAACAAGCTAGAGAATCAAGTAAATTGCCTTAAAACGGATGCAAAGGGTACAGTGCGCAGTGTTTATCCAGTAAGGCACTCTCCGCCTAACAGTATAGGGCCCAAACCTGGTGGTAGCACTCAAGGAGGCTGCCCTGTCATTAGGTGTATAATACCAGGCAAGTCGTAGTGCCGTGTACGTGCACGGGTGCGCCCCTGCGGGCGGCTGGTTCTGGTGGGGTGCACCGGGGCCATTGGATTCCCCCCCCCCCCCCCCCCGGAGGTAATTGTTGGGGGAAGGTGCTGGGAATGGTTCCCGGGGCGGAGTTCGGGGGGGGGGGGGGGGGGGGGGGGGGGATGCCCATAGCCAGCTTACTGACTGATTATGACCTCTGCATCCACTAAAAAGAAACTCAAGTCTGATGAATCCAAAATGCATGCCCCCTGCACATTCAAGCTTGCCAGTGTGAATGTTGGAAGTATGAGTGCCAGAGTGAATGAAGTTGTGGAAGTGCTTGAAAGAAGAAGAGTGGATGTCTGCTGTGCCCAGGAAACCCGTTGGAAGGGGTGTGGTGCACAGTGGATTGTTGGAAAGAACAAGATACCAGTTGTATAGGAAGGGGAATGAATCTGGAAAACCGAAAGGAGGAGTGTATTGGTATCTGAGGAGTGGGATAAGAGCGTGATTGAGATAAAGAGAGTAAATGGAAGATTGATTGTTCTGAAAATGAAAGTTGGTGAAAGAATTATATATGTGATATCAGCACAGGTTGGATTAAAGAGAGAGTAGAAAGAAGCCTTTTGGAACTACAGCTGGGTCCCCGACTGTGTTAGAATTTGGTGGATGAACGAGGTCGCACAGATCAAAATCGTACAAATTGAAAATGCATCTTATGGGAAATAATTAAATTGGTGAATGGACAGTCCCGAGTTTAGGGGTTCAACTTCATATTACCTATCAAAAACAACACTGACACATATTGATAACAATACCTAATATAAATAAAAGTAAACAATAATTAAACAATAATAAGTCATTGTTTACTCACATTAAAAACACCGACACATATTCATAACAATACCTAATATAAATAAAAGTAAACAATAATTAAACAATAATAAGTCATTGTTTACTCACATTAAATTAGGGGGCTGCGAGGCAAACTCCCACGGCAAGGCGAGTGCAGCTATGCTACCCCGGCCCCAGCCCCGTCTTTTATCTACAGCGGATGAACCATACGCCTGGACACACTTTAACACTTCACTCCTTTTTCTTATATATATATATATATATATATATATATATATATATATATATATATATATATATATATATATATATATATTTTTTTTTTAAATATTAGTTTAACCAG
Source organism: Paralithodes platypus (assembly GCA_032716605.1). Lineage (NCBI taxonomy): Eukaryota > Metazoa > Arthropoda > Malacostraca > Decapoda > Lithodidae > Paralithodes > Paralithodes platypus. The sequence continues at coordinate 12,763,881 of CM064555.1, forward strand.
ACCACTGAGCTCCACAAAAGAACTCTCATAGGGCTGGCCCGAAGGATTAGATCAAGATATACAACTAAACGAGTCAAGATAGAGAGGGAAGGGCAGTAGGGGAACAAATCGAGGAAGGTGAAGACACGCAGACATTTCCCGCCATTTCACCAGTTCAGCCGGACCACATGAGCTCCACATCAGAGCTCTTGTAGGGCAGGGCCAAAGGATGAGGCAAGAACTGCTACACCGTAACACCAACCAAGAAGTGATCAGGGCGAAGAATGAGAGATCAGGTCGAAGGTAGAAAAAATCACATCGAGAAGCAAAAAATGCATTACCGAAGGGAATCAAGTCAGTTCGGCCACATCAGCAACCGAAGAGACAAAACGGGTCAGGAGTCAATCACCTAGCCAGGCCAGGGAGACATGAGATATAGGCTGCCCGAGAACAGCCGAATGGGACAAAATAAGAATAGAAGGGGAAAAACATAGAAAGAGGAAAGAAAAACTACTCAAAATTAGTAAAGCTGAGGACGAAAGCTCGAGGGGAGAGGGAGGGAAACAACCACATCCCTCCCCCATCAAGCCCCAGTCGCCGGCCCTGAAGCCCCCCAACCGCGACAAGGAGAGTAGTACCAGGGGGGATTTTTCTTATAAATTGACATAACATTCGACTCAGTAAGCCCCAACTCCCTGCTTACAACTGAATTTCCTTTTCCAGCATCCTTTAACTCAATAACTTGCCACTTTAGTTCCAGTGTGATGGTGCGCCGCTTCCCGAAACGTGGGGGTGGCATGGTCAAAAGGGGCTAGGGTGGCTCAACCGCTCAAGATACAGTATACGAATTCCTCACGGAGCTATGTGTGCACTCAGAGCGGGGGCAAACAAATATGGCCGACTATCCCCTCCCTCCCGGTACCCAAGCGGCGCAGAAGCTGGCTGTGACGTCACTGCGCATGACATATCTCGCACAGCTGGGAAGAAACTCGTACATTTGGGTTTCTCCACGGATTTGCTGACCTTTATTTCGGCGTGTTACGCTGGCACTTGTAACTCGCTAGCGCTCGCCAGGGCAGTGAAACGGGCTATAATAATCGTAGAACGATGTTCTTTCTTTCATAGTGTTCATGTTGTCACAGACATATCAATGGTGATCTTTATTCCTGGCTTTGACACTTGGAAGTATTTTATATCATTGATAGAATATAAGATATGTTGTGTGAAGTTTTAAGGAGAAAGAGAGCGAGCAGTGAGGTGGTATTATGTGCGTCTGTATGTACGTGCGCCTCCCTCGCTCGGAGGAGTTTCCCACGCTCGTGATTGGCTGGCGGCCCTGGCGCGTCATATGACGCCTGCTCCTCATGACGTAGTCGTCTGTGATTGGGTGCTGCTGCCTTTGTCAGTGCTGGGGGGCTCCTGCCCGCGTTTCTCCTGCAGAGCTTGGCATAGCATGCTTGGTCCTACATGTTCTTTGCAATCCGTCCCCGATATAACCCCCTATACTACTGTTTCTCTCTCTGAACTTCTTCTTTTCCAATACTTCCTCTCTTTATTCAATTACTTATCCCTTCTGGTTCTGCATACGACTTCCATAGTCGGCCAGTCGTATTACCAGCACCAGCTCTCACATTTATGTTTTGCACTAGCTTTAGGGATTAGTAGAGTCATAGTCATATGGTAGCCTAGTGTTGGGGTGCTTCTAATTATTGAGCTGTTCTTTCCTATTATTTAATGCTAGACAGTGGAAGGTATCTTTGGTCGTTGTCTGAGTTATGTATGTGGCAAGTCAGAGCCTGTACAACATCGACGAAGCTAGGTAGTCTGTAACCCTTGCGCATATTTTCCTTTGCGAGTGTAGCAGTATACAGGTGAAGGGCTTTTGCCTACACTTACCTGTATGCTTGCTACCTCATTTTGTTGACCTTTGTGGAGTGCCAGAGTAAGACCAGATACTTGAGATCTGGACTTGCCAAGAGAGCCTCCAAGTCACTAACGTAACATAAGGGAAATCTGTTCAAGGGGAGACAGTAGGCAATGAGCATGCTTGCGCTCTGCCTAGTTTCCTGGTACCTTTTATGCCACTGCTAGACTTTATTAGTGAGAAAGACAGTATTGTGTTTATTAACTTTAATTGTGTATGCTTTAGGAATTATTCACGCCTTATTTTAGCCTAGGTTGATGCATAGTCCACATCCCAGTTTGGCTGTTACGTTGGCTAAAGAAGTACTGTTTTGAGCGGCTATTATTAGTGCTATCACAGAGTTGTTGCACTCCCTTGTTTTTATATATATATATCCTACTTATTGGTGTATTTAAGATACACGCTTTGGTGTCCTGCCCCTGCATTATTTCTGTTCTATATTGACGAGCATCTTAGAGCATCAGACGTTTTCAGAAGATTCTTTATCTGATTGCTGTAGGACTAGACTTCCAGTGTTTTCATAGAGCATTGAAGAGTTTAGTGTTGAGTACAGACTCACACTAAAGTTAACGTAAGCATATACTCCTTTATTAAATCTTGTTATAGTTTATTCAAGCATTGTTATTACTTAAGAGCATTTTATTAACGTAAAGTACTCCTGTTGTGAGTAGGCTTTGCCGTCACCAGATAGCCTTTGTAGAAGTGCACTAAAACCCAGTTAATTGATACCCCGTTATCCAGTAGATTAACTCTGGAGGGTTTGAGTGTTTTGTTCACCGGCGTAATAGTTCAAGGGCTTGGAATTAGCGTACCGTTGTTGCAGATATAGCCTATCATCTAGTCCATTATTAAGTGCCCTTGTTTATTTCGTAGTGCCGGTCGTAACAGGCGCTCGCACACTTCAAACGATATTCGCAACGTTTGGAATTATTAAATTAATATTTTTGATAGCTTTTACAGATCACGAAACGCACAAATCGAACACACATAGATGGGGACCCTACTGTACTGTACTTCCTTAGTGTCGTTTCGGGCCTCTCGGTGTATGATACTACAGTCGTAGGTGGTGACCTAAATAGGCATGTGGGAGTATGTGCTGATGGGTACGAGGGTGTGCATGGTGGGAAAGGATATGAAAGAAGAAATCTAGAAGGCGAATTTATACTGGAGTCCTGTGTTGCACTCAACATGGTTGTGTGTAATACTTAGTTCAAGAAAAGGATGGCATGAATGATGGCACAAAAGAGAGAGATTCTGGAAGTGCTAGTGAATGCCAGGCTGGATGTATGTGGAATGACAGAGACCAAATGGAAAGGTTCAGATGTGAGAGAGTGGGAGTGTGGAATGAGTGTGTGTGCTGGAGTGAGCGAAGGAACAGCGAGAGAAGGTGCGTGTTTGTTTGTAAGTAGCAAATGGAAGGAATGTGTAAGAGAGTATGGGTCTGTGGGTTCAAGGATTGTGTGGGTGAGAATGAAAGTAGGAATACAAACGTGGGTGATTGTGTGTGTATGCCCCGACAGAGGATAAACTTGAAAGAAAGAAAGAGGAGTTCTGGATGAATGTGGAGGCATGCCTGGAGAAGTTTGACAAGAATGAAAGAATATTTCTGATTGGGGATATGAATGGTAAGGTGGGTGATAGGAAAGTTGAGGGAGTGGTGGGAGGGTGGGGGGTACCATCAGAGGTGAATTGGAATGGTAGGGCACTTGTGGACGTATGTGTGGGGAGGAGGCTGTGGATAGCTAACACCTTCTTCCGACACAGAATGATCCAGAGGTACACGTGGAAACGGGTGTGGACGATGGAGGATGAGACAGTGGTGGAACGAAAGTCATTGATTTATTATGTATGTGTGGATGAACGAATGAAGAAATCTGTGATGGATGCTACTAGGGTGTATAGGGGTATTGGAGGAGCTCTGTCTGATTATTATGTAGTGGTAGCTAAGGTTAGGATACAAAAGAAGTGGGTGAGGAGAGCTGGAATGGTGAGGAGGGTGGAGAGGTTGCAGGAGGAGGAAGTCAGGGAGGAGTACAGGAGCTGCAGTGGAAAGACGACTAGGTGGATTCGACCTGGAAGTTATGGAGGAAGTGAAGGAGATGAGCAAGGTGTTTAACCCTCCAGACCCGGTAGGGCTCTAAGGCACCCATAACAAACACCCCCCGCACTACCCGGTAGGGGTCTGGGAAACCCCTGAGCTTGAAAGCCTGTAAGCTTGGTGTGCGAGGCATCCGTCCGACGCATGTAAACAAAAGCCGGCTGGACCGACGCCGCGCATCTCCGACCACAAGAAGGAGAGCGTCGCTTGTTCGTGTGTGCGTGTATGTTATTGTTAAGTAGCGAAAAGTAGTGTAAAGTGGCTTTTTTTACCACAAAGTTATCTCCAATGAAATAGTCATCACAACTGAACCAGTTGACTTAGAGAGCTCTACTTAATGCCATTCTACAGGTATGAAACACATATACGCTTGGGGATGCGCGGGAATGCGGAAGCAGTCAAAATAACAAAGATACGGTAGCCTAGGCGTAGACGTTTTTCGGCCAAAACCCCCGGGTTACGGGGAAATTATATAATACAATAGCCGTGGCTGGAGGGTTAAGGATGAGATCTGTGCAGCATGTGAGGAGGTGTGTGGAGTGAGGAGAAGAGGGAGGGGGAGTGAAAGGTACAGCATGGTGGACAGAAGAGGTAAGAATAGCTGTGGAAGAAAAGAAGAAAGCATATAGAGAGTGGTTGGGTAGTAGAGGGAATGAAGATTTCGAGAGACAGAAACGAGCGAGGTACGTGGAGAGTAAGAGGGTGGTGAAGAGAGTAGTGAAGGAAAGTAAGAGGAAAGTAGATGAGGAATTTGGAAGAAATTTGAGTGTAAAATGGAGGGAGAGTAAGAAACTGTTCTGGAAAGAAGTCAAGAAAGTTAGGGAAGGTAGCAAGGGAAACAGTAAGGGTGTGAAAGATAAGAATGGGAGAATGCTAGCCGAGAAGCAAGAGAGAGTCGAAAGATGGAGGGAGTACTTCAATGAGTTGCTAAATGTAAGGAATGAAGAGCCAGCAAACATAGTTGGATATGGTATGGGAGGGAGAAGAGAAGTAGTGGAGGAGGTGGGGATCAGGAGGTCAGAAGTGTGGGCAGCCATGAAAAGAGTGAAGTTGGGGAAAGCACCAGGAACAGATGGAGTGTGTGGGGAAATGTTGAGGTATGGTGGTGAGATAGTGATCGAATGGGTATGGAAAATGTGCAAACTAGCATGGGAGAAGGGGAGTGCACTCAATGACTGGAAACCTGGCATAATAGTCCCCCTATATAAGGGCAAAGGGGAAAGAGTAGTGTGTGGTAACCACCGAGGAATATGTCTTCTAAGCGTAGTAGGGAAGGTATACAGTAGGGTAGTGATTGAGAGAGTGAGAACGTTGAAATGGATAGGCGACGAGCAAGGAGGTTTTTAGGAAGGGAAGAGGATGTGTAGATCAGATTTTTACCCTGCATTGTGTTGTGGAGAAATATCTGGAGAAGAAACAAAAGGTGTATGTTGCCTTTATGGACTTGGAGAAGGCCTATGACAAGAGTGGATAGAGAAGGTTTGTGGAAAGTACTTAGAAAGAATATACGGAGTAGATGGCAAGTTGCTGAAAGCAGTGAAGAGCATGCATGAGGGTGCAAAGGTGGCAGTACGTGTGGAGAGTGAGCAGAGCGAGTTCTTTGACCTGAATGTTGGTTTGAAACAGGGGTGTGTGATGTCCCCGTGGTTGTTTACTGTATATATGGATGGAGTCATGAAAGAAATACTATCAAGAGCAGTGGATGTTGGTGTATCGCTGAAAAGGGAGGGAATTGAGTGGAAGCTACCTATACTGCTGTTTGCGGATGATACAGTTCTGATGAGTGATAATGAATGGGAGTTGCAGGGTCTGGTTAATGAGTTTGGAACAGTGTGCGAAAAACGGAATTTGAAGGTAAATGCGGGGAAGAGCAAGGTTATCGTCTTCGAAAGGGGTGAAGTCACAGAGTGTGATGTGAAGCTGACCGGTCAGGCTATGGAGATCGTCAACTCTATTAAGTATCTGGGCAGTGTGTTGAGTAAAGATGGGACTATGGATGAAGAAGTGCGGGAGAGGGTGGAAGAGGGTTGTAGGACCGCTGAAAGCAGTAACAAGAAATAGGGTGGTCAGTATGGAAGTGAAGAAGTCCTTGCATGACAGTGTGGTAATCCTGACACTGACTTACGGAAGCGAAGCATGGACGTTGGTCGAGAGACCCAGAGTGAGAGCAGTGGAAATGAATTACTTAAGAAGTGCGTGCGGAATTACATGGAGGGATAGACAGACTAATGAGGAAGTAAGAAGGAGGTGTGGTGTGGAGGTAGATGTGCTGGAAAGTGTGAAAAGGAACAACTTGAGATGGTTCGGCCATATGGAACGTATGGAAAGCGAGAGAATGACTAAGAGGGTGTACGAGAGCGAGATGGAGGGACAGAGAGGGAGAGGTAGACTGATAGAGAGGTGGAAGGATGGAGTGAGGAAGTATATGAACGAAGGAGGTGCTGGTTGAGGGGAGGGGCGTCGACGGACTGGGAACAGAGGTGCATGGGGGCGGTTCGTTAGTGGCCACCCCTTCGGGGATCACGGCGTCAGGCAACAGATAGATAGAAGAAAAGGATGAGTCATCTGATCACATATAGTTCTGGGGGCACCAGTAGCCAAACAGATTACTTCTTACTCAACACACCACACCCCATCCTAATCCATTCCAACCCCCATCTCCTGCTCCCCAATCCCCACCCCCACCTCACCCATCCCAACCCCCAGCCCCTCCCTCACCTCCACCCCATCCTCGTGCAGCAGCACCCAACATACATCGTGCACATAACATTAACATTCTCCAATTGAACATAGATGGCATTAACACAAAGAAACACGAACTCTCACACTTCATCAAACAACACAACATACACATTGCCATCTTACAAGAAACAAAACTCCGCACAGCACAAAAAACTCCCACATTTCATAATTTCACCACCATCAGACAAGACCGGGCTGTCGGCGGGGGCGGTGGACTCATCACCCTGGTACACAATGAAATATCATACATAGTAACCAGTGTACAAACCAAATCCCTCCTCCCCCCAAATGATAACACAACAGAAATACAATCAATTAAAATACGCACTGGCAACAAATCCAACATAACCATCATAAACACATACATCCCTCCCCAAACATCCCCTACAGTACCAAATGAATACATCCCACACTTACAACACATCACAAACATCCCACACATCATCCTGGGTGGTGACTTCAACGCCAAGACGTCGGCCTGGTTTGTCGACAACCCCGACACAGACAGAGGGCTGGTACTACAAAACCAAACAGATAACCTCATCATCCTTAACGACATCCATCAACATACCCATATTCCTCACCAAGCCCTCTATAACCCATCATCTCCAGACATCACCTTTTGCTCCCCAGAACTCGCCCCCACAACATCCTGGAGGGTGGTCAGAACCTTAGGCTCTGACCACCTCCCGATCATTATCACCACCAAAACCAGACTCACCCCAGCTAGCCACAAACACACATACACCAATTATAAAAGAGCTAACTGGGAAGCATTCACAAATGAGACAGAACAACACTTCACAACTCTAAACAGTACACCCATCACTAACATCAACAATGCTGTACACATATTCAATAAAACTATCCAAAACGCTGACAAGAAACACATTCCAAGAGGTAACAGAAAAAGACACAACCCCAACTTCACACCAGAAATTCAAAACCTCATCAGACAATGCGACACACTGAAACACTCCCCAGCACCCCACACACAAGACATCACACAACAAATTCAAGCACTCAACACCTAAACTAACAACAAAATACAAGAACAACAAAAACTAAATTGGAATAACTTCCTACAAACACTTGATCACAAGACAAACCCCAACAAACTCTACAAAACACTAAACAGCATCACACTTTCCAACAGCAACACAACACAATCATATGCTGCAATCACAACAACAGACTCTACTCCTTCATGTAAACAACAAGCAAACACTCTCATCAATCACTTCTCATATGTCAGCCACCTAAAACCTCACAAAGACGACCGACGTGTCATCCGACGTAAGAGACAATTCCCCACAGACCCTGACTATACACCCTTCACCAATCACCAGACAAAGCATATCATCAATAATCTCAAGCACTCACCCGCCTGTGGCCTAGACAACATAAGCAACATACACCTCAGACACCTGGGACCACAAGGCATACAAGCACTCCCTAACATATCAAACTACAGCTATTCACACAACACAATACCAGACATTTGGAAGCATGGTATCATCACATTCCCCAAACCCAACAAAGACCCCACGCTACCCTCCTCGCACCGCCCCATCACACTCCTTTGCTCCCCCTCCAAAGTCATGGAACGCCTAGTATTACAACTAATTACACCCGACCTACCCCTAGCTCCAACACAACATGGCTTTAGGCCACTGCACTCCACAAACACTCTTCTCACAGACCTTACACAAAGAGCTTTTGACGGCATCAACTCAGCTAGACCACCACACAGATCACTATTAGCCACACTCGACATTAGTAAAGCCTTCGATGCCATCCCCTGCCACAACCTAACAAACAAAATCTACAACACAAACATGCACAAAACAAAAAGGTGGCTGGCCAACTTCCTAGCAGGCAGATGTGCACACGTATCTTTTGCCGGTCAGTCATCTATAATCAGAAACTTTCCAAACGGAGTCCCACAAGGATCCGTCCTATCGCCCGCACTCTTCAATCTGTACATGCACGATATAACTACACCCAATACGCCCCAAATAAACTTAGCCTCCTATGCAGATGACATAACACTCACATGCACACACCATGACCCAAGAAGAGCAACAGATCTCCTTCAACCCTATCTCAACACACTACATGGCTGGTGCACTACAAACAGACTTAATCTAGCCCCAGCCAAATCCACCGCAACCCTGCTCACAAGCTGGACAGGAGAACATGAATACATCCCTCAACTCACCATAAACAACACACCCCTAACACATACACACACACCCAAAATCCTAGGAGTAACATATGATACTCATATGACATTCAAACAGCACACCACAAACATTAAAAAGAAACTGACACCCAGACTTAACGCCCTCAGGTCACTTGCTCACACAAAATTTGGACACAACAAAGAAACTACCACCACAGTATATAAACAATACATAAGATCAGTGATGGAATACGCAAGCCCAGCCTGGGCTTCTAACCTAGCTGAAACACATCATAAGACCTTACAGACTATTCAAAACAAAGCCCTGAAGATCATTACAGGCTGCACAGCTACTGCACCCACAGATCACCTACATCAAGAAACCAAAATCCTCAAAGTCAAAGACCATCTGGACATGAGAGGCACTCAATTCCTGGCAGCAGCCTCCACAAACCAAGACCACCCACTAAACTACATGGCAACACACCCACAAAAATGGTACAAGGCGAGATGGGTATCATATGGTTCACCTAAGCTGATGGCTACCTAAGCCTTCGGGCGAGACGGTACCGTCTATAGTGAGAATGGTACCATACAGATCCACCCTAAGCCTTCGTTTCCGATGTCGCCAATTGGCTAAAAATACAGACTACACACACATCCACAGCCATTCCAACGATACATATAACACCTACACATATAGGAGGCGGGAAATAACGAGCATGCTCACTCCCGCAATACAACTAGAGTAAGTACAGACACCAAGAAATATCAAAACAACACCCAGCACACGGTATCACACACAATTATTGTCCTCTCTCCCTCCCTGCCCACCCCGAACCAACTTCCAGAAGCACATCCATACTCATATCTCTCGCCAATCCATCCACTCACTCACAGACAACACGCAGCTGCATGCACGACCTCCCGAAATCTCCCTCCCTCGCGAGGACAGAGTCCACCTGGCCAGGCTGAGATGCGGACACCATCCAGCTCTCCTGAGCTATCAGAAGAGACTGGATGACTCCGTTGTCGACGCCTGCCCGGGATGTAACACAGCACCCCATACCATTAAACACATCATAGAAGACTGCATTTCACACAACCACTTACGCCAACAACACAATCTACACTCAATGAGAGCTCTGTGGGAAAGCCCGATCGTGGCCATGGCCTTCCTCAGGGACTCGGGGCTGTTCGGCCAGGCAGCTTAGGGAACAACAACAACAACTTCTTAGTGAACAGGAAATACCGGAAGTTTGTTCGGGATGTAAAGGTCATCCCGAGCGAAGAATGTATCTCCCAACATAAGCTCCTAGTCTGTGACTTGAGCTTAAGGCGAGATCTTGTGCGAAAGAATGTATACATGCCCAAAAGGAAAGTATGGCTGCTGAATAAATCTGAATATAAGGATAGGTTTTGGAGCGAACTGGAAGAAATGGATAGGAATAGGGGCGCTAAGCCAAATGATGTAAATAGCCAATGGAACTTCCTTGAACGTAGCCTTCTTATCACCACTGACAAAGTCTGTGGCAAAACTAAGAGCCCCCACAGGCATAAGATTTCATGGTGGTGGAATGACGAGGTTGAAAATGCAATAAAGGAGAAAAGAAGATGTTTCAAAGCATGGAAGAAAATAAGCAGCAGGGAGGAATATCTGGCGGCTAAGCGAACTGATAGCGTAATGCATAAATACGCGGAATTTCGGTGTGAGTATCCTAGGTTCGAGTCCTTGGAGTTCCACATGTATTTGTTGATTTCATTAATTGAGTTTAGAAGTAAAGTTGATTGGTGGAAACAAAAAACAAAATAAAATAAAATAAAATAAATATAAATATTCTTACAGTAGATCCTCTGGAAAAAGGCAAACTAGGCCTGTGTATCCAGCTCAATGCCAGTACAGTACTTGCACTGCTGCGGTCGTTCACGGTGTTGGCGGCGGCGGTAGCAGACGCAAATTTTTTACTATTCTGTATTTTTGCTTTATAATCAAACTTCAAATCTTGTCTTCCCCATGCTTTATCAAGATTACTTTCAAACTTTCCTTATTGATTCGGAATCGACTACACACTGGGGCAGTGCGTTCCACTCATTTACCACTATCACAAAATGAGTTCTTTGCCTTTTTAAGGCTATTTCTTTCTTTGTAAATTTTCTTAGCGTCCTCTCGTTCTTGTTCCCTCCCGCATCAAGAAGATACCTTCACACACATCCTTATCATACATTCCTGACACTATCTTAAATATCTCTATCATATCCCCTCTCTTTCTCCTATATGCCAGTGTCGGAAGCCCCAGTGTCCTCAACCTCTGCTCATAGCCCGCGTTCTTCAACGTTGGTACTAGCTTGCTAGCTCTCCTCTGCACTTTCTCCACTGCTTCTATATCCTTTACCATATATGGAGCCCACACCTGGTTCGCATATTCCAGGTGCGGCCTAACCAGAGCTGTATAGAGATTCCTGAAGATTTCTTCGTCAAGTGACACAAATGTCCTCCTTATCAGCCCTACAATTCTATTGGCTTTGTTTATCTTTTCCGCTAAATGTTCTAAGAAATTTAACTTATTGTCTATCACTACTCCTATATCCTTTTCTGCATTAACTTCCTCCATACTGTATCCTACCTTGTCTATCTTGCTTGTCCCAATCCACATGTACTTGCATTTTTTTGGATGAAAAGGCATTAACCAATGCTCAGACCATCCCATCATGCCCTACACATCTCCTTGAAGCAGACCCACATCTTTCATATTCCTCACTCTTCTATACAGCTTAGTGTCATCCGCATACAGGTATATCTCACTTTCATTAGTTATAACTTCAGGTAAGTCGTTGATAAATATAACGAACAGTAGTGGTCCCAACACAGATCCCTGAGGTACCCCACTTGTAATTTCCCTCTACCCCGAGCCTATTCCATTCACCAGTACCCTCTGTCTCCGATCTTTCAGGAAGGCTTCTATCCATTTCACACATTTCTCCCCTATATTATAGCTTCTAACTTTCTCTATTAACCTTTTATGTGGGACCTTATCGAAGGCCTTCATAAAATCGCAATATACCACGTCTATAACATCACCAACCTCCAGAATTTGCATCCAATCATCTACCACCTTAATTAGCTGTAGTACTGTCGACCTCCCCTGCAAGAATCCGAACTGTCTCCCACTGAAAAGTTGGTTTGATTTCATATGCTCCATTATTCCTTCTCTAATTTCCGTTTCCATTAGTTTACACACAACACTTGTCAAACTGACTGGTCTATAATTTCCTGGGTCATTTCTCTTTCCCTTCTTAAAAATAGCTGTTATGTTCGCCTCTCTCCAGTCCATTGGGATTTGTCCTGTATTAAGGGGAGGTTTTTAGTTTGTTTCCTACTCCTCCAGCAATCTAAAAATGTCACCCCCTTGACCCCCTTTCAAGATAAATTTGTAAATTTTTCGGTAGAAAAATGTCCCGGCCAAAGGCCGGTTCCTCTTAAATTACAGGCTCGCTATCGCTCGCCAGGATAAGATCGACACCTGAATGGCACGAAAGGTCTTAATATGGGGTGAAAGTTCTTAAAATCGCTAAACTAATGGGGCAAACGTTTTATAATATCAAAAGCAATGGGGGCTAAACATGAGGGAGAAAGGGGTCAAGAAAAAAATCCCTCAAGTGGAGATCTCCCCTTAAAAGATACCTCAAATAACATTTTTAATGGCACTACTAACATCTCACCTCCTTCCTTTATGATTCTTGGATGTATCCCATCCGGTCCCGGGGACTTACTTCTGTTCATTTTTTCTATAGCCCTTCTTATTCTAGCATGGGAAAACTCTATTAGTTCTAGTGCCGGTGCCTGTTTGATGGGAATAGTAGGCACTGCATCATCCGACTCCACTGTTAATACCTCCCCAAAGTATTTCCCCAGCACCTCTGCTTTCTCCTTATCAGTTTCTGCTCTATTCCTACCATCCAATTCTCCTATCAGTTCTGGGATACCTACTCTTCTTGTTAACTTTTCCTGAATGTACTTCCAGAATATTTTTGGATTATCCTTCACGTTTTTTGCAATCTCTCTCTCCCTCTCCTTCACCCCCCTCCTTGTCTCCCACCTTATTTTATTGTTTATTTGTCTACATTCCAAATACACTTCTTTAGCTTCTATACTAGACCCCCTGTTAATTTTTAACACTTTTAGTCTATATCCCACAATCGTTTCTTTCTTCTTATCAGCGTCCAAAGCTTTCTTTTCATCGGAAATTCTGGGTTCGTTCTTTTCCTCAATTTTGTTTTATCCTTATATTCCCTTACTGGTACACATTTGGATATAGCATTCTCCAGTTTGACTCTAATATTCCTCCACATTCCTTCAGCGTCTTCACCGTTCAAGTATTCCCCTCAGTCAATGTCCAAACACCTTCTCAGCATCTCATAATCTGCTCTATCATACATATACAGTATATTTTTTTATTGCTTCTATTATCCTTCTCTGTTTTAATATTGCAACTAAAACTTATACAGGCATGGTCACTACGACCTATAGGGCTATCCACATTGACATGTTCTACTATATCCTCCTCATTGCTAAAAATCAAATCAAGTACACTCCCCTCCGTCCCATCTCTATATCTTGTCATCTCTGTAATATGTTGCGTTAAAAAACAATCTCTCACTTTCTCTATAAACTTGTTTTCCAGGCTACACTGTCCCGCTGGAGTAGTACAATTTGCCCAGTTGATCCTTGGCAAATTGAAATCTCCAATCAAGATCTTATATTTGTTCTCTCTATTATCTATTTCCTCCATTGCTTTCAGTAGGTTATCATCCTCTTCCCTACTATTATTTGGGCTTCTATATATAGAGGCAATTAGAATTGACCCTCTTGCACATTTTACTTCAATACACAAATACTCACAATACTGCTGTCTCATATCCACCTCATTTACCTTGAGCTCTTTTCTTACATAAATAAACAGTCCTCTTCCAACCTCTGCTCTAATAGCATTCCTCTCATACAACTCAAAACCCTCCAAACTATACTCCACCAGTTCCCTTTCAATTCTAGCATTTTTTGGTCTTACTTCCTGTACATCAGGTTTTTCCTCTTCATCCTGCAACCTACATATCGGTTCTCTTTTCTTGTCCTGGGTAAACACATCAACATTGCTAAACATAATCCTTAATCTTTCTACCATTCCTTCAGCAGCTACATCATCCCGCTCCTCCTGTCCGTGCCCTACTCCCCCCTTCACACTACCGGTACTGGGTCTGCTGCAGCTTCTTATCCTGTCTATCCCCGAGATGCTTCCACCCTGCTCTCCACCTCTGCCACAACTTCTATCACATTCTCTTCCCTCCCAGATCTCCTTCTCCCTTCTATTCGTATAAACCACTTCTTCAATTTCCCGTCCCTCACTCTCCAGAAAAACCTCTTCTTATCCTCCTCACCCAACTTTCCATTTTCCTCATCAGCCTTTTCCTGTAGTTCCTTTATTTTTTTTCTTTGTTCTATGCTCAAATCTTTCTTTAATCTTATATGTTTCAGTTCTTCATTTGTGTTTAGTCTCCAACTAAAATGTGTCACTGTCTCTGCCACTGCCCTGGTTTTAAACTGTACCCTTATAGGTCTCATCTCCCCCCTTCTATATCTACCTATCCTACTGACTTCCTTCACCTGCCCATCCCATCCACATCCATCTACATCAACAGCTTTCATGACCTCCTTCACTTTCTCCATATCTCTCACTTTTCTCACTCCATTATCATTCATATGAGCCTCTATATCTCCATGCATGATCACACCTCTATCCCTGTCCATGGCCTCCCTCACGACACTCTCCTTGTTCTTCATGACTCCTACGACTGCACTCTCAAAACTGTTTTTTGTCTTGTTCATTTCCTCCTTTTGTTCTTTCACAATTTCCTCCAAATCCTTAACTTTCTGTTCACCTACCACCGTCCATGCAGTTGACTCCTTCACTTCCTTGAAACGTCCTTCGTATTCCTTCAGCTGCTCCTTTAACCCTCCTGGCCCGGGCAGGTCCTCCAAAGGACAGTGTGGGCTACCCGGGCGATCTGGCCGAAAAAAGTCTAGGCCTAGGCTACTGTATTTTTGTTTAGTTTAACTGCTAGAAATTTCCCACGCATCTATAAACGTAGTGCGGTTTCCAATCTGTAGACTGGCGTTGAGTAAAGCTCTCTAAGTCAACTGGTTCAGTTGTGATGACGATTTCCATGGAGCGAATTTTTCCGCGATGTTGACAATATCGGAGCTTTTCAGACACTAATTTCGTCTGACGTCACAACAATAACATTGATCCGACGACTCCTTATTGTTTTCGGAGGTGCGGTGACGCAACGATCGGCTTTGTTTACATGCGTTGGACGCACGGCGTTCAGACCAAGCTGAATAGGCTTTCAAGCTTACTATCTCCTGAAAGGACACCCGGGCTCCTGCCCTTCTTTCGTGGTGTCCTTTCACACTGACACCCGGGCAGGAAGGGTTAACCCGAACGGCTGCAAAGCTTTTAAGAGGTTTTACTGGGCGACGGCGGCAAAGCTCTTAAGAGGGAGGCCTAAAAAAAACATTTAAACAGCCCCAGTAGCACTAAACGTTTTTTTTCCCCCCTATACCTCATATCACTCTTCCACATCCCCTCTTTCCTCCCTTTCCCCTCCCCCTTCAATTATCACCTATTTTCCCTGTTATTCCCTAATTCGTTGGTATATTTTTGTGCTAACATTAGCAAACTGTGTGGAGGATGTGCTTACGTGCCTAGCGGGTGTGTTACATGACCGAGTGTGTGTATGAGTAGGCTCAGTGTGGCTTGAGGCCTCGTGGAGGGAGGGGTTGCCTCAATTTTCTCCATAATTCATGAATGGGCTGGTCCATCTATAATCTATATTCGCGATTTTGACCAGAAAAAATATATTTTCACGTGTTTTATTGTTGTTACAGGTTACTATCTTCATAGTGAAGGTAAAATAGGCTCAAATTAATAAGTAATAACGATATTTATCGTAAAATGACTATTATAGGCCTGAATGGAGCCAATATGCTCGCCCATGGGGAGCAAGTTCAATACCCCCCCCCCTCGCCGTTTTCGGGTTAATGCCACATTCTCTGCTCCCAATTCCTCTACCTTTTTTAGTACCATCTCTAGGTTGTTATTAACTTCCGAAATAGGCCTACATTCGCTTCCTTCACTAAGCCTATTCCCTGCCCCACCCGACGCACCACATAGTTCGCACAACACCTTGATTTTCTCACCAATGTCCCCCTTCCACTTCTCCGTATCACTCTTCCAAATCCTTCACAACATTAATAATCTCTTCTACCTTCTTATCTAGCCTTCACTAGTCTACTGTAAGAAACTGTAATCTGTGCTCCTAAACCCACGAAACCGTCCTAACCTTTCTTCCATCTCCGAAATTCCCGCCATTCCGTCCGCCATGTTTGTTTACAATCACTACAACTCCAGCTGACCCGTTGATTACACTACTCTTCTCACAATATATATCACCCCTCCACCACACCAATTAATCTTCAAAACACTTCACTAGTCCTTCCTCTCCTCGCTCGCTCAGTATGTATTCGAAATTCCGTTATAATTAATCGTGCCCATGATAGTATGCCGGAGCCTCAAAAAATGCGTCCGCAAGGCTGAAATATACATGAAATATATACTGTATATACCCGGTATATATATACAGTAAACCCCCGCTCTTTCGGACTTCAATCTTCCGGAATTCTCAGACTTTCGGACTAGCATTTCAATTCGGACTCATGGTTCAGCCTTTCGGATTTGTCTGAGAGGCTGAGAAAATACCTCCGTCCTTTTCGGACTACATTTAATTTCGGGCTCATAGTTCAGCCTTTCAGATATGTCTGAAAGGCTGAAAAAAATTAAATCGCATTCGGACCAAAGAGCCGAGTTTCGGACTTGTCTGGTTAGGTGAATGTGTATTCGGACATATAAACTTCGGACATTATTTCAGCCATTCGGATTTGTCTGAAAGGCTGAGAAAAATTATTTCACATTCGGACCGAAAAGCCGAGTTTCGGACTTATAAACTTCAGACATTATTTCAGCCATTCGGACAAGTCTGAATGGCTGAAGTGTGTGTTCGAACTCGGCCCTTTCGGACTTTTGACACTTTCGGACAGGGGTCTCCCCCAATTAGTCCGAAAGAGCAAGGTTCTACTGTATATATATAATTATATATACAGTATACATATATATATCCCCCCTGTTACTACTCTCCTTGGCGCGGTTGGGGGGCCTCGGGCCCAGCGACTGGGGCTTGATGGGGGATGGTTGTGGTAATTTCCCTTCCTCTCTCCCCTCGGGCTTTCGTCGTCAGTTTGACCAATTTTGAGTAGTTTTTCCATTTCTCTTTCTATGTTTTTCTGATTCTGTCCCATTCGGTTGTCCTCGGGCAACCTATATCTCATGTCTCCCTGGACTGGCTAGGTAGTAGACTTCTGACCTGATTTGTCTCTTCGGTTGCTGATGTAGCAGAGCTGACTTGAATCCATTCGGTAATGCATTTTTTGCATCTCGCTGAGATTGTTTTATACCTTATTCCTGATATTTCATTCTTCGCCCTTGATCACTTCTTGGCTGGTGCTGCAGTGTAGCAGTTCTTGCCTCATCCTTCGGCCCTGCCCTATAAGAGCTCTTATGTGGAACTCATGTGGTCCGGCTGAACTGATCAAATGGCATGAAATGTCTGCGTGTCTTCACCTTCCTAGATTTGTTTACCTCCTGCCCTTCCCTATCTATCTTGACTTGATTAGTTGTCCATCTTGATCAAATCCTTCGGCCCAGCCCTATGAGAGTTCTTTTATGGAACTCAGTGGTCTGGTTAAAGTAATATAATAATAAACAAATATATATATATACTGTATATATACAGTATATATATATACTGTACAAGGCAAAGAAAATTATACAGGACCTGGTCATAGACCAAGTGAGTAACGCAGAAAATCCCTATGGGATCTTCAATTTAGCTAGGCAAGTTAAGGACATAAGTTCTCCTGGTGGTGGAACAATGATGTCGAAGCTGTAGTTAGAGAGAAGATGAAGAGATGTTTCAAAGTATGGAAGGAAGGTGGCAGCAAGGAAGAATACCTGTCCGCCAAACGCTATGCTAGAAGAGAGGTATACAGGGCAAAAAAAACCATACAGGATTGCGTGATAGAACAAGTTTGTAGCACTAATAATACCAATGGGGTTTATAAATTAGCTAAGAATGTGAGGGACTGTAGTCAGGACGTCGTGGGTGTGAGATGCATAAATAACGACAGTGGCATGACTGTACTGTAAACACAGAAAACTAAATCAGAGAGGCATGGAAGGAGCATTAATGCATTTAATGCTTAATGTGGAGTTTGAATGGAACAGAGAACAGCTCAGCACTGCAGTCCCAGTACAAGGCCCTCCGCCTTTGATAGGGTAGGACGCTCTTAAAAGTGATATAGATAATGAAGTCCGGGAAAGCCGCTGGGAGCTCCGGCATTATCGCTGAGATGCTGAAAGCAGCTGGAGATATTCGGGTAAAATTGGTCACAGAGCTGATTAATGCTATCATAAAGGAGGAAAAAATTCTTGATGCATGGCAGAAAAGTGTGATAGTAAATACAGTACAGTACTGTATATACAAAGGCAAGGGGAATCAAGTCATGAAAGTCAGTGAAACATACATACAAGTTTAAAGACCGTTTTGTCCACAGGGATGTGGTTACAGTCTTACGTCTTAAATGGGGGCTTTCCAGGCGGCCCTGTCAAGGGCTGCTTTTCTTGTCAAGTTCTTTATTTTGAGATCGGACCGGAGTACCTGATCCCATGTCATTCTAGGTCTATTCCTACGTGCAGCTCCCCCCACGTTCACAGTCTGGCATTTCCTCACCCAGTTCTGATCATCGATTCTCTCCACATGTCCAAACCAAAGGGCTTTTTAATGTATGATCAGGGAAAGTGTTACCATCAGTGACATGCAGTTTGAATTTATGCCGGGACGTGGCACAACTGATGCTATCTTCATTCTAAAGCAACTACAAGAGAGGTTCTTAGAAAAAAACAGGGAATTATACCTAGTTTTTGTATATCTGGAGAAGGCCTTTGACCGGGTGCCCAGGAAAGTAATGCAGTGGGCTATGAGAAAGCTCGTAGTACATACATACATACATACAATAAACACACGTTTTCTCTGACTCTTTTTACTCGGAAGCCCGTACTTCTCGGAATGGCATCGGCCTCTCGGATAGTTCGCCGTAGATCTCGGCAAAATTCTGATATCTATGGTACAAATTCGAGGGACCACCGTGGCTTGTCAGACAGGTGTCCATATATCTTGGAAATTCCGAGATCTAAGGGGTAAAACTCCGAGGGCCCATGTGGTCTGTCGGACAGGTCACCTCACAACTCGGAACATAACGGAAAATTCTGAGATGTCGGTGGCGTCATGCCCAAGCCGCGGACACCCCACGCGGCGAGTTTCCATAGCAACCACTCCCCCCGCATGCACCCCCCACCCCGTATCCTCCGTCCCACCCCCCTTTGTTTTCCCTGACTCGCCCTCATCTTCCGCCTTATCAGCCTCAGTCCTCTTGTTGTTCTCATGCTGCATTACATCCCTTAGTCCGCCATTATGCCTGCCAAGGCTAAAGTGAAGCGTAAAATGACATCCGTATCCCTAGAGACGAAGCTGCAGATGCTTAACCCTCGTCTAGCGGGTTTTTTTGGGCATATTCAGGCTCTCCTGAATGATAAATCAAGTATCTGCATGAAAAGAAATGTATTCAGCAAAAAACTAGGCGCTAAAAGCTTCAAAATGAGACCAGAACGAGCTACGTAGCACTCGTGGTTCTCATACAGTGGTACCAGTAACATGGGAGTTTAGCGAATAACGGTATATTTTTCCCAGCTACGCTCACTACTGGCTACACTGCCGGCCTCTCGAGAACACAGGGAGGGTGAGTCAGTGGGCGGCGGTAGGCCCTGGGAGTCGGACGTGTGGCCTGCTGCACTCCCGGCCATTTGCACTCTATTTTAACCCTTTAAAAGCCATAATAATACTCCTAACTTGCTGCAAATTGGTGCCCGGCTATAGCTGTGCGCCGCTCTTTAAGGGTTAAGGACCTGGATGGCAGTAAATTATCTTCTCAACTGTACATCCAGTTCCATCCATTCATATGCAGACAACTCTACCTTACACCACTCAATTAATTTTCCAGAACGCCCCAGCCAGCAGTCCCTCAAAAGCAAACGTAATGAAGCCATAAAACACTTATATTCTGATCTAGCTACTATTTCTAATTGGGGTAGAGAAAACCTTGTTGCCTTTAATGCTTCCAAGACTCAATTTATCCATCTAACTACCCATCAGGAACCTCCAGAGGACTATCCCTTATTCTTCAACAATACAAAAATCAACCTTTCATCTTCTCTCAATGTTCTCGGTGTCTCTTTTTCTTCTGCCCTCACTTGGAAGGACCATATTACCAGTCTCGCTAAGGCAGCCTCCCAGAAGCTTGGCGTGCTCAACCGCCTCAAGGGGTTCTTTACCCCTGCGCAGCTTCCTTGCTCTGTACAGGGGCACAGTGCGTCCTTATATTGAGTATTGATCACATGTGTGGGGAGGATTTTCTCACACCGCACTCCTAGACAAAGTAGAAAGGAAAACCTTTCGTATCATAAACTCCCGTCCACTCACCAACTCTCTGCAATCTCTCTCTCTTCGCCGCAATGTTGCATCTCTCTCGCTATTCTATCGCTACTACAATAATCAGTGTTCCTCGGAGCTTTCCCAGTGTATACCACTGGGTAGGGTACGTAGTACCCGCCTTGCAACACAATCCCACCCCTACTCTGTGCAACTCTCCAACCCAAGAGTGAAACGCTATTCTCAGACTTTCTTCTATTCAAGTGCTGAGCTCTGGAGCTCTCTCCCAGAATCAGTCTTTCCCTCTTCCTATAATTTCATAAAAGAAACTCCAATTGCTTCAAACTCCGTGTGTCCAGGCATTTTAGCTCGAACGTCCCTTGATTTTTGGCCCTGTCACTCTTTGAACTCTGGGGAAGCCACTCATTGCAGGCAGTTATGCCTTTTGTCTCCCTCATTCCCCCCCCAAAAAAAAAATAAAAAAATAAAGCCTTGCAGGAGAAGTATCAGCTTGGGAAGTCGACTGTGTACGACTTTATCCGAGATAAGGAAAAGATCCGACAGCATGGCGCCGCCCTTCATAACCCTTAAAGAGCGGCGCTCGACTTAAGTCGTGCACCAATTTGCAGCAAGTTAGGAGCATTATTAAGGCTTTTAAAGGGTTAAAATAGAGTGCAAATTGCCGGGAGCGCAGCGGGCCAGACAGCCGACTCCCAGGGCTTACCGCCGCCCATTAACTCATGTTCCCTGTGTTCTCAAGAGGCCGGCAGTGTAGCCAGTAGTGAGCATAGCTGGGAAAAATATGCCGAAATACGCTAAACTCCCATGTTACTGGTATCACTGTATGAGAACCACAAGTGCTACGTAGCTCGTTCTGGTCTCATTTTGAATCTTTTAGCGCCTAGTTTTTTGCTAAATATTTTTTTTTTTCATGTAGATACTTGATTGATCATTCAGGAGGGCCTGAATATGCCCAAAATAGCCCAAAACACCCCGCTAGACAAGGGTTAATGGGCCAGCTGCTTCAAAGATATTCCGGAAAGTTAAGTTGCCTTTCCCAGATATTGACACAGCAGTAATCAAGTGGTATCAGCAGCTATGAGCCGAAGGTGTGCCAGTTTGAGGGATAGAGATACAGCACGCTGCGGAGAAGTTTGCTCGCCATCTACCACCCAAATTTCAAGTGTAGCGAAGGTTGGCTGTGGCGATTCAGGAACCGCCATGGTCTGTCTAACCGGAGTGTTTGTGGCGAAATCTTGAGTGCCGACACAGGAGCCATCGGTTCGTTCACTGAGCACCTTAACCCCTCAGACCCGGTAGGGCTCTGAGGCACCCATAACAAACGCGGCCCGCGGAACCCGGTAGGGCTCTGAGGCTCCGGCAGCTTGAAAGCCTGTAAGCTTGTTTTGAAAGCCATCCGTCCGACGCATGTAAACAACAGCTGGTTGGACTGCAATCGGTTCCATATTTGTGTGACAAGTCCCTTACCCTTCTGCCTTCCCCCCACCACACCCCCAACTGCCTCCCACCACCCACTTCCAGCGTATCCGTACGAAGAAAAGAAAAAAAAAAGGAAAATCCGTGGTGGCGAAACTACCTCACCAATCGGCTTCATATTTGTAACACAGTCAATTACGCTTCTACCTTCCCCCCACCATCTCCCAAACCACCCTCCTACCTATACGTTCCGATACCATAAAAGTCGATGATTTACTCTGAAAATTTCAGCTACATTCGGGACCATCGGGGACCTGATTTCTGGCGAAAATGGACAAGGGGTGTGGTTTTTTACCATTATCCTTCCTTTCTCACCCAACTTGATAGATTTAGCCAAAAAAAAAAAAAAAAAAAAAAAAAAAAAAAAAAAAAAAAAAAAAAAAAAAAAAAAAAATCCTCTGGCACTGGCAGGGTCAATAATAATAAATAAAGGGTCAATAATTGTCTGGCACTCAGCGGGTTAAGAAGATTATGACAGACGAACATTTGCAGTTATTCCAGCTCTACAACGGAGATGAAACCGGACTGTACTGGAGGTCCCTTCCTACTAAGACCCAGGCGTACCACGAGTTGACGTAGACTCCCGGACATAAGACTGTCAAGGAGCGCATTTCTGTGTTATGTTGCGCTAACGCTGATGGGAGTCACCGCCTCACACCAACTGTTGTGGGAAAATCACAGAAGCCAAGAATCCTGAAGGATTTGATGAAGACAAACCAGCTACCTGTGGATTACTATGGGGCCAAGACTGCTTGGTTTAACCAGCACATCACCGAGGAAGTCTTCCATGGGCGTTTTGTTCCGGCTGTTCGATCTTTCCAGCAAAGAATCTATGGTATCCCTCCTGACCAAGCGGTTGCAATCCTCCTGCTGGATAACGCACCTGCACACCCTTGTACCTCTAAGTTGGAGAGGTCAAAATGGTAAAACAAAAATAATGTATTTGCCCCCTAACACAACCAGTGTTATCCAGCCCATGGACCAGGGTATCATCGAGATTTGTAAGAGGCGATACAAGAGGAATTTTTTAGAACAGTGTCTTGTCATAGTTGAGGATAAAATGGACGAGGAGGGCTATGTGGATGAACGAGGCAAGAAAAGTCTGGAATAATAAAAGAAGTACACCCTCCGTGATTGCATCTACAACTGGGCCGAAGCATGGAAAGAAGTCACATTTAACACACTCAAGAACGGCTGGTGTAAGCTGCTTGATATCCCCAGTCAACGATAATGGGTTCCTTGGGTTCGAGGCTGGGGACTATCGCAACCTACTCCAGCAGGCCAACAAGGGTGACCTTCCTGAGACCGAGGTGGAGGACTGTATACTGTACAACAAAATGTCGATCTACCAAGTCATCAACACAAGACTGATGAAGAAATTGCTGCAGAGGTGCTCGGTGGCTCTGTAGAGGAAGAGCTAGACGAAGACAAAAAAGCAGCAGCAACTGGTGAAGCAAAGGTCAGCCTAGCCAGTGTCCTGGAGTCCTTTGATACCATTCTGAAGGGTGATGGGCTGGTCTATCAGAATGAGAGTTGAGCGTTCTCTGCCATACCCATAGCTTACTCTGACTGTTCCTTTTACTTATATATTTTCTAGATCTCAAGTGACGGCGTCTTTTCCGTGGATTGACCTCCCTACTGCCAACCCTGGCAGATTGGGAGCCAAAGCGTCACATTTTTCCTTTGCCCCTCAACTTTCCCTTTATAATTGCTGAGGGGCACAGGGCCTTGGGTGGGGCTTTTGTTTCCCGGGCATTTCCGCACCCTCCTCAGCTCCCCGCCTTTGAGTGGCTTCGGTCACCTGGGCATTATTAGTGGTAAGCTGGGAGGGTTCTGTGGGGGCGCTCGGTTATGGCCTTGGCCTTGCTCGGGACCTTGGGGCTGCTCGGCCAGCCAGCCTGAGGAACAGCAACAACAACAACAACAACCTGTCGCAGGAAATGGATGATAAGTTGACTTTTCTCTACGAGCCTCTTCGAAGTGGCCGCTTTAGTGTACAGAAGGCCTACCTGGACAGCAAGAAACAACAACAGCCATTACTATGCAATAAAGTCTTTATCTTAGCACTGTCTTGGTATGGCACTGCTGAGGCTAGTGGGGTGCAGATAGGGGCCACAGGGGACTGAGTCTTACCTGGGCACTGTTTGGTAACAGTGTTTGCATGTTGGAGCAGTGTTGGGGCAGGACTTTATTGTTCTATAGTCCAAATTGCCTAATATACAGTAGAGATCTTGTTATGGTGCTGTCTTTTTGTAACACTGTTAAGGCTGGTGTGGTTGCAGATACTGCAGGTGCAAGTGCTGCAGGGGGACTCGGTTGAGTCTTGCTGAGGCACGGTTAGCACTATACCAACATCAGCCACAGTGATGACTTGGTAGGGCAGTGCTGTGGCAGGACTTTATTGTACTACAGTACACTCCAACTACTGAAAGGTAACCCCGTCTGAGCCGTTACAATGCATGTAATGGAAAAATTACGCTAAACCATTGTATGTATGTATGTACTCCAACACCACTACCAACCAGACCTCAAACATCCTCTGGTGCTAGTTCAGTCTCGGTTGCATCGATCTCCCTCAGTACAGCTGACACGATCCCATGGTCAGATATGGATACCAGTATGATGGACCTAGACAGTGACATTGATGTTGTGATGGTGATGGGTAAGGGTCCTATGAATGGTAAGGGACATGGTCCGAAGAACAGTGGGGTGTGAAGAACAGTGAGATGGAGAAGGACAGTGAGATGGAGATGAACAGTGAGGTGGAGAAGGGGAGTGAGGTGGAGGACAGTGAGATGGAGGACAGTGAGGTGGAGAAGGGGAGTGAGGGGGAGAAGGGGAGTGAGGGGGAGAAGGACAGTGAGATGGAGAAGGACAGTGAGATGGAGAAGGGGAGTGAGATGGAGAATACAAAGGAATACAAAGGAGAACAAACTGCAACAGACCTATTGGTCCTTATGGTCCTTACAGGGCAATTTGGATATCTAAAACTACTAATCTACTGACTACGAGGGTAGAGAAAAGGATAGCAAAGAAGAAGGCTCCTCCCCACCCACCACTCCCTCCAGCTAATGCTGGCATGGAAACAGGTAGGAAAAATACCATGTATGGAAAAACTGACACGGAAATTCGGATAGGACAGGGAGAAAATGAAGTTGATTTGTAATCTAAGCTAACTCTATTACTACAATTCTGAAAGGGAACAGATGTATGAATATCAATATACATTGCGGTACGCATTGACACTTCGTTGCGCATTATTCTCAAAGAAACTGTTAATTGGGGGTTATTTGCCATGTGTTTATCCAGATGGTTCTTAAATGTTTCGACAGTATTACAGTTTACAATGTTCGAGGGTAGTCTGTTCCAATTATTCACAACACGGTTGAAGAAGAAATGCTTCGCCTCATGAGAATGAAAACGCTTACCTATAATTTTATAACCATTGTTTCTCGTGTTTGCTTGATTGATCGTAAATAATTAGTTTACATTTAGGTTGCTGAAACCCTTGAAGATTTTGAACACCTCTATTAGGTCACCTTTCATTCTGCGATTTGTTAAGCTAAACGAATTTAGTTCTTTTAAGCGCTCTTCGTATGGTTTATTACGCAATCTAGGTTTCATTTTAGTGACTCTGCGTTGCACCTTTTCAAGTTTATTTATGTCCTTTCTGTAGTACGGTGACCAGAATTGCACGCAGTATTCGAGATGGGGACGCACCAATGAGTTGAATAGAGTAAGTATGATTTTTTCTGATTTGAATTTGAATGTTCTGCCAATGAAACCCACCAATTTATTAGCAGTTTTTATTACCTCTGTACACTGTTTACTCGGCTTCAGGTCACTTGATATTATAATTCCCAGATCCTTTTCATGATTTGAATTTGATAGTTGAATGTTGTTCATTGAGTAATCTTTTTTAGGGTTGTTACTACCGATGAGTAATACTTTGCATTTTTCTATGTTGAATTTCATTTGCCATTTTTCTGCCCAGTTAACTAAGTGTCTAGGTCACCTTGCAGTTTTTGCCAATGTACAGTTGAGGTGACTTTATTAGTAATTTTTGTATCGTCAGCAAATATAGAAATTTTGCATTCTATTCCTTCGTCTAAGCCAGTGTTTCTTAACCAGGGGGGCGTTTGACAATGCTAGGGGGGGGGGGGGGCATGGGGTAATCAAAGTTCAAAATAGGGCTAGGCTATTCAAATGCATACAGGGTAATCACAAAGATATATATATAAATAAGCAACTTTGATAGGAAAAATTCACAACCGTCATTCCGAGCAACCACATGTACAGTAGTGTTGACATAAACCATTAATCAGTTTTAATCCTTGTATGCAGATTGGTTATTTTTTCGCCCTTTTTACAGTATCTTGCGTCTTAAGCATCCATATGGAATAGATTAAAAAAAAAAAAAGTTTCCTAGGCATCAAAGGCGTGGGGGGCATAATGACCAAAGGGGGGCGCAGTGCTAAAAAGGTTAAGAACCACTGGTCGAAGCCGTTTATGTAAATTATAAAAAGAATAGGACCCAATACCGAACCCTGGGGAACGCCACTACAGTATTTACTTTGCACCAATCTGATTCTTCACCATTTATTACGACTCGCTGTTTACAGTCAGAGCCAATTTTCGAGCCAGTGGGGATTGGGTATGGGGGAGGGGAGAGGGGGGAAAAGACAATCATCAAGAACTACAGCAAGACTACATACAAACCTACAGTACACATCACAGTGAAAGGAGTAAAGAAGGGACCTGTGTCCAGTGTTTCTTATGGGAGGGTGAGTGTTCCTGATCAGTACATTACAGTATACAGTAGTACACTGTACTATAATGTACTGTTCACTAAAAATATTGTACTGTACAGTACTATATATTTACATGTACAGTCAGATCTCGATATATGCGCACTTTTTATACACAGATTCGTTTGGACACGGTAACCCCAAAAGTTCCAAAGTCGGCCACAATACGGTAAAAGTCGGGAATATACACGGGTGGCGGCCCAAGCCTAGGTATATATAAATTATTAAAAAATGTATTTATGCATCAAATGTCTGTCTTTTTATCTATTTAATGCATCTATCTCCCTTATACATAAATATAACTGTCTTACTTGGTCTTTTTTCAATCTATTAATAATTTCTGATATGATGGAATTGAAAGAAATAATATCCTTCCAACACACAAATACTGCAAAATGAAAAAGAGTCAATAAAAATGTCTCCTAAAGTTGTCTTTTCAGAAACTTAAGTCCGTCTCATATGTTCGCATTTTATCGATCGCTTGAACCTAGCAACACTATCTATCTAATGCATCTATCTATCCCTATACATTAACATAACTACCTGTATGTCTTATTTGGTCTTTTTGTAATCTATGAATCATTTCTAATGCGATGGAATTAAAAAATATAATATCCTTCCAGCACAGAAATAAATAAGAAATAAGAAAGTCAACAAAGGATTTTCCCCCATCTTTTCTAGATACACCGAGGGACCGACCGATGGTCGGATTTGCCTTTTATTTATATATTTTTTTCCCATGGTATATTTTTGCCTTGAAAGTGTCTAAACAAAACTATGGGGAATTATTTTAAACTGGTTTTTATTAATATTTGTGTCATTTTTGCTGATTATGAATTGGTGGAATTTTTTTTTTTCTTTAAATCTTTAACTGTGTTG
The DNA here is from genome assembly GCA_032716605.1 of Paralithodes platypus. Taxonomy (NCBI): domain Eukaryota; kingdom Metazoa; phylum Arthropoda; class Malacostraca; order Decapoda; family Lithodidae; genus Paralithodes; species Paralithodes platypus. The sequence continues at coordinate 12,791,648 of CM064555.1, forward strand.
GTGATGGGCTGGTCTATCAGAGTGAGAACTGAGCGATCTCTGCCATACCCATAGCTTACTCTGACTGTTCCTTTTACTTATATATTTTCTAGATCTCAAGTGACGGCATCTCTTCCGTGGATTGACCTCCCAATCTACCAAGATTGGAAGCCAAAGCGTCACATTTTTCCTTTGCCCCTCAACTTTCTCTTCATAATTTCTGAGGGGCACAGGGCCCTGGGTGGGGCTTTGGTTTCCCGGGCGTTTCTGCACCCTCCTCGGCTCCCCGCCATGGAGTGGCTTCGGTCACCCAGGCTTTATTGTGGTAGGCAGGGAGGGTTCTGTGGGGACGCTCGGTTATGGCCTTGGCCTTGCTCGGGGCCTTGGGGCTGTTCGGCCAGGCAGCTTGGGGAACAACAACAACAACTGTGTTGGTGGTGTAATGGTTTAAATGCTTATGTTCTGGGTGTGGTGTCCCAAGTTCGAATCCATGGAGAACCATATGCTTTCATTAGTTTATTCAAGTGCATTGGGGTTTGTAATTGATGATTAATGTTAAGAACGGGGTGTTACTTAATCCCTCATATCGGAAATGATTCACAGATTATATAGAGACCAAATAACATACACTTTTAAGTTTGTTCAATAGTTTTGCATTTTCAATAAGAGTCATAACTTCTTCTTTACTTTCAGGTACATGTATATTGAACCATAATAAAGGGAGGGGGGAGGGAGGGAGCGCCCCCGACAGTGACAACCAGTCTGATGATATGATGAACAACATTTCTGTGTTCTATGATTTCGATGAGGACGATGAACATGCTGAGGAACCTGGAGGGGCCGATGTGTGAGCTGTAGCACAAGGCTTATCAACTTTATCACAGTAATGGGGCCGGGGCGGAGTGGGGTGATGGAGTGCAGTGGCGGGGATATCTACCGAACGTCAACACATATATCCATACAAATAGGTCAGTAACAGGTCCAAAACAGTTCTTATTGATGTTTAATGTATTCTATGTTGTCATATATGATGTTGGTGGTATAATGTAATATACGTCAGCTGAAGGAAGGCAAAAAGGGCCAAAAGGGGGACTTTGGAAAAGTGGCTGGAACGAATTAAATAATTCCCATAAGGCCTGTTATTTCTAAAACACGGTTTTGCTATAAACGATACGTACACGGTACGAATTAACCGCGTATATCGAGACCTGACTGTACCTGTACTATATAATGTGTCTCCTGGTGGTGGAATGATCAGATAGAACATGCTGTGAAAGAGAAAAAGAGATGCTTCAAAGCATGGAAGAAGGGAGGCAGTAAGGAGGAATACCAGGTAGCTAAACGAACTGCCAGAAGTTATTTACTATGCTAAAAAAAGGCATCAAGGACCTGGTCCTCGAACAAGTGTGTAACACTGACAATTCCAATGGGATCTTCAACCTAGCTAGGCGAGTTAAAAATGACAGTAGGGATATTATAGGTGAACAGTGTGTTAGAAACTATAATAGGAAGATTGTGTATGCAGAAGATGAAAACAGAGAAGCATGGAAGGCACACTATGAACAATTGCTAAATGTAGAATTTGAATGGGATAAGAAACAGCTTAGTAAAACCAATATCTGGACCCCCTCCTTTGATAGCACCAGCTGTAGTGAGCGACGCAATTAATAAAATGAAGGACGGTAAAGCTCCAGGGTGCTCTGCATTGTCGCCGAGATTTATTTACTATGCTAAAAAAAGGCATCAAGGACCTGGTCCTCGAACAAGTGTGTAACACTGACAATTCCAATGGGATCTTCAACCTAGCTAGGCGAGTTAAAAATGACAGTAGGGATATTATAGGTGAACAGTGTGTTAGAAACTATAATAGGAAGATTGTGTATGCAGAAGATGAAAACAGAGAAGCATGGAAGGCACACTATGAACAATTGCTAAATGTAGAATTTGAATGGGATAAGAAACAGCTTAGTAAAACCAATATCTGGACCCCCTCCTTTGATAGCACCAGCTGTAGTGAGCGACGCAATTAATAAAATGAAGGACGGTAAAGCTCCAGGGTGCTCTGCATTGTCGCCGAGATGATAAAAGCCTCAGGCTTAACTGAAACTGATGTCTTGGTCCAATTCAAAGAGAATTAAAGGAAAGAGGAGAAAGTGGTTATTTCCTCACGCAAACTTGGAGTGTCAGCACTATCGTGGGGCATAATATTATAAGCAAAAGGCCTCGGAGGATATTCCTTATTAAATACTCCTTGATATCTGCGCACCTGGCTTGTCTTTAGTGTTTTCAACACTAAATTTGTTTTAGCAGACAACACAATAACAAAGTTTAATGGATTTTTCTTTGGCTTTTTAGCCTATTATAAATATTATTTGGTAAAATTAAATTCCATTCCATAGAGTATAATTATAATAACATTTTGTTGCCTACATAAATAACTCGGGTTTAGACTCCCTACTGATACGGCCGACATAGCCACACAAGAAAAGAACACACACACACACACACAAACCGACATAACAATAACACACGCGTGTTTCGGTAATGGTACCGGTACACTGATTTTTCATTTGAACTTATAACTCGTTTTATATAAGTTTATTATGAAATATTATAAAGAATTAAGTTAAGTATATGAGAGATATATAGTACTTATGGTTACATTATCGTATTTCGACGATTTAGTCGGGAAATTGCCTGCCCGTGTCACCATATTGCTAACATCGCCTCAAAACTCTCCACGGAAATCGTCATCACAACTGAACCAGTGACTTGGAGAGCTCTACTCAACGCCAGTCTACAGATTGGAAACAGCAGTACGTTTAGAGATGCGTGGGAATTTTCTAGTTGTTAAAATAACAAAGATAAGGGTAGCCTATTAAATACGTTTTTCGGCCATATCGCCCGGATCTCAACAACGTCCTTAGGATGGATCTTAAGGACGTTGTTGAGATCCGGGCGATATGGCCGAAAAACGTATTTAATAGGCTACCCTTATCTTTGTTATTTTAACAGCTAGAAAATTCCCACGCATCTCTAAACGTACTGCTGTTTCCAATCTGTAGACCGGCGTTGAGTAGAGCTTTCTGGTTCAGATGTGATGACGATTTCCGTGGATAGTTTTGAGGCGATATTAGCAATATGATGACACGGGCAGGCAATTTTCCGCCCGTGCGGGAAGGGTTAGGATTAGAAAACATCATATAGCCTAGGCCTATTTACTCTATTTCCAATGTCCGGACTTTTTCAATGTGCGGACAAGGGTCCCCCCCTATTACTCCGCACATTCGAGGGTCGACTGTACTAACAAAACCAAGGTTATGCATTGTAGATTGAGACGAGGCAATGTGGAAAAGAGCGGTGCATACCCATGTGCAGTGTGTGGAAAGGGTGAGGGGCTGAGGGCGCTAACTCGATTCGATGTAGCATCTGTTAATGTTGGGTGCACCATGGGAGTAAGCGCTGTAGTAGAATAAAAAGACCCCTGCCGAAGGATAAGTCAGAAATAGAGAAATTTGGGTGCATAGTATGCAAAGTAGAGCTTGTGTTAAGTGATGATCCTGTGGCTGTGAATTTTGGAAATGAGTCATTGGAGCTGGTGGACAAGTTTTGTTACCTAGGAGATACCATCTCTGCCGGTGGTGGGGCCAAGGCTGCCACTGTCGCTAGAATTACCGTAGATGTGGCTGGGGAAAGTTCAGAGAACTGCTGCCAATTCTGACCATGAAAAGAATGCCTCTCCCCCTGAAGGGAAAGGTGTTTGCCTCATGTGTTAGAAGTGCAATGATGTATGCCTCAGAAACATGGGCCGTTAAAGTAGAGGATGTCAACAGAATGGAATGTAATGAGATGAGAATGGCGAGATGGATGTGTGGGGCCAGGCTGCAGCATAGAATAACAAATGATGAGCTGAGGAGACGTTTAGGTATAAAGAGTATTAGCGAGGTGATGCGTACAAGTAGACTGGGATGGTATGGACATGTGGAGAGAATGGATGAAAAAAATTGGGTGAAAAAATGCAGGTCTGTGATTGTGGAGGGAGCTGCACCAAGGGGTGGACCGAGGAAGACCTGGGATCAGACTATACGTACCGATCTCAAATCCAAAAACTTGATAAGTGAAGCAGCCGTTAACAGGGTTGCCTGGAACGCAGCCATTAGGACAAGAGACTGTACGTATGTGTGGAGCACTCAGTCTTTAAATTTTATGTATGTATGTAATGGTGGGGGTAGAGGAGGCTTGCCAGTGAACCTCCTCATAATGACGACAATTTCACGATGATCTGGCCTTTACAGTAGCCTCTACTTATGTCTATTGAACTCAGTCATGTTTACAGAGTAGTATCTGGATAACGTTGAATTGCTTATTAATATTGTTATTAGAACAAGGTAGGGATTATTACGAATGAATAGGGACCCTCCCATTTTCTTTTGCGATCATGCTGCCATCTCTCGAACGCGCGGATCACTATTTTCAGATTTGTGACGTCACGCTTTCGACTATTTATCTTTACTCTATGGGCTGGTCTATCAGAGTGAGAACTGAGCGATCTCTGCCATACCCATAGCTTACTCTGACTGTTCCTTTTACTTATATATTTTCTAGATCTCAAGTGACGGCGTCTCTTCCGTGGATTGACCTCCCAATCTACCAAGATTGGAAGCCAAAGCGTCACATTTTTCCCTTGCCCCTCAACTTTCTCTTCATAATTGCTGAGGGGCACAGGGCCCTGGGTGGGGCTTTGGTTTCCCGGGCGTTTCCGCACCCTCCTCAGCTCCCCGCCATGGAGTGGCTTCGGTCACCCAGGCTTTATTGTGGTCGGCGGGTAGGGTTCTGTGGGGGCGCTCGGTTATGGCCTTGGCCTTGCTCAGGGCCTTGGGGCTGTTCGGCCAGGCAGCATGGGGAACAACAACAACAACTCTATGGTCCAAATCATAGGCGCATTTTTGCTTGATTTTTGGCTTAAGCGAAAACACGCTCATAGTATCATATCTGGTTGGTGTGTCAGTATCGTACCGTAACGCTAACTGAACTCTACCATAACAGTGCAAATGGCGGTGGTTCAGTTTCTGTATACTGTAAGCACTGTAATTCATTATTATGCCTTGCTTATCAGCAATATAGACTCAGTAAAGTATTGAGTACATGTAAGCAAGTCCAATATCCAATTAACTCCAGGTCATTTCAGTTTCTAGTTCAGTGGGTTATTTAACCCTCGCTATACAATATTTCGCTAACTGATTGGGTTTCCAGGAACATATCCCAAACTGATAGTGAGGGATACCTGTACTGTATTTATTTATTTTATTTTATTTATTTTTTGAGGGGGGGGGGTGCTATACTTTTGTAGGGGTTATATAGTAAATATGATTATATTATTACCTATATGAATCTTATGATTCTTACTTTTATAAATTCTTGTGATTACTATGCATATACAGTACAATCAGGTCTCGATATACACGGTTAATTTGTACCTTGTACATGCAGTATATTATTATGTTCTCTCCACTAACCAACTTTACTCCTAAACTCGATTAATGAAATTAACAAACACATGTGGCAGTCCGGGAATTCGAACCCAGGACGCTCACACCGAAAATCAACACACTTATGCATTGCACCACGAAGAGTTATATCAAAACCGTGTACTGTATTAGAAACAACAGGCCTTATGGGAATTAATTCAATTCGTTCCAGCCACTTTTCCAAAGTCCCCTATTTGAGCCTTTAGCCTACCTTAAGCCAATATTATACCACCAACAAAACATATTTGCATGTCAGGCAGGCAATAACAGCATCAATAAGAGCTGTTTTGGACCTGCAACTGACCTATTTGCGTGTCAAGCACGCAATATCCTGCAACGTAAACAAACCACACTATGTTTTGTGTCGTCTGCTACGATCCGCACGGTGCGGAAATGTCCGGCGTCGACTCGGAGTTGCAGCAGGACCCCCGTCGCCCGCAAGTGTCCGCGTATATACAATTTTATTTCAGTTTTGTGGCCGACTTTGGAATTTTTTGGGGTTACTGTGTCCAAACAAATTTGTGTATACAAAACGCGTGTATATCGAGACCTGACTACTCTGCAACTGTTAATAATTATACTGGTTATCATATTAACCCATTCAGTACTATAATCTATTTTTTTCCAGCTGAGAGTAAATTGTCATGTTTCTACCTTTGTAACTGAACTATAAGGTGGATTTTGTAGCAAAATATGATGTTAATTATGAAAACTTGGCATTAATATGACACACAGCCATAGTAGTTTCATATATTTCCATTAAGTATCGAGAAATCAGCTAACAAGAGATTCAATTTATGATCAGCTGGAAAAAAATAGAGTATAGCGACGTCTTTTCTATTATATTCTAGTTATATGTAAACGATTCTGTACAGTTTAGGAAACATCTGTAGTAATTATAAGGCTTCAAACTATCTAACGAAACCCTTTTTACTACCACAGATCCTTCTTAAAGTGCACAAAATCATCTAGATATAGCTAGAATACAATAAAAGAGACGTCGCCGGTACAGTAGGGGTTAAAATAACAGATCAGTACATTCACTACTGTATTAGGAGGAAAACCTGAGGTTATTTGGAGTGGATCTCTGTTGTGTTATGAATATCTAGCAAACCCTTCCCGTGGTTCTGAATCATCAAAACGGGACTTAATTCTTCCCATGTGATATGTTCTGGTTGGAGTGTTACTAGGGGGGGCAATTTCGATAACCTGTCAATATTAGGACACGCCTCTCATCAAATCATTGCATGGATTGGATAGATGTTTTACAAGCTATCTACTGAATAGTTTACGTTATTTCGGAATGTTCCCCCGAGGATATATAAAAGGCATATTGTGGAGGAGAGTGGGTTGTTATCATGGGGTAACCATTATTCAATCATTGGCATCCCTACACCTCCCTCTTCCACGATTGCGTAAGATCTCTAAATATCCACTGTACTATTAAGATACGAAACAGAATTTGTAGACCTAAGATTTCATAATAAAACTGGTTAATATTCAAAGAGAAGAATATCAGTCTTCAATATTATAGTTATAAATATATATATTTATAAACACATACATTTTCCTCAACTAGAGGTGGCGGCAGAGTTTATATACAGTTGTAAATAATCTCCTGAGGTAGCTGGTGTATTAAACAAATATATATACAGGTACATGAATGTACAGTATATAAGTCAGCGTACCTGAGGCATGGGGCAGCAGCCATAACTATCGGAGGAGGTTTGGCAGCAGGTGTTTCCATCGGGACACTGGGATCGGTGGTCAGGACACACCACGTCATCCACTGAGACCCTAGTCTTCTCCGATACTTCCTCTCTAGTCCTCTCTTCTTCCTCTCTCACTCTCTCACGTTCTTGTTCAGCATTGTCTTGTTCTGGCATCACCACCTGAAAAGTTTAGAAGTATGATAGATTACATGTCTACAATAAATTCATATTTATTCACCAATTAACTTACAAATAAATCTAATTAACCCGCTGAGTACCAGCTAAATATTTATAAATGTACCACCCAGGACCGGCTGATTCTGATTTTTTTTTTTATTCCAGAAACAATAGCGAATGGGTTAGGAATGAAGGAAAAACCACGAAAAACCGATCAAAAAGCTCAAAAAATGGTCCTACAGAGCCCCCGAAAACAAATTTTACAAGAGTAAAAAATTGAAGGCAATTTCCCCCAAAAAAAATGTTTTTGCGCGCTCACGCGCACGCAGTTGGACTTTGAGTTTTCAACCATCGGCATGGGTGCGTGGGATACTTCCACAGTTCCCATACAAATCTGAGCCCTCTAGGTGCCATAGGACCGGAGTAATTGGGACCGGACCGGCCAGAACGCAAATCATGCGTCGCTGGGGTTTAGCGTTACATACATTGTGGATGCAAACCCTGCGTCGCTGGGGCTCAGTGGGTTAATGAAATCAACTAAACTAATGAATATATGTGGAACTCCAAGGACTCGAACCTAGGATACTCGCACCAAAATTTGGCGGTCTAAGCATTACACTATCATGACAGTATTTTCTTTAAAGGTTTATGCACAAGCCTAAGTTTTCTATTTTCACCCTCATACTTATGGCTTCTTCCACTCTCTTGACCTCTCTCACATTGTCTGATTCTTCCTGATATTTTGAGAAGTTCTTTTGTCTTTATATTGTGCCGTTCCTGTTTTGGTTTGTTTGTTTTGTAAGTTTTACATTATAATTGATCTTGTTCTGGCATCACAACTTGAGTACTGTACAAGTATTTGGTAAGTTATTTTCTTACAGAAGATGCTCTGGAAAAAGGCAAACTAGGCCTGTGTATCCAGCTCAGTACCAGTACTTGCACTGCTGCGGTCGTTCACGGTGTTGGCGGCGGTGGTAGCAGACGCAACATTTTTACTATTCTGTATTTTTGTTTTATAATCAAACTTCAAATCTTGTCTTCCCCATGCTTTATCAAGATTACTTTCAAATTCCCTTATTGATTCGGAATCGACTACATACTGGGGCAGTGCGTTCCACTCATTTACTCATTAACAAATTAAATCTACCAAGTTTAAAAGAGAGGAGAGAGAGGGGAGACATGATAATGATGTACAAATGCACCCGGGGGCTGGAGAGGCTGGATAGGGAGGATATGTTAATTATGGATACAGGAATAACTAGAGACCACAGCTACAAAGTAAAAAGACCTACCTGCAAGAACGATATCAGGAAGTTTAGCTTCCCCTATAGATGTATTGACAAATGGAATGGGCTGGAGGAGGAGGTGGTAGGGGCAAGGAACATCCATATTTTCAAGAAAAAATTGGATAAAAAGTAGACTGAGAGACAGGACAACACGAGCTTAGCTCAACTCCTGTAAACTACAATTAGGTAAATACTCCATCACAAAATTAGTTCTTTGCCTTCTCAAGCCTTTTTCTTTCTTTGTAAATTTTCTTAGAGTGTCCTCTCGTTCTTGTTCCCTCCCGCATCAAGAAGATACCTTCACACACATGCTCATCATACTTTCCTGACACTATCTTAAGTCTCTATCATATCCCCTCTCTTTCTCCTATATGCCAGTGTCGGAAGCCCCAGTGTCCTCAACCTCTGCTCATAGCCCGCGTTCTTCAACGTTGGTACCAGCTTGCTAGCTCTCCTCTGCACTTTCTCCACTGCTTCTATATCCTTTACCATATATGGAGCCCACACCTGGTTCGCATATTCCAGGTGCGGCCTAACCAGCGCTGTATAGATTCCTGAAGATTTCTTCGTCAAGTGACACAAATGTCCTCCTTATCAGCCCTATTGGCTTTGTTTATCTTTTCCGCTAAATGTTCTGAGAAATTTAACTTATTGTCTATCACTACTCCTATATCCTTTTCTGCATTCACTTCCTCCATCGCTTCATACATACTGTATCCTACCTTGTCTATCTTGCTTGTCCCAATCCGCATATACTTGCATTTTTTTGGATGAAAAGGCATTAACCAATGCTCAGACCATCCCTTCATGCCCTCCACATCTCCTTGAAGCAAACCCACATCTTCCTTACTCCTCACTCTTCTATACAGCTTAGTGTCATCCGCATACAGGTATACCTCACTTCCATTAGTTATAACTTCCGGTAAGTCGTTGATAAATATAACGAACAGCAGTGGTCCCAACACTGATCCCTGAGGTACCCCACTTGTAATTTCCCTCCACCCCGAGCCTATTCCATTCACCAGTAACCTCTGTCTCCGTCTCTCCGATCTTTCAGGAAGGCTTCTATCCATTTCACACATTTCTCCCCTATATTATAGCCTCTAACTTTCTCTATTAACCTTTTATGTGGGACCTTATCGAAGGCCTTCATAAAATCGCAATATACCACGTCTATTACATCACCATCTTCTAGAATTTGCATCCAATCATCTACCACCTTAATTAGCTGTAGTGCCGTCGACCTCCCCGGCAAGAATCCGAACTGTCTCCCACTGAAAAGTTGGTTTGACTTCATATGCTCCATTATTTCTTCTCTAATTACCGTTTCCATTAGTTTACACACAACACTTGTCAAACTGACTGGTCTATAATTCCCTGGGTCATTTCTCTTTCCCTTCTTAAATATAGCTGTTATGTTCGCCTCTCTCCAGTCCATCGGGATTTGTCCTGTATTAAAAGATACCTCAAATAACATTTTCAATGGCTCTACTCATATCTCACCTCCTTCCTTTATGATTCTTGGGTGTATCCCATCCGGTCCCGGGGACTTACTTCTGTTCATTTTTTTCTATAGCCCTTCTTATTCTAGCATGGGAAAACTCTATTAGTTCTAGTGCCAGTGCCTGTTTGATGGGAATAGTAGGCACTGCATCATCCGACTCCACTGTTAGTACCCCCCCAAAGTATTTCCCCAGCACCTCTGCTTTCTCCTTATCAGTCTCCGCTCTACTCCCATCATCCAACCCCCCTACCAGCTCTGGGATCCCTACTCTTCTTGTTAACTTTTCCTGAATGTACTTCCAGAATATTTTTGGATTATCCTTCACATTTCTAGCAATCTCTCTCTCCCTCTCCTTCACCCCCCTCCTTGTCTCCCACCTTATTTTATTGTTTATTTGTCTGCGTTCCAGATCCACTTCTTTAGCTTCTATACTAGACCCCCTGATCTTTTTTAACAATTTTAGTTTTTCCCATAATCGTTTCTTTCTTCTAATCAATGTCCAAAGCTTTCTTTTCATTGGCAATTCTGGGTGTGTTCTTTTCCTGTTATGCTACAGTTATATTACTTGTCTTTTGGTTCTACCCTCATTCTTGGCTTCCTCGCTCATTCTCTTTTCTTTGCTCACTCTACAACTCTTCTTGTACTGTACATTCTCGTTCAGGCATTATGACCTGAATAGACGGGATGTCAAATTTGATCACGACTCGAGACAGAGCCCGAACAGGGACATCACAAGACATCAGAAAAACAAAACAAAACTAAATACAAAATCACACACATCTAGGTTGCCTAGGAGAAATACCCAGAGACCCAGGCACATTTGGGGTCCCCAGCAAAAGATTCCCAGGACCCAGATCCCCCCGGAGAGGAGCCGATTTCCGCAGGCAGCCACGCAGCAAAGCAAGCCCGCCCACCATGCTTCCAGGCGCACCCTTCATTACCACCGGCTCCACGGGCCAGGCACCTGATGGACTACTATCTAGTCCAACTGGTGCATGACTGGTGATGGGCTGGTCTATCAGAGTGAGAGTTGAGCGTTCTCTGCCATCCCCATAGCTTACTCTGACTGTTCCTTTTACTTATATATATTCTAGATCTCAAGTGACGGCATCTCTTCCGTGGATTGATCTCCCTACTGCCAACCTAGACTGGGAGCCAAAGCGTCACATTTTTCCTTTGCCCCTCAGCTTTCCTTTCATAATTGCTGAGGGGCACAGGGCCTTGGGTGAAGCTTTGATTTCCCGGGCATTTCTGTGCCCTTCTCAGCTCCCCGCCTTGGAGTGGCTTCGGTCACCTGGCCTTTATTAGTGGTCAGCAGGGAGGGTTCTGTGGGGGTGCTCAGTTATGGCTTTGGCCTTGCTCGGGACCTTGGGGCTGCTCGGCCAGACAGTCTGGGGAACAACAATAACTGGCGCATGACCCTCTCTCCCAAACGACCGTGTTTACATTCATCTATTCACAAACATTCTCCATTCATTCCTGTTTATTACCACTTCCCTTGCCTGATCTATAGTCATTCCTCTATCATCCAAAGCTTGTCTTACACAGTCTCTCCATCTCAATGGGGGTCTTCCTGCCCCTCTCTCTCCCCTTGTATCTGACTCACATATTCTCTTTGTAAGCCTTTCATCTTCCATTCGTTCAACATGACCATTCCAGCTCAGCACCCTTCTGTCCACTCTGGCCAACAAATGTTCCTGCTGCCCCACTCTCCTACGTATCTCGTTCATTCCTCAATCTGCCTCTTACGAGTAACTCCACACATACTCCTCAAGCAGCTCATCTTCATTACATCCAGCTTTCTTCTCTCCTTTGCATTCAGAGGCCATGTCTCAGCCCCATACATCACTGTTGGCACAACAATTCCTTGATGCATTGCACTTTTAACTTTCATTCCGAGATTTCTCATCTTCCACATACTTCCCATTGCTCCGAAAACTTTCCTTCCTTCACATACTCTGTTTTACCTCCATTCCTGCTTATCTTTATAGAAGTTAAAAGGTTTAATGAAAGACTTATTTTACTAAGAATGAAAGTCAGGGCGAGAGTCATAGATGTTATATCAACATAAGCAGGCTTAGCTAGAAATGTCAAAGAACAGTTTTGGAATGAATTACTAGGGGTGGTTGTCAGATGCAAGGAAGAGGAGGTAGTAATTGTGGGAGGAGACTTGAATAGACATGTCGGGCAGGTGCCGACAGATATGAAGGTGTGCATGGAGGACAGGGTTATGGCGAAAGGAACCTGGTAGGCGAATACATACATACATACATACTGTACATAAAATTTTAAGATGGAGTGCTCCACACATACGTGCAGTTTCAGTCTCTTGTCCTAATGGCGGCGTTCCAGGCAACCCTGTTAAGGGCTGCTTCACTTGTCAAGTTTTTGGATTTGAGATCGGCACGTATAGTCCGATCCCAGGTCTTCCTCGGTCCACCCCTTGGTGCAGCTCCCTTCACAATCACAGACCTGCATTTTTTCGCCCAATTTTGTTCATCCATTCTCTCCATATGTCCATACCATCCCAGTCTACACTTGTACGCATCTCTTCGCTAATACTCTTTATACCTAAACGTCTCCTCAGCTCATCATTTGTTATTCTATCCTGCAGCCTGGCCCCACACATCCATCTCGCCATTCTCATCTCATTACGTTCCATTCTGTTGACATCCTCTACTTTAACGGCCCATGTTTCTGAGGCATACTTCATTGCACTTCTAACACATGAGGCATACACCCTTCCCTTCAGGGGGAGAGGCATTCTTTTCATGGTCAGAATTGGCAGCAGTTCTCTGAACTTCCCCCAGCCACATCTAATTCTAGCGACAGTGGCAGCCTCGGCCCCACCACCGGCAGAGATGGTATCTCCTAGGTAACAAAACTTGTCCACCAGCTCCAATGACTCATTCGAGCTGGTGGACAAGTTTTGTTACCTAGGAGATACCTCTGGATACATACTTGAGCACTGTACTGCCACGGGGATGGTGGTGTGTACTACTATGTTTAGGAAGAGGATGAGCCATCTGATAACATATGAATCAGGTGACTCAAGTAGCCAGCTAGACTACTTCCTTATCAGCAAATCTGACAGGAAATGGGTTAGAGACACTAAGATCATACCAGGTGAAGAATGCATCCCCCAACACAAACTCCTAGTGTGTGACATGTTCCTTAGTAGAGTTCCTGTTAGAAAGAAAGGTCATTTGCCAAAAAGGAAAGTATGGTTTTTGGAAAAAGAGGAGTACAGAGACAGATTCCACAATAAAATGATGGAAATTGAAAGGAGAATGGGTGTTAAGCCAGATGATGTTGATAGCAAATGGAACTTTATAGAGCGCAGCCTCCTCGATACCATAGACAAAGTCTGTGGCAAAACAAAGGGGCCACCCAGACATAAGTTCTCCTAGTGGTGGAACAACTATGTCGAAGCTGCAGTCAGAGAGAAGAAGAGATGTTTCAAAGTACGGAAGGAAGGTGGCAGCAAGGAAGAATACCTGTCCGCCAAACGTAATGCTACAGGGCAAAGAAAACCATACAGGATAGCGTAATAGAACAAGTTTGCAACACTAATAATTCCAATGGGGTTTATAAATTAGCTAAGAATGTGAGGGACTGTAGCCAGGACGTCGTGGGTGTAAGATGCATAAATAATGACAGTGGCATGACTGTTTACACAGAAAACGAAATCAGAGAGGCGTGGAAGGAGCATTATGAAAGAGTTTGAATGGAACAGAGAACAGCTCAGCACTGTAGTCCCAGTACAAGGCCCTCCGCCTCTGATAGGGTATGACGCTGTTAAAAGTGCTATAGATAAAATTAAGTCAGGAAAAGCCGCTGGGAGCTCCAGCATTATCGGTGAGATGCTAAAAGCAGCTGGAGATCTTGGGGTAAAATTGGTCACAGAGCTGATTAATGCTATCATAAAGGAGGAAAAAATTCCCGATGCATGGCATAAAATTGTTGTTGTTGTTGTTGTTGTTCCCCAAGCTGCCTGGCCGAACAGCCCCAAGGCCCCGAGCAAGGCCAAGGCCATAACAGAGTGCCCCCACAGAACCCTCCCAGCCGACCACAATAAAGCCTGGAGTGATCGAAGCCACTCCATGGCGGGGAGCTGAGGAGGGAGCGGAAACGCCCAGGAAACCAAAGCCCCACCCAGGGCCCTGTGCCCCTCAGCAATTATGAAGAGAAAGTTGAGGGGCAAAGGAAAAATGTGACGCTTTGGCTTCCAATCTTGGTAGATTGGGAGGTCAATCCACGGAAGAGACGCCGTCACTTGAGATCTAGAAAATATATAAGTAAAAGGAACAGTCAGAGTAAGCTATGGGTATGGCAGAGATTGCTCAGTTCTCACTCTGATAGACCAGCCCATCACCACAGGCATAAAAGTGTTATAGTAAATACATACAAAGGCAAGGGTGACTCCGTAGACGGGAAATTATCGGGGTTTGAAAATGCTCTATCAAGTCATGAAATTCAGTGAAAGGGTCTTTGAATGCAGGATCAGGGAAAGTGTTGCTATCAGCGACATGCAGTTTGGATTTATGCCGGGACGTGGCACAACTGATACTATCTTCACTCTTAGGCAAATGCAAAAGAGGTACTTAGAGAAAACCAGGGAGTTATACCTAGTTTTTGTAGATCTGGAGAAGGCCTTTGACCGGGTGCCCAGGGAGGTAGTGCAATGGGCTATGAGAAAACTCGGAGTAGAAGAGTGGCTGGTGCATGTGATAATGAGAATGTATGAGGAGTCACGGGCAGCAGAACTTTGGAGTAAACGGGGGCCTGAGCGAAGAGTTCCCAGCGAAGGTTGGAGTTCACCAAGGTTCAGTTCTGAGCCCATTACTGTTTGTTTTAGTCCTGGAGGCTGTGTCAAGGGAATTTAGGACAGGAATCCCATGGGAGATGTTATATGCAGATGATCTAGTTCATATCGCAGATAGTGCGCAGGAGGCAGAGGCGAAGTTCAAAAGATGGAGGGAAGGTATGGCAAATAAGGGTCTAAGAGTTAACAGATAAAACAAGGGTCATGATTAGTGGAGTAGGGCATGGAACTATGGAAAGAAGCGGCGACTATCGATGCGCAGTATGTGGGAAGGGGGTGGGAAGTAATTCAATTCAATGTTGCGTCTGTAGTGACTGGGTACAAAAGAGATGTAGTGGAGCTAGAGGACCTTTGACAAGAATCATAGACTTTGAATGTGCAGTGTGCAAGGAGATATTGTATTAAATGACCCGCCTGTCGGTGTTGATTTTGACAGTGTAACGCTGAGTGAGCGAATAAGTTCTGCTACCTGGGCGATACGGTTTCCGCCGGAGGTGGCGCTGAAGCTAGCTCCATTGTCAGAGTCAAAAGTGGCTGGGGAAAGTTTAGAGAGCTGTTGCCACTCCTGACCATGAGAGGGGTCCCACCCCACCTTAAAGGGAAGGTGTATACCTTGTGTGTTAGGAGCGCAATGACCTATGCCTCGAAGACGTGGCCGGTTAAAGCGGAGGATGTCAATAGAATGGAAGAGAATGGTGAGATGGATGTGTGGGGTTAATCTTAGGGACAGGGTATCGAGCGAGGAATTAAGAAAGCGTCTGGGCATTATGAGTGTCAGTGAAGTGATGCGCACGAGCAGACTTGGTTGGTTTGGACATGTGGAGAGAATGGATGATCAGAACTGGGTGAAGAAATGCCGAACTGTGAACGTAGGGGTGGACCTAGAATGACGTGGGCTCAGTACTCCGGTCCGATCTCAAAGTAAAGAACTTGACAACAGAGGCAGCCCTTGACAGGGCCGCCTGGAAAGCTGTCATTTAGGACTTGAGACTGTAACTACATTCTCTGTGGTCTTTAAACTTGTATGTATGTATGTACCGTATGTTTCTCCTACTGTAGATATTTAAAACACTACTTGTTCCAATATTTCCCAATCCAGCCTCACATCTAGATTCACCCTACGATCACCCCATTACACAGCATTACTTTACTTTTATTGACATTCACCTTCAGCTTCCTCCTCCCACAAACCACACCAAACTCTTTGACTACCCGCTGCAGAAAAATGAGGAACAGGCCTGAGTAAATAGATACGATAGATAGATAGAAATGGTTGAGGAAAGAAGTAGATTACAGTGAATTTAATGGTCTATTTTATTCTATCTACTCAGGCACATTCCCCATTTTTTCCATTTTATTTATATATTCATTTATATATTTATTTATAACAAGAAATAGGGTGGTCAGCATGAAAGTGAAGAAGTCCTTGCATGACAGTGCGGTAATCACGACACTGACTTACGGAAGCGAAGCATGGACGTTGGTGGAGAGAGACCAAGAATGAGAGGGGTGGAAATTAGTTACTCGAAAAGTGCGTGCGGAGTTACATAGAGAGATAAAAAGACGAATGAGGAAGTAAGAGGGAGGTGTGGTGTGGAGGTAGATGTGCTGGAAAGTGTGAAAAGGAACACCTTGAGATGGTTTGGCCATATGGAACATATGGGAATCAAGAGTATGACTAAGGTGTACAAGAGCGAGGTGGAAGGACAGAGAGGGAGAGGTAAACCGAGAGAGAGGTGGAAGGATGGAGTGAAGAAGTACCGTATATGAATGAAGGCGGTGCTGGTTGGAGTACAAAGGAAATCAAGCAACAACAGGTCTAGTGACCCTTCTAGGCTGCTTGTCCTCCAAAACACTGAGGATCAAGTGTCCAAACAGTGGTTTAGAGTGGGTAAGGGAACATTGGAAAGGGAACTACTGCCCTGGAACTAATGTCCGTGGCAGGATTAGGAAGTTAGTAGGGGACAGATGGGTTAGTAACTGAGGGGGGGACGAAATAAAGTTATTCATTTACAAACGCAGTCAGTCGCGGGTTTGATGCGAGATATTTGTCTAAGCGGAGTTTAAATGAATCAACGGTGCTGCAGTCTATAACGTCTCGGGGAAGCCCATTCCACAAGTTGACAACTCGATTGAAGAAGAAATTCTTTGATTCGTGTGAGTTAAAAGATTTACCAATAATTTTGCAACCGTTTCCCCGCGTGTAATTAGATTGGTCGATAGTGAAGTACTTACTACAGTTCATATTGTCGATGCCTTTGATGATTTTGAACACTTGAATTAAGTCACCTCTTAATCTGCGCTGGGTTAAAGGAAATAGATTTAATTCTCTAAGACGCTCTTCGTATGGTTTGTTCTTTAGGCTAGGTATCATTTTGGTAACATTGAACTCGTTCTAGCTTGTTTATATCTTTTTGGTAATAAGGGCACCAGGATTGAACGCAGTATTCCAGAAGAGGGCGGACTAAGGAATTGTAAAGGGTTAGGATAACTTCTTTGGATTTATGCTCAAATGACCTGCCTATAAAGCCAATTATTTTGTTTGCCTTCTTAACAACTTCTGAACATTGTTGAATCGGTTTTAGGTTACTCGATATTGTTACTCCCAGATCGGTTTCTCTGTTTACATTCTTAAGCCGAGTGCCATTCATCGAATAGTTTGCTTTCTCATTTAGGTATCCGATATGTAGTACTTTACATTTATCCGCATTGAAACTCATTTGCCAAATTTGGGCCCAATATGACAATTTATCTAGATTGTGTTGCATATCGTCAACTTGTTCTTTTGAGAGTACGCTATTTGCAATTTTTGTATCGTCAGCAAATTTTGAGATTGTACAGGTGAGACCCTCATCTATGTCGTTGATGTAAATTAGAAAGAGAATTGGTCCTAGTACCGATCCCTGGGGTACCCCGCTACTTACATTGGTCCATTTAGATGCCTTACCGTTTATGACTACTCTTTGCTTTCTGTCGCTGAGCCAATTTTCTATCCATTTCAACACACCGTCTTGTATTCCATGCGCTTTTAGTTTTAGCAGTAAACGTTTGTGGGGAACTTTGTCAAAGGCCTTTTGAAAATCAAGGTATATAATATCTACAGCTTTACTCTTATCATAGAGGTTGAGGATATCGTGGAAGAAGTCTAAGAGGTTTGTTAAACAGGAACGTTTTTTACGAAAGCCGTGTTGAGTATCTTTAAGCAAGTTATTTGCCTCTAAGTGATTTACGAGTCTGTCTCTTATGACCGTTTCTAGCATTTTACATACAATTAAGGTTAAGCTAATTGGACGATAGTTACTGGGTAAGGATTTGCTGCCTTTTTTTAATATCGGTGTTACGTTGGCTAGCTTCCACTGATCAAGCATAGTCCCAGACTGCAAGGATTCATTGAATAGCAATGTCAGTGGTTTGGAGAGCTCATCCTTAGCTTCCTTTAGAACTCTAGGCGAGATTGCATCAGGTCCAGGCGTTTTATTTACCTTGAGTTTATCTAAACAATTCAATACTTCTCTCTCTGTAACGGTGATATTGCTTAGAACATCTGAATTATCAATCTGAATCGGCGATGGTGTAGGGATATCACCGAGGTCTTCGGTTGTAAAAACTGATGCAAAGAAGGTATTGAGGGCATTACTCATTTGTACTTCGTCTTTGGTGTATTCTCCATTTTCATCGACTAACGGTCCAACAGTTGAAGTAACTACTTTTTTCTTTCTGATATAACTATAGAATTCTTTCGGGTTTGTTTTACTTTGATTCGCAACATGTACAGTAACTCCAGGGTCTTTTTACTTTGCTTAATTAACTTTTTGGCTTTGCGTCGTAGCTCTACAAATTTCACCCGTTCTTCGTCATTTTGTGAGGATTTTAATCTATCATTAGCAAATTTTTTAGCAAGCTAGCAATTTTTTTAGTTGGGAGGAGGGGCGTAGACTGACTGGGGACAGAGGTGCATGGGGGCGTTTCGTTCATGACCACACCTTTGGGGATCACGGCATCAGGCATTAGATAGATATTTCAGCTGAGAGTGGCCGACTCGAGACAGCCCAAAAAAAAAAATAAATAAAAAAAATAAATAAAAAAATATATACTGTATATACAGTGTATATATATATATATATATATATATATATATATATATATATATATATTATATATATATATATATATATATATATATATATATATATATACTGTATATATAATGAACACACAAAAACAAAACACAAATTCACTAACATCTAGGTCACCCAAAGACCCAGAGACCAGGGATCACCAAGGTCACTTCAGCACTTCCCCGGCCCCCGACCTCCCGGAGAAGTTCCGGTTTCAGCAGGCAGACATGCAGCGAAGCCTAACCACCACAAGCCCGCCCATTACACACATCCAGGCACACCCTTCATAAATACCGGCTCCCCGGGCCAGGCGCCTGACAAACTATTATCTAGCCCAACTGGCGCCCACCCCCCTCTCCCAAGTGACCGCGTTTTTACTCATCTATTCACAAGCATTCCTGTTTATTACCACTTCCCTTGCCTGATCTATAGTCATTCCTCTATTTTCTAACGCTTTCCTACACAGTCTCTCCATCTCAATGGGGGTCTTCCTACCCCTCTACCTCCCCTTGTATCGGACTCACATATTCTCTTTGTAAGCCTTTCATCTTCCATTCGTTCATCATGACCATACCATCTCAGCACCCTTCTGTCCACGCTCGCCGACAAATGTTCCTGCTGCCCCCACTCTCCTACGTATCTCTTCATTTCTCATTCCTCAATCTGTCTCTACGAGTCACTCCACACATACTGTACTCCTCAAGCAGCTCATCTTCATCACATCCAGTTTTCTTCTCTCCTTTGCCTTCAGAGCCCATGTCTCAGCCCCATACATCACTGTTGGTACAACACTCCCTTGATACTTTACTTTTAGCTTTCATTCCGAGATTTCCCACCTTCCACATACTGTACTTCCCATTGCTCCGAAAACTTTCCTTCCTTCACATACTCTCTGTTTTACCTCTATTTCCATACCTCCATTCTTGCTTATCGTTCCTCCTAGATATTTAAAACACTACTTGTTCCAATATTTCCCCATCCAGCCTCACATCTATATCACCCTCCCTATGATCACCCCTATTACACACCATCACTTTACTTAAATGGACGTTCACCTTCAGCTTCCTCCTCAAACAAACCACACCAAACTCTTTGACTACCCGCTTCAGTTTCTCCTCAGGATCCGCCACCAACGCTGTGTCATCAGCGAACGGCAACTGATTCAACTCCCAATCTCTACCATTCTTTCCTACTAAACCCAATCCTCTACCCATAGTTCTCATTTTCACCTCCCTCACCACACCATCCATACATACATTAAACAGCCACAGTGACATTACACAACCCTGTCACAAACCTACATTTACCTCAAACCATTCACTCCAACTCATTATTTCCTATTCTAACACACGCTCTGCTCTCTTCATAAATCCTTATCACCTTCCACATTGCTTCTCGATCCACACGATCATACGCTTTTTCCAAATCCATAAATCCCAAAATATCTCCTTATGCTTCTATAAATACTTCTCGCATGGATAATAAGTCGTAGGCGTGTGCATAAACCTATAACTGTCTTGGTGGTGTAATGGTTAAGGTGTCTAAAAATCTGTGTGTGATAACCCAGGTTCGAACCCCGGTGGATCACATAATTTATATGATGATGATGCAGTTTTGACCACCACACACTCCCTGCTGAATAGCAAGGCTAGGGTGGGTGCCCTGATGAATCAGGGACTTAGTGAATAGTTGCCACAGATTGCTAGACCGCACCGTTCACCAACAGCACTGACGTCTACCAATAACACACTGGCTGGCCCGAGGCTCGAACCGCCAACCTCACGGTTAGCAGGCGAACGCTCTACCAATCGAGCTACGGCCTGTGGCTTTCATTAATTTCATTGGAGGTGTTTGGTGTTGTGGAGAAATTAATAAAATATAGATTACTGCAAACATCTGATCCACACCATCTTCCCCTGCGAAAACAGAATTTAACGGTAACTAGGACATACACCAATTTTAATGCAGGGACAACTTTGGTATTGTCAATGCTACATACATAAAATTTTAAATTTTTTTTTAAGACTGAGTGTTCCACACATACGTGCAGTTTCAGTCTCTTGTCCTAATGGCGGCATTCCAGGCAACTCTGTTAAGGGCTGCTTCACTTGTCGAGTTCTTGAATTTGAGATCGGCACGTATAGTCCGATCCCAGGTCTTCCTCGGTCCACCCCTTGGTGCAGCTCCCTCCACAATCACAGACCTGCATTTTTTCACCCAATTTTGTTCATCCATTCTCTCCACATGTCCATACCATACAAACAAAGTACTGTACAGTACAGTGGAAAAAATAACAGCCCACCTGAGGTACAGCTGGTATATGTTGGAGGAAAGGAAGGAGGAAGCGGTGCGAGTTCTCCTTGTAGCAGCCAGCACTGTGGCACTGGTAGCCTCGTGGACAACAGTGGACGTGGTCGCTGCAGCAAGTGGCCTGAAATTGAATTCTTGCTACACCACACATACCATACACTACTGTAGTCTATAAAGAAAATATATATACATAAATTTCAAGGCCGAGTGGTCCACATAAGGTGCGTTTCAGTCCAACGACCTTTATGGCCCAAATCAGGGCTGCCTCACGTGTCAGTTCATCAATTTTGAGCTCAGATTGTACGACCTGATCCCAGGCCTTTCTAGGTCTACCCCTCGGTGCAGCTCCCTCCATGGTCACAGACTTACATCTTTTCAACCAGTTTAGATTATCCATCCTCTCTATATGCCCAAACTATCCAAGCCTCTTCGTATGCATCAATTCGCTAATACAGTACTGTACTCTTGATACCCGACCGCCTCCTCAACTCCTCGCTAGATATCATCTTCCAGTTTGGTTCCACACATCCATCTAATCATTCTCGTTTAGTTACATTACATGCGGTACTGAATACTGAACACTTAAAATATAAAATCTCAAAAAATATCCAAGGAGGATGACATGGTCTCATTAACTTCATTTGGGGGATTATTTGTTTTAAGAACAATATCGCTTGAAAGAAAAATAATACAAAACAAATTAAAAATTAATAGTTAAGGTTACATATAAAAGCACACTGATCATGACCAAATAAGACATTTAGGCTTACTAGGACAATAAATTAATCTTTTCTGGATGCCAGATCATTAGATTTCCCAGACTATCATGCGTTAAGACTACAGAACTTTCACGGTACAGTACAGTAATTAATATTGTGCTACAGTCATGAAAATGGCAACTCACAACTTTAAAGGAAGAATTTTCCAGGGTAAATATTCTAATGATTTTTCACTATGCATTACTATTTTACACTTTAATAATGATCAATAAGAGCTTGAATTTTTTGTTTTCTTCTGAAGTCAAAGATGAATTCAAAAATAAAAAATCTTCAAATGAGATTTCAATTCAAGAGCCTGTAGTGGGTGACAGTGAATTTGGTTACCCAGGAAATAGGATCGACCTCTGCTCACGGGTAAACAAATTCTGCGCATTTTCCCAACCCACCTCCGGCATCGGGCAACACCCAAAACTGCCGTCCTTGAGCTGACAGCAGGTGTTTCCATCAGGGCAGCGAGAACGTTTGTCCGGACACATGCTGTTGGGCAACTGGGGGGGTATGGGCACACTGTAGGTCAGCTTGGATGGAGCCGTTGTCAGTTTACCGGATAGGAGAGAGTAAGACGGGAGGGACACTCTGCTTCCCGGCTGGGGGATAAAAAAAAGCTGCTTAATACTGCATCTTCCATAGGGGTGCACCGGATAACATATCCGGGCCAGATATTGCAATTATCCGGTATCTGGCTGGATAATAGCAATAGAAACAAATAACTTCAATGAAACTTGTACTAAGTATAAATCTGAGTAATTAAGTCTGATTTAGGAGACACAACCTTGCATATATGACCACCAGTGAGCACTGCTACTCTGACTACTGTTGAGACTTGACTGGCAGATGAGATAACAGCCCAAGTGGTACAAACAGTTTCCTTTATTGGACTTGAAGTGAATATATTCAGGTTGCAACTTTGCTGCACCAGATCGTTACTTGGAGAGTTAATTTTTTTTTTTTTCCCCCTATATTCCAACTACTCCCTCTCGGGCATAGGCTGATAGCCTTTACACTCTACCTCTGAACACGGTGAGGCCCGTGAGGTCTTGCTCCAGTCTAGGGAGTGAGACATGCGAAGCAACTCCATCTCTGAAGCCGCCTCGCCTCTGCGCTTCAGTCTCATCATCCAGACTCGGACCCTCACTCTCAGAATGCCACCTATTGAGCAATTAACTCACTAGTCATTGCCCCCCTGTAGCATATTTTTGAATATGGGAATATTCATACAATGCTATTTAATCAGGGAACAATGAGGGTATTTTTTTGGCATTTCGGTGTGCTGTGGTAATGCACTGATACTAGGTACAGCACAAATTCCATCCCAATAATATCTTCCCATTGACATATTGGGATTTGAACCCGGGTCCATTGGATTACCAGTCCAGTGGCAAGACCACTCCGCCACACCTCCCCAATTTACTCAACTTTGTTTAATAATTACCTTATCTTTTAGTACTCCAATTGTCTTCCAATTGCTCTCATTTCTTGCATCTCTTAAGTTTTTTAATCTACTCTTAGTTCAAAATTTCTTGAGCATTTGAGAACATAGGACATGAGACCAGAACCGACAATGTATGGAACGCTAAACCCCAGCGACGACAACGTGTCGTCAATGTTAATTACGCCGGTCCTATGGCACCTAGAGGGCTCAGATTTGTATGAGAACTGTGTAAGTATCCCACACAACCATGCCTATGGTTGAAAACTCTCAAAGTCCAACCGCGTGCGCGTGAGCGTGCAAAAACCTGTTTTTGGGTGTTTTTGCCTTCAATTTGCCCCTCTTGTAAAATCGACTTTCGGGCGCACCGTAGGACCCCTTTTTGACCTAGGGGATCGTTTTTTTGTGGTTTTTCCTTCATTCCTAACCCATTCCCTATTGTTTCTGGAAAAAAAAAATTCAAAACCTGCTGGTCCCTGGTGGTACATTTATTATAAACTAGCTGGGGCTCAGTGGGTTAAGAAAGAATAGATTGATCTTGGTGGGAGATTTCAACTGTGGTGAGGTTAATTGGGAATAAGGAGATGCAGGGCCAAATCAGAGATCTTGGGGAAGTCGGCTATTAGAGTTGGTTACGGATAATGTACTTGCACAACATGTGAAGGAGAATACTAGAATGAGGGGTAATAACGAACCTTCTAAACTCGATCTGATTTTTACAAAAGATCCTCACGAAATTAGTGATATAAACTATCTATGTCCTATAGGCAAAAGTGATCACCTATTACTGAAATGGAAGTTGATCTCGAGTAATGCCAATAGATTAGACAATAGCTATATAAATGACAGACTAAATTATAGTAAAGATGATTATGTATCCTTGAAAAGATATTTAGAGGGAGTAGATTGGGATCTTATTTTGAAGGAACAAGATGTACAAGGTAAATATAGTAGGTTCCTCGAAATTTGTAGAGAAGGAACCAATCTGTTTGTCTCAAGATACAAAACTGGAAATTTTACTAAGCAGAAAGAATGGTTTAATTTGAAATGCAAAAGAGCTTTGGGTAGGTGTGATGCAGCTTGGGCTAGATTAAGAAGAAGGAACACAGAGTAATCGGAATAAATATAAACAGGAGAGGAATAGATATGTTAACATAATTAGTCAAGTTAAAATGAACTATGAGAAGAACATAGTAAATAAATGTGAAAGTGACCCTAAATTGTTTTATAAATATATAAACAGTAAGTTGAAGGTAAAGAAACAAATTACTAAATTAAGAGTAGATGCTAGGACGTATGAAAATGTATCGGACATGTGCGAGGTAATGAATAACAAATTGGGGTCGGTTTTTACTAGAGAGGAAAGTTTTGACGAACCACAGGCGGGAGTACTGGAGAGTGGTCTTAGCAAGATTGAAATAACTAGAGATGAGCTGTTATCTGCGATGAGAGGACTTGAAGTAAGGAAAGCTATGGGACCGGATGAAGTGTCTGCCTGGGTTTTAAAGGAGTGTGCAGAGCAATTAGTGGAGCCAGTGAGGGACATAATTCAAGCTTCCTTAGATAAAGGACAGGTTCCTGTTGAATGGAAAAGAGCTAATATCATTCCGATATACAAGAATGGAAACCCTGAGGACCCTCTAAACTATAGACCAGTTTCACTTACTAGTATTGTATGCAAGATTTGTGAAAAGCTAATTAGGAAGAGATGGATGAAAATGTTGGAGAGAAAGAAAATAATAACGCCAATAACGTCAAAGCAATTTGGATTCAGAGAAGGGACATCTTGTGTTACCACTCTGCTATGTTACTACAGTAGGGTGATAGATGTACTGCAAGAAAGAGGCGGATGGGTGGACTGCGTCTACTTAGACCTTTCCAAAGCATTCGATAAGGTACCACATAAGAGATTGTTATCTAAGCTTGAGACGATAGGATGTGTCAGGGGGAGTTTGCTGAAATGGATGGAGAGCTATTTAACAGATAGAGAAATGAGGACCAATATTAGAGGAACTTACTCATCGTGGCGGAAAGTTGAGAGTGGTGTGCCACAGGGATCTGTGTTGGCACCTCTTAATGTACGTGAATGACCTGCCGATAGGCATAAACTCCTACATGTCAATGTTTGCAGATGACGTAAAAATTATGAGACAAATAACAAATATAAGTAGTTGCGAGGAGCTGCAAGGGGATTTAGATAAAATATACGAATGGAGCACCAAGTGGAAAATGAAATTTAATATAAGTAAATGTCATGTGTTAAATATGGGAAGAAGTGTGAATAGACCAAATTGGGAGTACAGGATGAGAGATAATATAATTAGCAAGGCCGAAAAAGAAAAGGATTTAGGGTTGATTATACAAGATAACTTGTCGCCAGAGAAACGTATTAACAAGCTCTTTAGCGGAATGTATGCAATGGCCGGGAATATGAAAGTTGCTCTGAACTACTTGGATGAGAACATGTTAGCGAAGATTATAAAAAGTATGATTAGACCAAGATTGGAGTATGCAGCAGTGGTGTGGTCCCCGCATCGTAAGAAGCATATTCACAAGTTAGAAAGAATCCAGAGAGCAGTTACTAGATTGGGTCCAAGTCTTAGAGAACTGCCATATGAAAGGAGGCTAGACAAATTAAATCTACCGAGTCTAAAAGAGAGGAGAGAGAGGGGAGACATGATAATGATGTACAAATGCACCAGAGGGCTGGATAGGGAGGATATATTAATTATGGAAACAGGAATAACTAGAGGCCACAGCTACAAAGTAAAAAAGACCTACCTGCAAGAACGATATCAGGAAGTTTAGCTTCCCCTACAGATATATTGACAAATGGAATAGGCTGGAGGAGGAGGTGGTAGGGGCAAGGAACATCATATTTTCAAGAAAAAATTGGATGAAAGTAGACTGAGAGACGGGACAACACGAGCTTAGCTCAACTCCTGTAAACTACAATTAGGTAAATACAATCTTCCACACGACTATCCCTTAACTCTTCAACAACACACAAATCAACCCTTCATCTTCTCTCATTATTCTTGGCATCTCTTTTTCTTCTTGTCTTTCTTGGAAAGTCCATATCACCACTCTGGCTAAAAACAGCTTCCCAGAAGTTGGGTGGGCTCTCCTTACTCCCACATAGAATAACTACATATATCTACAGGATAGAATAACAAATGTTGAGCTGAGGAGACGTTTAGGTATAAAGAGTATTAGCGAGGTGATGCGTACAAGTAGACTGGGATGGTATGGACATGTGGAGAGAATGGATGAACAAAATTGGGTGAAAAAATGCAGGTCTGTGATTGTGGAGGGAGCTGCACCAAGGGGTGGACCGAGGAAGACCTGGGATCGGACTATACGCGCCGATCTCAAATCCAAGAACTTGACAATTGAAGCAGCCCTTAACAGGGTTGCCTGGAACACCGCCATTAGGACAAGAGACTGAAACTGCACTGATGTGTGGAACACTCAGTCTTAAAATTTTATGTATGTATGTATGTACATAGATTCTTACTCTGTACAGGGGCACAGTGCGCCCATGTATCGAGTACTGTTCGCAGGTGTGGGGAGGTTCCACCCATACCACACTTCTCGAAAGGGGACAGGTACAAGCATTTCGTCTCATCAACTCACACGCCACAATGTTGCATCTCTATCACTCTTCTACCGCTATTACAATAATCAGTGTTCTTTAGAGAGATCTCAGTGTATACACCTCCTCCCTTACAGAGTGGAGGGCACCTGCCTTTCAACACATTATTACCCCTATTCTTTCCAACTCTCTAACCAGAGTGAATCGATTTTCCGTCTTTCTTCTACTCGACAAGTAAACTCTGAAACTTTCTCCCTCAATCTATCTTAACCTCCTCCTATGACTTAAGATTGCTTCAAGCTCCGTGCATTCAGATAGTTTGACTCTAACGTACCTTGATTTTGGTTTCCTATCACTCTTTCAACTTTGGGAGCGACCCTTGTTACAGGCAGCATTGCATTTGGTCTCCTTCATGTACATAAAAAAAAAAAAGGGGTGGGGCATACAATACGGTATTTGCTCTATGGAGGTGAGAATACAGAAATTATAACAGTGGGTGAGGGAAACTCATTATGCGTAGCATACAGTACAGTACTGACTACAGACTATCCGGAACTGATATCATAATTGTTTTCTTCTTTGGTAGCCTTACCTAAAGTTTGTTGACATTCAAATTGGCATGAATGCAAGACTGGAGACAGGAGGATATAAATTTATAATCGTATGTTTCAGACAAGTGTTCAATAATGAAAAACAACATGTTTATAACTAGGTTACATGGAGTTCATGCAAGCTATTTTAGTGCAATGAGTTCTGATAAGCTACAAAAGTTTAAAATTATGGAATTCTTGGTAAGTAGCCAGTTATTTTTTGTCTAAACCAAAAAAAATATTATTCGGTATCCAGCCGGATAATTTTTCTGGCATCCGGCAGGATAGCAAAATCTACTATCCGGTGCACCCCTAATCTTCCATGTAATAAAAAATATACTATACCCGATAACAGAACTTCAGGCAAAAATGTTAGTACCATTATCTATATAATATTGTTGATTGTCTGTGTGTGTGTGTGTTCTTAATAGGCGGCCGCAGTTTTGGACCTGGGGAGCTGAAACTTTTGCATGTGGGTGTTAATTGACCTGAGTCAGGTCATAGAGGGGGCGAGGCCACGATCGGAGGTCGTTTCGAGGCCGAAATTGAAAAGAAAAATTGAAAAAAGTGTCCGTTTGGGGCAGAAGGAGGCCTCCGATCGAAAAGGTGTATGGAACGAAAGTTGTTCGCAGCCCCCCAAAATGGGAGTACGGATGAGGTCAGATCCAAAATCGAGGTCATTTAGCGGCTGAAATCAAGGTCGCCGTTTAGTGAGGCCGGTGATTATGGTAGTACAGGTAGTAGTATTGTGCAGAGGTGGGCAGGTGCGCGCCATTTGGCGCTCTGCGCTCTGCGATCCGGTGCGCATTACCAATATAGAGGAGCGAGGAGCGGCAAAATTCTGAAATCGGAGTGCAGGCGGGGAGCGCAGCTAGAAATTTGCGCTCCTTTCTGGCGCTTCGGAGGCGATTTTTCCTGTCAACAACAGGTACAAGAACGTCAGTATCGTGTACAGTCATCGTACCGTTCGTACGGTGTTACTCACGGTGTTAGTGAACTGTGATACAGTGATACATGATAGTGACAGACTGACAGTTGTTAACTTATTTTTTTTTTTTGGCTTTTGCTAACGCAAAGTAAACCTTACGGGCAAGTTACGGCTTACGAAGGGGCCTAAGGGTAAGTCTGGCAGTGGTATAGCCCGAGTCTGTCCGACTGTCTGATAGTCAAAAGACACTATAGACTTCAGAGACTTTTATCATTTTATGGTATCGATACTATCGGAATGTTACTTGAATGTATGGGTGGGAGGGTGGTTTGGGGGATGGTGGGGGGAAGGTAGAAGCGTAATTGACTCGTGTTACAAATATGAAGCCGATTGGTGAGGTAGTTTCGCCACCACAGATTTTATTTGTTTTCCGTTTCTTCGTACGGATACGCTGGAAGTGGGTTGTGGGAGGCAGTTGGGGGTGTGGTGGAGGGAAGGCATAAGGGTAAGGCACTTGTCACACAAATATGGAACCGATTGGTGCAATCGTTTCGCCGCCACAGATTTTATTTGTTTTCCTTGTGAGGCGACCGATAGTCAGCGAGTGGGTGGGAGGAGGGGTTTGGGGTAGTGGTGGTGCCGTGGTGGGTATGCAGAAGGGTAAGGTACATGTGGTAAAAAACTAAAAATATGAAAGCCATAGGTGCAGTCGTTTCGCTGCTACGATTTTTTTCGGCGAGTCAGTATATAATTATATACGGACCTGGCACTGGGCGTGACAACTGACATCTGACAAGACCCTAGTCCCGGCCGTATATATATAATTATTATAAATTATATACCGTCGGACCTGGCAGTTTCGGACCTAGTTTCTCAGTTTGGACAGTTTCTGTAATTCTTTATGTCATATCATAGATATCAATGGACAGTCACAATGTCACAAACTCACAATGATATCAATCATATCATATCATTGACATTTGATTCATTGATATGACATAAAGAATAACAGAAACTGAGAAAGTGAGGTTTTTTGAATGTTTTGAATTCTTGGAATTTAGTGAAGTGAAAGAGAAAGGACAAAGTGAAGGACAAAGGTAAATAATTAAATAACTTCTAGAAGCTGTTTTGTTTGTTTTGTTTTTTATATACCTATTTTTGGGAGCGCAGGAGGACGGAGCGGGAAGCGCATCGGGTCTGCTGACAAAAGGAGCGCGTGAGCGCTGCCGCATTACCTTATGTCTGATGAGCGCGGAGCGCTGCCGCATTACCGGTCCCACCGGAGCGCGCCCACCTCTGGTATTGTGATGATTGTGGTAGTAGTGATTGATGATGGTGATTATGGTAGTAGTAGTGGTGGTAGTAGTGATGGTGATTATGGTGATTACCCGGGCAACGCCGGGTACCCCTGCTAGTAATAAATAAACCAGGATACAGTAACTTGATTCCTCATAAAAAGTAGCAAAGTACCGGTACAGTAATACTATACAAATGGCAACAACCACATCGCTATAACTTACCAAAATCCAAAAATCCATGTTGCATGCGCCTCACATTCCATTTAGTTCCCCCCTATACAAAACCACAGCCACTTACATAGGGTACCACCATACCAGTAGTGCCAATTATTATGTTCTCTCCACCAACCAACTTTACTCCTAAACTCGATTAATGAAATTAACAAACACATGTGGCAGTCCGGGGATTCGAACCCAGGACGCTCACACCAAAAATCAACACACTTATGCATTGCGCCACGAAGACAGTTATAAAGATCGTAATACCCAACACCACCTCTTAAGGTATAGATTAGCATCAAACTTTCTTTCCAATTAATACAGGCTTTCCTTTGTTTGTAGCCCCAAGGAAACCGCTATGGGAACCCTGCAGTTTTCAAGATGCCATTCACAGCCAATAGGTGACTCACTGGCATTTCAAATTTTGACTCCCTGGAGGTATGGATAAATAGTTTCAGACCCAGTCCAAGGACCAAGATTCAAGCTTAAGTTCCCTACTCCTATAAGTATAAATGCAAAGATTTAATGTTCTTTTCCTTTACATTGTAATGGCTCAGACAGGGTTGCCTTTAAGCAGTGGACTGTAGTAAAATAAAGTCTCGTCATAACACTGCCCTATCATGTCATCAATGTGTCTGATGTTGTTAAAGTGCCAACTGTGCCGCAGTAAGACTCGAAATTACCCTGTACCACCTGCACCACACAAGACTCAACAGTGCCACAATATGACTTTACTGGATAAGCCATGTGGTGATGGGCTGATCTATCAGTGAGAACTGAGCGATCTCTGCCATACCCATAGCTTAATCTGACTGTTCCTTTTACTTCTATATTTTCTAAATCTCAAGTGACAGCGTCTCTTCCGTGGATTGACCTCCCAATCTACCAAGATTGGAAGCCAAAGCGTCACATTTTTCCTTTGCCCCTCAACTTTCTCTTCATAATTGCTGAGTTAGTTAGTTATGTAGAGCAGATTAACCAGACCACTGAGCCCCATACGGAACTCTCATAGGTCCGGCCCGAAGGATTAGATCAGATTACTGAAAGGAGCTTAAGGCGACGCAAAAAACGGACGATGGGGGGGGGAAGGAAAATGACTGAGAATCGGACAAAAGGTCAGTGAATGATTTAGTACCAAAACAAGCCGTACGCAGGCGGGCAGTATCTGGGCAGTCAAAGACGTGGCGAACAGTTAGAGGGGAATGACAGGAGCAGGTAGGGGGTGGAGTGCGGGGAGTGGACATCAAATAACCGTGAGTCAGCCGGGAATGGCCTATCCTAAGTCTAGTTAGTAAAACTTCCTCACACCTGTGAGACCTGAAGACGAGGGCCAAGGACGGACAGAAGGTTTGATTGCACGGAGTTTATTGTTGCAGGGTAGAGCATCCCAATGAGATTGCCACGTGCAAAGAATAGAAGGCTTGAGTAAGGACAGCCAATCACCTAACGGAAGGTGGGGCTGGCGAGGGATCATTAAAATAGCATCCTTAGCCGCAGCATCGGCGTCTTCATTGCCACGGACACCGATGTGAGCAGGAATCCAACATAACTGGACCTGGAATCCACATAGGCTCATCTCGTGGAGAGCGTGTTGTATGGCTAAAACTATTACGTGGGAGGACGAATAAGCACGGAGCGCTTCGAGGGCACTACGAGAGTCACTGTAAATTATAAAGGGCTGTTGAGGGGTGTCACGTATAATGTCAATAGCGGATTGGATAGCTAAAAGTTCAGCAGTAAATATAGAGGCTTGGGGCGGGAGAGAAAACTGAAGGAGCTTAGTAGAGGACACAGCAGCGAGGCCCACCCCAGAGTCAGTCTTAGACCCGTCAGTGAAGATGGCAAAATGGGGGCCTTTACGACGTATGTGTTCGAGTGCGTGTTTGCAGTGATGGCTAGGGACAAAAGAATATCTCTTAGAGAGGAAGGAGAGGTGAGTGCAAACATTGGGGAGAGAGATAACCCATGGGGGGGAAGGGGAGACAACAGGTGGCGAAACAGCAATGTGAAAGTCAAGAGAGTTGAGGAGAATTGTAGCACGAATCGGAAAGGAGGGGGAAAATGAACACGGATCGGGAATGAAGATATCACTGAAAAGGGAATTAGTGGGAGAGTCACTATGTTTAATTTTTAATGCACGGCGCATAGTAACTAAATCGCGATGGAGGGAGAGCGGGGCTCACCACTCTCAGCTAAGTCGGAGGTATTTGGGGAGGAACGGAAAGCTCCAGTACAGAGACGCATACCCTGCGTATGAACAGGGTCCAACATCTTCAAAACGGAAGCAGAGGCAGACCCATAAATGGGGCAGCCGTAGTCGAGGATGGAAAGAACCACCGCCTTGTAGAGCATCAACATAGTGGTACGTCTGGCACCCCAAGTGGTATGGGATAGTTTTCTGAGGAGGTTGAGAGCACGAAGGCCTTTACCTTTAGTATACTGAACATGGTCTCTCCAGTTAAGATGTTGGTCAAAGATTACTCCTAAGAATTTAACACTGGGATAGAAAGAAATCTGAGAGGGTCCCATTCGAAGCGATATTGACTGGCCACGGAGCCAGCGTTTGTCTCGAAAGAAGACTATTGCCTTAGTTTTCTCAGCCGAAAACTGAAAGCCAACTGAAGATGCCCAGGCAATCACACGTTGGATGGAGATGTTGAGTATACGTTGAGCATGTCTGAGGGTACGGGCAGTGCAATAGATGGTAAAATCATCAATGTACAGGCTGCCTTGGACTTCTGGCAGCAATTGTTGAATGACTTTATTTATGGCCGCGGAAAAAAGTTTGCTGCTGAGAACGCTGCCCTGGGGAACACCATTGACGAGTGGAAAGACATTAGAAAGAATTCCCTCCACTCGAGTCTGGAATGTTCGATCAGAAAGAAAGTTGGAAATAAAAAAAGGTAGATGGCCACGGGCACCACTATCATGAAGTAGTTGCAGGATGGGACGCCGCCACGTGGTATCATATGCCTTTTGGATGTCAAAGAAAACGGCGACGGTGATGGACTTACTTTCAAAGCCACGCTTGATACGAGATTCTAATAACGTAAGCGAGTCCAGAGTAGATCGATATTTCCGAGAGACAAATTGGGTCGGAGTGAGAATAGTGTTTTGACGGAGGAACCAAGTAAGTCTAGTATTGACCAATTTCTCCATTAATTTACAAAGACAACTGGTGAGGGATATTGGTCTATAACTCGAGGGCAAGCTCGGGTCTTTTCCAGGTTTTGCAATTGGGACGACAATAGCATGTTTCCATGAGGTAGGAAATTGATGACGGATCCACACCTGATTATAAAATTGCAAGAGGTAGGATTTTAGCAAGGGGGGCTAAGTTAGTGAGTAAGGCAAAACTTATGTTATCTTGGCCAGGAGAGGAGTTAGGACAATTGGAGAGTGCATGTTCAAATTCATCCATAGTAAAGCATGCATTATAATCAGAGGTGTCTGGTGAAGAGAAGTCGAGGGGGATCGACTCCATTTCAAGTTTATGAAATTATCGTCTAACCTCTCATTACTGCTGACATGGGCAAGATGTTGACCCAAGAGGTTCGATATCTCAAGGGGATCGTGAACAGTACGGCCACCGTGTACCAAAGCATGGCGCGGAGGGGCAATGTGAAGCTGTTAATATTCCTGAATTTATGCCAAACGCATGATATCGGGGTAGACGGGGAAATGGTGGAGACATAAGTTTTCCAGGATTCGGATCTACTACGGATGACTTCTCGACGGAATTTAGCTGATAGTCGATTGTAGTGAGGTTTGATGGCACATATATCCATCAATAACGAGATGGAATGGCATAGAAGGTCATCACGTAAAGGTAAGCGTGAACATAAAGAATTGTAACGTTTATTGAGACTATCGAGGCGGCGGCCTAATGCATGTTTACTTTTAGCAAGAGTGGATAAGGTGCTGTCCCACCAGGGGACTCGACGACGTAGGGGGGAAGAAGTCGTCTGGGGTATAGACTTAGTAGCTGCATTAGTAAAAAAATTAACGAGGAATGAATGCGTTTCATCAGGATCCCGTAAGGGATTAAAAGGTGGGATTTGTCTGGTGTGGAGGACATATGCGTCCCAGTCAGCTTTGTGGAAGTTATAGCGAGGGAGCGAAGGACATGGACGGAATTGCAAGTAAGACAGGATGACAGGAAAGTGATCGCTTGAGAACGTATCAACACAGACCCGCCACTCGAACTTATCAACAATTGCTGTGGAGCACAGGGTGACATCAACAGAGGAATAAGTATGATAGGAAGCAGAAAAGTAAGTGTGTGAGTCGGCCTCATTAAGGCAGCAAAGGTCACGGTTCAGAAGCAAATGTTCAATCTGCGAACCGGCTGTATCAGGATTGGAGGAAGTAGGGTCCCATATAGGGCTATGGTCATTAACGTCACCCAACAGTAAGATGGGAGAGGGTAGTGTAGAGAAAACTGAAAAAGCAAGGAAAGGTCATAATTGTAAGCAGGTTATAGATATTGCAAATGGTAACAGAGTCACCATCGGGGATATGAAGAGACTGAAGAGTAAGGATAGTGTGCTGTAGGAAACTTGTACGAATGGGAAATAAGTCAAAAGTTACTCGATGGACATAAATTGCTGTGCCATATTCTCCATCAGGGGATAGAGAACAGCACGCAAGGTGGTAGTTGGTGATGGATTGATCATAATTTCCAATGTGTTGTAAACAAATACACATTGGATTATAGACACGGAGTAAACGCTGGATCTCACCTAGATGGACTCTAGATGAGAGACTATTACAATTCCATTGTAGTATATAGGGATTGAACAGGTTAAGTGAGAGACGTCAGGTTACGTAAATTAACAGCACTGTTCGGCTGTTGGAGATGAAGAGGAACGGGTCTGGGGGGAGGGTCATGAGAAGGCAGGGAGTTTCGACGTGGACGGTGGGGGGACACATTAGAGGACAGGTCATGGAGGATAGTAGCTATCTTGGAGTGTGAAAGATCTGAACGTGACTTTAAGTGAAAAGCGCATAAGCACGAAGAGTTATGAGAGGCGGTGTTATCAGGGGTTGGTACACGTCGGTCACGGAGAAAGGAGCGTATCAACGCAGCAACAGTGGATTTAGTGCGGGTAGGCGTCCGGCGATACTCACGCACAAAGCAGTCATGACATCCGCAGTGGGGTGCATGGGAGCCCGAGGCGGTAGCATTGATAGTTGCGTGAGGTCGAGGACGAGTAGGCGGGGGGGACGCAGGCGTAGAGGGGGTGTGGAGTGACGGAGGCTGGGACGGAGAACCCATATCAGAGCGGAAGATGCGAGAGCGAGGAGGGACACGTTGAGGTATAGGAGGCATAGGTTGGGCTGTGAGGGTCTTACGTTTTACGGAGGGAGATTGACGATCTGAGGAGGGAGAATGTAGAGCATCAGATCGGCGTTTACTGGTGGAGGGGGTAGAATCCATGACATCGTCAACATCGGTAGAGGGAGCCGGGGCAAGAGGCAAGGATTGAAAATCAGTTACGGGTGAAGGGGACGCGGATGCTTTTGGGGTGGAGGCTTCATGAACAGGGGGAGGGGTATTCAGTGCATGAAATCGGTTGGAGAGGGGAACAGTGGCTGGACTAGGAAGGGGTGAATCCAACACAGCATCACTGTCCTCACGTCGTCGACTACCGGGAGAAACGTCAGTTGTAGGTGCACGAAGTCTAGCACTGTAAGTCATATCTCTAGAGGGATCTTTAACATCTCTTACTCTCAGTTCTTGCTTAGCTTCTCTGACAGACATGCCTGACCGACTAATGAGAAGCTTTAACTCAGCATTGTACATGTAGAACACACATTGCTTTGAGCGAGCATGGTGTTCAAGGCCACAGTTAACACACTTTGGAGTGCCACAATTCCAACGGGTAGCATGTTTAACGGAGCTACAGAAGGCACACACCCGAACCTTCTTACACATACCAGCTGAGTGACCAAAGGTGGAACAGTTTGTACATTGTAACGGTTTGGGGACATAAGGTCGTATTTCACGCCTTTGTCCTTCGATCCTGACGTCTCGTGGGAGGGAACGTCCACTAAACTTAATGCGAGCTATGTGGAGAGGATGAGAAGGAGTGGATTTGTTTGGGATACTATACAAATCAACATCGTGCACATTTGGATAACGCAAGCGCAATGACGACAGGAGGGTCGACTTATCAGGAAGTCCGTCATGGTCATAAGTTGAGGGTAGAACAACAGTACCGAGGATGTAGTTGAGGTCGTTATGTTTCGTGACAGTAACAGGGATATCGTCCAAGGTAGTAAGAGATAGGTATGTCTCAGATTGGGCACGAGTAGTGGTTTCCACAATCCAATCATTATTACCAGTCTCACGGAACGATAAGTCCGAAGTTGCATGCGCCGAGAGGAGGAGGTTCTCTAACTTAGCCC
Organism: Paralithodes platypus; assembly: GCA_032716605.1. Lineage (NCBI taxonomy): Eukaryota > Metazoa > Arthropoda > Malacostraca > Decapoda > Lithodidae > Paralithodes > Paralithodes platypus. The sequence continues at coordinate 12,828,336 of CM064555.1, forward strand.
CCCCGAGATGTAGGAAGCCGGTTGTATGACGAGGAAACGCGGCCAGTCATCATCGCCAAAAAGTGAATCGAAGTGCCGGAGGGTGGCATTGGGGACAAACTGACGTCGAGGTTTCCGCCGATGTTGGGGGCCGGAATGAGGCATGTGAGGCTCCAGAGTTGCAACGAGTGAGGTGGAGGTAGTAGCTGAACTAACAATCGGCTGAAATGGTGGAGAAACAGTGTCGATGGGAGGTGAAGGGTCACCAACACTGGTGTCACTCTGCAGGTGGTCAGTGGAAACTGTAAGTCGGTTAACGGGTAGTGCTGAGGAGCAGGGCGTGTCAAGAGAACCCGGCATGCCAAGGTCTATGGTTTGAACAGGAGACTCAACACAAGGAGGGTCTCTCTTATCTTGGGAGAGGGGAGGGACATTTAAATCATGAGCGGCAGGTGTAGTTGGGCTCTGTGGAGAGTCGATATGAACAGGGGCCATTGTAGGGTCCACAGATGGAGGATGGGAATCCTTAGTCGTAGAAGCAGGTAATTTAGTATCAAGAGCGTGAGAGAGCATCAGACTCGGAACAACTCGGAGGGGAGGTGTCCAAGGTGGTAGACTCAGAGAGCAGAGGAAGGTCAGATGGAGAGTCCAGGGGAATGCAAAGGTCAAGTACCGGGGGCGCCAAAGCTGGATCCAGGGGAGGAGGTTTGCATGGCTGATCCATGATGACCCTAGTTGTTTTTACTATTCTATTTTCATTTTATCGGAAATCAAAAAAGAAAGAAAAACATAACCGAGGGGAAAAAAAGAAAGAAAAAGAAAAAGAAAAATAGGAAACAAAACAAATTTTTTTTTTTTTTTTTTTAAGAGACAATGAACGGAGGAAGGTAAAACACAGATAAAACAAAAAGGTCCATGTGCCTAAAGGCATCCTCCATTCATAAAATGTTTGTAACAACTGGATTTAAACATTTGTAGATTGTAAGTTTGTGGAAAGCAATTCGAGGGAAGTGAATTCCAAAGAGTAGTAGCTCTGGGGATAAATGAATTCTGATAAGCAGAAGTTCTGCATTGTGGAGGAGAAAGTGTAAATTCATGGGCGCTCTCAGCTGCCCTAGTTCTATGGGGAAAGATGTGGAGAGGCGGCACAATTGAAGCAAGTTCCTCGGAACAATTGCTGTGAAAATATCTGTAGAATAATGCAAGGGATGCAACGTTTCTTCGTATGGATAATGTACCATACCAGATGTACATACCAGACATACCAGAAGGGCCAACAGAGCACCCTCCGTCGTGAGTCAGGGAGCCCCAGCCTCTATACCGGTGGCGCAAACAGGGGCAGGTCTCCAGGGGGCTCATCCTCATACCCTACCCCCATAGACTAGGGGGGATAGCACCAAAACGCACAGAAAGGCCAAGCTTAGGCAAAACCGCTATACTGGGACCAAAGGCAAAGTTAATTGCAATCATCCCCAATCTGTGCGTAATGGAGGGCAGCCGGACAGAAGCCAGGAAACCCACCAGGAAGGGAAAACGGACCCCTGGAACCGAGACCGGTCCCCACTGATGGGCGACCCCAGGGGCATCAACGCGGGCAACCACGTCGTCGCAAGAAGGTTTACATACCCAAAAGGAAAGTGTGGCTGCTGAAGGACAAGGAAGTTAGGGATAGGTTTCATAATGAACTGGAGGAAATGAATAGAAATAAGGAAGCTAGGCCTAACGATGTAAATAGCCAATGGAACTTTCTTAAGCATAGCCTTATCGCTGCCACTGACAAAGTCTGTGGGAAAACAAAGGGTCACCCCAGGAATAAGACCTCTTGGTGGTGGAACGATGAGGTAGAACATGCTGTGAAAGAGAAAAGGAGATGCTTCAAAGCATGGAAGAAAGGAGGCAGCAGGGAGGAATACCAGGCAGCTAAACGAACTGCCAAAAGAGTTATTTACAATGCTAAAAATCGCATTAAGGACCTGGTCCTCGAACAAGTGTGTAACACTGACAATCCCAATGGGATCTTCAACCTAGCTAGGCGAGTTAAAAATGACAGTAGGGATATTATAGGTGAACAGTGTGTTAGAGATGATAATGGGAAGATTGTGTATGCAGAAAATGAAATCAGAGAAGCATGGAAGGTACACTATGAACGATTGCTAAATGTAGAGTTTGAATGGGATAAGGAACAGCTTAGTATCGAAAAACCAATATCTGGGCCCCCTCCTTTGATAGCACCAGCTGTAGTGAGCGACGCAATCAATAAAATGAAGGACGGTAAAGCTCCAGGTTGCTCCGACATTGTCGCTGAGATGATAAAAGCCTCAGGGGAGATTGGTGTAAACTTAGTCACTGAGTTGATAAACACCATTATTAAAGATGAGAAAATCCCAGAGGATTGGCTCAAAAGTGTAATAGTAAATATATACAAAGGAAAAGGGGATGCGCTAGATAGAGGAAATTATAGGGGCCTGAAAATGCTTGACCAAATCATGAAGGTCTGTGAGAGAGTCCTTGAGGGTTTGATCAGGCAAAGCATCTCTATTGATGATATGCAGTTTGGTTTTATGCCAGGACGTGGTACAACCGATGCTATCTTCATAGTCAGGCAGATGCAGGAAGGATACCTACTAAAAGGCAGGGATCTTTACTTTGTGTTTGTGGACCTGGAGAAGGCCTTTGATAGGGTACCTAGAGATGTTGTACAGTGGGCTATGAGGAAACTTGGTGTGGAAGAGTGGCTGGTGCGTGTGATAATGAAGATGTATGAGGATTCGCGAAGTTCGGTGAGGGTGAAAGGTGTACTGAGTGATGAATTCGCAGTCCGTGTTGGAGTCCATCAGGGTTCAGTGTTAAGCCCCCTCCTCTTTATTATGGTCTTGGAGGCGCTGTCTAGAGTTTTTAGAGGCGGACTCCCGTTGGAACTGTTTTATGCAGACGATTTAGTCCTAATAGCTGACAGTATGCAGGATGCTGAGGCCAAATTCAGAAAGTGGAGAGAGGGCATGGCGAGCAAGGGTTTAAGAGTCAATATTAACAAAACCAAGGTTATGCATTGTAGTTTGAGACGAGGCAATGTGGAAAAGAGCGGTGCATACCCATGTGCAGTGTGTGGAAAGGGAGTGGGCGTTAACTCAATTCAATGTAGCATCTGTCGATGTTGGGTACACCATGGGAGTAAGCGCTGTAGTAGAATAAAGGGGCCCCTGCCGAAGGATAAGTCAGAAATAGAGAAATTTGAGTGCGTAGTGTGCAAAGGCGAGCTTGTGTTAAGTGATGATCCTGTGGCTGTGAATTTTGGAAATGAGTCTTTGGAGCTGGTGAACAAGTTTTGTTACCTAGGAGATACCATCTCTGCCGGTGGTGGGGCCGAGGCTGCCACTGTTGCTAGAATTAGGTGTGGCTGGGGGAAGTTCAGAGAATTGATGCCAATCCTGACCATGAAAAGAATGCCTCTCCCCCTGAAGGGAAAGGTGTATGCCTCATGTGTTAGAAGTGCAATGACGTATGCCTCAGAAACATGGGCCGTTAAAGTAGAGGATGTCAACAGAATGGAGCGTAATGAGATAAGAATGGTGAGATGGATGTGTGGGGCCAGGCTACAGGATAGAATAACAAATGTTGAGCTGAGGAGACGTTTAGGTATAAAGAGTATTAGCGAGGTGATGCGTACAAGTAGACTGGGATGGTATGGACATGTGGAGAGAATGGATGAACAAAATTGGGTGACAAAATGCAGGTCTGTGATTGTGGAGGGAGCTGCACCAAGGGGTGGACCGAGGAAGACCTGGGATCGGACTATACGCGCCGATCTCAAATCCAAGAACTTGACAAGTGAAGCAGCCCTTAACAGGGTTGCCTGGAACGCCGCCATTAGGACAAGAGACTGAAACTGCACTTATGTGTGGAACACTCAGTCTTAAAATGTTATGTATGTTATGTATGTATGCTCCCGGGACCAGCCCCCTCGGGCGGTGAGCTAGACCGCCACTGCCCCTGTAAACGGAGAGGAGCCAGTACTCCAGACTCAGCGAGGGAAGGCTCTCGAGCCTAGCCGGCACAATTTAGTTAAAATAGGGAGGAAATCCTCCACAAAATTAAAACTAAAAATGGGAACACGAAAAACGTCGTCACCGGGAGGTTCCGCTTACCCCAATGACGACGGGGGGGCACTTTGTCCACGACGCCGTTTGAATCCCTGCCGTAAAGAGAGTGACACCAATGACCCCGCTTCAAGCCCCGCCACCACGACAAGGTGGCTCCCCATTGGCGGGGTCATAATTGCCGAGGGGCACAGGGCCCTGGGTGGGGCTTTGGTTTCCCGGGCGTTTCCGCACCCTCCTCAGCTCCCCGCCATGGAGTGGCTTTGGTCACCCAGGCTTTATTGTGGTAGGCAGGGAGGGTTCTGAGGGGGCGCTCGGTAATGGCCTTGGTCTTGCTTGGGGCCTTGGGGCTGTTCGAACAACAACAACTGGATAAGATGGCCATAGGTGCAGACCTACGCCATCCCCCCTTATATTTTCCGTGGGCCATGGCATGGTCACCCTGTTCCATTGGTAGACGACAAGAGTTTGGACGCTCAGGTCTAGCGATTCATGGTAAATGTCCAGAAAAGTCCCTGAAACCAGGGCACGCCCTAGCCCTGTAAATCAAGGGATTGTAAAGCAATAAAAACTGCATCTTCATCAACTGCATGACATGCAGTAGGTTAAGTTAGGTATATTCTTTTTCCTCCACTAAATATGAAAGCCCCCTTACCCTAAGAGGGGGAAATTAAATATGCATTCTCTCATCGGAACGTGGGATTGAATCGGCGACCTCCGAATGTTTAACCCAACATGTTACGGTATCTCTATACCAAATAGCTAGCCGGTAGTCAAAGTAGAGTTTTTCCCATCCCTTACTTTATCACAGGTCCCCGTAGTTGTGTTACAGTTGGAGCCTTGAGGACAGCAGTGGATGTTATCGGTACAGCACACAGCATTCGAGTAAGGACAACAACCGTAGCCCTGGTCGGGAACCTTACAGCATGTAAACTTCTCAGGGCAGGGATGGCCGTCAGGGCACTTACCGCCAGGATCTAAAGAAAAGGAAATAAGTGAAGTCAGTGAGAGACAACTAAGGGATCAAGTGAAAGAGGAATTAATGTTATAGATTATCCCCACAAGAGCCCTCTCCTGCATCCATACTATAATAGTAGTCACCCCTCTAATTAATGTCGGGGGCAGATACAGTGGCACAAAGGGCACCTTACCTAAACCAGCTGCAGTAGGCTAATGCACCAAGCATGCACAAATGCTATGGTGTCATACACATGAGACCTATAAGGGTACAGTTTAAAACTAGGGTAGTGGCGGAGACTGTGACAAATTTTAGTTGGAGGCTAAATACAAATGATAAACTGAAACACATAAGACTAAAGAAGGATTTGAGTATAGAACAAAGGAAAAAAATGAGGATCAATTCTAATTGCCTCTATATATAGAAGCCCAAGAGGATGATAACCTACTGAAAACAATGGAGGAGATATCCAGCGGGACAGGGTAGCCTGGAAAATAAGTTTATAGAGAAAGTGAGAGATTGTTTTTTGAGGAAGAACTAACCCAGAATTGCCAATGAAAAGAAAGCTTTGGATATTGATTAGAAGAAATTGTGGGAGAGATAGCTAGAAGAAGGATAATCCAAAAATATTCTGGTCTGGAACTAGTAGAGTTTTCCCATGCTAGAATAAGAAGAGCCATTGAAAATGTTATTTGAGGTATCGTATGGATCATATGAAGTCAAACCAACTTTTCAGTGGGAGACAGTTCGGATTAATAGACGTGGTATATTGCGATTTTATGAAGGCCTTCGTATACCTGTATGCGGATGACACTAAACTGTATACGTGCAGAAAAGGATATCTATATACAGCGCTGGTTAGGCCACACCTGGTTGAAACGCGGGCTATGAGCAGAGGTTGAGGACACTGGGACTTCCGACACTGGCATATAGGAGAAAGAGAGGGAGATGAGTGGAACGCACTGCCCCAGTATGTAGTCGATTCCGAATCAATAAGGGAGTTTGAAAGTAATCTTGATAAAGCATGGGGAAGACAAGATTTGAAGTTTGATTATAAAACAAAAATACAGAATAGTAAAAATGTTGCGTCTGCTACCGCCGCCGCCAACACCGTGAACGACCGCAGCAGTGCAAGCACTGGTACTGAGCTGGATACACAGGCATAGTTTGCCTTTTTCCAGAGGATCTACTGTAAGAAACTGTAAGAAACTGTAAGAAATACACTCTCTGATAAGGCAGGTTCTTAAGACACAACTTCTAGGATTGTCCCCCCAGCATTACTAGGCAGAAATGCCAGTCAAAGATGCATGTCTTATACCCTGAGTTAAGATGAAGCGATTCATAAAGCTAGAGATATAGTAAATTAAGGAACACCCCGTTCTTAACATTAATCCTCCATTACAAATCCCAATGTACTTGAATAAATTAATGAAAGCATATGATCCTACCGGGATTCGAACTCGGGACACCACAGCCAGAACATAAGCACCTAAACCATTACACCACCAACACAGATAATTAAAATGTAAAACTTGCAAACTAAACAAACCAAAATTGGGACAAGGACAATATAAAGTCAAATTAAATTATCAAAATCGCTATGTGGAAACAACGCTTACTAAAATTAAATTTATGAAATAAAAGAACACAATCCACCACATAGGGTGTACATTACTACATGAGCAAGTTAATCTGTTTCCCAAGCAAACTAATCGCACACATAACAACGCACTATCGTCACGTTCAAGGAATTAGTCAAATTTGGGAAGTCTGGGACGTTCTGGTAAATTTTTACTAAACTCTGCATGAATAAAGAAACTACATGTTAAATGTCAAAATATTAATTTAAAATCAAATTTGCAACATGACAAGACATTAACAATAGTACAAAATACAAATATTGATAAGATATCTATACTATTACAAAATAATATATAAAGTACAGTACAGCACTCACTAACGATAGTGCTATCGGGTAGGTACTGTACCTGTAAGCATAGCATGCCTCAAGTGACTCCTATCAATAACTACCCTACAAATAACCTACATTTATTGCACAAATAAACTAAGGAAATCGCAAAAGCAAGCAATTGATACTATCGACAATGAATACATATAATATAAAGACAAATAATTGCTAAATATGAAGAAGTAATAACAGATTTTAAACAAAGAGTACTCTTTTAACAAGAACAATTAATTTTTAAAAAATCATCAATATTAATATTAATAATAGAAAACGAAAAAGATAAACAATAAATACAGACAAAAAGTAAGCAGAGGTTATACAAGAAACTTCAAGTTAAAAATGCTTGATTAAAATTATTGATGTCAAATTTTAGAATACAGTCACAATAATTGACCCTAAAAAGATTATATTTATGTAACAATTTACTTGCCTGGAAACCCTCAACACTCCCCTCCCCCTCAACCCTTTAAGAGGAACAGCCAATATATTTGTAACAAATTCAGTACAATACAACCCCTCTTAACCATACCAGCAACTTCTGAATCAACGGCCACAGCTGGAGTCCTTCTTTGGGATGGTACTGGTGGTGCACGGATCTTCAGAGGGAAGGCACTTGTCCAGTTTCGTTCTACATTCTGGAAAGAATAAAATTAACTCTTGTAACCCAGATGTCCTTTACCGAGTACAATAACATGTCTTAGTATTGGCCAGAATAATGTACCAGAAATAAAGTTATAGTGTAATTATACAGAAGGAACTACTCTAGCTACTCTTATAACACACACTTGGTGAATGCATTTTTGTTATACACACACCAGTCAAAAGCGAATAACCACTCCTAACCGAGCAAAAATAATGCACAGTGCGCACCTGTAGCTACCAAAAATCACACTCCTAGCACTGTACCTGGTTCCTCCCGTGGCCTGGCAGGTCCATGGTCACTATTTTTTTTTTTTTTTTTTTTTTTTTTTTTAATAATTACTGTGGAATCACATTTGTATTGGTAAAAAAAAAAAAAAAAAAAAAAAATCACATAATCTTCATAATGAGGTAGGCTATATAATCTTGTTTGGCAGGGTTTATTTCCATTACTTGTTATACAGTACTGTACTGTATTATGTTTCTTTCAAGGTGTTTTTGACAATAATATTCAAGATTATGAGGGAAAAAATTGTCAGATTTGGCCAGCCTGGTAACGTACTGAATTATTAGTTACATTAATTACCGAGTGCGCATTTTACTATGTGAGTGGCATGTCAGTCAGGGCCAAAGCATCACCCTTTGGAGCCCCGGTACTTTTGTCAAGCCTGGGTCCCTCCAGTACTCTTAATCCTGGGAGCCTATGTGTTCACCTATGTCCCCCCAAAATAAAACTCATGCCTTGCATGGCAGTTTTAAAAGTGTTCAAATACAGGTATGAATTAAAATTCAAGAAGTACCAAAAATTTGTTGATATTCATTTACTGTATTCATTTAAAAATATATACTGTATATAAATACCGGTATGTATTGATTTTCATAGGCAAACTGGTAGATCGAAAAATACAATAACTAGGATGACATAAACATTATTGTTACTCAAGTCATTCCAAAAAGGTAACTCGCTATACTTTTTTAAAAGTTGGTGAGAAATTTACTCTTTTAGCTGTTAATTAATTAATTAATTAACTAAAAGTTTGTTTAACCAGACCACTGAGTCTATAACAAGACTCTCACAGGGCTGGCCCGAAGGATTAAATCAGATTGTGGTTAAAATGGCGGAGATCATGGGAAACAAGGAAAAAGTCGGAGAGTCAGATAAAATGTCAGCAAGGGATTTATTACCAAAGTAAGCAGTACGATAACGGGAATAAGCAGGGCAGTTACTCAAGATGTGATGAATAGAAAGGGGAGTAAGACAAGTGCTGCACTCAGGGGACGGATCATGAGGTGTGGACATTAAGTAACCATGGGTTAGACAGGAATGACCTATTCGGAGTCTCGTTAACAGTACAGGTACCTCTTCACGTCTATGTGACTGAGAGGATGAGGGCCAGGGGCGCACAGTAGGTTTAACCCGGAAACAGCGAGAAAGCTCTTAAGAAGTTTTACTGGGCAACGGCGGCAAAGCTCTTAAGAGGGAAGGCCTAAAAAAAACATTTTAAACGGCCCCAGAAGCAGTAAACAATTTGTTTCCCCCCCCCCCCTATACTGTACCTCATATCACTCCTCCACATCCCCTCCTTACCCCCTTTCCCCTCCCCCTTCAATTATCACCTATTTTCCGTTATTCCCTAATTCGTTGGTATGTTTTTGTGCTAACATTAGCAAACTGTGTGGAGGATGTGCTTATGTGCCTAGCGAGTGTGTTACACAAGCGAGAGTGTGAATGAGTAAGCTCAGTCAGGCTTGAGGCCTCGTGAAGGGAGGGGTTGCCACAATTTGCTCCATAATTCATGAATGGGCTGCTCCATACAGTATATTTGCGATTTTGACCAGAAAAATTATATTTCCACTTGTTTTATTGTTGTTACAGGTTACTATGTGAAGGTAAAATAGGCGCATATGAATAAGTAATAACGATATTTATCGTAAAATGACGATTATAGGCATGAATGGAGCCTAATATGCTCGCCCAGAACAGTGGTGTTCAATACCCCCTGCTTGCCGTTTATAGGTTAAGGGCACGAAGTTATTAGTACAGGGATTAGCCTCCCAAAGAGTTTGCCATGAAGAGAGGATATAAGGCTTAATTAGAGACAACCAGTCACCTAAAGGAAGATGAGTTTGTCGGAGTGTCTTGGTAACAGCAGCTTTCGCAGCTCTATCAGCATCTTCATTACCCTGAACCCCAATATGGGCTGGAATCGAGCAGAGCTGCACCCAGGGATGGAGTATTCGTATTTGTTATTCGTATTCGAATGCATTCAATACAGGTGTGGCAGAGTGGTCTTGCCACTGGACTGGTAATCCAATGGACCCGGGTTTGAATCTCAATGTGTCAATGGGAAGATATTATTGGGATGGAATTTGTGCTGTACCTAGTTTCAGTGCATTACCACAGCACACCGAAATGCCAAAAAAAAATACCCTCATTGTTCCCTGATTAAATAGCGTTGTATGAATATTCCCAAATTCAAAATATGCTACAGGGGGGCAATGCCTAGTGAGTTAATTGCTCAATAGGTGGCGTTCTGAGAGTGAGTGTCCAAGCCTGGGGTATGAGACGGTAAAGCACAGAGGCGGAGCAGCTTCAGAGATGCAGTTGCTTCGAGCCGTGGGTGCTTCGCATCTCTCACTCCCTAGGCTGGAACAAGACCTCACGGGCCTCACCGTGTTCAGCGGTAGTGTGTGCAGGCTCTCGGCCTATGCCCGAGAGGAAGTAGTTGGAATATAGAAAAAATCAGGGTATTTATATTCAAATTCTTACAAATATAAGTAAAAGTATTTGCATTCATATTCGAATATTTGGACAAATTATTTGTATTCGTAGAATAATCTGGCGAATACAGATAGAGAGATAGAGAGATAGAGAGATAGAGAGAGCAAGAGAGAGCTGGCATCGTTCGTATCTCGTCAGATTCATGAATTTGATACCATACCATATACAGCATCTAGTTACTACACTATATTGGTTGATATCCCAGTATTGAATACAGATAGTGTCTGTTATCAGTCATATCATAGTTAACCATTGCATAAGTTACGGTAATTAGCTAGTTTTATTTTATTTTTATTTTTATGAAATGTATTCATGAATACTTTCATAAAGTATTTGTATTCGTATTCGACGAGAAAATATTTCCTTGTACAGTATTCGTATTCGCATTCATATTCTTAGCAATCTAAATTATTCGTATTCGCATTTGAATACTGAACTTGTGTATTCACTCCATCCCTGGCTGCACCCTCACGTCATTTGTGCGTAACAAATGAAGAGAGTACTGGATGGATGATATCAAGACGCGGGAGGGAGAATAGGTACTGAGGATATCAAGAGTACTACGGGAGTCGCTGTAAATGACAAACGTCTGTGGAGGCATTTTGAATAATGTCAATGGCAGATTGGATGGCAAGAATCTCAGCAGTGAATATCGACGGATGTCGTGGAAGGGAAAATTGAAGGGTGGTGGTGCGAGAGACAGCTGCAAGTCCAACATCAGCATGAGACTTGGAACGAGCAGTGTATATGGCAAAATGGGGGCCCTTACGGCGTGTGTTCAAGGGCATGTTGATGATGGTGGCTTGGTACAAACGGACACTTCTTAAGACAAATAGGACAGGTGTATGCAAACACTGGGAAGGGAGATAGTCCAAAGGGGAGGACGATCTATGGGAGGGGAGACAGTAATATAAAGACCAATGGAATTAAGAAGGGTAGCACGGCGAAGGAAGCAAAGGAAGCGTGAATTTAAAGCAGAAATATCAATGTTGCAGAAAAGGGAATTGGTGGGAGAGTCACTAAATTGGATCTTTAGGGCACGACGCATCGTAACCAAGTTTCTGTGGAGGGAAAGGGGGGGGGGTTCACCACCTTCAGCTAAGATGGACACGGTCGGGGAAGAACGGAAAGCACCAGTGCAAAGTCGTATGCCTTGTGTATGGACAGGATCCAAAGTTCGTAAGACGGAGTCCGAGGCAGAACCATAAATGGGACAGCCATAATCAAGGATAGATAGAACAACGGCTTTGTAAAGCATTAACATGGTGGAACGCCTAGCACCCCAGGTAGTGTGAGACAGCTTTTTAAGGAGACCGAGAGCTTGTGTGCCTTTAAATTTGACGTAATGGATATGATCTTTCCAATTAAGTTGTTGGTCAAAGATTAACCCTAGGAATTTAACGCTAGAGTGGAAAGAGAGTAGTGAATCTCCCATCCGGAATTCGATGGTCTGGCCGCGGAGCCAGAGCTTATCACGGAAAAAAACAATTGCCTTGGTCTTTTCCGCAGAAAACTTGAAGCCTACTGATGAAACCCATGCAATAACCTTCTGAATGAAGAGGTTGAGAATGCGTTGAGCATGACTAAGGGTGCGGGTGGTGCAGTATATAGTAAAATAGTCGACATACAAGGATACACGAACGCCTGGTGACAGTTGGCGGATAACACTATTTATGGCAATGGCAAAAAACATGCTACTTAGTACACTACCCTGGGGTATGCCATTGTGAAGAAGGAAAATGGCAGAAAGTATATTCTCCACACGAGTTTGGAAAGTGCGTTTGGTAAGGAAGTTAGAGATGAATAATGGGATATGACCCCGGGAGGAAGTGGAGGAGATGAGCAAGGTGTTTAAGGAAGAGATCTGTGCAGCATGTGAGGTGTGTGGAGTGAGGAGAAGAGGGAGGGGAGTGAAAGGTACAACATGGTGGACAGAAGAGGTAAAAATAGCTGTGGAAGAAAAGAAGAAAGCATATAGAGAGTGGTTGGGGAGTAGAGGGAATGAAGATTTCGAGAGACAGAAACGAGCGAGGTACATGGAGAGTAAGAGGGTGGTGAAGAGAGTAGTGAAAAAAGGTAAGAGAAGAGTAGATGAGGAATTTGGAAGGAATCTGAGTGTAAAATAGAGGGAGAGTAAGAAACTGTTCTAGAAAGAAGTCAAGAAAGTTAGGGAAGGTAGCAAAGGAAACAGTAAGGGTGTGAAAGATGAGAATGGGAGAATGCTAGCCGAGAAGCAAGAGAGAGTCGAAAGATGGAGGGAGTACTTCAATGAGTTGCTAAATGTAAGGAATGAAGAGCCAGCAAACATAGTTGGATATGGTATGGGAGGGAGAAGAAGAGAAGTAGTGGAGGAGGAGGTGGGGATCAGGAGGTCAGAAGTGTGGGAAGCCATGAAAAGAGTGAAGTTGGGGAAAGCACCAGGAACAGATGGAGTGTGTGGGGAAATGTTGAGGTATGGAGGTGAGATAGTGATCGAATGGGTATGGAAAATGTGCAAACTAGCATGGGAGAAGGGGAGTGCACCCGATGACTGGAAGACTGGCATAATAGTCCCCCTATATAAGGGCAAAGGGGAGTGTGTAGTAACCACCGAGGAATATGTCTTCTAAGCGTAGTAGGGAAGGTATACAGTAGGGTAGTGATTGAGAGAGTGAGAGTGACAATGGAGAAATGGATAGGCGACAAGCAGGGAGGTTTTAGGAAGGGAAGAGGATGTGTAGATCAGATTTTTACCCTGAATTGTGTTGTGGAGAAATATCTGGAGAAGAAACAAAAGGTGTATGTTGCCTTTATGGACTTGGAGAAGGCCTATGACAGAGTGGATAGAGAAGGTTTGTGGAAAGTACTTAGAATATACGGAGTAGATGGCAAGTTTCTGAAAGCAGTGAAGAGTATGTATGAGGGTGCAAAGGCGGCAGTACGTGTAGAGAGTGAGCAGAGAGAGTTCTTTGACCTGAATGTTGGTTTGAAACAGGGGTGTGTGATGTCCCTGTGGTAGTTTACTGTATATATGGATGGAGTCATGAAAGAAATACTATCAAGAGCAGTGGATGTTGGTGTATCGCTGAAAAGGGAGGGAAATGAGTGGATGCCTATACTGCTGTTTGCGGATGATACAGTTCTGATGAGCGATAATGAATGGGAGCTGCAGGGTTTGAAAAATGAGTTTGGAACAGTGTGCGAAAAACGGAATTTGAAGGTAAATGCGGGGAAGAGCAACGTTATGGTCTTCGAAAGGGGTGAAAGAGTGTGAGATGAAGTTGAACGGTCAGGCTATGGAGATCATCAACTCTTTTAAGTATCTGGACAGTGTGTTGAGTAAAGATGGGACTATGGATGAAGAAGTGCGGGAGAGGGTACAACAGTGGAAGAGGGTTGTAGGAATGCTGAAAGCAGTAACAAGAAATAGGGTGGTCAGTATGGAAGTGAAGAAGTCCTTGCATGACAGTGTGGTAATCCCGACACGGACTTACGGAAGCGAAGCATGGACGTTGGTTGAGAGACTCAGACCAAGAGTGAGAGCAGTGGAAATGAATTACTTAAGAAGTGCGTGCAGAGTTACATGGAGGGATAGACAGACTAATGAAGAAGTAAGGTGTGGTGTGGAGGTAGATGTGCTGGAAAGTGTGAAAAGGAACAACTTGAGATGGTTCGGTCATATGAAATGTATGGAAAGCGAGAGAATGACTAAGAGGGTGTACGAGAGCGAGGTGGAAGGACAGAGAGGGAGAGGTAGACCGAAGGAGAGGTGGAAGGATGGAGTGAGGAAGTATATGAACGAAGGCGGTGCTGGTTGGGGGGAGGGGCGTCGACTGACTGGGGACAGGTGCATGGGGGCGGTTCGTTCGTGGCCACCCCTTCGGGGATCACGGCGTCAGGCAATAGATAGATAGATAGATATAGACCCTGGGCGCCACAATCATGGAGGGACTGGAGTATGAAATGTCTCTGTCTCCACGTAGTATCATAGGCCTTTTGTATGTCAATGAAGACCGCAACAGTGATCTGTTTCCGATCAAATCCCTGTCTGATTTGGGCTACTAAGAGTGCAAGGGAGTCTAACGTAGAACGTTTTTTCTGGGAACCGAACTGTAGAGGGGTGAGAACTGATTGTTGACGAAGAACCCTATCAAGTCTAGCGTTGACCATTTTCTCCATTAATTTACATAGGCAGCTCGTGAGGGATATTGGCCTATAATTGGCGGTAACGCTGGGATCTTTGCCAGGTTTTGCTATAGAGATGACAATAGCATGTCTCCAAGAATCAAGAAATAGGTTGTTGGTCCATAAATGTTTATAAAGCTGTAAAAGATAAGATTTGGCAAGGGGGGCTAGATGTGTAATCATGTTGAAGCTGATGTTATCATGACCAGGAGAGGAATTAGAACAGGTAGAGAGAGCATGGTCAAATGCATCCATTGAAAAACTAGCATTGTAGTCATAAACACCAAAGGATTGGAAAATGACAGGGACGGATTCAATACGGTGCTTAAGGAGACGGAAGCGTGCATCACAGACAGTATCACTGCTAACATCGGCAAGATGTTGGCCTAAGAGATCAGATACAGCCTGGGGGCTATGAACGGTGCGACCATTATTGACTAATGCGTGACGTGGAGGGGCAATGTGGACTGTGGAGACAATTAATTTTTCTGAATTTCTCTGCCGGTGGTGGGGCCGAGGCTGCCACTGTTGCTAGAATTAGATGTGGCTGGGGGAAAATCAGAGAACTGCTGCCAATCCTGACCATGAAAAGAATGCCTCTCGCCCTGAAGGGAAAGGTGTATGCTTTATGTGTTAGAAGTGCAATGACGTATGCCTCGGAAACATGGGCCGTTAAAGTAGAGGATGTCAACAGAATGGAACGTAATGAGATGAGAATGGTGAGATGGATGTGTGGGGCCAGGCTACAGGATAGAATAACAAATGTTGAGCTGAGGAGACATTTAGGTATAAAGAGTATTAGGGAGGTGATGCGTACAAGTAGACTGGGATGGTATGGACATGTGGAGAGAATGGATGAACAAAATTGGATGAAAAAATGCAGGTCTGTGATTATGGAGGGAGCTGCACCAAGGGGTAGACCGAGGAAGACCTGGGATCGGACTATACGTGCCGATCTCAAATCCAAGAACTTGACAAGTGAAGCAGCCCTTAACAGGGTTGCCTGGAACGCCGCCATTAGGACAAGAGACTGAAACTGCACGTATGTGTGGCACACTCAGGCAATTTTATGTATGTTATGTACAGTATGTTCTGCCAGACACGTGATAAAGGGGTGGTCTGGGAGATGGTAGAGATATAAGATTCCCAGGAAGCAGACCGACAACAGCGTACTTCCTTACGGAATTTGGCAGAGATTCTGTTATAAAGGGGCTTAAGTGTTATTAAGGCGCTTGGTGTAGTGACTAGCGTCTCTGACTTCCACCCAGAAGGCCTGGGTTCGCGCCCACGCTCGGCGCATTAAAGATTTTTCACAAGCACTGAGTCGTTACCATCCCTCAAGAGCAAAGGGATGGGGTAGTAGTACAGGACCCCAATGGAAATACGCCTAATCGGCCTTATTGAGCTATCCTTAGCTAGCTTAGCATGCGCTAGCTTTAAGAACTATTATTATTATATTATTATTATAAGTGCATGGATATCTAATGCAACGGAGGCGAGTGCATGTAAATCAGAAATATGAAGGGGAAAGCGAGAAAGCAAAGCACGGGAGCGTTTCTTAAGACGATCCAAACGTCGACCCCAAGTTCACGTTTACAGCGAACGAGGCCGGATAAGGATCCAGTCCACCAAGGGACTTGGTGCCGACGAGCAGAAGTAGAGGAAAGAGGTATACATTTAGAAGCTGGAGAGATGAGAAATGCAGTGAAAAAGGTAGTAGTCTCGTTATGATCACGGAATGGATGAAAGGGAGGGATTTGGCGTGTGTGTAGCCCAAACATCTCCCAATCAGCTTTGTGGAAATTATAACATGGAATAACAGGAGGGGAACATGGTTGGAAATAAGACAGAAGAATAGGAAAGTGGTCACTGGAGAACGAATCATCACAGTGACGCCACTCAAACTTATCAACTATCGTAGAACAGAGGGCGTCGTCAACCAAGGAAAAGTATAACGAGTACTGGAAAAATAGGTGTAGGAATCAGGTTAGTTTAGGCAACAATAGGAATCGGATAGGAAGTAGGTCGAAAGTCAAGCTATGGTGTACATAAATAGCAGTGCCATACTCGCCATTAGGTGAAAGCGAGTGGCATGCAAGGTGATACTTAAGGATGGATTTATTGTACAGTGGAGCCCCCATCCTAGCTGCTAATCGGTTCCGCAGAAATAGAGCTAGGATTGAAACATCCAAGATCGGGGCACTGTTCTTATGGGGAAAATTCAATCGGTTCCGTGCTCATGCCAAAATTTGCGTCTGTTTCTATTTTTTGCCTATGAAAACATGTTTTATTGTACACAAATTAAATTTTATGCATTATACTGTATCATATAATACACCATAGAATAAGTTTTTATGTGCTGACGTATTTGTGTTTCCGTCACTAAAATATTCATTGTGCCATTAATAGCATTAATATTTATCCATATGCGCCTATTATGGGTTGATTATAAAGGTATTAACCTGAAACAACAATAAAACAGGCCACTGGTGATAACTGAAGGAGAGGAGGAAGTGGGGAAGGAGGGGGTAGAGGACTGAGATTTTGCATGGCCCAGGGGCCAAAAAAAAAAAAAATGAATAAAAAAAAAAAATATAATTTTTTTTTTTTTTCGATGTCAAAAGTTGATTTTTATTTTCTCTGACTCTTAAGAGTCTTCCCGCAGTGCGCCGGGGGAACTCTTAAGAGTCTCCCCGCAGCTCCCGGGTTAATAACTAGAAAAAAAAAGGCCCAATATCTAAACAATTACTGCACTTTTTCCCAGTGTTAGGCAATGAAAACATGTTTTTGTCTAGGCTACTTCAAGTAGCCTAGGCCTAAATCTTATGCATTGTAAATAATAATGTAGACATGGCTAAATGACAGTCCTAACCATAAATACTGTAGATTGGGGCATTGTTTCTATCATGCGAAAATGTTTAGGCCTAGATTCTAAATTCGTCCAGCCACCCCTCGAGTACCCATTTCGCCCCAAATACATCCAATAAATACATATTATGAGGAAAAGACGTATAAATACGTATTATGAGAAGATTACTTACCACACAGATTTTATTATAAATCATTGTCATGCCTAGCCTAGGCTAACATCGTCTAGGCTAGGCAATTCAATCGCTTTCGCCCGACAAGGACTGGTCTTTGCTGTGTTTTGAGCATGAAATTCCTTCATTGCTACCACCAGGCCAACCATCCCTATCACTAGATGTACTAGAGGTTATAATAAACGCGAGAGATAAGGGGTTCAGGCACAAAAAGGCTTGCAAACGGTTGTTTTGTCAACACAGATACTAGCTAAACTGCAAGCGTCTGCTTAGTGATGACGTCATACAAAGATGGCGGCATCTTACGCATTTGACGATCGGATCTCGGATTCACTCGGATTTCGTCTCTAAACGGCAAGCTACTGGCAGATTCTTTCGTTATGTTAAAACAAAATGATTGTTTTTGTTTGTTTTCTAGTTTTATGTAGAGTTTTTCGTTATTTTTGCTATTTTTTCGGGTTTCGGCTGGGATTTTGATGCGAGGAATGAGGCTTTTGGCGCGAGAATTGAAATGGGGAATATTTGGTGTGTGGTGCGAGAATTGAATCAACGAAGACCGGTGTAGCGAGGATGGGGGCTCTACTGTAATTCCTAGTGTGTTGTAGGCACAAGCACATTGGAGCATAAGTGTGGAGTAAGCGTTGGACCTCACCTAGACTAATTCTAGATAAGAGTCCATTCACATTCCATTGTATAATACTGGAATTGAACAGGTTAAGTAAGGGAAGTCAGATTGTGTAGGTTAACAGCGCTATTGGAATGACGTAAAGGAGGTGGTGGATGGAGAGACGAATTAGAACGGGGAGATGGGTCTGGTGGTGCAAGGGCGGCGGACGGTAATGATTTCCGCCGTTCTGATGAGAGGGAAGTCATCTCACGGAGGATGGTAGACACTTTTAATCGAGACCGATCAGACTGGAGTTGTAAGTGGACAGCACACAAGCACGAGGGGCCATGTGTGGAAATATCGTCAGAAGTAGGCAATTGACGCTCACGCATAAAATCATGGATGATTGCCAAGACAATGATTCGTGGGTGGGATCCGGAACCCTGCGGCATTCCCTGACAATCTATTTTTTATTAATTTCACCACAACACCAAACACCTCCAATGAAATTAAAAACAGAGATGCCAGCCGCATCGAGGAGGTCAATCGTAGCGTGAGAGATGGAGGAACTAACACAAGCCATGCACTCACAATCTTCGGGATGAGGTGCACAGGGGGATGGGACTGGATCAGACGGAGAGGATGAAGAATGTGAGGGAGGAACTTTAGTAAGTTGAGGGTCGAGCAGATGTGGCGGATCAGCTGGAAGATTTGGGGGCAGGAAGGGGAAGTTTAAGTGTAGGCCGGGGGGCAGTGATCGGCCGAGCGGAAACAGTTGGCAGACGAGCTGCAAGGGATTTAAGTTTCGATGGCCGAGTCGAAAGTTCAGGGAAAGGAGAATCAAGAGCATCAGAGCGACGTTTGCTGGAAGCGGAGGCATAGTCCATAAGACTTTCATCAACACAGGACGTAGTGGATCCGGCGGATGCAGGCAAGGGAGTAACCTTAAGTGGTCGGGCAGAAGTCTTAGATACTCGTATGGGAGAGGACAACTTAGAGTCATGTCGTATACCAGGGCGGCAATTACTGGATGGTGGAAGCTGAGAGGAGGCGGTATTGGTTGTAGAAGTGCCAAGAGAGGTTGACACAGGATGCATGGATGGATCAGAAGTTGGGACCTCCATTAATGCATCAAACCTATTGGAAAGAGAAGCAATAGGAGGAGATACACTATGGGTGGTTTCCCACACAGGTGAGGGAGTGGGGAGTCTAGTCCTAGTAGATTCCTTAGTGGTCGTGGTCGCGATTGGAGACAATGTGCGAGCACGTGCCCGAACACTGTATGCAGGGTCCCGTGCAGGGTCTTTATATCCTCTGACTCTCAATTCGTGTTTAGCTTCTATGGACGACATTCCCGAACGATCCACGAGAAGCTTCAGTTCGGCATTGTAAGCGTAGTACACACATTGCTTTGACCTAGCGTGGTGATCGAGTCCGCAATTGACACAGTGAGGAGGGCCACCACTCCCCCAACACCATGTTAAATCAAATACAAAACTTCATCATCCTTGAATTCAATCTTATAATCTCAGGTGCATGTGTATAATATGAGTTTCAATTACTACTGTAAATACCTTTATCTATTAATTTATATAATACAGTATATATGTATGAATGTATGATTGTATGTATGTATAACTCAAAATTGAAAATCCCCAGGCAGGGGTAGTGGTGGTGGGGTCAAGTTATAACTTTGGCTGATGTTCCTCAGGTCAGGGGAAATCAATTGGGATCTTCCTTACTGGGCATTTAAAATTATGCCATTATACTGAAGGGGTGCGTGCACTTACGTAGCATCCGCCAGTACTTCCGTCACACTGAGCACCATGGGGACAGCAGTGAAAGCCGTCGGAGCAGCACATGGCGTCTCTGTAGGGGCAGCAGCCGTAGTCACCGTGGTACATTTTACAGCAAGTGTATGACCCGGGGCAGTGGCGACCGTCAGGGCAATCCTCCACTTGTACACTAGGATCTGGAATTAGGTGGAGTTGAATTATGAGCCGTTAGACAAAAATGAATGTATATTAAAGAGAAAATGAAAACTAGAGGGGAAAAAAAATAGGATAGAGTTGACAAATAATTTACTATAACAAAAATAGGATGGAGTTGAAAAATTATTTACTATAACCAATCAACCAATGCAGTCCTAAAAACACATTGATTTTCTGTCAGGGAAGAAGCCTGTGGTACATTTTACAGCAAGTATAGGATCTATGGGTTAATCCTCCTTTTGTACACTAGGACTTTGACGGGAATACATATTGTACACAAATCTAAAGACCGAGTGCTCCACATAAAGTGCAGTTCCGGTCTCACGTCCTAATGGCGGCCCTCCAGGCAACCATGTTAAGAGCTGCCTCAGTTGTCAGGTTCTTTTATTTAAAATCAGACCGCAAGGTCCGATCCCACATCTTTCTTGATCCGCCCCTTGGTGCAGCTCCCTCCATATTCATGGACTTGCATCTTTTCACCCAGCTTAGTTCATCCATCCTCTCCACATGTCCAAACCATCCAAGTCTGCTAGTATCCATCTCATCACTGATACTCTTGATATCTAACCTTCTCCTTAGCTCTTCACTTGATATCCTATCTTGCAGTTTGGCACCACACATCCATCTCACCATTCTCATCTCATTGCGTTCCATTCTGTTGATATCATCCGCTTTGACAGGCCACATTTCTGTGATATTATCCACTTTGACAGGCCACATTTCTGAAGTGTATGTCATTGCACTTCTAACGCATGAAGCATACACCTTTCCCTTCAAGGGGAGAGGGAGCCTTCTCATGGCGAGTAGTGGCAACAGTTCTCTAAACTTTCACCAGCCGCATCTTATTCTGGCGATAGTGGCGGCCTCAGCCCCACCACCGAATGGAATTGAATAAAGAAGCATTAGACCATAATTACCGGGTAGATTAAAGAGAGGATACAGTAAATAGACAGAGAACAAAATTGGAGAAGTTTAAAAATGTGCTATTGCAGTCAGAACAGCACTAGGTATCTCTGTAGATGCAGTGACCATAGACAATATTATATTTTACAACAGATGTATGACCCTGGTCAGTGACGGCCATCTTCTTGCACATTAGGAACAGGAATTGAGTAGAGATAAATAAAAAGGCATTAGAGCACATTATTGGGAGGATGGAGAGAGAATAGAAAAAGAGAAAGGGTACATAGAGAAAAAAAAAAAAAAAAAAAAAAAAAAAAAAGAGAGAAAGGGTACATAGAGAAAAATAGGATGACATTTAAAAATAAGTACTATATAACCAATCAACAAATGAAGACGAAACAACCCATGGATTCTCTGTAGGGACTAGGGATCCTATAGTAACAGAGGCCGGCCCACCTCCGCCATCTAGATGCAACTGGAGATATTTTCGTCTCTCTACACTCAAATATCTGCATACCCACAAAAACATTTAGGAATACTGGTAAAGAATATATAGTTTGGTCTTTACATACAGTCAACTGGGGCGAATTAGGCCAATTTTTTTGTATTTCCGTAGCATGTAATCTTGTTTATATCTTAATGTAAGATCTTAAGTATTATATGTGTAGCTGGTACATTGGGGTATACAATCATAGCATTAAAGAAATTAAAATACATTGTATATATTTTTTATAAATATAATAAAGGTGTCCAAATTTGGACAAGATTTGGGGCAATTTCAGACACCTACTGTAGCCTGAATTCTGACATGGATATAAAATACATTCAGAAGACTAACCAGTGACCCCAGTATAGATTCGGACCTTTCAGGGGTCAATTCGGACATCTTTGAACATTTTAAAAGTGTCTTATCACAATCCCTGAAAACTTAAAGACCATAATGCCATATCATAATATACCAACACTTTTGGGGCAAATTCGGACATATAGATATCTGGATTTATTGATCTATACTCTGGGTAGCAGTATGACCCTGACAATGTAAAAATCAGCATTATTGTGACATAACTCAGAAAAACCCTGTGTAATGACAACTATAAACCCAATTACACTCAAATATCCAAATCTGACAGGTTGTAGCTAGATTAAAATGTAAAACTTGCAAACTAAACAAACCAAAATTGGGACAAGGACAATATAAAGTCAAATTAAATTATCAAAATCGCTATGTGGAAACAACGTTTACTAAAATGAAAATTATTAAATAAAAGAACACAATCCACCACATAGGGTGTACATCACTACATGAGCAAGTTAATCTGTTTCCCAAGCAAACCAATCGCACATATAACAACGCACTATCGTCACGTTAAAGGAAGTAGTCAAGTTTGGGAAGTCCGGGACGTTCTGGCAAATTTTACTAAACTCTGCATGAATAAAGAAACTACATGTTAAATGTCAAAATATTATTTAAAATCAAATTTGCAACATGACAAGACATTAACAATAGTAAAAAATACAAATATTGATAAGATATCTATACTATTACAAAATAATATATAAAATACAGTACAGCACTCACTAACGATAGTGCTATCGGGTAGGTACCTGTAAGCATAGCATGCCTCAAGTGACCCCTATCAATAACTACCCTACAAATAACCTACATTTATAGCACAAATAAACTAAGGAAATCGCAAAAGTAAGCAATTGATACTATCGACAATGAATACATATAATATAAAGGCAAATAATTGCAAAATATGAAGTAACAACAGATTTAAACAAAGAGTACTCTTTTAACAAGAACAATAAATTTAAAAAATCATCAATATTAATAATAATAATAATAGAAAAAGAAAAAGATAAACAATAAATACAGACAAAAAGTAAGCAGAGGTTATACAAGAAACTTCAAGTTAAAAATGCTTGATTAAAATTATTGATGTCAAATTTTAGAATACAGTCACAATAATTGACCCTAAAAAGATTAAATTTATGGAACAATTTACTTGCCTCAAAACCTCTGTCCACTAAGAGTCTGTATAGTAACCTAGCTCTAGCCCAAAAGTCATCTACTTTAGTGCAGATTTTACAAAATCTTATTAATTGGGAATAAAAACAATTATAAGTGATTTTACTATCGATATTACTACTAGGGAAAGGAAAGTTTATTACGTTAAAATTAAAATCATCAACTTTGTGATATACTTTAAGTATAGAATTAGATAAAATATTATTTATTTAATCAATCAAAACGGAGAAATGGATAGGCGACGAGCAGGGAGGTTTTAGGAAGGGAAGAGGATGTGTAGATCAGATTTTTACCCTGAATTGTGTTGTGGAGAAATATCTGGAGAAGAAACAAAAGGTGTATGTTGCCTTTATGGACTTGGAGAAGGCCTATGCGAGTGGATAGAGAAGGTTTGTGGAAAGTACTTAGAATATACGGAGTAGATGGCAAGTTGCTGAAAGCAGTGAAGAGCATGTATGAGGGTGCAAAGGCAGCAGTATGTGTGGAGAGTGAGCAGAGCGAGTTCTTTGACCTGAATGTTGGTTTGAAACAGGGCTGTGGTTGTTTACTGTATATATGGATAGAGTCATGAAAGAAATACTATCAAGAGCAGTGGATGTTGGTGTATCGCTGAAAAGGGAGGGAATTGAGTGGAAGCTACCTATACTGCTGTTTGCGGATGATACAGTTCTGATGAGTGATAATGAATGGGAGTTGCAGGGTCTGGTAAATGAGTTTGGAACAGTGTGCGAAAAACGGAATTTGAAGGTAAATGCGGAGAAGAGCAAGGTTATGGTCTTTGAAAGGGGTGAAGTCACAGAGTGTGAGGTGAAGCTGAACGGTCAGGCTATGGAGATCGTCAACTCTTTTAACCCTTGTCTGGCGGGGGTGGACTTAAGTCGGGCTAGAGAACCATGGACTACGTGGCGGGGACCGACTTCAGGCGGTGTGCAATTCTGAGTAATATTTGGCTCTGAGAGAGAGACGAGCGGGGGGGGGGGGGGAGGAGCGTAGGCCGGCTCTGACTGTTCGGCACGGCTCTCGCGCCAGCACTGGGCCCGCCTCCCACACACCCACACTCACTGCCTCGCTACACAGGGAATTATGTAAGGAAATTACCGTATTTTAGGGATTTTGCACTCGTCTTGCACGATCGTTGCAAGAGAACACGTGGTCGTAGAAGGATGGTTCTGGTGTCATTGGAAAGCTCAATTATCGCCCTTTCAGGGATACATAATTGTATTACGCTCTGGCTCTTGTTTATGCATGAAAAAGAGCACGGAAACAAGGTCGTTTAGGGTAAAACCACCCGCTTGGCGGGTTGTTGTTGTTGTTCCCTAAGCTGCCTGGCCGAACAGCCCCGAGTCCCTGAGGAAAGCCATGGCCACGATCGGGCTTTCCCACAGAGCTATGTATGTATGTAGAGCTCTCATTGAGTGTAGATTGTGTTGTTGGCGTAAGTGGTTGTGTGAAATGCAGTCTTCTATGATGTGTTTAATGGTATGGGGTGCTGTGTTACATCCCGGGCAGGCGTCGACAACGGAGTCATCCAGTCTCTTCTGATAGCTCAGGAGAGCTGGATGGTGTCCGCATCTCAGCCTGGCCAGGTGGACTCTGTCCTCGCGAGGAAGGGAGGATTCGGAAGGATGGATTTTCGGGAGGTCGTGCATGCAGCTGCGTGTTGTCTGTGAGCGAGTGGATGGATCGGCGAGAGATATGAGTATGGATGTGCTTCTGGAATTTGGTTCGGGGTGGACAGGGAGGGAGAGAGGACAATAATTGTGTGTGATACCGTGTGCTGGGTGTTGTTTTGATATTTCTTGGTGTCTGTGGGTGTGTTGCCATGTAGTTTAGTGGGTGGTCTTGGTTCGTGGAGGCTGCTGCCAGGAATTGAGTGCCTCTCATGTCCAGATGGTCTTTGACTTTGAGCATTTTGGTTTCTTGATGTAGGTGATCTGTGGGTGCAGTAGCTGTGCAGCCTGTAATGATATTCAGGGCTTTGTTTTGAATAGTCTGTAAGGTCTTATGATGTGTTTCAACTAGGTTAGAAGCCCAGGCTGGGCTTGCGTATTCCATCACTGATCTTATGTATTGTTTATATACTGTGGTGGTAGTTTCTTTGTTGTGTCCAAATTTTGTGTGAGCAAGTGACCTGAGGGCGTTAAGTCTGGGTGTCAGTTTCTTTTAATGTTTGTGGTGTGCTGTTTGAATGTCATATGAGTATCATATGTTACTCCTAGGATTTTGTGTGTGTGTGTATGTGTTAGGGGTGTGTTGTTTATGGTGAGTTGAGGGATGTATTCGTGTTCTCCTGTCCAGCTTGTGAGCAGGGTTGCGGTGGATTTGGCTGGGGCTAGATTAAGTCTGTTTGTAGTGCACCAGCCATGTAGTGTGTTGAGATAGGGTTGAAGGAGATCTGTTGCTCTTTTTGGGTCATGGTGTGTGCATGTGAGTGTTATGTCATCTGCATAGGAGGCCAAGTTTATTTGGGGCGTATTGGGTGTAGTTATATCGTGCATGTACAGATTGAAGAGTGCGGGCGATAGGACGGATCCTTGTGGGACTCCGTTTGGAAAGTTTCTGATTTTAGATGACTGACCGGCAAAAGATACGTGTGCACATCTGCCTGCTAGGAAGTTGGCCAGCCACCTTTTTGTGTTGTTGTGCATGTTTGTGTTGTAGATTTTGTTTGTTAGGTTGTGACGGGGGATGGCATCGAAGGCTTTACTAATGTCGAGTGTGGCTAATAGTGATCTGTGTGGTGGTCTAGCTGAGTTGATGCCGTCAAAACCTCTTTGTGTAAGGTCTGTGAGAAGAGTGTTTGTGGAGTGCAGTGGCCTAAAGCCATGTTGTGTTGGAGCTAGGGGTAGGTCAGGTGTAATTAGTTGTAATACTAGGCGTTCCATGACTTTGGAGGGGGAGCAAAGGAGTGTGATGGGGCGCTTGGCGGGTAGTAGAAGTTACTGACGAGCCCGCTCGTAAGGCGTTAAATATCTGGGCAGTGTGTTGAGTAAAGATGGGACTATGGATGAAGAAGTGCGGGAGAGGGTACAACAGGGGAAGAGGGTTGTAGGAATGCTGAAAGCAGTAACAAGAAATAGGGTGGTCAGTATGGAAGTGAAGAAGTCCTTGCATGACAGTGTGGTAATCCCGACACTGACTTACGGAAGCGAAGCATGGACGTTGGTTGAGAGACTCAGACCAAGAGTGAGAGCAGTGGAAATGAATTACTTAAGAAGTGCATGCAGAGTTACATGGAGGGATAGACAGACTAATGAGGAAGTAAGGAAGAGGTGTGGTGTGGAGGTAGATGTGCTGGAAAGTGTGAAAAGGAACAACTTGAGATGGTTCGGCCATATGGAACGTATGGAAAGCGAGAGAATGACTAAGAGGGTATACGAGAGCGAGGTGGAGGGACAGAGAGGGAGAGGTAGACCGATAGAGAGGTGGAAGGATGGAGTGAGAAAGTATATGAACGAAGGCGGTGCTGGTTGGGGGGAGGGGTGTCGACGGACTGGGGACAGAGGTGCATGGGGGCGGTTCGTTCGTGGCCACCCCTTCGGGGATCACGGCGTCAGGCAATAGATAGATAGATAGAATTTTCATCCTGTCCGAATTCACCCCATTTTAACAGAAACAAATAAATCATTTAATACCCAATTACGGGAATAATACACAAGATGATGCCAATTAATTATGTTGTACAGGGTACTGTACTTTCACACTAATTACGAAAGTAAATCTTGGCACTAATAACTTTCCTGCATCTACTCATTCCCGTAAAGTGGGGTAACTTCGTACTGCGGTGATAACTTCGGACATCGGCGATAATAAGTAATTAGACATTGTCATTATATAATGGAAACGCTTTTTTTTTTTTTTTTTTTGTGGGGTCCGTTTAGAGAAATGGCAAAGGAAGAGCATGTAAAAGTCCTAGGAAACTGACATGAGTATATGTACACTAAAAAAATATTATATATATGACGAAAATATATACATTTTTCGCTACCCTGCCAAACTTCTATCGCCCTGAAGAAATGTGTTTGTATGAATGATGTTGTGACTGATATAATTTTGTAGTAACATTACCAAAGACAACATCCACCAAAGGAAATTTGTTACACTTGTATAACGCTCTAGCTAGAACACTATCATTTAGCCGATTGTGTTTTTAAAAACAAATTTGCTAACTTCGGACATGGAACAAAACAATCGTTTGTTATTATTTTCCCTATGAAAATCATTCATAATACTTGTCCATCATTAACATGGTGGTAAAAGATCAATTAATCATTCTCCGAGTCCAAAAACCCATAAAAATATGATAATATGCTAACCGATTTATGTATTTCGGATAATTCTGGATATATAATATATATAAATTAGGAGAGGCATATATCTTGTCCAAATTTTGTTTTATCTGCCGAAAGAAACACCAACAAATACGTTATACCTATAAAAATGCTCAAATTCATAAAAGTGTATATGCAGTGATATAGAATACATACCTATATATTTTCACTAGGCCTAGTTAATTTTCGAGTTATTGATTAGACAGCATTGGTTATTTTTCCTGCTCAATATTTTCTAAGAGCGAGCTCAATGCCTAACGAGAACAGATCCAAACAGAATATATGTTAAACATCGTATATATCCCCCTCCTATACTGATTATACAGGCCTAAAAGTATTGACTGTGCATTTTCCACTTAAACATCGGACAGGAATAAGCAGCAATAATAAAATATTCATATAAAATAGTAGGAGCCGAAAAATGAATGAAATAAGGCCACGAACGTACGTCCGAAGTTCTCCTCCGTTTGTCCGGAGTTATCCCAGCTTTCTTGGCAATCATTTTCCATAAGAAATCACCTATGTCCGAAGTTATCCATACATGTCCGAAGTTATCAACTTTTCAAGCAAACTTCGGACATCATTTAGGATAAGGATAGCTCTCTTATTATGGGGGATAATTTTAGGAGGCTTCCTGGATTACGGCGCACTATCACCATACATCACTTGACCTAGTTAAATCTCTATAATGTGTTTACACTCAGGAGCAATTGTTAAAAAACATCGAAAAATGTCCGAAGTTACCCCATTTTACGGTATAATTTCTGTCAAAGAAAGTTTGCCATTGTTACAAAATTTAATTACAGTAAACCCTCGCTATCTCGGACCTCTAGAAGTCGGAAACCCGCACTACTCGGACTGGCATCGGCCTCTCGGAAAGTTCGCCGTATATCTCGGAAAATTCCGAGATGTAAGGGGAAAACTCCGAGGGCCCACATGGTCTGTCGGACAGGTGTCATAAATTATATCTCGGAAAATTCAGAGATCTAAGGCTACAGTGAGGTGGAGAAGGACAGTGAAATGGAGAAGGAAAGTGATATTTATAATATATGTCTGCTGGATACTGTACAGGTACTGTAATTTATCTTGAATCTACGTTGTTGTTGTTGTTGTTGTTCCCTAAGCTGCCTGGCCGAACAGCCCCGAGTCCCTGAGGAAGGCCATGGCCACGATCGGGCTTTCCCACAGAGCTCTCATTGAGTGTAGATTGTGTTGTTGGCGTAAGTGGTTGTGTGAAATGCAGTCTTCTATGATGTGTTTAATGGTATGGGGTGCTGTGTTACATCCCGGGCAGGCGTCGACAACGGAGTCATCCAGTCTCTTCTGATAGCTCAGGAGAGCTGGATGGTGTCCGCATCTCAGCCTTGCCAGGTGGACTCTGTCCTCGCGAGGAAGGGAGGATTCGGAAGGATGGATTTCGGGAGGTCGTGCATGCAGCTGCGTGTTGTCTGTGAGTGAGTGGATGGATCGGTGAGAGATATGAGTATGGATGTGCTTCTGGAAGTTGGTTCGGGGTGGACAGGGAGGGAGAGAGGACAATAATTGTGTGTGATACCGTGTGCTGGGTGTTGTTTTGATATTTCTTGGTGTCTGTGGGTGTGTTGATATGTAGTTTAGTGGGTTGTCTTGGTTCGTGGAGGCTGCTGCCAGGAATTGAGTGCCTCTCATGTCCAGATGGTCTTTGACTTTGAGCATTTTGGTTTCTTGATGTAGGTGATCTGTGGGTGCAGTAGCTGTGCAGCCTGTAATGATCTTCAGGGCTTTGTTTTGAATAGTCTGTAAGGTCTTATGATGTGTTTCAGCTAGGTTAGAAGCCCAGGCTGGGCTTGCGTATTCCATCACTGATCTTATGTATTGTTTATATACTGTGGTGGTAGTTTCTTTGTTGTGTCCAAATTTTGTGTGAGCAAGTGACCTGAGGGCATTAAGTCTGGGTGTCAGTTTCTTTTTAATGTTTGTGGTGTGCTGTTTGAATGTCATATGAGTATCATATGTTACTCCTAGGATTTTGGGTGTGTGTGTATGTGTTAGGGGTGTGTTGTTTATGGTGAGTTGAGGGATGTATTCGTGTTCTCCTGTCCAACTTGTGAGCAGGGTTGCGGTGGATTTGGCTGGGGCTAGATTCAGTCTGTTTGTAGTGCACCAGCCATGTAGTGTGTTGAGATAGGGTTGAAGGAGATCTGTTGCTCTTTTTGGGTCATGGTGTGTGCATATGAGTGTTATGTCATCTGCATAGGAGGCTAAGTTTATTTGGGGCGTATTGGGTGTAGTTATATCGTGCATGTACAGATTGAAGAGTGCGGGCGATAGGACGGATCCTTGTGGGACTCCGTTTGGAAAGTTTCTGATTTTAGATGACTGACCGGCAAAAGATACGTGTGCACATCTGCCTGCTAGGAAGTTGGCCAGCCACCTTTTTGTGTTGTTGTGCATGTTTGTGTTGTAGATTTTGTTTGTTAGGTTGTGGCGGGGGATGGCATCGAAGGCTTTACTAATGTCGAGTGTGGCTAATAGTGATCTGTGTGGTGGTCTAGCGGAGTTGATGCCGTCGAAAGCTCTT
The DNA here is from genome assembly GCA_032716605.1 of Paralithodes platypus. Lineage (NCBI taxonomy): Eukaryota > Metazoa > Arthropoda > Malacostraca > Decapoda > Lithodidae > Paralithodes > Paralithodes platypus. The sequence goes on from CM064555.1 coordinate 12,858,392, forward strand.
TGTGTAAGGTCTGTAAGAAGAGTGTTTGTGGAGTGCAGTGGCCTAAAGCCATGTTGTGTTGGAGCTAGGGGTAGGTCAGGTGTAATTAGTTGTAATACTAGGCGTTCCATGACTTTGGAGGGGGAGCAAAGGAGTGTGATGGGGCGGTGCGAGGAGGGTAGCGTGGGGTCTTTGTTGGGTTTGGGGAATGTGATGATGATACCATGCTTCCAAATGTCTGGTATTGTGTTGTGTGAAAAGCTGTAGTTTGATATGTTAGTGAGTGCTTGTATGCCTTGTGGTCCCAGGTGTCTGAGGTGTATGTTGCTTATGTTGTCTAGGCCACAGGCGGGTGAGTGCTTGAGATTGTTGATGATATGCTTTGTCTGGTGATTGGTGAAGGGTGTATAGTCAGGGTCTGTGGGGAATTGTCTCTTACGTCGGATGACACGTCGGTCGTCTTTGTGAGGTTTTAGGTGGCTGACATGTGAGAAGTGATTGATGAGAGTGTTTGCTTGTTGTTTACATGAAGGAGTAGAGTCTGTTGTTGTGATTGCAGCATGTGATTGTGTTGTGTTGCTGTTGGAAAGTGTGATGCTGTTTAGTGTTTTGTAGAGTTTTTTGGGGTTTGTTTTGTGATCAAGTGTTTGTAGGAAGTTATTCTATTTTAGTCTTCCCGCAGTTCCCGGGTTAAGTCTGACATAAGTCGGACTTCGGACATCTTGGACTGGGCCTCCCCCCAATTAGTCCGAGATAGCGAGGGTTTACTGTATATACCGAAATTGCATCCATAGAAAAAGAGCCATTCCCTCTTACTACAGAATCTCTACTTGGGACAAGCAGAGTCGTGATACATCTTACAGAAGGTGTAGGAGCTGGGGTAGTGACAACTGTCATGAAAATCACCCTCTTGTAAATTTGGATCTTACAGATGACAGTTCTTGCTCTATTTCTTTATTATTTTCCTTTTAACTCCAACTTTATCTTAGGTGGAGATGGCTGCTATTGCTACTTCTTTGCTTCCTTCTTTTCAATCTCAAACCTTCTCTACTAAAAGTAAACCTCCCACACTCCATTTCTTACTTTCTAAGTCATCCAGGCGGTTTGAGTAGAGATGTGTGGCGGAGGATGGCGGATCGACATGCTCCACTTGCTTCACTTCTGTCTCCTCTGCTCTGGACACCAACTCCGGGTGGACCTTCACTAGCCATAGGAACCTGATGGGTACTCCGTTCTTCAGACACGCCTGCTGCTCTATGGCACACTTCAGGTCTGGGGGGAAGGAGGGAGGAGTTACAGAAACACTTTGGCATTTTATAATATTTGTTTCTTAGCTACCAAATTTATCTCAGGAACAGTACTGTACGTACCTATAGTCTAGATCAGTGGTTCCCAAACCCATGGTCGCGACCCAAACAAGGGTCGTGAGCCTGTCTTGAGGGTCGTGGAAGGGTCTGGAGAAAGGAGTTAGCAATAATACGGTGTCCCCTTTATCTATTAGTATCTCTTTTCCCTTTATATCTGTAGACCCCTCCGTTTACTTATGCTATTACCCATTACTCCCCCCCCCCCCCCTCCACAATCTTTGACTTCACTCTCTTTCTGTCTATATAATTTTCTTAGGCGTATTATCTAATTCCCCCCTCCCTCTTTTTTCTTTATTCTCTTTTTCCAGTTCCCTTCCTGCACCGTCACCCTCTTTATTAATTGTTTGGTGTCCACATTATATCTAGTTTTCTATATATATTATTTTTTTGTATGGCTTGACCCTCCATCTCATTTATAAACCCACAAAAGTTTTGATCCCTATCCCCCATCATAGAATGGTTTACTTTGTGTCTTCCGTTCTCAATTCTTGCCAACACCCCCATCCCTTCCCTTGCTCTGAATTTCCTTCCCACTTGGTGTTGCTATATATTTACCCTTTCCAATCTTTTTCTACACTCCCTGCTCCACTTACTTTCACCATTTACCCACCTATATTAATTTGTTTGGCTATCTTATCTTCTTATTAAATTTCTTCCAGCCTTACTTTGTACTTCCCCTTTACTTTCCCAATCCACTTATCAAATGTATTCCACCCCAGTCCCACCCCCCTGATAGCTCCTTCCGCTACGTACTTATTTGCCCCAAGTCCTGCCCTCCCAATTTTGTTATGTATTGCTTCTAACTTTCTTGGCTATTCTACTGTGCATCCCACGGCTCGAATCTACCACTCCTATTATTCAGTGGTATTCAAGAAGTTCGCTAATGAATGGTTAGTATTGTCTGCATCCTACTTGTTTATGCATAATTGCTGGACTTGGTATGCCCATCATTATGATATATTGTTGTATTAATGCTACTCCCAGTTAACACTTTCATCTTTAAGCCTTGGTAATGAAGTTATTTTCTACGTATCGCATGTTACTTCAAGTAAAACTTCTTTATAACATTTAAGTTTTATTTATTACTAGAAGCAACAATGCCTTTATATTTACTTTTTACTTGTTACCCGTTTTCACACCACGATACAAGCAAAATATTATTTTTAATTTACTTTGTATTTATTGCAAGAATTAACAGACATGTTTTTACTGATTGGAAGAAGAAACCTTGTCATTATGATATTTATTTTGACTCATTACCGTTTTTCACATCACAGCCTTAAATCCAAAAATTGCCCAAATAATGTTCAAATGCTTTGGGATTTTATATTTTTGTTGTTGTTATTGTTGTTGTTGTTCCCTAAGCTGCCTGGCCGAACAGCCCCGAGTCCCTGAGGAAGGCCATGGCCACGATCGGGCTTTCCCACAGAGCTCTCATTGAGTGTAGGTTGTGTTGTTGGCGTAAGTGGTTGTGTGAAATGCAGTCTTCTATGATGTGTTTAATGGTATGGGGTGCTGTGTTACATCCCGGGCAGGCGTCGACAACGGAGTCATCCAGTCTCTTCTGATAGCTCAGGAGAGCTGGATGGTGTCCGCATCTCAGCCTGGCCAGGTGGACTCTGTCCTCGCGAGGGAGGGAGGATTCGGAAGGATGGATTTCGGGAGGTCGTGCATGCAGCTGCGTGTTGTCTGTGAGTGAGTGGATGGATTGGCGAGAGATATGAGTATGGATGTGCTTCTGGAAGTTGGTTCGGGGTGGGCAGGGAGGGAGAGAGGACAATAACTGTGTGTGATACCGTGGGCTGGGTGTTGTTTTGATATTTCTTGGTGTCTGTGGGTGTGTTGCCATGTAGTTTAGTGGGTGGTCTTGGTTCGTGGAGGCTGCTGCCAGGAATTGAGTGCCTCTCATGTCCAGATGGTCTTTGACTTTGAGGATTTTGGTTTCTTGATGTAGATGATCTGTGGGTGCAGTAGCTGTGCAGCCTGTAATGATCTTCAGGGCTTTGTTTTGGATAGTCTGTAAGGTCTTATGATGTGTTTCAGCTAGGTTAGAAGCCCAGGCTGGGCTTGCGTATTCCATTACTGATCTTATGTATTGTTTATATACTGTGGTGGTAGTTTCTTTGTTGTGTCCAAATTTTGTGTGAGCAAGTGACCTGAGGGCGTTAAGTCTGGGTGTCAGTTTCTTTTTAATGTTTGTGGTGTGCTGTTTGAATGTCATATGAGTATCATATGTTACTCCTAGGATTTTGGGTGTGTGTGTGTGTGTGTGTTAGGGGTGTGTTGTTTATGGTGAGTTGAGGGATGTATTCGTGTTCACCTGTCCAGCTTGTGAGCAGGGTTTGGTTGGGGCTAGATTCAGTCTGTTTGTATTGCACCAGCCATGTAGTGTGTTGAGATAGGGTTGAAGGAGATCTGTTGCTCTTCTTGGCACCAGGAAAGGTTGACCCTAAGTGGGCCTGGGGAGTTGTCAGGACAGAAAAATTCCCTTCACACCCAGCATTTCATTGGTGGCTCGTAAGGGGATTTTTCTGTCCTGACAACTCCCCAGGCCCACTTAGGGTCAACCTTTCCTGGGGCCTGGCGCGGGGCTCGAACCTCTGAAGGGAGTTTAACCCTCCTAAAAACCCACAGGTTTTGAGATGCCTTGGGTGGGGTTCGAACCCTGGTTAGTGACCATGACCACCATAGGTCAACCAGGCCCGCGCGCTAACCCACTGTACTACCACGGACGTACAAAAGTATAGTAACCTTAGTCCGATTTGTAAGAACCAGGTGATAGTCTCGTGGTGTTTCACGTGACGAGTTTATTGGACTTCCCATCAACGACTATTTTACACTATACCTGACGTCAACTCGGGTAGTACATTATTGGGGTTGCGGGATATTTTCGAGGGCATTACATTTAATGCCCTCGAAAATATCCCGCAGAGCAGCTACTGTTACAGAAATAAGATATCAAGTGTTATATGCTAAAATATATGCATCTAAGTTACTGCCTTGAAAAATAATTATGAATTACTAAGAATCAATATAAATATAGCCTATAACGTACCAATCCAGTGTTTCAGGGTGTAGGGTCGTAAGGACGATGAAATATTGTATTTAGGGTCGCCATCAAAATAGTTTGGGAACCACTGGTCTAGATGATGATCCTGATGTAAATAAATCTCAAAAATATATATTATAATGTAAAACTTGCAAAATAATACCAGAATATACCTGATGTAAAACTTCAAGCCAGTTGCCAATACTGACACAACCAAGCCACTAAATTAGAATATCAAATGTCTTTAATATATATATATTTTTTTTAATATTAGTTTAACCAGACCACTGAGCTCCACAAAAGAACTCTCATAGGGCTGTCTTGAATAAAAAAGGACTCCACTTCCACTAAACTAGAATCCTCCACTGTCCTGAACAAAAAGGGACTCCACTTCCACTAAACTAAAATCCCCCAGTCTTGAATAAAAAGGGACTCCACTTCCACTAAACTAAATTCCCCCACTTTCTTGAATAAAAAGAGACTCCACTTCCACTAAAATAAAATCCCCCACTGTCTTGAATAAAAAGGGACTCCACTTCCACTAAACTAGAATCCCCCACTGTCCTGAATAAAAAGAGACTCCACTTCCACTAAACTAGAATCCCCCACTGTCCTTTAACCTCTGAAGTGCGCATGGGGGTAATTGGAAACGTCCCCCTGTGCTGACGTATTTGAGGTGTTTCCGTCACTAAAATATTCATTGTGCCATTAATAGCATTAATACTTATCCATATGCGCCTATTATGGGTTGATTATAAAGGTATTAACCTGAAACAACAATAAAACGAGTGAAAACAGCGTTTGGATGGTCAAAATCGGAGATATAGCCCGCGAGTTGTATAATGTATGGGTGAGGCAATCTGCTTTCCCACCAATTTCCCCCAAGGCCACTGAGACACAGTCGATCGATACTCTCTCTCTCTCTCTTGCACTCGCTTGCTATCAGTGATGACCACACCCTCCAATCGGATTTCTAATGTTAGCACGAAAATATACCTCAGAATAAGGGAATAACAGGGAAAATAGGTGATAACTGAAGGAGAGGAGGAAAGTGGGGAAGGAAAGTGGGGAAGGAGGGGAGGTAGAGGACTGAGATTTTGCATGGCCCAGGGGCCAAAAAAAAAAAATAAAATATTTTTTTTTTTTTTTTTTCGATGTCAAAAGTTGATTTTTTTTTTCTCTGACTCTTAAGAGTCTCCCCGCAGTGCGCCGGGGGAACTCTTAAGAGTCTCCCCGCAGCTCCCGGGTTAATAAAAAGGGACTCCACTTCCACTAAACTAGAATCCCCCACTGTCCTGAATAAAAAGGGACTCCACTTCCACTAAACTAGAATACCCCACTGTCCTGAATAAAAGGGGACTCCACTTCCGCCAAATCTGACTCCACATTCACTTTCAATAGGAAGCCAACGACCACTCCGTTCTTCCGACAGGCATGCTGATGACTATTTTCCCACGTAACAACACAGACCCCACCAGAGTCCCAATTCCTGCAAGTCCCCTCCTTTCAGTACCGTATAATACCATAGGCCAGAAAATATGGTAAATAAACAACTGCAATACCCTCCCTCCCCTACATACTGTACATACATACATACAATTTTAAGACTGAGTGCTCCACACATACGTGCAGTTTCAGTCTCTTGTTCTATTGACTTATTAAACTTAGGAAGGATCTATGGGAATTGAAGTGCTAATTAGGATCATCAGTACCGTACCACTAAGCGAAATAAAATTGTCCAGTGAAAGCCGAATAAAACAAATCATTGTTACCAGGCTATACCAAAGGGGCAAAACAAATGAATGCAACAACTCTCCATCATTTGACTATTCAGCTTAGGAGGAATCCATGTAAGTTGAAGCACTAATTAACACTCAAGCCGCGGAGCCTGTCATATGACGGGCGAGAGATAAATGGCCTATCCTCCGGTGCCCGTCATATGACGGGCGGCATTCTGAGCACATTAGGGGCTACGAGAGAGAGTCCGCACATTAGGAGGACAATAGGCGGGCTCTGTCCGCTTGGCACCACCACTGGGCCGTGTCTGGGACCACCGCAGTCTTCCCACCAACACTCATTCTCGCGAGACAAGGAAAAAAACTGCGGAAATTACCTTATTTTAGGGTATTTTCACCTCCGGTTACGCGATCGCTACAGGATAACCCGTGGTCGTACAAGGATGATTCAGGTGTCATTGGAAAGCTCTATGATCGCCCTTTCACGGATACATAATTGTATGACGCTCTGGCTCTTGTTTATGCATGAAAAAGAGCATGGAATGAAGCTCATTTTCGGTAAATATACCCACCTGGCAGCTAGGTCATGTCAACAAACGGCCCCGTCCTTAAGGGGTTAAGATACTTTGTGCCACTCTAACTCCCATACCTTTTTCCCAAGCCAAATGAAAATTTCTCATGTTAGCCTGAAAAATAATGTCATCAGCTTGGGGCATCTTTGAGTTACCATTAGACAATTATATTCAGCTTATGAAGGATCTGTGATAGTTGAAGGGCTAAAAAGAGATAGTTTGTACACTCGGATGCCATAGTCTCTAGTCCACTCATAAATATTTGTGGACTTCACCTATATCTATTTGTGGAAGTATATCTCTGGAAACGAACTAATGCATATATCTTCTATAAATCAACTACAAAATTATATAAACTACTTATTGAAAAGCAAGTTCTATTAAAAAATCAATCCAGGTAGCTACAATTACATAAAGAAAAACATAGGGGATCCACACATTCTTATGAGTGGGCTAGAGACTATGGTATCCGAGTGTACCCTCTTCATTTCTAGAGGGTCTCAATAAACCAAATAAGATCATCTAGTGTTAGCCAGGAAAAAAATAAAAACACTGCCACCGTACCTCGGGCTAAACAAACTACTTATAGTACTTACTGTGGGGGCAGCAGTGCACATGGTCTGGGCAGCAATTGGCATTGGGGTAGGGGCAGCAGCCATACTGTTGGTTGGCCAGCTTGCAGCAGGTCATTTCATCAGGGCATCTACAGGAGAGCGTGAGAGATATTAATTATAGAGAAGGTTGGGAGACAGAATTAAAGCAATGCTATTTTTTTTTAATTATTTTCATATTATAAAAAAATATAAGTTAACAAGGCTGTCTCGAGTTGGCCACCCTAGAAAAAAGGGAACATGTGCCAGAGTATATAGATAGATAAATCAATATTCTGTATCAAATGAAGCATTTTCTAGTTTTATTTATTTATACTGTAGGCCTATATATATATATATTTTTTTTTTCATACTTGGATTTATGTTCCTTAGTCCCAAAGCTCAATCGAGGCGAGAACCACGGAAACAGAGAACCACAAGAACAAACTAGGGACTGGGCGCTCCATAAGAAATATGATATCTATACAGTGGTGCCCTGTAAAATAACCAGTGAAGCTCTGGAGTATCCAGTATTTACTCTTGCAACAGCTTGACTTCACTGGGTGGTAGGCTAACCACATTAGGTGTAACGGCATGCTACCTAAACAGTGACTTATCAGAAGCCCCTGTACCGGCAACGTCTTATTAATTCTATTCTAGCACAACTATTTTAAGCAGTTTAAGAAGGATCTGTGGTAGTAAAAAGGGTTAAGTGAAATTGTTCAAAGCCTGTAAATTGCTGGAGCCCCTTTTCAAACGGAATACAATAGTTTTATAGTAGCCAGAATAAAGTTAAAAGGACGACACCAATAATGAAAGGGTTAACAACCGTCCAAAATTATCTAAAGGTGGTAAGGTGGTGCTGGAGCCTGCCAGGTCCACCCAAATAATTACAATGCCCTATTCCAAGTTAGTATGCCATCACTCTTGATCATAACCTCTATAACTCACATAACAATTCTAGTAATCAAGCTATTTCTACTAATTGGGAAGGGTCAGCCAGGGAACAAGTGTGGAAACTAACACTTATTACAGAGGTTAGGGGTGGTGATGGGCTGGTCTATCAGAGTGAGAACTGAGCGATCTCTGCCATACCCATAGCTTACTCTGACTGTTCCTTTTACTTATATATTTTCTAGATCTCAAGTGACGGCGTCTCTAACGTGGATTGACCTCCCAATCTACCATGATTGGAAGCCAAAGCGTCACATTCTTCCTTTGCCCCTCAACTTTCTCTTCATAATTGCCGAGGGGCACAGGGCCCTGGGTGGGGCTTTGGTTTCCCGGGCGTTTCCGCACCCTCCTTAGCTTCCCGCCATGGAGTGGCTTCGGTCACCCAGGCTTTATTGTGGTCGGCAGGGAGGGTTCTTTGGGGGCGCTCGATTATGGCCTTGGCCTTATTCGGGGCCTTGGGGCTGTTCGGCCAGGCAGCTTGAGGAACAACAACAACAGAGGTTAGGGTATAGCTATAGTAAGCTATATATTGCAGCTTGGGATTCCCTTTTCATATTTCACTATAAAAACAAATGTCATCACTGGGTGACCTAAGGAGAGAACCACAGATAACACAAATGAACCATGGAGAACTACTATGCAGAAAAAGGAGAAAGAACCATGGAGAACACATAAGAACCACAACTAACAAGGAATAATCACAAAACAAGGGCGAACCACAGATAGGCCTAGTTGTTGTTCCCCAAGCTGCCTGGCAGAACAGCCCCAAGGAAGGCCAAGGCCATAACCGAGCGCCCCCACAGAACCCTCCCCGCCGACCACAATAAAGCCTGGGTGACCGAAGCCACTCCATGGCGGGGAGCTTGAGGAGGGTGCGGAAACGCCCGGGAAACCAAAGCCCCACCCAGGGCCCTGTGCCCCTCAGCAATTATGAAGAGAAAGTTGAGGAGCAAGGGAAAAATGTGATGCTTTGGCTTCCAATCTTGGTAGATTGGGAGGTCAATCCACGTTAGAGACGCCGTCACTTGAGATCTAGAAAATATATAATGTAAAACGGAAACAGTCCAGAGTAAGCTATGGTATGTGCAGAGATTGGCTCAGTTCTCACTCTGATAGACCAGCCCATCACCACATGACTAGAACCCAATCCTCTCGGCATCAGCTAGGAAAGGTGCCTTTGGCGGAGGGATAGCTCCCCTATTTCAACCCTTTTCGGGGTTTGGAGCACCCGC
>CM064555.1:12867970-12872970 GCA_032716605.1 Paralithodes platypus
AAACCCTGGTTAGTGACCATGACCACCATCGGCGGTCAACCAGGCGCTCCCGCGCGCTGCACCCACTGTACTACCACGGACGTACAAAAGTATAGTAACCTTAGTCCGATTTGTAAAGAACCTATGGAGGTGAATAGTCTGCGTGGTGTTTCACCGTGACGAGTTTATTGGAACTTCAAATCAACGGACTATTTTAGACACTATACCTGACGGTTCAACTCGGGTACTGTAGGTATAAGTACATTATTGTTTTTGGGTTGCGGGATCTTTTCGGATGGGCATTTACATTAATGCCCTCGAAAATATCCGCAGAAGCAGCAGCTACTGTTTCAGAAAAGACATAAGATATCAAAGCCTGTTATATGCTAAAATATATGCATCTAAGTTACTGCCTTGAAAAAAAATAATTATGATATTTGATACTAAGAATCAAATATAAATATAGCCTATTAAGTTTACCAGCCAGTGTTTCAGGTGTAGGGGGGGGTATGTTTGTTTGTAGGTGTCTGTAAGGTAATGAGAATGAAAGTATTGTATTTAGGGTGCAGCCAGCTCAAAAATAGTTTGTGGAAAAACCCACTTGGTCTAGATGATGATCCTGATGTAAAACTAAATCTCAAAAATTATGAATATATACATGTAAACTTGCACAAATAATACCAGAAGATATACCATGATGTAAAAACTTCAATGCACAGTTGCCCGATTACTTATCCACATACCAAGCCCTGAGAGTACGAACTAATGTAGAGAATATCAAATGTCTTTAATAATATATTATGTATATAGGATATTTATTTTTTTAATATAGTGTAACCCAGACCACTGGAGCTCCACACAAAAGAACTCTCATAGGGCGCTGTCGAATGGTGTAATAAAAGTAAAGGACTCCACTTACACCTAAACTAGAAATCCTCCAACTGTTCGTCTGAACATAAAGAGGGACGCCCTTCCACTTAAAACTAAAATCCCCCCAGTCTTGGAATAAATTAGAAGGGAACTCCACTGCCAACTAAACTAAATTCCCCCACTTTCTTGATATAAAACAGAGGGACCGCCCGCACTTCGGCACTTAAAATAAAAGCCCCACTGTCTTGAATACTAGAAAAGGGGACTCCATTCCACCTAGACACAACTAGATCCCCCACTGTCCTCGTATAAAAGAGGAAGAGGACTTCCACTTCCACTAAACTAGAATCCCCCCACATGTCCTCTTAAACCTCTGAAGTGCGACATGGGGGGGTTATATGTTGGAAAACGTTTACCCCTGTGCTGACGTACTTGAGTGTGTTTCCGGTCACTAAAAAAATTATTCATTGAGTGCCTATTAATAGCATTAATACTTATACCATATGCAGGCCTATTATGGGTTGAGATATTAAGGTTATTAAACCATGAAACAACAAATTTTTTGTTTTAAAACGAGGTGCAAAACAGCGTTTGGATGGTTCAAAATTCGGAGATATAGCCCGCGAGGTTGTAATAATTGTATGCTGGTGTATGGAGGCAATATCTGCTTTCCCACCAACTTGTGTCCGACCCAAGGCCACTGGCAAGAACCACAAGTCGATCGATAAAACTGCTCTGGTCTCCTCTCTCTTGCACTCGAGGTGGCTATCAGTATGATGACCACACCCTCCACCAGAAAAATCGTGGATTTCTTAATGTTAGCACGGGAATATAACCCAGACAGGGAATAAGGGAAAAAAAATAACTAGGGGAGGAAAACTAGGCGTTTGAATAACTTGCAAAAAGGATGGGGAGGATGGATGGAAAGTGTGGGAAGGGAAAGAAAGTTGGGACGGAGGGAGGGGACGGCTAGAGGACTTGAAGATAGGATGAGATTTTGCATGGCCCTAGGGCCAAAAAAAAAAAGAATAAAATAATTTTTTTTTTTTTTTTTTTTTTCGATGTCATAGAAAGTTGATTGTTATTTTTTTTTTTTTTTTCTCTCCGGAGATCTATTAAGAGTCTCCCCGCAGTGCGCCGGGGGGAAACTCTTTAGAGGTCTTCCCCGCAGCTTCCGGGGGTTAATAAAAAAAGTGGACTCCACGTCCACATAAACTAGAATCCCCCACTTTCCCTGAATTTAAAAAGGGACTTCCCACTTCCACTAAAAACTAGAATACACCCACTGTTCCTGCAAAAATAAAAGGGGACTCCAGCCATTCCGACCAAATGCTGACTCCACATTCACTTGTTCAATTAGGAAAGCCATAACGACCTACTTCCGTTCTTTCCGACAGGCATGCTGATGACTATTTTTCCCAAAGTAACAACACAGGGACCCACAGCCAGAGTCCCCACATTCTGCGCAAGGACCCCTCCTTCCAGTCTACGGTATATACCATAGGCCAGAAAAATATGGGAATTATTAAAATAAACAACGCAATACCCTCCCTCCCCTACATTACTTGTTACATACATACATACAAATTTTTAAAAGGACTGAGTGCTTCCCACACATTACGGTTTGCAGTTTCAGTCTTCTTGTTTCGATTGGCATCACTCCTTATTAAAAACTTAGGACAAGGATCTATGGGAATTGAACGTGCCTGCAATTAGGCATCATCACGGAATACCGTTACCACTAAGCGAAATAAAATTGTCCAGTGAAAGCCGAATAAAACAAATCATTGTTACCAGGCTATACCAAAGGGGCAAAACAAATGAATGCAACAACTCTCCATCATTTGACTATTCAGCTTAGGAGGAATCCATGTAAGTTGAAGCACTAATTAACACTCAAGACGCGCGGAGCCTGTCATAGTGACGGGCGAGAGTATAAATGGAAATCCTCGCGGTGCCCGTCATATGACGGGCGGCCATTCTGAGCACATTAGGGGCTTACGGAGAGAGTCCGCACATTAGGAGGACAATAGGCGGGCTCTGTCCGCTTGGCACCACCACTGGGCCGTGTCTGGGACCACCGCAGTCTTCCCACCAACACTCATTCTCGCGAGACAAGGAAAAAAACTGCGGAAATTACCTTATTTTAGGGTATTTTCACCTCCGGTTACGCGATCGCTACAGGATAACCCGTGGTCGTACAAGGATGATTCAGGTGTCATTGGAAAGCTCTATGATCGCCCTTTCACGGATACATAATTGTATGACGCTCTGGCTCTTGTTTATGCATGAAAAAGAGCATGGAATGAAGCTCATTTTCGGTAAATATACCCACCTGGCAGCTAGGTCATGTCAACAAACGGCCCCGTCCTTAAGGGGTTAAGATACTTTGTGCCACTCTAACTCCCTATACCTTTTTTCCCAAGCCAAATGAAAATTTCTCAATGTTAGCCTGAAAAATAATGTCATCAGCTTGGGGCATCTTTGAGTTACCATTAGACAGTTATATTCAGCTTATGAAGGATCTGTGATATTTTGAAGGGGCTAAAAAAAGATAGTTTGTACACTCGGATGCCAATGTCTTCTAGTCCACTCATAAATATTTGTGGACTTCACCTATATCTATTTTGTGGAAGTATATCTCTGGAAACGAAACTACTGGCTATATCTTCTATAAAATCACACTACAAAATTATATAAACGACTTATTGAAAAGCAAGTTCTATTAAAAAAATCAATCCAGGTAGCTACATTTGCATAAAGAAAAACATAGTGGATCCACACATTCTTATGAGGGGGCTACAGACTATGGCATCCGAGTGTACCCTCTTCATTTCTAGAGGGTCTCAATAAACCAAATAAGAATCATCTAGTGTTAGCCAGGGAAAAAAATAAAACACTTGCCACCGGTACCTCGGGCTAAAACAAAACTACTTATAGTACTTACTGTGGGGGCAGCAGTGCACATGGTCTGGGCAGCAATTGGCATTGGGGTAGGGGCAGCAGCCATACTGTTGGTTGGCCAGCTTGCAGCAGGTCATTTCATCAGGGCACCTACAGGAGAGCGTGAATAGATATTAATTATAGAGAAGGTTGGGAGACAGAATTAAAGCAATGCTATTTTTTTTTAATTATTTTCATATTATAAAAAAATATAAGTTAACAAGGCTGTCTCGAGTTGGCCACCCTAGAGAAAAAGGGAACATGTGCCAGAGTATATAGATAGATAAAATCAATATTCTGTATCAAATGAAGCATTTTCTAGTTTTATTTATTTATACTGTAGGCCTATATATATATATATTTTTTTTCATACTTGGATTTATGTTCCTTAGTCCCAAAGCTCAATCGAGGCGAGAACCACGGAAACAGAGAACCACAAGAACAAACTAGGGACTGGGCGCTCCATAAGAAATATGATATCTATACAGTGGTGCCCTGTAAAATAACCAGTGAAGCTCTGGAGTATCCAGTATTTACTCTTGCAACAGCTTGACTTCACTGGGTGGTAGGCTAACCACATTAGGTGTAACGGCATGCTACCTAAACAGTGACTTATCAGAAGCCCCTGTACCGGCAACGTCTTATTAATTCTATTCATAGCACAACTATTTTAAGCAGTTTAAGAAGGATCTGTGGTAGTAAAAAGGGTTAAGTGAAATGGTTGAAAGCCTGTAAATTGCTGGAGCCCCTTTTCAAAACGGAATACAATAGTTTTATAGTAGCCAGATAAAGTTAAAAGGACGACACCCAGAATGAAAGGGTTAAACAAACCGTCCAAAAGTATCTAAAGGTGGTAAGTGGGTGGTGCTGGAGCCTGCCAGGTCCACCCAAATAATTACAATGCCCTATTCCAAGTTAGTATGCCATCACTCTTGATCATAACCTCTATAAACTCACATAACAATTCTAGTAATCAAGCTATTTCTACTAATTGGGAAGGGGTCAGCCAGGGGGAACAAGTGTGGAAACTAACACTTATTACAGGGTTAGGGTGGTGATGGGCTGGTCTATCAGAGTGAGAACTGAGCGATCTCTGCCATACCCATAGCGTACTCTGACTGTTCCTTTTACTTATATATTTCTAGATCTCAAGTGACGGCGTCTCTTAACGTGGAATTGACCTCCCAATCTACCATGATTGGAAGCCA
>CM064555.1:12877970-12887970 GCA_032716605.1 Paralithodes platypus
CTTCGCTTCCGTAAGTCAGTGTCGGGATTACCACACTGTCATGCAAGGACTTCTTCACTTCCATACTGACCACCCTATTTCTTGTTACTGCTTTTAGCGTTCCTACAACCCTCTTCCCTGTTGTACCCTCTCCCGCACCTCTTCATCCATAGTCCCATCTTTACTCAACACACTGCCCAGATACTTAAAAGAGTTGACGATCTCCATAGCCTGACCGTTCAGCTTCACCTCACACTCTGTGACTTCACCCCTTTCGAAGACCATAACCTTGCTCTTCCCCGTATTTACCTTCAAATTCCGTTTTTCGCACACTGTTCCAAACTCATTTACCAGACCCTGCAACTCCCATTCATTATCACTCATCAGAACTGTATCATCCGCAAACAGCATAGGTAGCTTCCACTCAATTCCCTCCCTTTTCAGCGATACACCAACATCCACTGCTCTTGATAGTATTTCTTTCATAACTCCATCCATATATACAGTAAACAACCACGGGGACATCACACACCCCTGTTTCAAACCAACATTCAGGTCAAAGAACTCGCTCTGCTCACTCTCCACACGTACTGCCGCCTTTGCACCCTCATACATGCTCTTCACTGCTTTCAGCAACTTGCCCTCTACTCCGTATATTCTAAGTACTTTCCACAAACCTTCTCTATCCACTCTGTCATAGGCCTTCTCCAAGTCCATAAAGGCAACATACACCTTTTGTTTCTTCTCCAGATACTCTCCACAACACAATTCAGGGTAAAAATCTGATCTACACATCCTCTTCCCTTCCTAAAACCTCCCTGCTCGTCGCCTATCCATTTCTCCGTTCTCACTCTCTCAATCACTACCCTACTGTATACCTTCCCTACTACGCTTAGAAGACATATTCCTCGGTGGTTACCACACACTCCTCTTTCCCCTTTGCCCTTATATAGGGGGACTATTATGCCAGTCTTCCAGTCATCAGGTGCACTCCCCTTCTCCCATGCTAGTTTGCACATTTTCATCATCCATACTGAAAGGGTTAATGTCCTCAAGCGTTGCAAAATCATCTGGCAGTAGCATAAATCCTATCTAATCAGAATTGTCTTTTTGGATCCCCCTTACTCAGCCCCATTAGTTTGGATATGTTAAGACTTTTCACTTCATTAGTATCACGATTATAAAACGTGTCGCCCCATTCAGCCTTCAGGTGTCGATTTATTTCGCCATGCAGATTAGGGAAAATTATTCTTTGGCCGAGACATCTTTACTACCGAAAATAATAATATATAAATAACTTGAAGGGTATGATGATGATGATTCTGTTCTTCTTTGCTTCTTAGTATTAATCATTATTAGTACGGTAGTAGTAGTATTATTACTATTATTATTATTATTACTTGGATGAGGTCTGAGGAGGCATTTTCTAAGTCTACGTCCCTAGGGTGCAAACTCAAAATAAATTTCTCGAAAATGGCAAAAAAATAATAATAATAATATAAAATAAATAAATAACTAAATAAATCTCAATATTCACAAAATGCAAATCCCACAATAAACCCCAAGAACTCATCACTGACAAGGTGTACAACGTGGGAGGTGGATTAAGGGGAGATTTCCACTTAATTAACCTCTGAAGTGCGCATGGGGGTAATTGGAAACGTCCCCCTGTGCTGACGTATTTGAGGTGTTTCAGTCACTAAAATATTCATTGTGCCATTAATAGCATTAATACTTATCCATATGCGCCTATTATGGGTTGATTATAAAGGTATTAACCTGAAACAACAATAAAACGAGTGAAAACAGCGTTTGGATGGTCAAAATCGGAGATATAGCCCGCGAGTTGTATAATGTATGGGTGAGGCAAACTGCTTTCCCGCCAATTTCCCCCAAGGCCACTGAGACACAATCGATCGATACTCTCTCTCTCTCTCTTGCACTCGCTTGCCATCAGTGATGACAACACCCTGCTTGCAACTCGCTAATGTTAGCACGAAAATATACCTCAGAATAAGGGAATAACAGGGAAAATAGGTGATAACTGAAGGAGAGGAGGAAAGTGGGGAAGGAGGGGAGGTAGAGTACTGAGATTTTGCATGGCCCAGGGGCCAAAAAAAAATAAAAAAATAAAAATAATTTTTTTTTTTTCGATGTCAAAAGTTGATTTTTGTTTTCACTCACTCATAAGAGTCTCCCCGCAGTCCGCCGGGGGAACTCTTAAGGGTCTCCCCGCAGTTCCCGGGTTAAGGAATTTTTGTCTTGAGCCCTTTTTCCCTCATGTTCCGCCCCATTGATTTTGAGATTTTTAAATGTTCACCCCAATTGTTTGGCGATTTTAAGAACTTTCGCCCCATTACGGTCAATTTTAAGACATTTCGTGCCATTTAGGTGTCGAATTTTTCCTGGCGAGCGACAGCGAGCCTGTAATTTAAGAGGAATCGGCCTTCGGCCGTAACATTTTTCTACCGAAAAATGTACAAATTTATCTTGGAAGGGGTTCTAAGGGGTGCAATTTTAAGTTTGATGGTCTTGGGAACAAACTAAAAACCTCCCCTTAAGGCTTACAATAAACAAGACTCCACAACGTATACAGGCAGTTGCCCAGCTCTTTACTTAAGGCTCTCTTAACCCGTGGAGCCCCCGGTTAGTTTTGTAATGTTTGCGCACCAGAACCCGGCCGGTTTTCAAAAAGTGGTTTTATTCCAGAAACAATAGCGAATGGGTTAGGAATGAAGGAAAAACCACAAAAAAACGCTCAAAAAGCTTAAAAAATGGTCCTACAGAGCCCTCGAAAACGGATTTTACAAGAGTAAAAAATTGAAGGCAATTATCCCAAAAAAACAGGTTATTGTGCGCTCGCGTGCACGCACGTGGACTTTGAGTTTTCAACCATCGGCACGGTTGCGTGGGATACGTACACAGTTCCCATACAAATCTGAGCCCTCTTGAGTGGCTACACCTGAGGTTACGGTCGGCGCAATTAGGGTGACGCGCCAGGCGCGTCTCTGGGGCTGTGCGTTACATACATTGCCGACGCGTCAGACGCGTCGCTGGGGCTGTACGGGTTAAGGGGGGAGGGTTTATTATTTGGTCGATTTATTTATATATTTATTATTTTTGTTTTTAGTTTCCTCTCTAGCCCTCCACCAAGTTTAAAACTATCCACAAGATCCCCCTTCTAGATACATATTTACATTTTTCGGTAGAAAAATGTCCCGGTTCCTCTTAAATTACAGGCTCGCTATCGCTCGCCAGTAAAAAATACAGCTATATGTAACGAAAGGTCTTAATATTTAATTGACAAAGAAATGGGGCGAAAATTCATAAACTCGCCAAATTAATGTGCCAAACTTCTTAAAATCTGAAAACTAATGTGGCTAAACATAAGGGAGAAGGGGGGGGGGGGGGGGGGAGTCCAGAAAAAACATCCCTCCTTAACCTTTTGAGTACCAGCAACGTGAGCTATATTTAAGTCTAGCTATATTTAGATGATATTATGCAGCCTAAGAAGGACCTGTGGTACTTAAAAGGGCTGGTTGAGATAGTTTGAAGCTTTATTATTGCTAGATGTCCTTCCTAAGCTGAATAAAATTGTCTCATAGTTGCCAGAGTATGATAAGAACAACGTCGCTGGTACTGTATGGGTTATCCCACTGGACCTCAGCGACGCACGTTATGCGGCGCCTATGTAGAGTATGTAACGCCAGTCCCAGCAACGCAACGGTTGCGTTTTCCTTAATTACTCGTGTCCTATGGCACCTAGAGGTTCAGATTTGTATGGGAACTGTTTTAGGCTCCCACTACTGTATGCAATTTTAACTCCCCTTGGTAACAACATGGGACATACTTCAACTATATTTCTCCGTGGGTTTTTTTTTTCTCTCTCCTTAGCTAGGCGGTTTGAAGAAGTTTTGTCGCATTATAACGTTTCGCCCCCATTCAGTTGTCATTTTATTCGCTTTTTACACAAGCAAGCGTTAGCCAGACTCTGAGACTGAACTTGACCCTCTCCGACATGTGACGCGATTTTGAGCCTATTGGGGATACTTTAACTCCGTTGTTACCATCAGGGGTATTTAGAAACCTTTAGTTTAGTTACTTCAACCTCTGCAGTTGTTTTTGAGTTAGCTGTGGGCAGAAAACTAATTTTGGAGAGGTAATTATAAAGGTGAGAGAACTCTATTTCTTATTGCTAATCTGGCAACCTCTGCGTTATAAATGCGTGAAAGGGTTAAGGAGGCCTGTCCTTAGTCGGGAGGGGGGGGGGGGGAGTCTGGTGAAAGTGGTCTATGGGGAAATTTCTGAAAAAAATGCTCCAAAGTTAAACGCCAGGTTTGTAGACATGTGTGGTGTGTGTGTGTATTTACCTTTTTTCCTTATAATTATATGAAAGGTTTATAATTCAAGATACGGTTTATAATCTGGCTACATACGCATGAACAAATTTAAGAATAAATCGTGGATTCGAATGTGTAGGCCTACAGTTAAAGTTGCGAAGGGCATTACTATTAATATCAAAGTGGGACAAATTTGTAAGCATGTGCAACATATGTAATATATGAGAGAGAGAGAGAGAGAGAGAGAGAGAATCACGAACGGGTCTTCATATTACTATTAACTTTTTTTTCGGGGGGGGGGGGGGGGGGGGGGAGGAGGGGCTACACAATATGATATAACCTACCATTAACATGATTTTTAAACAAATAAAAACAAAAACTATATAGAAAAAAAAACTAAAACCCTTCAGCTGTCGGTAGTAAAATAAATGAAATAGTCAAGATCTAGATCTATTTTGTGCGTGTATATATATATATACCGGTATATATATACTGTATATATACAGTATATATATATATATATATATATATATATATATATATATATATATATATATATATATATATATATATATATATAGAGAGAGAGAGAGAGAGAGAGAGAGAGAGAGAGAGAGAGATACCTTACACATTGGTCTGTGTGTGTGCGTTTATATATTATGCGTGTACGTGGGTGAGCCAGAGGAAGCTCTCATAATACGTATAAGTGCATCACGAGGTCGACCACAAGGTAGAAGGTCGTATATGCACACACAAGCACACACACAGCAGGATCCTGTACAAGACGTGTCGCATTTAAGGTTTATTTTTCTGCACCACCCTTCTCCCCCATATGCAGCCCGATTAGTTTTTAAATTATAAGACGTATGCCCTATTAATTTGGCGATATTAAGTCCTTTCGCCCCATTTCTTTGTCAATTTTAAGACCTTTCGTGCAATTTAAGTGTCGATTATTCTCTGGCGAGCGACAGCGAGCCTGTAATTTAGGAGGAACCAGCCTTCGGCCGGTACATACAGTATGTCTACCTAAAAATTTATAAATTTATCTCGAAGGGGAGTTTCTTTATATTTAAAGCTTTATGGAGGTCTAGGAAGCAAACTAAAAAAATACTTAAATATCCCAGGTTAGCATTTAATTTATCTTAATTAATCCTGTTAGCTACAATAGATTCTTCCTAAACATCATAAAGTCGTCTAAATGTAGATGAAATCAAATAAATAAGACGTCTTTGTTACAGAAGGGATTAAAGTACTGCAAGAGAACATACACTACTAACTTTACCATACTGGTTTTCCTTCCACACATAAAATCACCAAGGGTATATACATTAACGTGGGCAACTGTACGGTATACGGTCAGATAACTGTCTTGATAGCGTAATGCATAGTGCGCGGAATTTCGATGTGAGTATCCTGGGTTCCAGTCCTCGGAGTGCCACATGTATTCGTTGATTTCATTAATTGAGTTTAGATGTGAAGTTGGTTGGTGTCAATAACGTAATAATTATGGGGTATAACATGGTATGACATAGGTATAATTTATCTAGCAATCTATCCTTATATAATACCAATACAGAGTATATGTATTCCAAACAGGTAACATTAAGGGGGGTCACCGGCTTTTTAAAAATCTTTCTCTCTTTCCCTGGCATGTATCCATTCGGCCCCATTCAGCCAACTGTTTTAAGACGTTTATCCCCATCCAGGTGTCGATTTCTTCCTGGCGAGCGATACCGAGCCAGCATTGTATGGAGAAATCCGGCTTTGCCGGAGAAAATGTTCTATCGAAAAATGTATAAATTTAGCTTGCTGTCAAAACAATAATATATATATGCTGGCTCGCTACCACTCGCCAGGAAAATATTAACACCTGGACGTCAAACGTAAACGTCTTAAACGTAAACGTCTTAACCCTTAAAGAGCGGCGCTCGACTTAAGTCGTGCACCAATTTGCAGCAAGTTAGGAGCATTATTAAGGCTTTTAAAGGGTTAAAATAGAGTGCAATTGGCCGGGAGCGCAGTGGGCCAGACAGCCGACTCCCAGGGCTTACCGCCGCCCATTAACTCATGTTCCCTGGGTTCTCAAGAGGCCGGCAGTGTAGCCAGTAGTGAGCATAGCTGGGAAAAATATGCCGAAATACGCTAAACTCCCATGTTACTGGTATCACTGTATGAGAACCACGAGTGCTACGTAACTCGTTCTGGTCTCATTTTGAAGCTTTTAGCGCCTATTTTTTTGCTAAATATTTTTTTTCTTCATGCAGATACTTGATTGATCATTCAGGAGGGCCTGAATATGCCCAAAATAGCCCAAAACACCCCGCTAGACAAGGGTTAAAACAGTAGGCTGAATGGGGCCGAATGGATACAAGCCAAAGAGAGAGGGAGATAGAGAAAAAAGCGAGGTGGGCTCCCTTAACGACAAGTTCGTAGTTCAAACTGTGCAATATGTTCCAGATTAGCTAACAATTGAAAATAGTGAGTATGAAAAGGATAATTAATGTCTTATCATCTACCGATTTAAAAGTATATTGGTGTTCATTTACAAGGATAGAAAGGTAAATTACCATCAATATACCCAATGATCTTATATATTTTGTTGATCATGCTCTTATATTACTTTTATTTTTATATTTATTTTATATATTTTTTTTCTTTTTTTTTTTTAGTGTGGAGACCTAGGTATATTATGACGTCAGGAGGCATGATAGCTCCTAAATAGCAAAGATCAGGTAAGAAATCAAGGCTATAAAAAAGGTATATGATATAACTGGGTATAGTGATAGTGATTTACCTTTCTATCATTAAATTAGAGGAGTTTATTACTATCAATATACCTTTATAAGGGTAGATTATTATGGTCACTTTAAATACCCTCTTCATACTCATAGTTTTTTGACAGTATGGAATAGTTGTAAGATCAAATAAAGTAGATTATTAACCCTTTCAACACGATTACGTAATTTTAATATTATTCTGGTTACCATTAGACTATTGTCTTTAGCTTATAATCTACCTCTACGAATGAAAGAGACAGAAAACCATCTGAGTAACATTTAGCCTTCTTAAACTGCACATAATCAACTAATTTTTGCCAGAATGAAAGACAAACAAGACCACCGCAAACGGATGCATGACCAGTCACATGACGAGTGTATAAGACATAGCATAACATTATACAGTATATTATTGTACTGTACTTATCAAAGTAAGTGAAAAGTGGGTGGCTGCTTTGGAAAGCTGAAACTCAAACTCGTTCAATGTCCTTCAGTAGTGAAGCTATGTTATGAGTCTTATCAATATCAGTGAAGAAAGAAAGCTACTAGAGTGATGACAAGGAAACTTAATACAAGGACGATTAGTGAAAATGGAAGGCGGATTTCCTAGACTTTATAAAAGTCAATTAAAAGTGAATTGCTACTTCCCTAGACTTTTTGTAAGTTTAAATGATTAAACGCCATGATGTCAGTGAAAAATGGGTGGCTTCTTTTTTAGACTTTCCCCGAGTCAGTGAAAAGTGGGTGGCTGTTACCCTAGACTGTATGTAGAAAGTTGAAAAGTAAAAAAAAAAAGCTGTATAGCGTTAAACATTATAATACTGTAGTGTACTTTGTGAAGTTTTAGTGGAAACTTGATTGTTGCTTCCCTAGATTTCTTGGTAAGAAGCTGAAAATCGAGCTCGGAGGTAAAGTATTTTACTAGTGAAGCTATATGTTATAAGTGTGTCATAGGTACTGTATGTTATATGTCTTATAAAAATCAGTGAAGAAATAAAGCCGCTAGAGTGATAACAAGGAAACTGAACGCACGCACATCCCATCGTACTACATCCGTATATAAAGGCGTCATCGTGCTGAAGGGATTAAGATGGTGTCACCAGGGCACCTGTAACCTGGGTCAGAGTCTGGTATCCACAATAATTAGGAAGACTTTTTTTTTTTTTTTTTTTTTTTTTTTTTTTTTTTTTTTTTAGTATGTGCCTACTGTATGTGGGCAATGTAATCCGTGTTTCAAGGGCTTTGTTCCTCGTTTCAAGCTGCACACTAAAAATAATGTCAAAATGGAAGTAAGTAGCACCGGTAGAATAACAGCCTTTCCTTTAACCCATTACAATTATATTCTGGATAACATTAGACAATTTGATGCAGTCAAGAAGGTACCAATCTTATTTATATGGTTTATTGAGAAATGATTTACCTTTTCATATCCTGAGATAAATTATATATGCTAACAAATATTGTTTAATGGTAACCAGAACTATTATGGTCACTTTACATACCCTAATCATACCCACAGTGCTTAGAGTGTACTGTGTACACTATCAGAAATTATGAATTGAAAGTATCTATACTGTATAAATAATAAATAAAGTGTCCATCACTGGGATTACTGGCATATTGTTAAGGGGAGATTTCTATTTGAGGATTTTTTTTCTGGACCCCTTTCTCCTTCATGTTTAGCCCTATTGATTTTGAGATTGAAAGACGTTCGCCCCCATTAGTTTGGTGATTTTACGAACTTTCGCTCCATTTCTGTCAATTTTAAGACCTTTTGTGCCATTAAGGTGTATTTTTTCCTTGGCGAGAGATAGCCAGCATGAAATCTAAGACGAACCGGCCTTTGGTAGGAAATTTTTTCTACCGAAAAATGTAAAAATTTATCTTGAAAGGGAAGTCTAGGGTGTGTAATTTTAAACTTGATGGAGGTGTAAGGAAAACAACTAAAAACCTCATGTTACTGTCTAGATTTCACAAAAATGTTCATCCAAATATTGATTTTTTCTTTCCTAAATCGTACATGACTAGAACGAGACCGTGCCACACAGGTGTTTGTGTATGGTATACAGCATGTGAGTTTCTCTACTGTGTGTGTGTGTGTGTGTGTGTGTGTGTGTGTGTGTGTGTGTGTGTGTGTGTGTGTGTGTGTGTGTGTGTTATTCACTCACTTGTTCGTCAAGGGGAATCCACGCAATGCGAGCTAAGCTCATTATTATCGCACCTTAACTGGGAATGTATTGCGTGAAATGCATGTTAAGTGTTTATGTATCGTTGGAATGGCTGTGGATGTGTGTGTAGTCTGTATTTTAGCCAATTGGCGACATTTGGAAGCGAAGGCTTAGGGTTAATCTGTACGGTACCAGTCTCACCCGAAGGCTTAGGTTTGACCAGTACGATACCCATCTCACCTTGTAACCGATCACCAACCCCAGATGGGACGTCACAACTTCGTCCACTTATACCAGGTTCCTATTTATACTGCAAGGTGAACAGAGGCTACACCGTCAAGAGACTTGCCCAAATGTCTCTTCCCCGCCCGGGTCTCAAACTCGGGACCTTCTGGTTGGGAGCCAGACGCGCTATCCGTTATGCCACGGGGGAGGGAGGGAGGGAGGGAGGGGTGTGTGTGTGTGTGTGTGTGTTACTCGGTTACTTGTTTCGTCAAGGGGAATCCACGCAATGCGAGCTAAGCTCATTATTATCGCGCCTCCTTAACTGGGAATGTATTGCGTGAAATGCATGTTAAGTGTTTTATGTACTGTTGGAATGGCTGTGGATGTGTGTGTAGTCTGTATTTTTAGCCAATTGGCGACATCGGAAACGAAGGCTTAGGGTGGATCTGTATGGTACCATTCTCACTATAGACGGTACCGTCTCGCCCGAAGGCTTAGGTAGCCATCAGCT